>CM036547.1:20509280-21709280 GCA_020745685.1 Tautogolabrus adspersus | reverse complement strand
TGACTTGTTAATCGCAGAGTTTGTTTACAATACAACCATCATTCTGCACTCACTTTAAAACAAATGACATGGAGCTACCTTGCAATGCACTGTCATTGGGATAAACACCATTAAGCAATTTCTGTCCTGCTCAAGGACACTTTAAAATGAGGAATATTGAAGACCAATGTTGGGCAAGTTGTTGAAAATGAGTAACTAGTTACAGTTACCATTTACTACTATCAACAAGTAACCGAGTTACTACTTTATAAAAGTAAGGAGTTACTTGGGAAACTCACTTAAGCGTTTCTGTTTTTGCTTCACACAATTGACCCTTTGTTGGCCCTCTGACCACCAATCAGAGAGCTCCCTCTTATAGCAACCGCTGCAGGGCTACTTCCAGTTAGACAAACTTTCTCCTGGGCCAAGTCTAAAAGAATCAAATCAATAAAAATCCAAAAAGAAGTCTGTCAAATCTCAAGGTATATTCAATTGTTTCAAATGGGCGGCAGACGGGCAACAAGAGATTTTGTCCTGTAAAAGAGTTTTTTGTGAGCTTTTAACCTAGTAACAGTAACCAAGGAGGGCGGGGCTTGACTAAGGGTCAATTGTGCAGTGACAACTCGCACATTTCATATAACACTGTAGTCATTTTCAAAATGTAGGTATTTTACCAATTCGTTTTCTGAAGGCAACAGACTAAAAAGTGAATATGAAGCAAGTTGTGGACAACATAGCTGTCTATCAGTCCATAGTCCGGCTTACAGATCATGAAGCAGGCGGTGTTTTAAATCAAGCCTCGTCTGTTTGGATGAAGTGGCTCCTCCTTAGTCTGCCAAATTAATGTGAGCTGCACTTAGGTCTCCGCTGCAGCTTTCCTTCCTACACTGACTACAACTCAATGCTATATTCTTGTTGTTTCACTCGAGCAGGGAAAAAAACAATCAGTATTTGAGAGACAGAAAGCTAACTCTGAATGATCATCAGCCTGTTTTTTTTAACTACACGCAACTTTCCTTCTCCCAGCATGCTAATGTTCTGAAATTAGCGTAACCTCACCCACCAATAAACCTTAGCCTTGTGTTGTTGTCGGCTGTTTCACTCAAAGTAAGGAGTGACGCATTCTTTTAAATGTCAGTAATTGTAACGGCGATATTGAATCTGAAAATTAGTTAGATACATTACTAGTTACTGCAAATAGTAGTGGTGTTAGTCCTAAGACTGATGAAGACAAGAACAACCTACATGCCACTCCATGTAGGAATAAGTATCACATTTCTAACAATCATGTCATTGATTGTATAGAGCTCTTCTCACTATTTCTAGTAGTGTAAGTGGATAAAAAGAAAGATTTGATAAGGCAAAAGTTAGTTTAACTACAAGCTTTAATGTACATCAGCCTGTTTCAGCCAGCCTGTCATGGACTCTGCTAGGGCTTCCTGCTCCTCGTAAACCCCTCCCTCCTGCTGCTCCGCCTGCACACACCCCTCGGCTCATTTTCCATTCAGCACCTGCCAGCTTTTCTCTCCAGTTCCTCGTCTCCACCCACTGGCAATTCCATGTATTGTCTCTCAGCCAATCGGCTGCCAGCCTGCTAATTCTGCCACACACCTGTTGCTTGTCTGCTCATTACCCCTCAGTATAATACCAGTCAGTCTGCCTTTGTTGTTTGCCAGATCGTAGTTTGTGCTCCTGCCTGCTTCGTTTCCAGCTTGTTTGTAATCCTGATTTTGATTTTTTGGAACAGACTGAATTGAACTGCCTGAATTCAGTAAACTTTCAGTTTTTTGCCTTACTCCTGCCTCTGTCTTTTGATTCTGCGTGTGGGTCTTCTCTGATACGTAACAGTACGATCTGGCCAAGAATGGACCCAGCGGAATTTCAACACCTCTACGCAGTGGTGGACAAGCAAGGCTCTGCCCTCAACACTCATCAAAAGGAGATGGCCACGGTGACGCAGCACCTGCAAGCACTCGCAAACAGTGTTGATCACCTGTCGACTCAGCTACAGCAGCTTCAGGCCGTGGCTCCGTCCAGCCATGCAGCTTCTTCACCAACACTACCGCCTGTCCCTCTGGCGCCACAACCCAGCCATGAGCCGCGTTTGCCTCCTCCCAGTCACTACAGCGGTGAGCCTGGCCTTTGCCGTTCTTTTTTATCTCAATGTTCTCTGGTGTTTGAACTGCAACCCTCCTCCTTCCCGTCTGATCGCTCTCGAGTTGCCTACATCATCACCCTCCTGGATGGAAGAGCGAGGGAGTGGGGTACTTCGGTGTGGGAGGCCAATTCACCTGTCTGCGCCTCCCTGGATATTTTCATTCAGGAAATGAAGAAGGTGTTTGACAGGTCCGTCAGTGGCAGAGATGCGGCACGAGTTTTGCTGCAGGCACGCCAAGGGAGGAGGTCAGTCTCTGATTATGCCATTGATTTTCGCACATTAGCCGCCAGTTGTTCCTGGAATTTGGATGCTCTGTTTGATGCCTTTTTGAATGGACTTTCAGAAACTATAAAGGATGAGTTAGCCACCTGTGAGTTACCTGCCACACTAGACTCACTCATTGACGTAGCCATTCGTATTGATACCAGGCTAACACAGAGGCAGAAAGAGAGGCTAGCTAGGCGCCCTCAGTTTTCTCCCTGCAGATCACCAGTGAGAGAGCCAGCTCTGAGCCCCTCAGTTCCCGAACCCATGCAGGTGGACCGGACCCAGTTGTCCACAGTGGAACGACGACGACGCTTTGCCACAGGTTCCTGCCTTTACTGTGGCCAGCCGGGACACTACGTCGCTTCCTGCCCGTTAAAAGACAACGCTCGCCAGTAAAACGGGAGTTACTGGTGAGCGTCCTCCCCTTCTCTGAATCTTCCGGTAAACGTTCTCTTCTAACTGCCACTCTACAGTGGAGAGATCAGCGACTGGAAGTTGCCGTGTTAGTGGACTCTGGTGCGGATGAAAGTATGATTGACACAGCCTTGGTCAGGCAACTGGGCATTCTCACCCAAAAGCTACCCCAAACCATTCAAGCCAACGCACTCAACGGACAGCCTCTCGCTAAGGTAAAATATGTTACTGAACCTGTTACACTCCTGATTTCTGGCAACCACTGTGAAAAGATTCCCTTGCACCTGATTGACACTCCTCAGATTCCCATAATATTGGGCTATCCCTGGCTGGTCAAACATAACCCTCAAATTGACTGGGCTAATAACACCATTTTGGGGTGGAGCACCTTTTGTTTGTCGAAGTGTCTTTTGTCAGCCTTGCCACCAGGTGTTGTTGTGGAGCCTCTGGAGGAGTTTCCGGACCTGTCTGCAGTGCCAACTGAATATCTGGACCTTAAACCCGTGTTCAGCAAATCGCGTGCCACTACTCTTCCTCATCACCGGCCATACGACTGTGCTATCGATCTGCTGCCTGGAACATCACCACCGAAGGGTAGGCTCTACTCTCTGACAGTCCCTGAAATGGAGGCCATGAACAAGTACATTAATGATGCTTTGTCTGCAGGCATTATTCGGCCATCCTCTTCTCCAGCAGGCGCAGGCTTCTTCTTTGTGGAGAAGAAGGACAGTTCCCTCCGGCCTTGTATTGACTACCGAGGTCTGAACGACATTACTGTTAAGAACCGTTACCCATTACCACTAATATCCTCTGCTTTTGAGAACCTGCAGGGGGCAACTATCTTCTCCAAACTGGACCTCCGCAACGCTTATCACCTGGTACGCATTCGTGAGGGAGACGAGTGGAAGACAGCCTTTAACACACCCAGTGGACACTATGAATACCTGGTAATGCCTTTTGGTTTGACTAATGCCCCTGCTGTCTTCCAGGCCCTTGTGAATGACGTGTTGCGGGACATGGTTAACAAGTTTGTCTATGTGTACCTGGATGATATTCTGATATTCTCCAAGTCCCTCCAGGAGCATGTGCAGCATGTGAGGCGGGTCCTGCAACGTCTACTAGAGAATCAGCTGTACGTGAAGGCTGAGAAGTGCGATTTTCACCAGGACACTGTGTCTTTCTTGGGGTTTGTAGTTTCTGCTGGGAGATTGGAGATGGACTTTGCCAAGGTCAAGGCGGTGCTGGAGTGGCCCCAGCCCACCACCAGGAAGGAGCTCCAAAGGTTCCTGGGGTTTGCTAACTTCTATAGGAGGTTCATACGCAGTTACAGTTCTGTTGCTTCTCCACTAACGGCTCTCACCTCTCCCAAGGTTCCCTTTTCTTGGTCAGCTGCTTCAGAGGAGGCTTTTAGTAAGCTTAAGAAAGCCTTCACTTCTGCTCCAATCCTCATCACACCCGATCCTCAGCTCCAATTTGTGGTTGAGGTGGATGCTTCTGATGTGGGAGTGGGGGCCGTCCTGTCTCAGCGCTCCCCCAACGATAATAAGATGCACCCCTGCGCTTTCTTCTCTCATCGTCTGTCTTCCACAGAGAGGAACTATGACATCGGCAATCGGGAGCTGTTGGCAGTCAAGATGGCATTGGAGGAATGGAGACACTGGTTGGAGGGGGCGGAGAAACCATTCTTGGTGTGGACGGACCACAAGAACCTGGAGTATATCAAGACGGCGAAGCGTCTGAACTCCAGGCAGGCAAGGTGGGCACTTTTTTTCTCACGTTTCAACTTCACTCTCTCCTACCGTCCAGGGTCCAAAAATATGAAGCCAGATGCCTTGTCACGCCGGTTCGTCAAGGAGGGGGAAACCCCCAAATCTGACACTATCCTGTCCAGCCAGTGTCTCGTCGCTACTGCCCGGTTTTCTGTAGAGCAAGAGGTACTGGAGGCCCTCCGTCAGCATCCATCCCCAGGTAAAGAACCTAGGGGGAGTCTATTTGTCCCTGTGTCTGTCCGCTCTCAGGTCCTCCAGTGGGCTCATGCGTCCCGACTCGCCTGCCACCCGGGGGTCCAACGCACCTTGGCTAGTCTCCGCCAGAGGTTTTGGTGGCCCCGCATGCAAAAGGATGTGTTGGAGTATGTGGCTGCCTGTCCCAATTGTGCCCAGGGGAAGACGTCTAACCGTCCTCCAGCTGGACTGCTACACCCATTGCCAATTCCCCGCCGACCCTGGTCCCACATAGCCCTGGATTTCATCACTGGTCTTCCAGACTCTGAGGGTAACACGGTGGTCCTTACTGTTGTAGATCGTTTTTCTAAGTCTGTGCATTACATTCCACTGCCTAAACTTCCCACGGCTAATGAGACTGCTCAAATCCTTGTGCAACATGTTTTCAGGATACATGGCCTGCCTACCTCTGTGGTCTCCGACAGGGGACCTCAATTTACCTCTCGTTTTTGGAAAGCCTTCTGTACCCTCATAGGTGCGTCAGTTCAACTGTCTTCAGGCTTCCATCCGCAGACCAATGGTCAGACTGAGAGGGCCAATCAGCACCTAGAGACTGCACTCCGCTGCATGGTCAGCCAGAACCCGTCCTCCTGGAGTCAAGTTCTTCCATGGGTGGAGTATGCACACAATTCACTTCCTGTCTCTTCTACTGGGCTCTCCCCATTTCAAGTCTGTTTTGGGTATCAACCCCCACTGTTCCCCTCACAAGAGGAGGAGACACTTGTGCCCTCTGCCCAGGCTTTCGTCCGCAGATGTCACCGGACTTGGCAACGAGCCCGTGCCCAACTCCTGCGATCTTCAGCCCGTCAGAAGAAACAGGCAGACCGCCACCGCTCCGCTGCTCCCCGATACCGGATAGGACAAAGGGTCTGGTTGTCGTCTAGGGATTTACCCCTCCGGACTGCCTCCAGAAAGCTGACTCCTAGGTTCGTTGGCCCAGTTCCGGTGTCAAAAATTATTAATCCCTCTGCTGTCCGTTTACAGTTGCCCCGGACCCTTCGGAGAATCCACCCCACCTTTCATGTCTCCTGTATCAAGCCAGTACGCACCAGCACACTCATCCCGCCCGCCAACCCTCCTCCTCCTCCCCAGCTCATCGATGGGGAAGAAGTCTACGCCGTCAAGAAACTCCTCAAGTCTCGACGCCGGGGGAGAGGCATTCAGTATTTGGTGGACTGGGAAGGCTACGGTCCTGAGGAAAGGTCTTGGGTTTCTGCTAGGGACATCTACGACCCCGCCCTCATCAAGGAGTTTCACCGTCTGCACCCAGACCAGCCCAGTAGGACGCCTGGAGGCGTCCGTAGAGGGGGGGGGTACTGTCATGGACTCTGCTAGGGCTTCCTGCTCCTCGTAAACCCCTCCCTCCTGCTGCTCCGCCTGCACACACCCCTCGGCTCATTTTCCATTCAGCACCTGCCAGCTTTTCTCTCCAGTTCCTCGTCTCCACCCACTGGCAATTCCATGTATTGTCTCTCAGCCAATCGGCTGCCAGCCTGCTAATTCTGCCACACACCTGTTGCTTGTCTGCTCATTACCCCTCAGTATAATACCAGTCAGTCTGCCTTTGTTGTTTGCCAGATCGTAGTTTGTGCTCCTGCCTGCTTCGTTTCCAGCTTGTTTGTAATCCTGATTTTGATTTTTTGGAACAGACTGAATTGAACTGCCTGAATTCAGTAAACTTTCAGTTTTTTGCCTTACTCCTGCCTCTGTCTTTTGATTCTGCGTGTGGGTCTTCTCTGATACGTAACACAGCCACTGGGTATGAGACGTGCAATTACCTGTTCCCACAATCACACCCGTGATTTATCCCAATGTCTGCAGATCTTACGTGGGATGAAAACGAGCAAGGAGCTTAATAGTCAACATCATTCTCAGCTGTGATTTTGCCACACAACATTTGAGAATATTTAAACTTCCACCAAAGTTATTACTAGGCATTATTTGACCCTTTTTCTTTTGAAGATGAATGACTATGGAGACTCTATTAATATATCACTGCCTCACATTATGTGTATATGTAAGTAGTTTGTGTGAGAATGATACAACATTTACCTGCATGGGATTGAAACCTCAAAACTAAAAATCAGGAGAATAGTATTCATATCCCGCGGAAATATCTCAAGTACGGTCGATAGTGACACATTAAACATAATTACATCTTTTTTCCTGGCAGGCCAGAAATTTCCCACAGCGGCCCCACACAAAATAAATCCTGAGTTGCTAATGGAGGCTCTGTTGTTTAATAAAATGAAAGCTTAAAAAGGTATTTTTTACGAGAGTTTTTTTCATTACCGTTGAGAAGAAAAGGCCCATTATTATCGCAGGAATTATTTGTTGCCATCATTCCCCAGCATTGCCTACTTAAAGCAGGGGTTGTAAAGAAGAGCTATGGTCTCTAAAGGGGGAGATATACAGCAAGCAGGGCCTCACATGACAAATGAGGAGCTTGGCCCACGCTTATTTATGGCTACTTAAAGCTGTCAGTTGGAGATGATAAAGGGTGACCGCTTGATTAGAAAGTGTTAGATCGGTCCAGTCCTTGTGACCCATGACAGGACCAGATGAGCAGGGGGAAAGGTGGTGATAGCGCCGGGGAAAGTGTTTCTTTCCTGACAGGTTCACCTGTTCGGGATTTTGGCAGACATGAAAAGAAAGACTGAAGAGGATATGGATGTCAGGGTTTGATTTTTTTTAAGGTGCGCCTGTGTCAGCTTTTTTATTCAATTTAACCTACTTTTACTTTGATTGACACCAAGTGAGGTGCAGAATTGGGTTTCATTCTTCCAAAAGTCGTTGTCAAGTTGAATGATTTTGTGGGGGTAAAAAACAGGAATTGTAAGATGAAAGGAAAGACAGCAGAGAACAATGGGAATGTGACTGTAGCTCTCTTGGGTGATAGGTGGAGAGATGGATCTGAAAAAAATCAATTTGCAATCACCTTTATTACTTCATCATGACCTTTACTTGGACATTCCAAATGTGGTCATGTAAGCCTGTGATTGGTTAGGGTGGGGGTGGTGACGTTTCACCATTCCCTCTAGCTTTTTTTCCCATCAAAATCAATCAAATAAGGCGGAAAATGGCAATGACATTTTTTATTTTTTTCATTCAGTTAGTACCTTTTTATTTAACAGCTTTTTCTCATCTTCCTCTACGTTTACAGAAGATTTAAATTAACAGTCCAATCTTTAAAAAAACAATGTCAATCAATGCAAAAATGAATGCGATGCATAACGCTATAACTTCAGTGACAAAAGATGGTCGAACAGTCGAGCATTTAGATGTTCTACTTGAGGCCTCAGACTTCAGATTTCTTATCTGCCATCTTCTGTATTAAGTGAATCTTCTTCTGCTATGCAGAAAAGCAGTAGTTCACAGACTGGTGGGCCTTTTTTTTTTTCTAAATTGCTTCTGCTGTGCCAGCTTGTTAAGTGGGTGGTTAAGTACCACGGTTTCACTCAAGCATGTTCTGTTGGGTGATGGATCAGGATTTGCTGATAGATAGAGAGCCGAATTCACCTCCAACAATCTTACCAGTTTGATCACAACTCAAAATGCCACGGGTCTTCTCTCAGGCCATAAAACGGATTAAAATGTGTCGTCTTTTCATCTTCTTGTTGTGGGGAAAGCCGTTCAAACTTTAATATTTTCAGAGTGTTAAAACATTAATATTTGATTTTGCCTGCAGTTGATTAATAGACTTGAAAAGCAACATCCCATGCTAACATTTAGGAACAGTAAAAAAGTCACAAGAGGAAAGTGGATGTCTTTTCGCCCTCCTAATTAATAGGCTATTTAAATGGGTTGCATTTAATCATAATTTAAAGTTCATAGCCTTTTTCCTTGATGAGCTTACATTAAATAGATAATGTGCCTTAATAGTTTTCATTAACCTAAAACACCCTCTAAAAGACTTAGAGCAAAATGGTTTGTTTTATTTGTCTACTTAGTGGACTCATCTTTAACTTTCCTTTCAAGATGATTGACAAGAGGGAACTAAGAAGTAAGAGGTAGATTTGCCAATTTTAGTCAAGCCACCTAAAGGTTACCTGAAACACATATCGCTGGGACTATTCATCAGGGAGGATTACTAGAAATAAACTACTCCTGTGGTTAGTATGAGGCAGATCATGTTTATGTGTACAGTGTTTTTTGCTTGTGGAACTGACTACATTTCACCCCCCCCCCCCCCCCCCCCCCCCCCCCGATATCTGTAGATTTCATGGTGTTTCATATGCAATGATTCAACAGTGGTCCTCTTATTTACTAACTGGATGTATCATTTTACCCCGAGCAGCCACTATCACAGTGGAAGTATTCTTTATTACTGGACACAAACATTAGTCTATCACTTCGAGCCTTTAGGATATGTTGTTATTAACTTGGGTTGCAATTGTGATTTTAGTCAAAAATATTAGAATTTTGCTGAATCCAATGTTAGAATATAAAAGGTTATGGCTTTTTCTTGCAGTCAACATTGTCACTTGTGTTGGTTTGTCCAGACAGAGATGGATATTAAAACATTAAGAGACCTGATATTTATATAATAGAAGCCTGAACCAAAGCTTTTCTTTGCTTTTTGCTTGATAAGACTAAAACATCATAAAACCATTTCTCTTTATCTTTTGTAGTGAGACTGTGATGTCATTTATCAAACGTACAGGATATCTCTTTTGTTGTCATTTACTCCAAACATCTGTCAAAGTGATGAACAACATGTTTTTGGTTGAGAGTTTTAGCTAAAAAGTTGGTTATGTTCATTGTCACAACGCTGAAGCTGTTTAAAGGCAGAAGAAAATCAATGTCAGTTTATATTTGCATTATGTTAATCATGTTGACAACTGTGAGTTCAATGCTGGTGGTCATGCATACATTGCAGATGTCACAAAACCACAGCTTTAAAATTAACACATAGTGCTAGCCCCTCTTCATCACTGCATATGCTGACTGCTAGGAATACATAATGTTGATTTAATTTAGTTGACCCATTATGAGCCTGTTCCCTCAGAAGACAATGACAGGGTCGTGATCAATTGTTTTGGAGCCTCATTACACTTTGACAGGTGAAAGTCAGAGACTTAACTGACAAATGCTTATCGATGAAGACAGAATTTGAGAATCTGATTGTAATGTCTTGCAGATGTAACCATAAAGTCCTCTTTATTATCTTTGGTTTAGCTTAATTCTTTACATTTTATTGACCTTTTTTCATTATCATTTCAGGTGGTGAAGAGGGCAAAAACAAAGTCCTCCCAATTCTAATTGTCTCTGGTCATCTATCCATTTTTTTTGGTCATTCTCCATCATATTTGGAGTTGTTGCAGCACAATGACAATGGACCTGCACTATGTTATTTTGGGCCATTTACCTTTTGGGTTTGATGTAATGCAACTGTTGAAAGTGCTGTTGTTTCCATTCGGATCAATGTCCAATCCAGATCCACCTGTGTAAAGGTTGTAGTTGTAGAAGGTGTTTGTCAACTTTTAAAGTCTAAGTAAGTTCAAGCACTCTTGCCACAATAATGGTGTTGTTGGTTAGAAACTGGTTTTCTATGAACAGGTGAAACAGTTGAAGAAATTTTCGCAACGCTCTCAGGACAAATCTATCATCTTTTAATATAAAATACTGAATATCTGAGCTGGTTGGAGGGTTTTTGGCCGGGTCTACACATTTCCTGAGTCACAATAAAAGGATGACAGTCTAACTTTTCTCCCAGGGGGCTTTTCATTTATCTCACTGAGATAGCCTTGGCATATCATCTTATACTGCCTCTCTCACATCCAGCCAAATGAAAGGCTGTTCAGTGGATCAAACATTGCTAGAAATCCAATGAAGAAAATGACTGAATTAAATCTTCATTGAATTAAAGGTAATAAAATGTTTTTCTCCTTTTAACAACCTCCTTTTTTCACAGTAGTCCTTTTCAATATATTTTTCACCCGGTGAAGTAAAATGCACTGAACCCGCTTGAGAAAGAAAATAGATCTTTCCACAACACATACATCAAAAAGCCTTGTGTCAGGAGAATTCTGAACGGTCCAATGATGCTTGACAACCACACAATAAAATGTTCACCTAAGACATGCCCCCTCAGAAACTAATGTTGTAAAAAGTAACAGAGGGCTCATTTACATGTTGTCCTCTTAAACGGGTTGAAATTCCACTGAAACTGCAAATAAAGGAAATCTACTGCCCCCTTGTGGAATCTTGTGGAGAAAGAACACCAATCTGGTTATGATGGGGAGAGTCTGAATATCTAGAGTATCAGTCAAATGATTTATACTATAGGGCAAAAGTTATCTTAGAAACCAAAGTGAACATGCTGGAAGGATTTCATTTCTGCCGTGTGAGCTACACTGAGAATTAACAGCAACCAAGCATGTTACCTTGTATCTTTAAATAGGTACAACAAATCTTAACATTGTGCATGCCATAAAATGTTCTTTATTTGAACCATGTCAAATTCACCTTAGTCACCACATTTGCATATTCTGTTGCAGTCATGTAATATTTAAAGGGCCCACAACATAGATTTTGAATGACGGCTGGTAAACAGATTGGACTGCAAGTGCTACTTTTGGAAAGTAATTTGCGAAGAGGCAGCTGCAGACATTTATAAAAGAAAATGCACGTCTAGAGATATTGTGAAAATCCAGACTGAATTGTGTTGTGAGACTCCAAGATCAAAATCGTATGTGATGTTGAAGACTGTGCCATGATGTTGTCAGTCCCTGGCTCTTTGATATCACTGTGGCATGGTGTTGATCCTGGCTGGATGAAGAGCAAGGCCACTTCTTAGACAAGCCCCTTAAAAATGCTAATATGTTTGCAAAAGGGAATTGCACTGAAATGCCATTTAGCCTAATAAAAGCTCTCACTCAATGTTTAGCTGGCTGTGATTGGTCAGCTTTTGAGTACACTTTTAAATGTAACTGTATCTAGGGAACATTCAGGCAACAATCAGAGGGTCGGAGTCTGAGTGTTAAAAGCACACAGATTATTTGCCAGTGAGGAGAATTAATCATGCACGTAGCCTTAGGAGCTGTGAGTAATGAGGATGGAGATGGGCCACCAGGAGGATGTGATGTGGATTCAAAATGAAATTCACAACAGGGAAGGACTCTATCTCGAAGAGAAGGATACATTTTTTTCGCTCCTTTCTTGCCAGTTGACAGAGACTTTCAAGTCATATCCCTTTTCCCTCAGACCTATCAAAAAGAAGATCTTGAATGTTTAATGAGTTCTCTTACAATGGCTTTAAATGTGTTGAATATAAAATATGACAGGAAAACAAATGAAATAAATACGATTTAGTTCTATAATGTGTTTTATTTTCAGTATATGTATTAAACACTGTGTCTGACGTAATATTTTAAACATTTTTGTTGTTTATGTTCTGCGTATAATAACCACTTGTTAATAGAAGCAGAGTAAAATTTTAAAGAAACAAGGCTGACTGTCATGTGCATTTAAACATTTAAGCGTACAGTATGTAAAATCCGCAGCTATGGGGCTCTCAATCAAAACAATAACAAAAGATGACGTCGAGGCTCGCGGGGTATCATGGGAGTGATTCTCTCTGCTTTCAGAGTGTTCTTACGTTGGTCATATATGAGCTTGTATGTGAACAAATGAGCTCAATGTTATGTTGAAAGGTACATATGTCATTGCAGGGGGGCTGTAACCTTTGTTTGTTTGTTTTTCAATAAAGGCCTATCATATTCAGGCAAAAGTAGAATATCTAGATTCCCTGTTTTTATCTGGTACAATTTTTTTCAATCATTTCGAATTTGGAACCAAGCTTCCAACTACCAACCCCATTTTTTAAACTAGAATCAAATTTGTGATTCCACAACTGATGTATTAAGCACAAGTCTTTGCATGTCAATGGCCCATTCTCGACTACATGAGCCCTTTCATTTAAAGCAGCTTTGTATTGCCTTTAGAGTTGTAGATACTAGATCACATCTGTTCATGGCAACTTCATTAAAAATAGTTTTTAATTAGTGAGCAAAGATGCCTCGCAATTCTGGTCTGAAGCCAAGAATCCAGGGAACCACAATACCTGCATATTTCACCCACTGCCTTTCTTAGCTAACATCTAAAAATGGCACAATACACCATCCATATAGCAATTCATATTTCAAAAAGTGTGAGTGTCACATCACAGCACCTTCATCGCTTTTTTCTACACGTTTTGCCATGAGTTCAAAGTGATTTATAGGTACCAGTGGTCCATCAGCATTGGTGTGGCCATCTGAGAGGCACCCGCTGTATGAGAGCAATCATAGCTCTTTGAGTGGACATGCTCTATTACCATGATGAAAGAGTGACAAGCATAACAGTATAAGATATGATGAAGTGTCAGGCAGCCGTAACAAGATCAGACAGCTGAAACACTAATGAGACTTAAGTATGTATAGATTCGACTACACAGCAGTAAAATCATCTCAAACATTTATTTCTTAAGAGCAGGAAAAGTGTCAGATCCCAATGAATCTGTTCACAGAGACTAAAATAAACAATCTGAAAACACATTTCAAAACGTCAACTCACAAGCGCAGTCAGACAACGATTGGGACGATAAATGTGCAGTCAGAGCAGCAGTGCAGTAAAATAATTGACTTTAAGTGATCCTTTAAAGACTTTACTCATGGGATAACAATGATGAAAACGCATGTAAATGTGCTCTAAGATGTGACAGAGTTTTTGAGTAAAGTATGGGTGCCTGGGTTTTTCTCTCAGGATCTAAAGGGGTCTGTTTGACCCAAACTCTTGACTTGAAACAAGAGGCGTTGAAGAGGCATCTAGAAAAAATTACCTATTCTCTCTTTGTAACAACAAATATAGATCATCTGCATGGTTCTACATAATGATCAGATCTAATTTGACAATTTTTTTGACAACTAATTTATCAGCCTATGTGTGTGTTGCATGACTTAACAGTCAGTGTAAAAACAGAATTTCCCCTTGCGGGGATCAATAAAGTAAATCTTAATCTTAATCTTAATCTTTAAGAATGTGCTATAAAACACTGAAATTGACAAACATAATGCCCACTAGAGCCTGACCGATTAAACGGCCGATAATAGCATATCACATGACTATCAGTATCGGCTAATTTTATCTCCGGCATGTGCCGACAGAACTAGGTTTATTCCATTTAAGTTTATTATTTATTTTTATATAGCTTTTATTTACTGTGCACTGTTGTTTTTTCTGGCCAATGAACGCTTTTGTTCAAGTGTTAAAAAGAAAAATAATCTTACCTTCATTATATTACTTTTTCTAAAGTGTTTGATAACTGCGTCTGAGGGATCAACACAATAAATGTGTGTGTATCTATATCTATCAAACTCATACGATCGAAGATAGATCTGAGAAAAATACCGGGCTATATCAGAATTTTCTCTCTCCATAATATAGGTATTGGTCCAAAAAATCCCGTATTGGTCGGGCCCTAATGCTCACAAAGACAGGGTGTTTGTTACGTTGGTTCTTTAATAAAGACCGATATCCCTAAATTCCTGTCTTTTTGATTAACCCTGAACATGCACAGCATTCATTGTTTGGTTTGACTAATGGGAATGAAGTTTTGTTTTAAAGGCATGGCTGGAATTGCTTGATTTCTAGGTTAGAACTTCACTGATGTTACAGATTTTCCTCAACAGACGCTATGCAACAAAGCTTGAAAAGAAAGAAAAGGTACTTCACTGGCAATATCCCATTGGACCTGAAATTTAACTCCAACAGATTCTGAAACAAAGCTTTTGACAGGCAATATTTTTTTTCTGTCCTTCCTCTTTTCAGAGACATTAATCCTGTTATTTGGAGGAATTGCATGCCTTACTTATATTGCTGTGTGTAGCAAGGATGTGTCCTTATGTGGTCTTTTTGAAGAGCAACTGTGTCTCTGTTAGGAAGATTAGTTTGTTTACTCATCCAGTGTATGTGCATTTAAATGCCAACACAAAACGCTGCAAACTATTGCATTGATAT
This sequence comes from Tautogolabrus adspersus, assembly GCA_020745685.1. Taxonomy (NCBI): domain Eukaryota; kingdom Metazoa; phylum Chordata; class Actinopteri; order Labriformes; family Labridae; genus Tautogolabrus; species Tautogolabrus adspersus. Next base: position 21,694,460 of record CM036547.1, on the reverse strand, counting down.
ATCCATAAAGAAACCAAATCCCAAACAAAAATAGGCTTCCTCCTGAAAGTGTGAAACTGTAAAAATGTTTTCAACAAACCCTTCTTGACTACTTTTACTGCAAACCATGACCACAATCCTCACAGTGCTCAAAAAAGCCAGGATTCTTTTTGAGGTAAGTTATTTTGACACATTTGGAGACAAGGATTTACTCTGAGTTCACCTAGTGTAGCCCAATTAAGAATATATTCACTCCTTGTTGAAGAGTGAGTGACAAGGCCTCACCTGATGTACTGTTGAGGTTTCCCTCAGAAGAGCAATCTACGCTACAGAGAGGCAGGCCAGGCTGTCTAGTTAGCACCTCAGCGGCTCTCTGTGGTTTCTCATGACTGGAATGAAAGCTATGCAGCATGACATTTCATCAATATAAGCAGGGTAGGCGGAGGGGGTTTAATTCCTAATCCAGCAGGTTTATGGTGGCTCAGGCCTACTCAAGAGTCTATTCACATGCATTAGAGGTACTGCACATGGAAGGACAAGCTTGATAGGACACTGGCACGACTTGGACCTTGGGCTTGTGGATACTATGAATGTCCTGGTGAGACCAACCGGTCCAAGGTGTTAGAAGTCTGTTTTTCCATGCATCATTCACTCGACAAGTAGTGGTCAGCAGAAAAATTGGTGGAACTGTCATGTATGTTTTCTTAAAAATCAGGATACAGTACTGTAATGTACTTTTAAAATGGGGTTAACCAAATGACACCAGACTAGAAGTACACACAACCATGGACACCACTTCATCAGCAAGTGAATGCTGGCACTGTTAGTTTCTGCTGCACTTTAGTCTAAATGTAAATCAGCATGCTAGCATGTTATGCTAAGTGTTATGGTAGCTTGGGGACATGTTTCAAGAGTCCCATGGATGTCTGTTTCACACTTAGCAATTACATACTATACATTCTCTAAGTTGTCTGTCTAGAAAAAAAAGGGGTGGACTGACCAGTGGACTGACAGAGTGACAGAATGAACAGCATTCCCATTTCTAGAGCCATGCTGCTAATGTGGCAAAAAAAACAAATTGGTTTCCATGGAGAGAACATAACAGGAATTAAGTATAGTTACCCCCCATAAGGAAATTAGATCAGCAACAAAAACAAAGTGTCTTAAAGTCAGCCGTTGATGTTTATCACCTGCTGTAGAGACATCTGTTTTGTCAATATTTTCTTCTAAAGGCAGAACATCCAGTACATACAGTTCAATCATCTGTTATGTACAGAGTGTGATGGAGAATCTAGGATGTTTGACCTTGAGACAATTAATGCCTTGTTCTTCATTTGATCCTCCTTTTCCAAAGGAACAACTGCCTCAGAGCCACGACAAGAAGAGATTATACCTCATTAATGCCATAACCTTGATTATGTAATGTATTGTAATACAAGAAGAACACGGCAGACAAGGGAAATGAGTACCCTCTTTACAATGTGGGACTGTTGATAGCAAGGATGAGCTTAACAGTCCAAATTAAATGCAATGCCTTGTCTGTGTCAAGTTGCCTGCAGCACACCACCAAGGTCACCGTTAAATTAACATAGTTTAGGCAACGTTTAAATGTGCATACTTAAAAACAACCCAGCGTGACAGCTAAAACTCTCCTGTTCATCTTTTGAAAAACTACACCACTGGCCTATTATTATAGCAATCAATAACAAAAACTGAAGGCCCTACTGAACAAACGGCATCCTCTATCTTTTTCCTATGATGTTAAAAAATGTATGCTATCTGTAATGTGGTATCAGTATGTCAGAATGAGATACCGCACAAACAAAATAAACACAGCAGTCACTTTCTTGTCAGCAACTGTCTGTGAAAGATGAGCATGCTGTCATCAGTAATTACTACACCAGGAGATAACTTCACCACTAACTTGTCATTGGTAGCCCTTCCCTCTCCTTCTATTTACCTCTCTTTACCTCATCCAGAGCCCCACAACCCCACCCTCTGTGCCCTCCCCCCTCCCCCTCCCAATAATACCCCACACACTTTGAGCATCCATCTGCTCCATCTGCTTTAACAGGGGAACCCTCTCCTTGACAGTCACAGTCCAGGCACAAGCTTCCAGGCAGAAAAAATCAGACATGTTTCCCCAAAGGATTTAATATCCAGTAAAATCCAGGAGGGTGAGAGTCCATACCACCTCCATAAACCATTCTCCGAGTCTCTGTGGGAGTAAGGACGGAGCTGTAGACAGGTAAACAACTCTTCCCCTCTGTTTGTTTGTGACTGGGTGGGACCAAGCCTATATCCTTACCAAAGGTCAGCCCTTATTTTGTTATATCAAAGTCTACAGTACAGTCTACAGGATGAAAGGAATGTGAAGTTTGTCCTCAAAGGAAGAGTTAGTTTGCAGTGTGTTTTAATCATTGATGGGCTGGTGGATGAAGACTGATTCTATCCTTTGTCTTGTTTCTTTGGATTACTGAGAATTTGGTGACAACGGATGCAATTATCATCATCACTTTTGAATTAAAGGGATCAATGAATTTTTCTGTTACATTAAATTGCCCATATAAAGATATTTTGTCATCGTTATACTTAAATAAGTAAGTCAAATACTTTTAGTACATTGATGTACATGGGGTATCTTTTTCAAGGCATTTTACTTTTTAAAATGGACATTTAATAGCAGCAGTAGCAAACAGTCCAGCTTTATTAAACCATATGAAGTAATACAGGGTCACAGCTAACTATAGCTTAGGAGCTTTGGAGCTGTGCACCATCAGTGTTTGTCCTCTAGGTGATATTGACCTCTCATTGACCACTGTCTTTCAAGTTCTAAGCCCTCTAAGCTGTACTGAATATAAAGAAATTAATCATCTTTCTTGTCAAATAAAATATGTCCCCTGCTTTAAAAAGAGTGTAATGGCATACACAGCTTTTCAGTAAAGGGCGAATTGTAGAAACTGGTTGAATCTCCCCCAAAATTGGATCCCCATGCATAGATAGGGTCCGTTTATTTCTTACTGTGTGTTATGCCCAAAAGAACGTATGAGTCTAAAGTCACAATAAACACAATAGGTTGACCTTCTGACTCTACTGTACATGTCAGCCTCAGAGAATGCTGGTAGACACAGGTAGGTCAGCCTGGCAAGTTTTGTACAGATGTTTTTGGAAGTTATATATCAAAACAACTAAAGGCAACTTACAAAGCTTAGAGCTTAAGTTTCAGAAGCATGAAGGTGTTGAGGATCAAATTTGGTATATCTGGGTAAGTGACTTCACAGTGTTGCCTCTTTTTATGATGTGAAAAAAGTTAGAAATAAGCATACGTACTGCACAGAAAACCCAACCTGTTAAGCAAATACGTTACATTGCAAAGACACATTTATGTTGGGTCTTACCATTGGTACTTATAGTTATTTTTGCATTCTGTTTACAGGTCTCTCTTTTGACAGCCATCCTTCGCCAAAATGTGGAAAAGCGGAAAAAGCCCGGGTTCTAAGAGACAATGTACGGTACCCTAATTTCTCCTTCCAATTCAAAGTTCCTTTTTTTTTTTTACTTATTCATTTTTATTTGACTGAATTATGGTCAAATGTTGTGGTCTGGTTTCAATCCATTGCAAACCTAAATAGTGGCAAACAGACAGAATCAAAAAGACTCAGAGAAGGCATTGAACATGTTACAGTTACATGTTTAGACAGTGTATAATGGAGGGATATTTTATTTTGAAATTCATTTCTTAATTTGACAAGATTCAGTAAAGTTTCGGATAATTATTATTTGAATAAGCAAGATGCAATAAGCAATAAGCACAATGTTCTTTCCTGGCTTTTTATTTCATTTCAAGTTATAGATTCCTATCATTATAATTTTAATCCTAAATTCCAGAATAAAGCATTAGCAATGTATGTGGCCTCACTGTCATTTTGGTGGTGATTAAGTGTAATGAAAGACTGCATTTTTCTTTTGAATAGAACAAAAATGAACTACTATCCTATGTATATAATACATCGGGACAATTTCACTGAGCTTTACGAAGAGTTCAGCTTGTTGTTTTGCTGCCTGGTACAACATTAATGTGCACTACAGCTCTCATAGTCAGACACAACCTCTAACAGCAAAGAGACAGACTCACTTGGCTACTAGCTGGTGAACATTTAGCCGATAAAGAGCTAGCTATTTCTCTCAGGCAGCAGTGGAGTCTAAAAGCAGAGCTAAGCTTCATCAACTTAAAGACGACAACATGTCAATGTTGTGTTAAAAACTGAATTCTGCTGCCCTCACGTGGCCAACAATCAGTTATTGCAGGTTTAAAGATACTACTTTGATTTTCTCTAACACATTAGTTCACGTCGGGTCCTCCTTCAGAGACAATAAAATGAGAAAACATTTACTCTCACAAGAGGGTATGCTATCTCTACCTTATGTTAAGTGTGCAAGTTGGAGTTTTGCCCAACTGGCAGGCACTTTAACATCCAGTTGATTAAAGGTCTTTTCTCTCAGGCTTCAGTGTTAAAGTGAGGATGAGAAGAAAACATCCGTGGATTAAGGTTGCCAGCCTACTGCCCTTCATAGTGACCCTCTCAGGGCTTTAGTTTATTCAGGCCTCTGTAAGCTTTCCTTTTCCACATTATGCCTGACTGAGTTTTCACTTCTCTGACCACTGTTTACTTTGGTCTTTGAACCTCTTACCCTCCATACTTCCCTATTTTTTAATCAAAGCTTCCATACATCCATCTATCCACCCTTGAGTCCATCCATCAAATATACCTAAAAGCATAGACAAATACATGCTTCACCTGGCTTAGAAAAACATTTCCAGTAAATACAACGCAATTCCTGCAAGAAAAATCCTTCTATATATACGTACTATATACACAATACTATATTTAATAATGTATACTCTCTTACAGCAAAGGCTCAGCATTTACTCATGTGCTTGTAACTGATGTGATGTTGTTTCTTTTCACCCAGGTTTCTCCCTCGTTCATCAATACATTCAACATTTTAATGAGGTGTCTGGCAACAAGTCAGGTGAAATCAAAGAGTGGTTGATGTAGAGTTTGACTACAATGTTGATCTACATCCTTCCTTATGAATAACGGAACAATATTGAATAATACATTAGGTATTATTGAAAAGTGTGTCTGCCTGATCTGCCTGTCATTGTGTTGTTAACCTGAACTTAAATATCTATTTACTACCTTCTCAAGTCAGGCGCCCTCTGTGACACGTTTGACTTAATGATCATTAATCCCTGAATTAATGTTGTTCCTCATTGACTTTTGTGTGATCCTCTAGCTTGGCATTTCAAAAGCCTGATAAGAAATACTAAACAGCTAAAAAGAAGATCACTGTGTGAAGCTCATGCACTGCTGTTTGAAGATTTTGTCCGTAGAGTCGTAAATACTCTTAACTGAACGACTCAAGTAGAACTGAGATGACTAGTCAATTCATCCAATCGTTCATCTACAGAAAATCTACCTGAAAATGTTTTGATAATCAATTTCATACCATTTAATGGCATTTCAGAGCAAACCATCAAGACGATTGACTGATTCTATATAAGCATTTGTTGATCATAGCCCTTATGTGTAACTGTACAAAATAGATACAGGAGCATCAGCAGATAACGTTTCAAATTTCAGTTTCAGTTATAACTTCTGCTCTACAGATGTACTATACATTCAACAATTGTGTGCACTACTTCTTGTTTGTTTAACCATTTGCGAGCTAATGTGTCCTTAAAAAGACACACATTAGCAAGCTAATTAGCAATCGAATGTGTCTGTAAAAACACACACATTCACACAAGCCGTCGTCATGAAAACCTTTGACATTCCTGACATCTGCTGGTGGAAAGGAAATTTGTTTAGTTCTACCAAATGCAACACTTTCCATTTGGTCTGACAATTTATTTTAAGTTTCTGTGTTTACTTACTGTACTGAAGTGATTTTTAGTTTCTGTTTTAAAATTTTAACAATCATAGGTAAATTATTATTAAAATGTATTCTAAATAATGTTTTCGCTTTCTTTGTTTAGCTGCCATCAGGAGAAGATCCAAGACTCCTGGAGTGATGATCACTCAGTATGTAGTGAACCTACCAGAAGGGAAAACCACCCCAGATTTCCAGTCTAAACCTATGGAAGTAGAAGTTAAAGAAGGTGGGTTACATTATAACACAGCCCTAAAAAAAGGATTACACATTTAATAATCCTATTCTATTCATCGTTTAGGACAACTAGCTGTTTTCAAGGCCATAGTGACAGGGGACCCAAAACCAGAGGTTTCATGGAGAAGAACTAAAGGAAATGTTTTAGACAAGAAGAAATTTCTGAGTAAATATGATGAATCAACTGGAGAGCACATATTGGAGGTAAGTTACTAAATGATTAAACAAACAGAAGAGAAAACAAACCTTTGACTACTAACTGATCAGGCTGTGTTTTTATTAGTCAAGTAAAGCATATTACTATCTCGACATTTAGCTAAATTCCATCTCTTCATCTAAAAACTGAAAGTGCTGAATGTTATTTATATTTCTAGATTCGTAAAGTATCTACAGAGGAATCAGATACATACAAGTGCTTGGCTGTGAATGAATTTGGCAAAGCCGTCTGCACGACAACGCTCAACCTGACTGAAGGTAAGAGTTGTTCCAATAACACATTCCCAGGTGTGATTGGTAATTTAAAGTAACAGAGTAGATAAATCTGTCTGGTATCAAATATTCCATTATTGGACTTCTCATCAATTGCTAGTTCTTTTTACATTTAATTAAAAAATAATAATAATTGTGTTGTCATAAATTTATAGTTTTTATAAAAACTGTGATCTAAATGTGCTGCTTTCAGATTTGAAAAATCCAGCAGATTTCAGAAAATTGCTGAGGAGAAAGTAAGAATGCAAATACCATGGTATCAAAATAAACCATATTTAATGTATATATACCTAAGTATTGTTTAATATTTGCCCTGTCCCGATAGAAAAGCAGAAAACAAAACACCAAATGGGGAAACTAATGACAAATTCTGGGAAGCAATGCTGAAAGCTGACAGGAGTGACTATGAGAGAATTTGTGCTGAGTTCGGCATTACAGACATGCAGTCGATCATCAAGCAACTGGCAGAGAAGAAGAAGGAGAGAAAGCAAAAGAACTGTACGGTACGAAATCTGTCAAGTACAAAGAATATCATCAGCTTGATTGTTCACATACTTTTTAATAACTATGATGGATTCTCATCAGACTGTATTTAGATTGGGGTCAATATACAGTACATACAACATATTAACACTATTTTGGACATTATGAGCACAAATTCAATATTTTTACCCTGGCTTTTTATTTGCATGTCCGGACCCTAGATGTGATATTTAAATACAGTATATAGTGCCCTCAAAAACACCTACAGTTTCTATACAGTGGTGAATGTTTTATCTAATTTCATCTGAGCTATCCTTTGACATTTAAATATGCACATATATAGTGATGTTATCTTTCCACAGTCACAATATGACATTTTTGTCTGGCTTTGAATCCCTCTTTTTCTTTGTTAGGATGGTGAGATACCATACGATGAAGATTTATCAGAGAAACACGGCATTAAGAGTCGTAGGAGGACAAAGGATCATGGTGTCAATGGCCCGATGCAAAAAGATGCATGGCGGAAACAAGTGGATGAAGAGGTCAACCGCCTGTTTTCAGAGTTAAAATGTAGGTGTCTTCAAATCGTGTTAAAGATGTCCATATTTGGTTTCAGGTTTTATGAATACATAGATATAACTGGTTCAAAGGTGACACACCTCACATACAAAGACACAAACTTAACTGGAGTCCCTTTTGTTTAACAAACTGACGTCTGCTTCACTGACTTCTTTGTGTTGCTTTTACAGTAGCCAAAGTGGACTTTGTGATCAAAATTCAGGAGATTAAAGCTGAAGAAAACGATGATGCCCTCTTTGAGTGTGTCCTGACACACCCATTACCCAAGATATCATGGATGGGCAAGGGCAGCGAGCTGGAGGATGGGGAAAAATACAGCATAACCGTGTCAGACCACCAACTGATCCACAGCCTGCTGATCAAGGACTGCACGCTGCTGGACAAAAGCATCTATTCAGTTGTGGCTGGCAATGCGTCCTGCAGTGCCTGGCTGGTTGTAGAAGGTAACCTTATTTTGTACTTGCATTCAAATGTTGAATGTATGCTGAAGTTATCCTCATTGCTGCCAATGGAAATTATTAGTGGTGATAATCACAAATAAATGGCTCATGTGTCATGTACGATGTATTTTGCATCTTTTAAACAGAGAGGGACCCTGCATCTCCTGGGAAGAAGACAGTCCGTACAAGTACCTTGAATGGTGGAGGACGGATCGACCTTGAAAAGGTGGCAAAAGAGCAGCAATTAAAAAACCAACAAGAGATGGAGAAGATTTTAGCGGCTGTAAAAGAGAAGTACAAGGAAGAACTACTGAAAGACGGGATAATATTAACCACTGGGAGTGACGGTGAAATAAGTGAGGTCACTGGACCAGGCAAAAACAGCGGAGCGATAGAGTCGAAGTCAAAAGGGAAGAAAGGAAAAGTAAAGTTCAAAATCTTAAAAGAAGATGGCACAGAAGCAGAATTAGAAGATTCAGACGGGCAACTGATAGAAGATGACCCAAGGAACGAAAAATACACCAGATCTGGTCAAATGGATTTTGACAAGGTAACAGGTAAAGTCGATCGATGCCTGACAATTCATTTTCACTACCACAACTGTTAAATTTATGATGAAAACATGCAGACTTGCTTCTACATAGTAAATATGACATTGGCGAAAAAAAGGGTATTGACTTTTAATGCTTGGGTTAAATGTTACATAAGTGCCCTTCCATCTAACCGAATGATTACCAGGCTTTCTTTTATAGAACATTTGCTAATATGCATCAAATAAGTTATTAAGGGAAAACCAATTTTGCATCTATTCATGTTAAGCCTACTTTTCAGCACACCAATGATTAAATAAATGGTAAATCTACAAATTTGAAAGCCGACCACACTAAGTATCTGGTCAACATTAGTCTGAAAGGTTCAGCTGAACTTTAACAAGAATAAAAAACTGATATAGGAATGATGGTGGACAATTTCAATACAATATTTTGTGCTTATCGTATTGACTTCCAGACTTTTGTAAATCCATTTCTATTGACTTCGATCGACTATTTTCAGAGCTTGATTTTGTTCAGTTAAAATCTTTATTTATTTTCTTAATGTCCTTTAAAATGCTGGACTGTGTTAGTCAAATCAATGTGCAAAAATGTTAAAGATCCCATATTATGCCCTTTTTGGGGTTCATATATCTATTGTATGTGCCTACTAAAGTACGTTCACAATCACTAATGTTCGAAAAAAGTGTCTGTTTTCATGTACTGCCGATCGATGCAGCCTGTCTCATCTGCCTGTGTTTGCAACGCTCTGAATCCCCCCCGAGCAGGGTCCCCACGTGTGCCAAGTCTGACCTGATTGGTTGGCCGATCTGCTCTGTTGTAATTGGTCAGTCGTTCGGACAATTCCCGGAAATGTTACGCCCCTTTTACCATATTGGGAATGTAGCTAATGTGCAGCATGAGCTTGTGCTTGCCACAACGACCCAATGGGCTTGGATCAGTGACATCATCGCAGTGTGATATCACACTGCCAATTTTCAACGAGGGGGGCTAGAACCGAGCGTTACATGCAGCTACTGCTACAGCTAACAGGAGGAGGTAGGAGAAGCTGCGTTTCCGCGGACTTTGAATTTTTGCACATAGATGTGCCTAAACATGCACAAGACACCTGGAAAACACACTAAAGAACATATAAAACCAGAAAAAGCATAATATGGGACCTTTAATGTAGAGTTTAATTGGGTTCAATTATTTTCCAAAGGTGAAAGTGAAGATGCTGATTTAGATGTAAATAAAGACTCTACCGGGTCTACAAGACGTCCAGAGCACAAAAAGAAGGCCCAGCGGAAACAAGGCACATCTGGTAAGAGACAAGAATAAAAATACTAACTCCCGTACTGTATTAAAGTTATCCCTCAAGATTAGTGACACTTGTATCAGATATATTGTATTGTAAAGTATGGGTACAGGAACTGTTAGTCTTGGTAATGCCCAGATAGAGGCTCTCTTGTGACCACTTTGGATTCAGAGTGTATTCATTTTATCAGGTTTGAAACATTATTGGCTTATCAATTCAATACCTGCTTTGAAAGTTCTTAAATTATTGAAAGTGTGCAAGGCATAGGGATCATCTGAACCAATCCTTACATTTCAATGTCATTTTAAAAATTCATATATAAATCACCCCAATGATGGAGATATTTTAAAATTACAAAACAAAAAACTACCTGAAGTCTATGACTCTTACACAGATCAAAATGAACATGAAAGTGAAAATGAAGAAAGTGACAGCGATGACTGCGAGGACTCTACAGGCCAAGTCAAGAATTCAAGCAGTTCGAAGAAACGTCAACGGTCAAAGAAAGCGATTAATGGTAAGAGAGAAACAAGTGAGGGATCCTGGCAGGGCGGTATATCATAGCTTAATGGACAGAATTAGCACTGTTACGTAGGTTAATAAAGACTTTATCTGCATTATTTACATTTTGTTTTCAAGGGTGCTTGATCACTGTACTGTTTCAAGGACTCAATTTGTGTTGAATTACCCCCACATACCAGAAAAGTCTTTGCTTTTTTAGAAGGTGAAAGTGGCGTAGGTCCTGAGGACCACAATGAGTGTGAAGGCACTGAAGATGCAACTGGCTCTGTTACACAATCAAGGCGTAAAAAAAGACAGGGCCCGCTGATAGAAGACACCGTAATTGGTAAGTAACCTTAGAGGGGTCGTGACTGAATCAGAAGAAGAAGCTATATTGCATCCATGTTTGTCCTGCAATCAAATAATTAGTTCATTCATTAATCATTTGTAATACACAACAATAGGCCACGTTCCTTTTAGGAAGTAGTCAAGTGGATTATCCCCTCCAGTAGAATAAGTTTCTCTGAAAATGATAATGGTATACTTTATATGGTACTTTTATCTATCTTTATTATATTAAAGGTAGGGTAGGTAATTTCCTCAGATACACTTTTTAAGATTCTGGTTGAAACTGTCTTTAGGTCCTGACAGAAATTAATAATTCATGTGCTCTGAAAAAGGAACAAAGAAAATCTGTCATCTGTAGCAGTTGTAAACTCTTAAAAACTTCGACCAATGTCTGCACTCGGTTCGAGTTTTATGAACCAATCATGCCTCCCTGTCTCCCTGCTCGTTCTCTACCCCATGCATGCACGAGCCCACACTCAAAGCATGAGCTGAAATCCACTTCTGGACCAATGGTGCTAGTGCATGTAAGTGAGGGGCGCGGCTTTTGAGGGAGCACAGAGGGGAGGGGGTGGGTGAAGACGGAGCACGGAGAGAATGCTACTTTCAAAATCATGCTAGTTTTCGAAAATTACCTACCCTAGCTTTAAGTGGCTTTCCCGTTTTGCTCTACATGTTTATTTGTCATTTTGACAGATTAGGGACCCTCCCCAGAGAAGAACTAAGCTGCACAGAACATTATTTGGTTTTACTTTGCTTAATTTAAGGATTTCCTGACAGATCTGCATTTGGCTAGAAACACTCATTTGCTCTTAACAAAATATTGCACATTGAATAATAAGTGTGTTGAATAAGAATCTTTTTTTGAAAATCTTTTAAGAGATGTTGGAACCTGAGAGAAAAAAAAAACCTTCAGTGATTGAAAAGTAACTTAAATTGTATACTATTAACATGTTCAATGCACCGTGTGTAAATTCAAAGATTAAAAACATCAGGTTTGCATATTAAAATAACTATGGTATCTAACAGTTTCCCTGTCTGTATGTTAGATCCGGGGGTTCATTTCGTCTGTGGTCTGTCTGATGTCAGCGCTATCATCCATGAGGCTGCTGAGTTAACATGTAAGCTCAGCAGTGAAGACTGTGATGGAGTCTGGTATAGAGACGGCAAAAAGGTTAGTCATAAAGGTCAAACTCATTATTTCCTGGGGAACTCTGGGCATGTCAGTCAAGAGAGTGTGTTACAGTTGCCTGGTGATCCAAAGTTACTTTCACAGCAGTGGTTTTGCTCGTTTGGTCCTAGGAAATAAAGAACACCTTTTTGTCTTGTAGTCATAGTGCATTTCATTCTTACACTGACTTTTTCTTAAATGAGACAAAGCCATACAAACATTGAATTGGAAGTATTGGGGCTGATTATGTTCTTTTTCATTTAATTAATCAATGTGTTTTTTTCTACTCAATTCAATATCCACGTGTGATCAAATTACAAAAGGTATCACGTTAAGTTACTTATAACACTACTTGGAGACTACAGTCCTTAAACAGACACATTTCAGATTATTGGCAGTTTTGGTAACTTGACATTATGACCGTCATGAACCCATGAAATCAAATTCTGGTGGCTGAGAGAAAGTACTGCAGTTCCATATAGCTTTATGAGATTATGCATCTTTTCCGGTGTCATAAAGACCAACCAAGACAGAAAACATTATGATTTAAGTACAGACTGCAAGTAGACATATTTGAAGAATAATGACAGAGTGATAGTTCAAGGATAGTTAAGGCATGATAGCTTAACTGCTTAAATACACAATTCAACAAAGCACGGTTGTCTGCGGATGTAGACTGTATTAAACAGTGACTCAAGGTTACCAAATGTTCTTTTGCTCCCTCTTTTTCAGTGTATTCTGTAACTTTTTTAACAATTACGCTTCAAACCAGTACACAAACAGAATTTCCTTTGACTTCAACCAAACAGGACCACAAGATGCCTGCCTTTGAACAGCAATATCTCTAGTTGATATCCAAAGAGCATTTTTGTTAAGTGTAAACCCCCCTGTGTTTTGTGATTGCTCTGTTTATTTTCTGTCTCTTCTCCAAACAGATTTCCCCAGATGACAATTTCACTATCAGCAAGGATGGTGCAATCCATAAATTAGTCATTATCAGCTGCACAGAAGAGCACTCTGGGAAATATCGTTTTGAGGCAGACGGTCGCAAAACAGAGGCGATGATCAACGTCAAAGGTTTAAGGATTCTAGTGACATCAGTGATTGTTATTTTGATGATAAAGCTTAACTGAAAAAGATTACAAATGTTTCTATAAACACATCTTAGAGACTGATCATAGTCAAATACAATATCAATGCTGAAATGACCCAGATGTTCTTATTTAAGATCCGCCAAGGTTCGACCCTGAAGACCTCAGAGCATTCATTGAGCCATTGACAGTTAAAACAGGGCAACACGCCATCTTCAAACTGCATTTTGTTGGCCACGAACCCATAAAAATCCAGTGGTACAAAGAGGGAGACGAGCTCCAAGATGACAACAATACAAGGATAGAGAAATCTGCAAGTCACAGCCGCTTGCTCCTGAGCAGGTGCCAACGGAAAGACACAGGAGAAATCAAGATCAAGCTCAAGAATGAACACGGCTTCATCGAGGCAATTTCACAGCTAGTTGTGCTTGGTGAGTGAGTGAAGGACAATGCAGAAAAACAGCAAATCTCTTATCGCTCCGTTTTTTTCGAAGCGCTTCATGTAACACGATAAAAGATGGCAGACAAACAAAAGGGAAATCTTTAACATCCAAAGTCTATAGTCTAGAATTCTTATCTTGATGGATGCCAAAAGAAGTAATTTGTGAGGCAAGCTGTGCTTTTCAAAAGCCTTTTCTCTTTAAAGTGTCCTTAAATGAATCAAAACTCATCCACATAATCTTTAATTCCAGGCCAGTGTTTCCTCTGTTATGTGAGAAGGGCTCAACTTTTCACTGAGCCTATTTGTGCCCAGGACAGATTTAGAATTTTTTTCCCCAAATGAAGCACAATCATGCTCTGTTTTGAAAGTAATGTATTTTGTTCCATCTAAAAAAGAATGCCAGTTTCAGCTAACATGAGGGGTTTTGGATGTGTTTTGCATACATTTCAGACAGGAGTTGTTGTTTTTTTCAAACCCCTGATTTATCTTAAAATACTGCACGAATTAAAACTTTTAAATGTTTTGTGAATATTTCTCAATCTCAAATTTTTCAGGAATGGGATTTCAAACTGGAAATGTTACTTTTTACTCTTTCAGACAAACCCACTCCACCTCAGGGTCCTGCAGAGGTAACAGAAAGTTCAGCTATGTGTATTGAATTTAGATGGAGACCTCCTAAGAACGATGGGGGCTCACCAGTGATAAACTACATACTGGAACGACAGCAAGTGGGACGAAACACCTGGAAGAAATTAGGGGAAATCCCAGGTGTGCCCAGCTATCGGGACAATGATGTGGACCATGGCCGAAAATACTGTTACCGCATCCGAGCAGTAACTGCGGAGGGTTTAAGTGACATTATGGAGACAGATGACATGCAAGCCGGGACTCTAGGTAAGTCAAGATGATATTTGTTTTATATCTTTCAGATCAGTTTTCCCACTCAAGAATGAAACAAAAAACACACAGCATCTACTTTTCCATTTGTAATGTCAATTAATCTTCAATCCACCAATAATACCAATATGATGACGGTGACTGAGCTCGACAATTCCAATTCACACAGCCAAACATCCATTCGTCCATTTCATTCTGCTATCTAGGATAGGGTTGCAGTGACAGTAGGTTAAGAACTCTAAATAAGCTGACCCAGTTATACCTCTCCAGGGCACTGTATTCCAGCTCAACTGGCTTCTTTCATTGCCAAGGAGTAGGAGCTCTACTCCGTCCTCTATCCAGATGTCTGAGCTCCAAGGCTGAGACTAGCTATCCTTCAGAGTAACCTTATTTCAGCCGCTTACCAGCAATCTTGTTCTTTCAGTCATGAGTAAAGGTTGGAACGTAGATTGTCTGGTTAACTGAAAGCTTTGCCTTCAGGCTCAGCTCCCTCTTTTCCATGATGGCCTGATACAACGCTTGTGTTATTTTGGATAACGCACCAAGTCGCCTGTCAATCTCATGATCCATTTTACCTGTACTTGTACACAAGATACTGAGATACTTGAACTCAGGGTCCTAAAGCCAAGCCAAGGTAGATGAAAAAATTCATCGACCAAGCATCCCAACATAGCTATATGAGTCTGCCACAAACCTCTTTGGAGCTCAACATGTCACAATAGGTCATTTATAAAAGCCACTAGAAAAGGCACAGAGTTATATCAAGCATCACAACATGACAGCAGTAGCATGGCAACACAGAATAAGAAAAACCACCAGCTCTACCACAAGCACAATGCAATAAAAACATTTTGAACTTACTTTTTGAGGTTTTCTTGAAAAACCACGACCCCCTGGTCTTTCTTTATGAAGTCCATGTGCTGAACAAGGTCTTCATCCCATTGGTCCACGAAAATAGTGGTTTGAGGTTAAGTCTGGAAAAAGTCCATTCCAGTGTCAAGATGAAGTTAATTGCCAGAAGCTGCTGGAAAAAAAGATAAATTATGTTTGGGTTGAGTTAACCTCAATTTATGGCTGCTATATTAAATCACCCAACCCGACTACCTACTTAACCATATCTTCCTGAGGATAAACAAATACAAGTTTAGGTGGGGGTAGGTAAATAAATTAGTAAATTTTACCAATACAAATGTTCTTTTATTGGTAAAACTATGTTAAGACTTCACTGAACATTGCAAGAAATGTGTACAGTAAAGCCACCATCAACCAGACATACTTGATGGCATATTTCTTCACTGTACATTATTGTACATTAAGGGTAGGCTATATACAGTATATGGACTGATATTGTAGCATGCTAGCTTAACCAAACGTCAACAGCTTTTGTCGACATTTTAAGCTAGCGAACATAACACAATGAATATGGTTTAGTATTTTTCTACTACCAGCCCCCCCTAAAAAAAAATACAAACTGTAAATAATCATAGAGAGTGAGTTGGTACTAACAAAAGTGCTAGGAAGGAAAAAGCCAGTTTGTGGCTTTCATGTCTTCATCCTGTTTTTATTCATAATTTAGCTCTGATGGTAAGCTAAACATCTGTGTGGCGCAGGTTGTTTGTGTAGCCTACACTTGTCACTTACCATTCCTGTTTCAACACATTTTCGATTCCTCAGAGACTTTAGGCCCACTTTCATAGAAAATTACACTTTTGTTGTCCAATAAAGACGGGTTGTTTCTTTATCGTTTCTAAACTTTTGACTCCAAAACCCGACGAGTACAAAACTTCAGTATTAGGTGGGGGCAGAGCTCTGGGTGGGGGGAGCTTATCAGTACTTCAAAAAAAAAAAAAAAAAAAAAGTGTGACGTAGGCCATTTAACTCAGGGCGTGTTCAGCAATAACTACAGGGACAAAGTGCTTTAACATGGTCTCATACTAATTTAGTAAAGTTGTGAGTCTAAAATCTTAAAACTGTAAAAGCTTCTTAATAAAACTCACATTTACAGGCTGTGTAATTCAATAAGACTTGGCCTACTTATTTCTATTTCCACTTAACTGGCCCGTTTTTACTGCAGATATTTGTCATATTAGAAAATGACAGGTGTTACTTATTACTTTAAAGATGTTGCTATTCTATTCAGAAGGCCATGATAGTAGGACAATGAGTCACTGGGATTGTAAATTCAGCCAGCAATCATTTGTTTTCCACAGCTTTTTCTTTATGATGACATGGGAATATACTTACTGTTTTAAATAAACATAACTTTTTGATCATCTCAACTCAACTCAGTTTTATTTAAACAGCACCTATCATACATATAAAAGTACATGCAGCTTAGAGGGCTTCACAAATAACAGACACAAACATTTTTATTTATTTAACCTTTATTTAACCAGGAAAGAAAAAACTCATAGAGATATCAAATCTCTTTTTCAAGAGTGTCCTGGACAAAATAAAAAAATGACAGAAAGTGATAGCAATTACAAAGAGATTAAAACAAGAACGAGATTAAAACAAGAAGGAAGGTAATATAATAATTTAAAAAGATAAAAATATTTTTTTAAAGATTAAATGTAATAAATCAATACAGTAGCAAAAATTAGCAATCAATACAAATATTTAAAGATGGTAAAAAGTTGATAAAGACGTAAAAAAAACAGAGATAAAACAATAATGAAAGGTCATAAAGTTACTCCTTATTAAAAGCCAGATTAAAAAGTTAGGTCTTAAATCTACTTAATCATTCAAATCAAGGTCATTACTGCCCCCTGCTGTTCCCCATTATCCATTTCACTACCCCAGTTACTGCTGGTCTTTACTTTGGCCTCTCTTATGCAACCTGTTTCACACAACCTAATAGGAATGAGATTAAATGGCAGTCATGTCAGTCTGTCGGCCTCTCTTTCTGTCAATGACTGATATAAACCTTCATATATGATCGCTTTCATTACAGTCTCTCTCTGAGTAGAACCTTTTCTAACATTACATACTGTGTGTTTTTCTGCATTTCTTCAGCTTTTCCCGGCCCTCCTTCACCTCCAAAGGTGGTCAGCGCCTATGATGACTGCATCAACATTTCCTGGGATTCCCCAAGTAATAAAGGAGATTCACGAATCCTTGGCTATATTTTGGAGAAAAGGAAGAAGGGGAGTAATCTGTGGACTGTTGTTAATGCCTTGGATGAACTAATAAAAGGTCTGCATTTTTATTCACCTTCAGTTTAGTCTGGCATTGAAGCCCACAACACTGATGTTTTTGTCATTCTGAAATTACTTCTAGAGAAGAAATATGCAGTGAAAGATGTAGTGGCAGGAATGGAGTATGAATTCAGAGTTACTGCCATAAACCTCTCGGGAGCTGGTGAATACAGCAGCCCATCTGAGTTTGTTTATGCAAGAGATCCCAAGAGTAAGTGTTGCAACACATTTGTAAGCTACACCCAAAAGTCACCCGTAGTTTGCTGGAAATAAATTCACGTGCATCTTCAAATTATGACTTTAAAACTTTTTTTATTTTTTATTTTGTGAACCTCAGAGCCTCCTGGTAAAGTTTTAAACCTGAAGGTGACAGAAACTTCTTACTCACACATTGTTCTGACTTGGACCAAACCTGAGGATAAACCAGGAATACAGGACGAAGCAAAGGGTTATTTTGTTGAGATCCGTCCTGCTGAAGACATTGAATGGTCCCGCTGTAACACCACCACCCTCATCACGACTTCCTACAATGTGAAAGGCCTTAAATCCATGGGCATGTACTGGCTGAGAGTGATTGCGACTAATGATGGTGGAGATAGCGCTTCTGCGGAGCTGGCCAACTATGTCCTTGCTATGCCCTCGCCCGGTGAGTAGAGTCTTGTTTGAAATTTAAGGAAGGAAGATGTTGCTGTTTAGTTGAACCTAAGCATACAATAAGCAATCTGTCAACATTCATTTATAGTCTAGAGATCAATAAGAGGCATTTACTTTGACATACTATGTTGCTGTGAGAAATAACAAAAACTAATGAAAGAAAAACAACAAAAACATGTAAAAAGTGGAGAACAGGAAATGCTTAATATGCGAAACAAAATTCCACTAAATATTCTGAAGAGGAGAAATTGTTGCATAGATGAATAAAGATAATTAAATGTTAGAATAAATACAGGGATGTAAAAAAGCTCTTAAATCCAATCCAATATGGTGAATAATTTAATAGATTAAAATAGCCCTAACCCTAATTGAAATAAAAAAATACAGTTTGTGTAAAACAATTCCTGAATGTAGTTTATGAGGTAAAGCTTCAGAAGACTGAACCACTGATCTGCTACCTAATCACAGATGTATAACTCTGGGGTAGAATGCCATAGGAATCATAGATGTGCATGTTTTTGCTCAATATTCCAGTGAGACCGAAGTTCACAAACCACAAGATGAAGAGTTTCATTGTGGTGAGGGCAGGAAACTCAGTCAGGATCACAGTCAACTTTGAGGTAAGACTTCAACTTCGGAGACTGGTGCTGCTGCAAACATTTGACTTTGCAAAACTAAACAACATGGAAACCCAAGCATACTGTATTTAGCCCTGCATGTTATACATGAAATATTCTCCTTTACAGGCCTCCCCGCAGCCTAAAATAATCTGGCTGAAGGACAATGGGCCTGTTACAAAGCGAGTTACAGTCAGTAACTCTGATGGCACATCACAGCTGCTGATCCCCTCCTCAGAGCGCTCTGATACTGGCATCTACTCCATTTTGGTGAAAAATCTTGCAGGACAGGAGACATTCAGTACAGAGGTCAGGGTCACAGGTAAAGCAGATGTCAAGAGAAAAACATTTTTGCAATTTTTGCAACTTTTGCAATACATTTTTTTAAAAAGAGACATGTTAAGGTTCACCAATTAAAGTAGATTGTGGTTACAGATGATCCAAAGCCTCCTGGGCCCGTGGAACTGGAGGAAAATGTGCCAGGCACAATCACAGTGATCTGGGTGCCTTCTCCTGATGAGAAGCGCGATGACCGTCTCCACTACATAGTGTCCAAACTGGACTCCACCAAACGCACATGGACCACAGTGGCGGACAGGCTCTTTAATAACAAGTTCACAGCCTGCAACATCATGCTGGGAAGGGAATATAATTTCCGGGTCTACGCCAAAAATGACATGGGTGTATCTGCACCCTCAGAGTCTCCTACCTGGGGGATGGAGCGGAAGAAAGGTTTGTTTGTGCAAAGTTAAGAAACTCAAAATTCATAAAGTTAGATAAATATAAATATAAACTTGATGTATCTCCTTTTCTTGCAGAAAAATTTGTGGTGAACATACCGACCAGAGAGGATTGTGATTTGAGTTGCGGTCCGACCTTCATTGTGCCTCTCAAGCTTCACACTGCACCAAAAGGCTACGAGTGCTACATGAGCTGTGCAGTGAAGGGAGATCCCAAACCTCGCATCACGTGGTATCGAAATCACATCAGCCTGAACACTAACACCAACTATTACATCTCTGACACCTGTGGGGTTTGCTCTATGCTGATTCTCCGCGTAGGCCCCAAAGACATGGGCGAGTACACCATCAGTGCAGAGAACGCCCTCGGACGGGCTGAATGCTCCACCGTGCTCAGTGTCAGAGGTGAGGGAGAAACACACCTGCAATTTAAATCAAAGCATTAACACTACTTTAAAGGAACATAATTGATTAAACCATTCCCCTCTCTTTTCCACACAGAGTGAAGAAACTTAATCCATCATGAAGCAATATCTATTTACTTGGTTGTGTCTGAAATCATTTACTACTTCCAACTCACTATTACAGAGTTAAACTGTATGTACACTGCCCATTTTTTCTGCGCTGTTTAGAGTATAAAGTGCTGTGTTAGTGGCTGTATACTACTTTTAACTAAGCATTGTGGGATATTTGGGTCGACTATATTTATTTAGATTCTCAGTTAACATTCAGAGATTATAACAGAAAGGTGAACTCCCTATATAGTGGAATATATAGTCATTCTGTATAGAGAGTGATTTCAGGCAAAGCCAAAATGTTTGGATTGAAGTGATGCTTGGATGTAATAAGCCAAATAGTAAAAAAAAATATTGGACATTATGTCTAGTGGACTGACACTGAAATAAAGAATACAAATAACTTCCCAAATACATACCGTAAATATTGTTGTTTTGATGATTATTTGACTGTGTCTTTTGGGTTCACATCACAAAATCAGTGTAGAACATGAACATCATCTTTTTCATCGCAGACATTTGGACTTTGGTCATGACAGCGCAGGTTTTACTAACAACATTAACAATGATCTCATCTGTTCAAGTGCGCTACCATGCATGGACAGAACAAGGATCCTGAAACCAAGGAAGGGAGCTTAAGGACATTCAGCTGTCATTCAGGATAATTCAAACTGGTGCTTTTCATTCTGGGACATGTCAAAGTAATGCCAGGATTTTATGCTAAAAAATCACCAAGACACATTTTTGTAAGTGTACTTGGCAATAAACCAGATTATGACTCTGATAGTGTAAAATCAAACAAGCTTGTTTTGATCATTCTGTTTACTGGTGAGTGTATAATTGGTAATGGAAGTCATGTTAAGGTAAAAGATCACATCCCGACTGTTTTCTGTGTGATCCCCAGAGAACTCAGGTTCAGAGTTCACTTTTGTTTAAAATTTACAGGGAGGTTGTGCACAATCAGCGCGTGTATACTGATGCATTCTAAATAGAAAAAGGCATGACATGCTTAATATCAGTGTCAGTAGCCTGCAGGGCAGATTAGTTTTGTTTCAAAGCAGTGGTTAACACCATCATCTCACACCAAGGTTCTGGATCCTCCTCCTGCCTCTTTAGGTGTAATGGTTTAAACAAGTGTCAGTCATGTTAAGGATTGGCAACTTACCCAATGTACTGTTGACCTGCAATTATCCAATGTCAGCTATGCTTCAGTAAGTGCTGTGGCCTTTAGTTTGACAAACAAAGCCAATGCAGAGCTTTCTTAAACCTGCTATTTGTCTGAAGGGATAGGGGAGACTGCACTGCACTGTTAATAATTTAAGAACACCAATTAAGAAACAGACCCTACTTCACACTAATTATCTTAGTAAACATTTTCAAACGAGTTAATGTCTTCATTAAGTCTTCTTAAACACACCATAATGTTCATTTTGTTAATTGTGCTGCTATTTAGAGCAAAATTGACAATATAATATGTTGCGCTTTAGGATGCAGCTACCTATGATTGACAAGTTGCTATAACAGCATCCTAGAAACCAGGACAGAGATGTGACAATGTGTATCCATCCTAACGTCTAACTATGGTTCCAAAAAACAAGATTGCAATCATGTGAGTCTTCCTGCGGAGTAGTGCCTATTACTTCAAGACACTCCTACCACAAGACATGCCTCAAGACATATTCTCTGCAGGGGTATTTAGTGAAGTGTTTTTTTTTTTCCAAACTTCAGGCTTCAAAAAAGGAAGCTGGTTACATCACTGTGGCTACTTCCACTTTCTATAGATTATGCCAGCTATCATGGAAGAGAAAATGAATGGATTTCTTTCTCCAAAATAAAACAGCATTAATACGGACAACCCGAGTGTAAGAATCAATTATTTGGTCTTTTTACGCATTAACAGGAGATTTAAGCTCTACACTTGATGGGATTTAGGGAATTAAGGTCAAGAATGAATACCTTAAAAGTTGAAAATATGACTTTGTGCCCTTTTTACAGCGTGAGTGATCACACCCCTGAATATTTCCTATGTTTACATTTTAAAAGGACACTGTAATATGAGCACAACGGAGAAACTTAGAGGGCTAATTGATTGAGAAGGACAATAAATCAGCCACATAGTTTTCTTAGAGTCAGGCCACGCCACGTCTTAAAAACCCATGCTGGTTTATGGTAGAGGTGTGTTAAAGCTGCAGGGCGCATGCAGCTCTGCCTGGACCTCAGCAGCAGTAAAAAATAGCGCAGAGAACACACGGAGCAGCCGGACGTGTAGGTTTTCCATTAGATGTCAGCAGCGCACATGGTGTTGGAGGCTCAACCCTCCCACCGCTCACTCCTCCCTCCTCTTCCTGAATGGATGATTGCGCTACTTGCGGTCCACGCCTCCCTGCCTCATCTTCTCCTCTCTACCTCTTCTTCATCAGGAACTCGCTGCTGCAGCTTCTCGGTACTTTATTGCGCGGTGATTGAATCCGGGGTCGATTTCTGTGCAGCGCCAATTAACAAGGGCCACCCGTGCACTCTTTGATCCACGCGCTTTAAACCCGCCGGCTTCTTGAAAATCACCTCTCTGCCTTGCCAGAACATCGTGTACCTTTGTTGGGAGAAAATGACTGCCAAGCATCGGAAAGGAAAGAACAACCATAAACATGAAGATAACTTTTTCAAAAGCGACGCCACGGAGACAGAAGTTCGCGCAGGAGCAAATAATTACGCTCTTCTCTTGGTTTTATTTCTTTTGATTGTAATAGGTGGTGCTACTGGCGCATGGTTCTGTTTCCAGCAGCACCAAACTTTAACCTACTTAACAGACAATCTCATGGGCATGCAGATGAAAATAGTAAAGCTTCAGTCCTCCCACGAAGAACTGCGGCAGTCAAGTAGTAAGGTAAGGCATACAAAACCAATACATTGGCCTTTCCTGTGAGATTACTTGTCGACTGAGTTTGCAGTCATTAAGTGCACAAGACGCCCCCCTTTCGTGGCCTATCCCCTTTTTATGAATACCCTTTCAGAGCTTTAACACTTTAAAAAAACATAGTGAAGGCCTCACTCCACGCACACACAGTCCACATTGCCACCTTGTCACTACAAGTAAGGAAAGTTGGTGGCTGCAGGCCTCTATCAGATTTCCAAATGCCAAGAGCCTCACTGGAGTGAGCACAAAACGCTGCTATTTCTAACATCCACACAGACAGCTGCTGACGCTTGTACTGAGGATTATTCTTGACCTACTACTGCAGGGACACTGACTTTGTCATTATACCACAAGTATTCATTCTTATCAATATCAAAAGTTCTCAGTGGAAAAGTGTGTGTATTATAATATCAGTGGAGAAAAATGCGTCCAGGGCTGTGGGGGAGGATGCTGCCAAAATAATAATACACAAGGCTGTGTAGTATGCCAGGGCTAAATTTAGTCTGATACCTAACACTAGTTTAGATGTTGTTTTCAGTCCATCTAAAAGATTCTCAGAGAAATCAAAGATATACATGTTTAATCTGTGTTTTTGCAATGGCGCTAAACTTGTAAATACTTTAGGCACTACTTTTTTCAGAAAATCTCTGAAGTTTTGTGTCAGTTTGGATAAAGTAACCCTGTTATGTCACTGCAAAACTGACGTTCATGGCAACTTCATGGCTGCCTTAAGCACAGTTTCCTCTACCTGTGAAGCCCACAGAAATGTCAGCTATTTCTAAGTTGCTGCAGGCCACAAGCAGGAAGACGAGCAGGATTTTTTTTTTTCTAACAACTTATCTAAAACAAAGACATGCCCTTGTCACTCCTTCTCCTTTTCATGCAACTCCACATTAGGTGCGGGCAAGCATGTAATGTGGCAGAAAACTCTGCATGAGAACAGCTCTGCCAGCTCAGTCTTGTTACAGAAATATTTCTTGTTCAAGCAGTAAACTCGTAAACTCGCCTCTGCAGTTGCAAAAAGTTTTACAGGTTGGTTGACTATCCCTGAGTCTGACTCCTGGTAAACACACACACTAAACAGTGACTCAGTTGAAGGCTTACTTAGGCAAATGGAATTTGTTTTCATGTAATACCACTGAGCTGTCTTTGCATTATTAGATGAGTCCTGTGTATGACTACGTAAAGGATCTGCACAGCAATAGGAAACTGTTTCTTTTCTTTGACAGTTTGAACAGAGTCTACTAAAATGATTCTAAAATCACAACCATGATCAAAACAAGGGATGCAAATTTGTTTTCTTTACAATTTTAGTAGTTTGGCATCCCCTTACACAGATTTTAAGAGACGATGAAATCATTCATCTCTGAGAGAATGATTGTCACTTATAATGGCCAGCTTGACTGATCCGTCCCTACTGTGTTTATTGTTGCTGCAGCCTGTTTCAGAGAGTTTGGAGACCCGCCTGAATGCCCTGGAGGAGTCTTACACACTGGCCCAGAAGCAGGTGGGAATGGCACTGGCTACTGCAGAACAGCTCAGGACGTCCGACCTCCCCGCTCAGGTGCTGTCGCTCCACACCGAGATGAAAACCCGCCTGGCTGAGATGCAGCAAGCCACCGTGTCTCTGGAGCAGCTGAGCCAGCTGCAGAGCATGCTGAAGGGGAAGAGCGAGGAGTTTGAAGTTGTGAGGATTCAGGTGGAGGGCCTGGCCACGCTGAGCACCGAGCTGTCTGAGAAGGTTGAGGTCCTGACAGGGAGCCTGGGAGAGGCCGAATCAAAGCTGGAGGAAAAAGAGGAACAGGTCGGCACACTGAGTGCCACCCTGGACGGACAGGCGGCAGAGGTGCTCAGGTTGAAGGAGCAGCTGGTTGCCTATGAGGCTCAGCTGGAGGAAAGCACGCAAGAGATGGCTACTGTCAGGTAGGTCGTGGAAAAAGCAGCAGGTTTGGGAGCTTTGGAGGAAAATAGCTCACCTCCTCTGACCCATAACTTAATGTTGACTTTGCCAAAGCCGGACTGGCTGCCACTCTCTGTGTGTTACTCTGGGAGGTTGCTGGTAGGCCTCATATTCACATTGGAAGATTGCCCTGATCTGTGTAAACATTTCTATTGTACTGATGATTTTCAAAGCTTTCTTTGTCTGTAAGTCGGCACTCTTTCAAGCTTATACCAACATACAAATGTGGTTCACAGGCTATGTTGCATATCAAACTCAAAGAAGGCAAAGTAATGAGACCATTTGTTACAATATTTTAACTGTATGGGTCCAGCCTTCATGTTTCTACAGAATTGATATTCAATTAAATTCCCCACACTTGATATCCTATCCCTAAGATTTTCTAAAAGAAACCCTCCTGTCTTTCAGAGAGCTGCTTGAGAGTGAACAGTCCCGGCGGCTGCAGCAGGCCAGCGTGGAGGAGCAGCTCAATACGGTACGTCAGAGTCTGCAGGATCAGAACTCAGCGGCCCACAGTCTGCAGTCTGGACTCGGGGCTGAGCTGGAGAACATACAGAAGCAGGTTACCAAGGTAACCAACACACAAGATG
The DNA here is from genome assembly GCA_020745685.1 of Tautogolabrus adspersus. Lineage (NCBI taxonomy): Eukaryota > Metazoa > Chordata > Actinopteri > Labriformes > Labridae > Tautogolabrus > Tautogolabrus adspersus. Next base: position 21,668,834 of record CM036547.1, on the reverse strand, counting down.
GATATAGAATAGGAACGACTTGCATTCATTGATCAAAGTTAAATTTATTGAACATATGAGTCTAGAACTAACTAGACTAAATCACGAATCTTTTTATGTAAAGAAGTCATTGCATACAACAGACTTGATTGATATCCAAAACTCTGTTTTAGGAGGTGTGTATCATTAGATTATACTTGAAATACAATGGCAGAATGTGCCTGACATACCATATCACATTAAATCAGCACACATGGTCTCGTTACTATTTCTGTTCCCTGTGTGCCTTAAGGGAGCCGTAAGATTTTCTTGTCATTAATTTGAAGGAGCTAATTACCTTGCATGGATTTTCTGATGGATTTTCAAGCTCTCTCCCCTTACAATTATCCAGATAACTTGTTGTCCTTTTTAATCAGATGGTAGACATATGAATGGCCTTTCTGCTATGAAATGATCTAAATTGTTTTATTGCTTTTCTTATCTTAGTTGGTGGGAGAAACTCAACCTCCCGCTGAGCCTGAGAAACAGACCGAGGAAGAAACGGCTCCAGCAGCTGATGAAGAGGCAGCTGCAGCAACAGAAGAAGAAACCGTAGAGGAAGAGGCACCTCCTTCTGAGGATGTCGAGGCAGAGGGAGAACAAGAAGCATCCAACCAAGAAGAGGCAGATGAAGGAGCAGGAGCAGCTGCACAGGAAGAAGCTCCTGTCGAGCAGGAGGACTCTGTGACAGATGAAACCGCTCCTTCAGAAGATGAGGCAGTAACAGAGGATCAGACGGAGCAAGAAGAGTCTGATTCCGAGGTGGAAGAGGATACGATACAGACAGGAGAAGAAGAACAAAGTGTAGAGGAGAAGGCATCTGAAGACGAGGAAGTTCAGGAGGAGGTAATACCTGAAGAGGAGAAACTTAATGTGGAGGAGGAAGTGTTAGAAGAGGAAGAAGACGTAGCAGCTGAAGAGGTGGAAGATGAAGGTGATGAGCCATTAGAAAACAGTGATATACCAGAGGATGAATGTAAGTATGACTATATTGAAAGCACAAATATAGTTAATTTTGACATTATGCACTGGATAAAACACAATACATGATCAGTATCTCTCCTAATATTCTTGTTTTGTTGTGTTTTACAGAACGCATTGGAATCAATCCCACCATGGACAAACTTTCACACACACAGAATGGGACATTTCTCCATCTACACACTCTACAATAAGACAAATGCTTATTAGGGAGGCACTATTGATTGCTGTTGTTTCAGTGCAGTATTCATTATATGGTTGCTCTTTGAAAGGCAGAAGAAATAGGGTCACTATGCAGAAGTCTTTACCTCACATTACAAGATGGCTGTTATGTTGCTAAATAAGTACTTCAGGGTTTACCTGCCAATAACAACCTCAGAAGCCTTAATGCATAAACTATCTTTCTACAGAGCCTTTTCCACTCTTCATAAGTCTGTGCTAAACTGGAAAACTAAAGGCCAAGGACATGACAAGAAGCCAATGCGCACACTGTTTTTTTTAATGCACTTGAAGCCATAAGTAATGCCTGTTTTGGTGACATTAAAACGTTTCTTTTTCTAACTGCCTGAAATGCATTATGAGACTATTTCAGAAGAAAAGAGAACTGTAACTTAACGTGTCTGAGTTGTTTACACGGGCAAAACTGCCAACTGAAGAGCTAGCAAACAATACGAAGCATCTTTGACATAAACAAGAGAGATTCCTGAATGTATAAGACAAACTGTAGTTGATAGTACTTTTTTATTTACTTTTCTAAGTACTTGCTGTGGTTCAGTACTTAAAATAATGAACGTTTGGTTGATTAAGTATGGCTTTTTGTGTTTTTTGCACTCACTACAGGTGAAGTATTGTAAATTTGAGTGGTCTAAAAGTCTGACATCTCTACCAAGAACTGTTTCATCAGCATTATTCTGCTGCATTTAATGTGTTTTGCCATTATCATCAAGTCCAATCAGACGTTGCCTCGACAACAATAGTGGAAATTCTATGCATAACTTTAACTACTAACAATACCTTTGTCCCTAACTTCAAGAAAGGCTTTTTGAAGAATCTCAGGGACAAATTATTCTTCAGGAGGGTGAAATATTAAAGTACTGAAGACCTGCAGTCAGATGAATATTTTTGTTTTTGGGAGGCATTTAGAAGCTAGCTGAGGGATACTCATGGCCATGTAATCTCAATCCAAAGCATCAATTAGACCGCCATTACAAATATGACACAATACTGACAAATAAGGTCAGTTTTGTAGATGTTTGAGCATAACAGCTTAAATTGTAAAACTAGTTTTTGTCTTAACTGCAACTGCAGGTCAATCTCGATAAAAAAGTCTTGAATTCAAATAAATTAAGAAATTGAACTCTACAGTTTAAAATTTCAGCCAATTGAGATCCAGGTCCAGATTGAATGCAAACATGAATCAAATAGAAGGACGAGTTCATGCTCATGTAAATTAGCTATACAGCTAACTCTGTCCCAGCAGATGTGTTTGTTGTGCATGGTCCCTGTCGAATGCTGCACAGTAATGTCAGACTTCCTAGTTTTCTACTTTCCCCTAGCAGGACACTGACCCTTAACAAAGGTGGAAGTCATGCCAGGACTGTGAAATCTGAAGATGGAGCGAAGAGTTGTTATCTCTACAGTCAGCAGATCTCAGCCCTCCTAGACATGTCTGGGAACATGAGAGAAAGAAAAAAAAGCAGAACACAGGGTCACATAATAGGTTTCCTTTACTGAGATGATCTTAAGACAACTGGAATAATGTGAATTGTGAAATAAGGCTCTGCTATTCAGAGTGCAAGCTGTGATTAGTGCGTAGAGTAAACATATCAAACATATTTATCATAAAAGGTACCTCTTTGGGGAGATGACTAATGTTTGTATGGTCTGTCTTCAAAATGTGGAATCTTTTTTGTTAGTTCTTGGTAGTAGGCTAAAGCAAGGCTTTTGGACATCACTGTACATTTTTACTAAAATAGGGAAATGCACTGCCAAGGATTTGCTTACTGTCCACTTCTCACGTTGTCCTTTTTAAAATAAACTGCTTACTTCACTTTTATTCTTTGCTGCTGTGTCAAAAGTTATTCTAATGAATGACATTAAATAATCAGTGCTTGGATAGAATTAGCTGCCTCATTTCCTTTCTAATTGGATTCAGCATTAGGATAAGTCGCCCATCCTATTTCAACATGTTGTCTCAACAAGTTTTTCTTTTACTGTCAGCTGAATCAACTGTTCATAGAATCGTATCATGCATGTCTTGTTAAGGATACAACTTTAATTCAGGCTACTTTATTACTCAGTCATCCAAAAATGCTAAAGATTAAAATGAACATTTTCAGTTTGCATTACAGCACTGTGAGGAGTAGCTCAGGGTGAGTAAATCAAATGCTGATAACATTTTGCAAATAGGCTACTTGTTCCAGATCAAGTTGTTTGAATCTAAGGACAAAAAGCACTCATAACACCACTTATTGTTTATGCACCTGAAAAGACCATGGACAGTGAACATCTGGAGGAATATCGTGTCAGAAAAAGGTAAAGCACCATCACTCATTATTAGCTTACCTAACACAACAGCTAATGTTGTTAGCATTCCAAGCAATTCCAAGTTAAATTTAGCTTTATTTATAGGCTACACTCCTTTCGAATGGGTAGGCTAATGCTAGTTAGCTAACGTCAATATAATCAAGGAACTAGTTGGCCGAATGCTAACATTACGCTAGCTGTTGTGTTTTCTTAGCTTTTGGCATCTAATGGGTTTTCAAATTTGTTTTACCTTGAAATTTCACTAGAAGTCCCAGTATTCACTCCACTGACACATTGGTGGCTGTTTTGGCCATTTCTGTAGATTGAAACGACTCAGCATTTACTAGCTTTTTCCATACAACCTTTTTACTACACATCCTTCATAACATTTTATAGTTCGTTTCCGTGATAAGTAAGAACATTCATAGAATATCTTCAGTGTAAATAATGTAAAAAAAAAAAAAAAAGTTCTCATGTTTTCAGCTGTTCCCAACCTGAGTGTGACGTCAGAGGCGACGTGAATATGGTAAATAGGCTCTTGCCCAAGAGCCAAAGAAAGATGTCTGCTTTAGTCATCTGATTATACTGAATTTTAGTTGACTAAAGCAACTTAAATCAAGCTGCTTGATGCTATAGTTAATGAATGCATGCATTAATTCATATTTGTTCACTGTTTGGGCTGCAGCAGACTGCAGCATCCTGATATTAGATATATCCATACATTTTATTATTTGATCAGTAGGTTGTTTATTATGCTTTTGACCAGGATCCAGAAATGTGTTTGCTGCACACGTTTAGCTGCAATGAAGCATGAATAGACTTGCTTACATCAGACTTTGGTAGACAGAAAGTCTGAATTGATTATTTGTGCATCATCCACATGGGGCAGGGAGTCTCTCTCTCTCTCTCTCTCTCTCTCTCTCTCTCTCTCTCTCTCTCTTGCCGGTAACAGAGTCATTTGGTCCAGCCTCTGCACTCAGCATCACTGCTGCAGTGTCTCAGTGCCTCACTCTGACCTTTCACGGGGACCATGCAGGAATTTGTTCCCAGGTAAGTTTCACAGAGACTTAGCAGTGGTGTTCTACTACTGGATTCTTGTTTCACCAATTATTTATTTTCACTCTGACAAGCCTGTAGTTTGGCAAAGCTCCTGGTCCTGTGTGTGATCTTAATTCGGTACAACTGTGCCCTGTTCAGGTGCTGCAGGCCCTGTTTGAACTAATGTAATGTGAGCTTTTCGTTTGTTGCTTTTGGGACTGAGAATGCGCTCTTTGATCTCAGGATTAGCTTTTTATGTACTGAGTAATTATTTGCTGAAGGGTATTGTTCTTAGCAAATGTTTTGGTTTATTTATTATTAACATTGTTGTTTTTAACTAAAGAGGAGCATTCAGCTGTATGTGGTTTGCAGATTTTGTGATTTTATATTTGTTGGTGCATGAATCCTAAACTTACTGTGATTATTCAAGTTAATGCATCAGTTTGTAGGAATCGACAGCTTGCATTAACTTGTGTTGTGGTTTTCTACTTTACTGTTTCCTCTGCGGTATCACCCTTTTAAAGTGTGCCCAGTCATGGAGCCCATTTCCTATGCTTTGTTCACTATACAGTAGAGCGTGCTGCTACCCAGCCCACTAACTCTCAGTGAGGATTCAGGGTGACTCCACAACAGAGAGATCAATACCGGTAAAAGCGTAGCAAAGGAGGGGCAGCTCTCTGGGTAAAACATGAGCCTCTCCTCGGATGCTTGCTCAGCTCTTTCTGTGTCTCTGTAAATCAGTGGCAGAAATCCTGCTCAGCTCTTAAAGTCATGATGTAAGTGCAGGGAATTTTTTTAAATAATTTCTAGTGAAAGAGGAAAACTTTAAATTGTAAATCTGTGCAATGTTACACCTGCTGATGCAATTACTATTTATTAATCTTTGTAATCTGCAAAAGCTTAATTTACAACAAGGTATGATGGGAAACTGCTAAAAGACACTTACTAGTATGATATTTAAAAGGCTTTGGCTCCACTGTGTCAAACATGAGGAACTTCTGTATGATGTATGATTACATGATGCACATTTCTTAATAAAGATGTGTAATCTCTGGTTTTCACAAAACCAGATTTTTAAACTATAATACAATTCTAGTGTAAACCAAGCAACACCATTGCCTGTTTCAGTACCTCGATACAAAGATCCTAGGTCCCCAGTTTTCTTTATTGTTTGTTTATAATTACCTAAAACTGCCGGCGGACTCCTGCACACTGTAATTTGCACAAATACGTTTGTCTTTTTGCAGTTTAGACAGTGTTTAAGATTAAAATGTTGGCTTTTTATACCTTTATTATAGGACAGGACGGTTCGGAAATCAGGTAGAGAGAGAGTGGAAGATGACATGTGGCAAAGGAAGCACAGGTTGGATTAGAAGCTAGGCTGCTCGCTTTAAAGGACTGTAGGCCGTGAACATGGGGCGTGCAAACTGACCACCAGGACACCAGCACCCCAAATCTGGAGAAACTTAAAAAAAAATCTTTGGTACTTTTGCATTCTATTGATTATTAGAATAACAGGGATTGAATCATTCTAAAACAGGTGGTGTAGAAAATGATCAAAGTACTGAAAGTGTTGTCAAAGTAATCAAGTCAACACAGACACACATTACATGTAGACTCAGGTGTTTTTATAGCAGGCCAGTATGTGACGGTTGGACTGTGTGTGAATGGGAAGGGTTGTTTTGAATGGGGGTCAAAGGTTGCCTTAAATGTTGATTTAACCAAACTGTTCACACTCGTAGAACTTGTACATGCCCTTAACTATTTGTAAAATTCAGTAGACCTCCAGTGTTGATACCACTCCTCCTGGGATTACTGTGGCAGCAGATTTGTATTTTTGGTTCTTTGTGTAAAATATAGAAATCATATCTCTATATTTGTGAATGGACTGGTAAAATGTCTTTCGTGGATCTTTCTCTCCATCTAAAAGTCTAAACTCAAAATGGTGAAAAGAAATATAAACTCTACCATGTTTCAGATTGTGTTTGACGTTTGGCCTTTTTTATTCAGGTCTGATTGGTGTCTTTTAATACCTTTACTGTCTCCATTGGACTTGATTTAATATCTGATATCCTTGAATAATTTCCATTTCCCTCAGTCTACATATCTGTGCCAGTGTCCTGTTTTAGCCCAGTTATATCAAATATTATGTTTACAGTTTCTTTTTTTGTTCTTTCCACTGATCCAGGTCCTATCTGACCCCGGTCAGAGATGAAGAAGCAGAGTCTCAGAGGAAAGCAAAGTCTCGTCATGCCAGACAGACCCGCAGGTCGACACAGGTAACAAACGAACAGCTGACAGAAGTTCAGATTTTCTGAGATTGAGAGGTGACAGTTTGGCAGGTATGAAGCTGTATGTAATCCTGCAGGGTGTGACTCTGACAGACCTGAAAGAGGCTCAGAAGACCATCAGTCTGTCTCTTCAGGACAGACAGACTGAGGATGGAGACACTCTGGATGAAAGGTGCTGTCTGAGGAAAAGCTCGACAGATGACAGGAGAGTTAGAATTGGCCTGACAGAGTCGGAGGAATCATCAGAGATCAGTCCAAAGTGGAGCAAAATGGACGAGGTTAGGAAGAGACATTAATGCAGAAATCAGATAAGGCAGCTGATTCTTAACAATGGAATATTTCGAATTCATCTGAAAATGTCTCATTTCTGTATTTACAGCAGGGAAACATTGAACACAAGTTAGAAACCCTCACTGAATGTCCGGCACCAAATCTTTCATTTTCTTCAACTGCTGGATCCTGTGGCCTTCTTTACTGCAACAACACCTCCCGAGGTCAGAGAGACACCAACACCTTTTTATGTGTGTATGTTTGTATGTTTGATTGGTTGTTGTCTTTTCAACTTTGTCTTCAATTCCTCATGTTTCAGGTCACACTGACTGCATTACGGTCATAGGCCTAACTCTGTGAAAGTCCTTTGAAATATATAAACAATCTACAACTTAAGTTTTTATTAACTTTTAACAGTTTTTAAAACAATGCTGCCCATCTTGTATCAAACACACTACAGAGCATTTAGATAGATAGATAGATAGATAGATAGATAGATAGATAGATAGATAGATAGATAGATAGATAGATAGATAGATAGATAGATAGATAGATAGATAGATAGATAGATAGATAGATAGATAGATAGATAGATAGATAGATAGATAGATAGGAACTTTATTAATCCCTTGGGAAGGTTCCCTCAGGGAAATTCAGATTCCAGCAGCAGGTAGCACCAAAAGACAGAAAGAGCACTCAGGTACAAAAAATAAAATGAAATAAAAATACTGTACACAATAGCAGCATATCAAGAGGCAGAGCATGTAAGGCATGTCCTAGCATGAGATACCAGAAATAACAAAACAAGCCTCAGACATAAGAGAGGTACAGCCACCGACATGAGTCCATTCTATTTTGACCTTAGTTTAACAAGTTGCCAAAACTGATCCCATATCTCTGCCATCTTTCCTCCCAAATTAATTTTCCCCAACATGTATTCATGTACTGAGATCTTAACCATTTCGTCGGTCCATTCTTTCACACTGGTACACCGACGGGTCCTTCCAATTTTGCAGTAGAATTATTGCGAATCCATTTACGAAATTACAAAATCCAACCTTTAAAATGCTAAATTTGTGATTTGTTACGTTAGGTACCAATGTCTTGTTGCTAAGGAGACAAAGTTGTGGGTGCACCGGAACAGTGGCAAAGATCCATTGAGAATGACAATTATTAAGGATTAGAGAACAATCTTGTGGCATAAAAACACCTATCAACACTAATTAAAGACATATTTTCTTTGTACTTAACAATATGTTCTAGCCTTTCAGATGCCAAAACATAAAGAATACATCATGTCCTGTAGTGAACTTTCATTTATGTAGAAATTTGAAATGATGAAATCAGGAAAAATCCTTCCTATCAAGGTGGTGCAACTGTGCCGAGTATGAATTTTGTGCTATTAGAAAGAGTTGTGGATAGCTAAATTAACCTGAAATACTCTCTGCTTATGTGCAGGCGGGGAAAGATGGCGGATAGATGAAAATCAGAACCCTGTTGAAGATACAGCTTGTTCAACCTTTACTACAAAGCAGCAACAGAAGCGACGCTGCTGTGATGTCGAAGGTTCAGACTATAATACTTCACAGGTTTGTGGAAAGCTTCTACAATCATAACGGGGAAAAAATGATCAGAGACACTTTGATTGATGACAGTGTTACTCCTGTTGTTTCTTTTTTTGCCACTAGATGGAGCCAAAAGATACTCTTTGGTGGTTTTTCATACCTTGTTGTTTCATGTATTTACAGTTCATTTGATGAAAAGCACTGATAAATTATTAAATTGAGATCCCTTGAGAGTAATTGTAAACATTAAAGAGTTTAAATGACATTCTTTGGTTATTGGGGAAAAAAGTGTAAAAAGGATGTTTATGAAAAATGCACCTAGATTTGAAGTATTGTACAAGTCAGACTCTTACGCCGCCCACCGTCATTTAACTGTTCAATCTTCATTAGCGTCATTGTTTCATATTCACAGCCTGCTTCCCCCTCGCCTAAAGCCTGAGTTATGCTTCAAAGGCAGCCGAGCTCAGATCTCTGATGCAATATTTTGAGCTGCACAGCAATCGTGGATGTGAAGCATGTGTTCAGCGATTCTTTTAAGTAGAAGTGCTGGTTAATGTCTCACAGAAAGACGGTCCAGCCCCCCCCCACCCTTCTTTTCTCCCTCTAAGTCGCTTTGCTTCTTCACATCACATGGCAGAGGTGTCTCAGCATTCCATACCTTATTGGGCAAAAGTGAGGCGCTCTCCGCTCAGTCTTAGCCTTGGATTTAGAGGGATTGACTTTCATTCCCTCTTCCACTGATACTGCTCTCCCTCCACCTGCTTGCTGCATGTGAAAAACTACGACCCTGATCTTCTGCCCTAATTCCTCCTACTACTGTATGTGCAACCTAGAAATTCACACAGAGGATATTCAATTTGTTTGTGTCTCCAAAAATAAGATAAAAATAGAGGACACGCAGAACAGGAAGCAGAGGTGACGCAGGGATGATAAGGCAGCCAGGGGTGACTTTTACAAGATAATACAATACAGTATGAAAGGAAATTGGTTTCCCTGTGAGCCGACTCAAGGCCATCGGTTCAGCTGTCCCCCCGTGGTGGAATCTGACACAGAGATCTGTTAGTAACATGAGAGTCTCTCAGAGTTACAGAGAGGACTATATCTGTCTGTGATAATCATACCAAGCAGCCAGGTTTCATCAGAAGCATGACAGGCGGCACATCATGCAGGCCGACCTCTGCGTGACTCCATGATGATCGGAGCAGATTTTCCACGTCGATTCACAGCGATGGAGAGAAAGACAGGTGTAGAGAAGGGCAGCTGAGACATTTTGTTACTTTTAAGGTGAAACAGAGTGCACAAGACTTTCTTAACAGCTGTTTTTTTTTTTTTTTTTTTACTACAGAGTGGATTTCATCTGGAGGGGATCAGTATGTAGATTCTGCTCGTAAGGCATTCCTGCTTTACCAGATTTGCTGTCAAAATCAAGTAAACTCATGAGCGTATTTTCATGTTTTCATGAAATGCATCCAAACAATATTCCATACAGAAAATCCTGAAATTAGGAGGGAGGATAAGAGAGGGGAAACCCCAGCTTGGATAAACTCGCCAACAGAGCCAAAGAAGTTCAATTTCAACGAGTCACACTCTGCAGATTGTCCCCAGAGAACATGTATTACAAATATACTGTGTAAACAAGATGGCTACTGTTGCAGGTTTCAGTAGATCTCAAACAGAAAGACAAAAGACCTAACAGTATGAGACAAAAAGATGAGCTTGCATGTAAAATTAATGAAGTCAAACCTTTTATCTAAGAGCTTAAGAGGCAGGTAAAGCACTTCAGAGTAAATTAACACATCTGTGTAATTGTTTGGATGGTGCAGAGGGGAGTCTAGTTGCACTAAAACGAAGCCACATCATGTCATCTTAATCTTTTATTAACAATCTTCCTTTCCTTATTTCTGTTTCAATCTCTTTCATAACTGCTCCATCTTTCCTCTGTGTTTTTGCTTCATTCTTCTAACTTCTCTTCGCTCTTTTCGCCCCGGGCATGAATGAGGGAGTTTAGGAACAGCAGGGCGCTGCAAACCTCGCTATAAAAGGAAGATGCTTGTGTCGACCATTGGAAGAAAGTAAAAGTTTCAGAGTTGTTTAAAGGTACATTTCAACAATTTGGGATATATGCTTATTTTCTTTGTCGTTGAGAGTTAGATGATGCGACTTGCAATACTTTCTCTGGTCTGCATTAATATTATGAAATTACCCCTAGTATACGGTGACTTATCTGATTTTCCAACCTCCAAATCGGGACACTTTAAATTTACCACAAACCCACATGTATTGACCTGCACTGCTGACACAAGGTGTCCTCCTTGAGTAGCCTGTTTAAGCTAGTTGTCACCTGAGTTTGCCTCACTGAACAAGGTTGCAACAGCGCTACTTGCTTGTTTAATATGGCTTTGAATGTCGGCGTTTCCAATGTGGGCGACTGCAAATGGACACTTGCAGTGGTACAAAACGCAACATATTCATTGCCTGGTACTTCATGAAGTAAGCTGTAACTCTCCTGGAGCTCTTTGGGAAAAGCTGACTTCCTTTTCGGCAGGACAGCAAGCCTACCTGAGGTTACGCAGCAGGTCCTGTTAGCATGATAAGCTAGGCTAGCTAAGCAACAGTCAACTGAATCAGTGATGAATTGTGCCTTGCGGTGCATAATTGTGTTTTCTTATTGGTTAAAACAGCATTGGCAACAACATCGATTGACATACACACAGACAAATTACTGTTGTAAGCACAGTGTATTGTTTTGGTTCGTTAAACAGGGACTGTTCAAAACCGGGACATATCAGTTTTTAATATATATGAGGGGACTCGTGACACGGAGCTTGAAAACGGGACGGTCCCGGTCAAATCAGGACGTATGGTCACCCTCAGCAGGCACTTAGCTTATATAGCTTAGCTTAGCTTAGCTTCAAGACAGCAAAAGGAAATAATCAGCCTAACATCTGCTGATAAGCACCACCAAGGTGCAATTTGTTAAAATGTTACATCTTGTTTGACTTCTGTAATAATATTCAAGCTTTTCATTTAAACAAATGCCTGAAGTTGACCCCTTAGTTTGCACACTGATTAAAGACCTTGAGTTTGCAGTATTATGAACTTCCTTTCTGTGGCCACATTCCTCAGAGAAACAAATTTCATCCGACTTCCAGGTGAAGCTGCGTACTGCTTTTGACAGTCTGTTCTAGCTTTACAAGTGAACACTACCATGGATGAATGAACAGTGAAAAGACTGATGACTCTGAGATTAAACTTTCAATTGAATTTAGGCAACAACGACAAAAATGGAAGGAAAACAATAAAAGACAAGAGGACGTTAGCAGACCTAAAACTAACAAAGTGTTTGATGTTCAAGATTGTTACTTTACTTTACGGTAACCTTCATGTGTGAAAACAACTTGCAAGAGATTTATAGGTTGTGTTCTGTGCTATGCTTGAATAGGTACATTACAAAAACCCTGTGAGTGTTTTCATACAAATTATAAAGGCAAAATATATGTCAATAAGGCAATATATCTCAACATCTGGACCTGATCATCAGTTTCCCACTGTTTTATGAGGTGCATGTGGAATCCATCTCCGCACCTTATTCCCCAATACTTTCCCCCTTTTATCAGGCATTAACTTCGTACAAAGATGTCACAAAAACAATTTTTTTTAACAAACTGCATTAGGTTGCATAATGAGCCAGGAGGCTAACATGTGAAACAGATTCAACATCATTTTGTTCAGGGGAATAGTGGCACAAGTGCTCCATGTTAGCACTCACACTAACAGCACTCCTCTCCGTCACACTGCGGGGTGTACACAGTTACTTGACACCTCTCGGTTGTTGATGGCTCCTCAGGTAATACCGCGTGTTGACCTTTCACGACACACAAACCGCTGCAGCTCTTCCCCTCCGCTCTGGCATTGTGCTCCACCTCCCCTTATCCCCGTCCACATCAGTGGACAATTTTAGCCCTCGGTGCCGAGTGCTGCCATAGCAGAGCCTCTGGCAGGTTGCCAGAGCTGAAGACAGGAGGGAGAAGAGAGCGTGTGAGGGGGAGGGGGGACTGCGAGGGCGACCAAGCAGTGAGAGGAGAGGGAGAGAGATGGAGAGAGAGAGCGAGAGAGTGTATAACTTTGGGAAACATTGGAAGAGGCAGCATCGGGGACAAACTTTTCTCTCTTGGCTGCTTGCTTTTGGACTTTTCACATTTCATCAGAGACTTCAGTGTTGACAGAGCGGAAAAACAAGATGATCATTTGTTTGCTTTAGTTTAACAATCTTTTCTCGGTTTTTGTGATCAACAGAAATAGTTTCGTTTAGATTTATTTGCTGATTATTGCTCCTCTGTCTGAGCTTTGAAGAAAATCCTTCCAGCTGCAGCTCTTTTAAGAGTGTGAAGCTGGACTGAAGAACACACACTCTTTAACACACACCTGTTGTTGCTGAGGATTCCCCGGGAGTGCTGGCATCTGCGTCACTCTTGCTTGAGGGAATCTGTGCGTCGGTGCAGCTGTTATCTGGCCGTGGCCTCGGTGAATGTTACAGTAGAAGTTGACCTGCCAGGCGAGGGGTAGAGGAGGGAGATGTCAACGTACTACCCGCGCACCAAGGACCTGACTCGAACCAGGAAGTCACTGACAGAGTCACCACCGTCTTCTCCGTCCCCCACAGACAAAAACTACAGAGTAAGACCAGGAAGTTTTCTTCTACAGATTTTACACTTCCACACCTTTATCTCCCCTCGTATAAATACTTTTAAAAAAGCTGTTTAAATCATTGATTAGTATAGAATATCTTTTTGATTAAGTTAGCATTAATTGACTGTTCATTTAAAGTGTAAGATGGCACCTTATTTCCCCCAGAATAAAAGTGATCCATAAAGCAGATAGCATTTTCTGGATTGAGACTGTTACTGTTATTTATTTACACACATTGATTATCATTAATTCCACTTAATGCATATTTATCTGTGGCTATTTCAAAATTACAACATTTGTCAATTGTCAAGCACAACAACAAAATATTGTGTAATTTCAGCCTCTTAAACTTTAGAAACCGCCTCTAATGTTCGTCATGTAGCTTCAGAAATGAAATATGTTTACAGTTTATGATCAAAAAACATCAAAAGAAAGTCAAACTAGACAATGCATACCATCTCATGACCTTATTTGACAAAGTTATGAATTGAGAAAATCGAGGCAGATGAATGTATACCTGAAATGATGTGTAAGTTGCGGCATAACAAAGCTTTTTTTGTATTTGGACATGTGTAGATTTGTGTTTTACAAGCAGAAATTCAAACATTTACTTAACAGTTATATTAATGATATACTTTTTCTTAAATAATCAACCTCTCCTGATTGACTCAGATTATCAAAGTGATCAAGTTGTATCTCATCTTATTTGGTGACATGTGGAATGGAGGCCAGTATTCACTCTGAAGCCCTGAGAGCCTGACTTTCTGGAAAAAGATTTTTTGGATTGAAAACATTCCTTCTGTAATTTCCTGTTATGTTTGTTTTTCTGTCTTAAGTGTTTTATTCTCATGGGCGTTGTTTGACTTTCGTGTTTATGTCAGTGCAGCACACTGAGCTGACAGATACATTTAAAGGGACAGAAAAGAAATGTCGCCATTTTGCTGCTCACATTTTCTCATGTAATGTCGTGCTGTCCTATACAGACAGTGAATGATACCAGTGGATGCTGTCATGCTTCTGCAATTCTCTTACTGAAGCGTCAGTGCTCTGTATCCATGATTAATTCATTTTCCACGATTTCAGCCCAAATCAGATTTTTTTTTTTTCTCATGGGAGAGAAGATGTGATGCAGAGGAGGCGTGGACTCAGATTGATGGAATATTTTTAGCCTCACCACAATATTTTGATGAGAGCAAACCTGGTCCTCCTTAGTGAAACACAATCTGTGTTACAGCTGTGAACCACAGGAGGAAGTATAAACAGGAACCAATCTGCATAATTGGACGACACTCATCTTTTGGCAGATTTTAAAAGTGATGGAGCTTCAACCAAGTCTATTTACTCAAGAACTGTACAACTGAGGTTCTTGAACTGTACTTTCATTGGATGCAACTTTATACTTCTACATCACCACTTTACAGTTAGAACTAATGATCTTTTACTACAAGAATTTTAGTGTAATATTGACAGCTAAAGCTAAAAGATAATTATCACACAAAGTTTGTAAGCAACCTCCAAAAAATATACTCTAAAACATATTTGTCAAAAATAACTCAACACGTGTTAATTTTGAACACATCTGAGTGTTGAATTTGGGACAAAGCTTGTTGTGTTACTTTTAACACAATTTACTGAATAAGCAAATTAAACACCCACGCCGTGTTAAATGTGTAAAGTGTGTTCACTTTAACTTCCCAGAAGGTTTGATCTAGAACAGTAGGTCTCAACTGGTGGGTCGGGACCCCAGAGTGGGTCGAGAAGGTGTTTTCAGTGGGTCGAGAAGGTGTGCCTGGAAGAGAAATTGTGTCAACAGGTGTTTGAAGCCCTTCTTTAACAAGATTTTTTCGTTCAGTTTCTTTGTTGTACCATCTGAGGTCCAAACTGCAAAATTTGTCTTTAAATAAAATCTGATTGATTGAAAAATATCAGAAATTTGGGTCACGATTTTTCATTAAAGGTGCACTATGGAGTTTTGGTGGTGAAATTTGAAAGTTGGAGAAGTGAAACAATTCTATGCTATATTTTCTACACTGAATACAAAAACTTTATTTAAAGGAAAAAATGGGTCCCTGGAACACATAAGAGCTTAAAAGCTATCAGGAGAGTTACGGTTTCACTGTTGCGGACCCACCACCATAACTTCTTGTGTAGCATTTTATCTTCAAACAGTGTTACAGGGACCAAATTTTTCTCTGAGGACAGTTTGTGTATAGAGTTATGAACATATACCACAGGACCTGTACACTTCTCCAACTTTTACATTTCTCTACCAAAACTACATAGTGCACCTTTAAGGAGTCAGTGGTGGGTCCTGAGGCTCGTCCAGTTGAGAACCACTGATTTACACTGTCTAAGGCCTGGAGAGCTTCAAAATCATTTTAAATTGCAAAGATTAGAGAAAAATAATGAAAAAATAAAGATATTAACCAAGGAGGTTTAATTGAAGGTTTTCTTTTTGTGCCCCAATATCCATCTCTTTACCATTCAGATTTTGCTTGTGATTGGCAACCATGGATTATTGGACACCATCCCTTCCACTCTGACTAGCCACCGCTGTTAAATATTTACACATGCATCTTAAAGTATCTTATATTGGATTTTATTTGTAAAGAGCCGGACAGTATAGTTTACCATTTTGGTATTAATACTTTTACTTAAGCAAACAATCTCATTACTTCTTCCAAAGTGAGGCATTTTAGTCAGTGCTCTTTAAAACAGAAGAAGATGCTCTCAGTGGCAGGTCAGCCTCAGATTTCCTGTTAAGAGTTAACTGCAGAGGGTGGAGGGCTAAAGTGAGAGAGGGAGAGTGAATGTGGAAGAAACGTCTTTTATGGTCGTGATCCTTGTGTCAGTCCCAGTGGTTGGAGTGAAGTGTGTGTGAGTGTGAGAACGTTTTTGTGTTTATGTGTGTGGCTCAGATTTTCCTACTGCATAATCCAGTCAGCTCTGAAGCAGTGATGTTTTGACAGAAAGAAGGGAAGACACTCAAGAGATGAGAGAATGTGTTAAAAGTCTCCTAAGGATGATTTCAGCAGCAGCTCTTTCATTTTACTGTTAACATTATCATGCATGCATGCTGTATCACTGAGCTCATGCAAACCCCCCTGCCTCCCCCCTCCATCATAAACTTAGAAGCCGCTGTGCTTACAGAGCACCCATGGTTCAAGCCTGCACCCGTTTGGAGGCTGTTTCCCTCAGTCTGACACCCTGTTGTTTTTTCTCCCCCTCCAGTTGATATTCTCCTCCTGCATCTGCTCTGCCTCACATACTTTACTGAGCCTCAAAGGCCACACTGACTCCTCTGTTTCTCCTAACAAGGGAATCACTCTGGTGCAGCTGCTATCAGACCTAGAATTTCAACTATGGTTCAGTTTCTGGCTTTGGCTCAATTTGAATTAACATGACGCAGACATACATGTGAGAGCATGCGTGACTGTTTGCATCCCTTCTTTTAGTAAGCTCACTGTGGATTTCTCTGGGGGTATGTTTTAAAAAACTTATTTCACCAATTTGCTAATCCTGTAGTGTGAAATGGGTTTGGGAACAGGAACTTGTAATCTTAAAAGAGTTTGGTGAGAAAAGATTGAGTAACAGTTCCTCAAAAAAGCAGACTCTGTGATGATTTATTCATGAAAACCAGGCGGCCAATCAGCTCGGTTGATTAATGCATTTCCACCAAATCTTGCACAGGAATCTTGTCCGTATTGCAGAGAGATTGGAGTAAGACTTACCTCCATCCTTGGCCCTTTTTCTATCGAGGTCATGAAGGTCTGTTTTTTCCTGGATAGCTCCTCTAAAACACATGACCACATAAGGACAAGCAGTGCTGGCTAAGTTATGTAAACACTTGCTCCTTTGACGCTGCATGAAATATTCCCCCAACTAGCCAAATGTGAGAGCACGGATAACTGTGAGCTCTTTTCCTTTTGATATCAATTGTCCTCGTATATAGCACATTACGCACCTACATCTGCTTCTTGTCTCTAACATCTTGGACAACCACACAAGATGTTTATTGCAAAGTATTTCCAAAAAAGGTGTTTAAAGCCCTGCTCCTCTGGCAGAAAGCAACTCCTGGATTTTAAATGTATGAGAACAGTTTGTGAGACTGCATCAGTTACTACAAAGACATCATGGATCATTCTTGCCTCATATTACCATCATCTCTGTTTCTCTGTTCTGGTCTGTTCCTTCCCTCCATTGATTCCAAAACCTAGACCAGAGTAATGATGGGTTCTGTGAAACTCTCTCTTATGTGCTTTAACAAGGCTTGTTAGAGCCCGATATGTAAAAACTACCCGCAATGTAACAACGACCCGAAATCTTATAAAAAAAATGTAATAAAACCCGAAATGTAATAACTGGTTGATAATGTAACAAAATGCTGAGCCCAAAACGTAATAACTTTTTGCCCAATTATTACACTATTAGGAGAAAACATATTTTGCCTGCTCCATAATGTAATAACTGACCCAAAATGTAACAAGTTGTTACATTTTGGGCAAAAAGTTATTACGTTTTGGGCTCAGCATTTTGTTACATTATCAATCAGTTATTACATTTCGGGTTTTATTACATTTTTTTTACAACATTTCGGGTCGTTGTTACATTTCGGGTAGTTGTTACATTTCGGGTAGTTGTTACATTTCGGGCTCTAACAAGGCTAAATAAAACGTTTATTAATTTTTCTTTTAAGACGTATACTATTTACCATGTATGAATGTGGTCTGAAACTTTTAATTGTTGTAAGGCGTGGCTCAGTAGCTTAAGACATGCTAACATTAGCCTAGCTTGTTTCCAGCGAAACTAAGCTAACATTTTCCGTAGCTCAGCTAGCAGCTCGTCCCTTTGCCCGCATTCATCTGGAATAAAAAGTTGGGAAAAAAACTACTATTTCTTTTTAGAAAGTGCTTTGTTTTTTGATTTAAAGGTTAGTTTATCCTGATTTCACTTTTTGCTCAAACTCAAATCTAAGCTTTGTCTAATTAATAACACTTCTTTCAAGCCACATTCACCTGACAAGTCCAGATAAACATCTTATTTCAAGACTTTTAAAGGAATACATTAGGCCTACGTTGCTGGTAATAAGTAAAATCTGCCACCGTGGGACAAGATACCATCACTTATTGAGTGTCTTGAGTTGAGATGTACTAATTAATTGAGATGATTCATCTCATTTCAAGACACTCAACAAATACATTTCTCTTGCCCCTTTGGCGGATTTAAAAGAAAAACGTAGTCCTATCAATACAAGCCTTGTTTTTTTTTTTGCTTTTTATATCTCTAGATAAGACGTTTATATGGACTTCATTTGATATTTTTATTGTAAATTAGACAAATTCACTCGCTACGATTCGAGATTTCACAGTGTATTTTTTTCAGAGCTGTATTTAAGATTGTTCTGTATATGAGGAGCTGTATACTGGAGGACACTTTTAGTTGTCATGCTCATAAATGCATCTTTCATAAACCAGCAGCAGTGAGTTATCTTTATTTTCCGTTTTGTTTGGGGCAGAAACAGGTCTTGCAAAAGATCTTCATCAATACTTTAGAATAGGAGACCCTTTGAATACAACTTATACAGTGTATGATGTGCATTAGCATATTAAGGCAGTGGACGTACACTTTTATACTACAAGTTCTGTACCAATCATTTAATCACATCTTTGAGTTAATGGGATTTCTTAAAACAGACGCTCTTCTGATTTTAGCTCAATTTTCAGACTCCTTGGTGAAATGGAAAACAAATTCTGATCACAACAGGCAGCTTGGCAGCCATGTACACTGGGCTAGTCATTGCAAAAAACCTGCCAGGACAGTCTGCTATCAGTCTGTTGTCCGGGGTCAGACGTCAACCAGCCACACAGGAGATACTTAGCTTCTGATGTCATGATGTCATCTTTATGCTGCAGGCTTTTGCGTGGCTGCCGCCTGTTCTAAGAGATTAACCGGGCTCACCGGGGAGGTTTGACCTGTGTGAACCCTGTCGCTACAGTGTTGGGGTGAATTATATCTCAGTTCTTCATGCAGTTCTTCCCTCTGGGACTTCAGGTCTCTGAGCGCGCTGTGATAATTCACTTGGAAGTTTTGTTTTTGTTCTCTGTAGTCTCAAAATGGAAAATATTTCACTGCCAAGCCTCTGTTGGGTCTTATCAAGCAAATAAATCTTGATCCAACCGTCACAGAACATTTTTTCCCCACTGTGTTGTTTCCATGCTGTAGTGCAGAATGATCAAACTAATAAGGTTTTTTCTTTGTTTTTTCAGCATGAAAGATTGTCAAGGTAAGGATTTAGCATTGTTTTTATCCTCTTGTGATACATACTTGTATTTCCTGACAAAAAAATGATGCCCTTAATACAGCAGCATTGTGTGCTGAATGTGTTGCTCTTAGGTATGACTCCAGTGGTGAGAGTGCAACAGACAAACCACTGGGCCGCACCAGCTCTTACTCACGGAGAGAGACGAGGCTGGGTGCTCTAAACAGACAGGAGCAAGACACCACCACCAAAGACTATAAGAAGGTAGTAACTCCTACCTGACTCTAAACAAGCACAATACCTCCTGAAGGATTCATGCGATGGAGAAAACTGGGGTTTAATCCCACAATGTGCCTGTTGGATAACTGTCCAATAAGGGCAAGCACATGGATATTTGAAATGACTATACATTATTTAAAGGCATACTATGCAACATTCTGTATATTAATTCAGCAAAATCAAATATACTAGCAATGACTTCCTAAAAAGAGAGTTAAGTCAAACTGCCTCTGGATTTGTTGTTCTCTGCTCTGTGTTCACATGGACCGGATGGCGCTTCCCTTCAATTTTTGTATGTTTTACCCAGAGACTCCAACATGTTAAATGCATGTTTGTTTTTTTTCCAGCGTGAATCCCTACAATCTCCAATATTTTTTTAATTTTCAGATGTATGCAGAAGCTTTGCACGAGAATGAGAGGCTCAAATCCAGGTTGCAGGACAGTAAACAAGAACTTGTCAAGATACGCTCCCAGCTGGACAAAGTAACCCAGGTACAGAGCAAAAAAAATGAATGTGGAAATTGTTAATTCAGTCATATTTTTACCATCGTCCCTTTACAATCGAGGTGCCAACGGGAGGAATAAGCTGATTTCTTAATGAAACCATGTTCATAACAAATGTAATTTTTGTGATATTTTCTGCCAATACTTTGTAATAACATCCTCATTCTAACTCCTAGAGGCAAGACAGAATATCAGAGAGATCTTCAGTACTTGTTACGGAGAAAAGGGTAAGTGTCATGGCAACCTTTTGGCATTTTGGTCTTTGCTTTGTTCATGCTCTCCTGCTCTATCATAATGGATAAACACCCATTTCTATCTTGGGCTTTCTTAGTTGTTGTTTTTTGTTCACATTGGGTTTCCAAGGGACCATTGAAGTATTTATTTTAGTGTTTAATCTTCATTCACAGGAAAAACAAGCTCTTGAGAAAAGAGTGTCAAACATGGAGGATGACTTAAAGGTCAGTGAATGCAAAATAAACTGTGCTAACACACATTGGCAAGTTACATGTCACTTAATCAGCAATGTTTTTTCAGACACCGTAAAAACACTAACAGTTTTTGAAGATATACACCTCCAGCCAGGCCCATCTCACTCGTGCTAAATCAAGCACACTTAAAGTGTTTTCACAGAGCAAACACACAACACATGTAGCCTACTCCAGGGCTTTTGGTTAGCCAGGTGGATTCGGAGTCAAGGAGAGGGAAGGTTAATGCTTCAGGCTCATTACCCACAGTGTTCTGCTGGGCCACGTCCTGCCAGGCTAAGGAGGAGCCTGTGCTGCTGCTCCTCTGCTCCACTTATCCCACTGTTGGGGTGAACATTGTGACCTAGTTCCAGCTGAATACCGGACCCCGTCCAAAAGCAAAAGACCTGCTTTTGTGAGACATTCCTGCACTGTGTGTATTCTGCCTCACAGAGAAACACGGGGCAGAGCAGCAAAGAGACGTCAGGCCTGAGTAAACGTGAACTGTACTTTGTTTTGAGAAAGCATTCACAAATTAACGAGATTATAATTTGAATGTTGGAGTGAATTACAGCAACATTGTTTTATTCCTCTCGAGAAATAAAATCATGGCTCCGGTCTGAGAAAGTACAACATGCAGCCAATGATGACATCTTTATAAATAGGACACATGAAGAAGTGTGGTGTGCCAGAAACAGATGTTTGTTGTTTGTTGTCGTGGTTCCCTCAGCAGGACGCCCCAATGCGGTTCCGCTGTGGGTACCAGCCCTGAGAGCAGGCTGTCTCAGGGGGAGGGGGGATGGTGAGTGGTCGCAAAGAAGTTTAGGAGTGATTGACACCTGCCTGTCACCCTACTATATTCAGTTCTGTCAGAGATTCAGGCATGTTTACACGTGTGAACACATCACAGGATAAACTTAAAAATAGGAGTTTTAGATTCAAGGCACTCACTCACAAAGTCACTTATTCACATTAGCAAGTTACAGATGCTCCACAAGGGGGAGCTACTAAGTCAATGTCAGATTGTTAATAGCGTGCTATCTGCTAGAGAGGAAACGGTAAGATAATTTAAGACTCTCAGATGTGAAAATGTCAGTATTGTCTTCTTTGGGCAAACACCATAACAGCAGCTGTGGAGAGTGTAAAGTTATTCAAAACACTTTTATACCCCTTGCCTAAAGATGGCACTCATTAAGACGACGTCATCACCTGTTGAGGGAGCAGGTTGTACTGCAACAACAAACTGTATCTGAGAAAGGGAAATACAAACTCACTGTGACGTCATCTACTGGTTTGTAGAGTATTGTTTGAAGCCTTAAGTCTGGCATTTCGATGTTGTGACCTTGATATGTTTGGTGCCAGATCTAATACTATTTTAAAGAGAATGAGGAGATTGAGAGGAGCTAGGTTTTAGCCTAAAAGAGCTAATGCACAAGCTAGTCTGGTTAGCAAAGCAAAATGTGTATTCTACAGAGGCTGTGGTATCATCAGGATACTAGTTTAGGCAGGCAAAAACAAATTACATGAAAAAAGGTACTTGCAGGAAACACAAGCAGCCAAATCCTTGACATTTTTAAAAAGGAGTGAAGAAGACATTTTAAGGTTGCAGTGTTAGAAACTTGTCAATTATGATAGCTATGCCGTTAAGCACACCCAGAGTTCTTTTTTCTGTAAATAGAAAAATACTTTCATGTTAATACATCATGTTTATTTAAAGAACACAGACTTATTTTTTCACCATAGACTGTCTAAAAACGTGGATGTAGTATAAGTAACATCACCAGTTGATTTCTGAATGGGAGATGTGAAGCCCAAAGATGGCAGTCGCCTATTGGAAATGCTTTCTCCGCCTAACTTACCATCTATCTAGAAACAGGAAAAGAGTTGGAGCTGAGGCGGGCCTGAAGCCTACTGGCAAACAGATACACGTCCACCTGTCAGTCAACTCAGCCACACCCCCAATTGTCCAAATTTATGGACATCTCTAAAGTTTATTAAAATCAAAGCAGATAAGTAAAAACTTCACCCACAATTTTAACTAACAAAGAAATGAGCTGGAGAGCTTTTGCACTTTCAACTGGACACTTTGAGTTACTGCATTTTTTTTTTGCACTTCCTTATTGGCTTAATTTCCACATCAGAGGTTGCTGCTTGTTTGCAACCAGTGAAGACATCCCTCTGTCTCATTCTTTTAAAATAATGTAGGTTTAAGTCACTTAAACACTGGCTTTCCTGTTCTACGTCCATTCCTTTAAATACAGTCTATAATTAGTCTCAGCCTTCTGGCACTGCGCCTATATACTGTATAGCTGACTGGTTTCGAATGTAGGTGTTTCACATCAAAGGCACTTCATCTCCTGCTTTCTGCTTTGAATTATAATCAATTTGCTAATGTGATATTACTTTACTGGGTGTTACATATCTTACAGAGACGCTGAATTATTCTCAACAGCCTCTGAAACGTAATTAATAGCAACCGTGTTGAATTATCTGCAGGACTTGAGAGTGCGGTCAGATCTAATTTCATATCAGAGGGCTCAATATTAAGAAAGTCTAATAAAGGATACTGATCATTATGTAGTCTTGCCTCATTCTGCTGTTCTCTTCCCTCTAGCCAAGGGCACCTCTCCAGAGACTGATCAGTTTTTTTCTATAAGCATTAACTGTAAAATCCAGAACACAGCCAGGCTTTACTAAATGTTTTTAGTGTTGTGAGAACCAGCTGGATGTACTCCTTAAATCATATCCATGGCCATATTCAAATCAGTAAAAGTGTGTTTGGTTAGCCTGAAACACTACACATGTGTGTGTGAGTGTGTGTTCTGTGGTTTACCCTCAGGAATGGCGTCAAACCACAGATGTTTCAATCCAACCACACGGAGGTTTGCCTCAAAACGTCTGGCAAATAGGAGGGGGGAATGAATCTTTTCCTTTCCTTTTTCTTATTCCTAACCAGACCTCTCTGCAAAGTGAATTTCTATGAATTTTATATAACCTCTATTTTGCAACTATGCATACAATTGCATTTCATCAGCCCACCACTTTCCACTTACAGCACAAACTCAAGTAGAAAAAGCTTTTTACTTTCTTTGTTTGTTGCAGCTTTTGCTATTTCTTCTCAAAATCTCCCTCTTGTATAAATACTCATTTATATAAGTCCCTCTGATCTGTTATTGTTTTCATCTGTCTGTGTGGCTGTGTGGGCACATGCCTGTGTGAGTGGATATGTCTGAGTCTTTCTCTGCACATGGCCTGCCCCCCACTCCCCCTGCATGCTTTATGTCTGCCCCTCTCTGTATCTCTCTCCTCCTCTGTGCAGGCTTTCCCTGCTCTGGCTCAGGTCCAGAGCTTGCGGAGGGTGAATGAGTGTCTCCTGGCTGAGAATAGAGCCATGCTGCGCGTCCTCGCCCGCCTCTCTGAGACGGCATCCATGCCGGAGACGGAGGACCTCTGATCCTCTGACATCATCTGTCCTCCTTCCTCCCCCCTCCTCTCCCCTCCTCAGCCACATAACTTCTACACTCCTCTCTCCTCCTGGTGCCTCTTCAGCCCCCTCGTCCTCTGCTGTGTTCCTCTCAGGCAGGTCCTGCACCTTCCCCGTGCTCACTCCCCCCAATTGCAATGCATCTCTTTCTGCACCCTTTTAACCCAGTCCCCTTTATAGCCATCATGGGCCAACGCAGCTGACCCCTTCACCTTGAGAAATCCTCATATGCTTCTTTTAAAGTGCATTTTTATTTATAGTTTCCTTTCACAGGGCTGCACTTGACACAAACATTGCATTACATTTTTTTGGGATTCTCATGTAATTTAAACATTCACATTAGAAGTCGGCATCATGTTTATAGAGCCAGCAACATGTTTCCCATGAAAATAGCCATCAATTTCCCAGAGCAAATGAAATGTGTCAGCGCAATGGCCTCAAAATGAACAAGGTTTTATACCACCGACTGAGATGCAAACGCTGATATTGCGTTTTGGTTTATGAACCTTGTCAGAGAAGAAAAAGAGACAAATACGATACTTAGAGGTATAATGAGACCTCTTTGAGAAGCTGGAAACCACTCTTATGTCTGTAAGCTAAATATGTAGCTTTAGCCAGGAAACACTTAGCTTAGATTAGCATAAAGATCAAAACCTGAAAGTATGCCCAAAAGCACATGTTAGGCTTACTCGTAAACTTGTTAAATAAAAACATAAACAATCGCTTTGTCATGACCATGGTAACCGCATGGTCATGACAAAGCTTCAGGAGGTCAATACACCTGGCCTAGTTATAGCCCATAGTTCCAGCTTTTGAAATATCTATGTTGATTTCTTTTTTTGCATTGATGTGTTCACCCCAGAGGCCCTGTTTAGAGAGATTTGTTAGCTGTGAACACAGCCAAGTTAGCTTTCTAGCCCTGTTTCTAGCTTCATGCTAAGCTATGCTAACAAGCTGCTGTCATTTCACATTTTTATTCTTTACTTTTGTTTTTGAACTGCAGTTTACATTACAGAGCACTGAGACAAAATGAAAGGTTCATTTCCTCTACAGTCGTCAGATTTTTCTCAAGGATCAAAATTAGAGCTACAGTAAATACAGGTTGAGAGAGATGAAAGTGTGTACACAAGAAGGAAGGAAGGGACAAGAGAGAGATCGTAAAATAAATAACGATGCTAAAATAAGACAGTAACAAAGGGTCCTTTGTTGGTTACGTCCATAAAATCTGTCTGTAGGGGTCTTATAAATGTAACCCTCTTGGTCCAAAGTTGAACAAATACATCTTTCTGGAGATATCAATCCATTCTTATATTGTGGGTGGTCCAGAAAATAACCAGCAACTTTTACCGTCTTTTACAAGCAGAAATCCAAATAACAAACATGTATTTATCAATGTACCTTGACTGCAAATCTACATTTCTTAAAAAATAATGTTGTTAATTGCAAGTACGCCTTTTAATGCTTTATGAGACTTTACCAAGAAGGGTTTTTTTCACTGGGCAATCCCAGAAAATATGCCAGTGGTTGCCCTCCTGAAATCCACACTGTCTCCAACATTAGCATCTCTTTCTGCAAAATGTCATTTCATGTTTTAAGGACAGATATGAGAGTTGTATCTTACTCCGATGAAGAGCTAAAAAGCCATACTCCCCAAAATGCTTTACCAGTCCTTTTATTGCATTTAAAAACCTGCATTAACATGGTTATACATGGAATAGACTTGAATCTTGGATTATGTAGGGAGTGACAGAGTAAAACAAAACAGAGAAGGGTCTCCCGACCTGTGATTTTCCACAGGTTATGAACACGTTGGTCCTCATTTGCTCCTTTGCTCACTCACCAGTTTTGGGTAATATGTCACAGCTAGCCTCGAGCAGAGGGTTATTGTTTGTCTCTAGTAGAGGGGAAATACTTTGGCAAAGAGGCTGGATATTTTTAGTCATTGCTCCTCATGAGAGACATGACCTAGATTTTGGAAATTGACCCTCTCTCTCAGTTTTCTCTCTTTCTGACGTTATTCTGTTTCACCTTCCATATAAAGGCCATATCGTCAAAGTCACTCCTCACTTGCATGAAGTACCGTAAAGCATGTCATCATTGCTTGGCCTCAAGCTTTACAGAGTGACAAGTTTCAGTGATTTTTTTTGTGTAGTGACAGAACATATTTAGTCATTTTAGTGGATATAGTCCTGGTGAATTGTGTCATCTTACCACCTGAAGCTAAAAACTTCACAGTATCCATTTAACATATATCTCTGTGTGCATAACTGCGATGATGATATCATATTCTAATTGAATTTCTTTCCCTCTGCTGTCCCAGATCTTAACAGAGCTCAAGTCAGACAACCAGAGGCTAAAGGATGAGAATGGGGCTCTCATTCGGGTCATCAGCAAACTGTCCAAATGAAAACATGTCTGAAGCTCCTGTTCTGTGTTTGTGGACGCTCCAACCCTGATATGGCCGTTTTAAGTACCCGTGATGTGACTCCTGTCATATGAGCTACAGTGACTGCCTGCTTTGCAGATTTCAATTCCTTTTGGGGCTCGTAAACATCTAAAGAGAAGTGTTTAGATGTATCAGGCAAATTTGAGTCACTGCCTTAACAGAGTTACAACAGTTTGAACTTAAATATGTTGCATCATAAGGTTTTTCACATGAACGAAACAGGGACCGCTTATACTGTTTGAATGAGGCCCAGGGGGTTTGCATGAAGGTACTGTTTATACTATTATTATACATAATCATCACACTGAGACTTCACGTTTGCTGCGACATCATGCACTGCAGAAAAGTATTTTAATGTTTGTCCTAGTTGTGAAAAGGTGAAAAGCCGATTACGTCAGTTATTTCTTGTCATAGGACTTATGTCAATTTTTTGGCTTGACAATACATTCAAACTCTATATAAAGTCAACCAATTCATTAATGTATTCTTAATATAAGACTGTGCAGGTAAAATAAGGGTATCCATACAACTTAAAGGTCACATATTATGCAAAATACACTTTACCATGTTTGTCTCACACTAATATGTGTCCCTAGTCTGTCTACAAAACCCCCCATTATGAGAAAAGTCCATCCTCTCCGTCTTTTGCCTGCTACACTTTTCAGTAAATGTGTGCTCAAACAGACGTTTGGAGATTTTTCCTTCATGACATCACAAAGGGAAGTAACCCCTCCCCCAGGTGGGTGACACTCCCACAGCTAGGTGTTTGTCCTCCCCTCTTAGTCTGCCTTCTCACCGTAAACAATCAGCAATGGAGCAAAAAAGCCCAAGCCACCCAAGCTCTTCCAGAGAGGGGCGTGGTCAGACACAGCTCATTTGCATTTAAAGCTACAGAAACAGCGTGTTTTGAGCAGGGCTGAAATAGAGGGGTTTATAGGAATGATAAAATACAGGATCAGAGTGGAGTTTTAACAGGAAACTTCACAGACATGTGGAGACTTATTTAAACTGGTTGAAAATAAGGATAATATGTGACCTTTAAAGGCATCCGAGTAGCAACAAACATGGAACAAAAATGTTACGAGGTGCACTTCTTTTCACGGCAATGTTTTGTTCCGGACTAAAAGAAAAATCTCGAGCCTCTAACGCATTTTAAAGGAGATGTTAGGGAGACATAAGCTGATTTCACAAATGACATTTTTCTGGCCCTTACCTTTCATAATAACGATAGAAAAGGTCTCAGGTTTGTCACTGAGCTGTCCCAACTCACTCCCCTCAGCACTTCTTAATTTTGAGACTCAAAATTCTGAAATGTTTTTGATCCAAATCAATAGAAAATGCGTGAGAGAGCCCTGGGATAAATTCATATGTATTACATAAACACGGCAATTTGCAAAACATTTCCAACTGTTTTTTTTTCTATATTTCAGTCAAATCTTGATGACTTCTAAAAAAATAATCTTTTTATAAATTAATGTTACATAGGATGTCCTCTGTGTATTTGGTAGCCAAAGAGGACCACATATTAGCCCGAAAAGGCAGGGCCAAGGTTGTGCTCTACAATAGTAAAAATAGTTAGTGCTGCTTTTGGGCGTCACGAGAAGAATGTAATGTCATTAGTGATAATTGGATTCTCTTTATTAGTTGTTTGGGTAGCTTCAGCAGCCATTCTTTGGTCTCTTTAGAAAGGACTTGATTGAAGATTTTTTTATCCACTGACCAAGCTTCAAAAATGAAACAACAGAGGAGGCCGTCTGTGTGTGTGCGTGTGTGTGTGTGTGTGTGTGTGTGTGTGTGTGTGTGTGTGTGTGTGTGTGTGTGTGTGTGTGTGTGTGTGTGTGTGTGTGTGTGTGTGTGTGTGTGTGTGTGTGTGTGTGTGGTAAAGGAAGTACCTGTGTTATGTTGTACTAAAGAGATATATTTATTTATTTATGCATTTCTTAGTTAAAAATCTTTATACTTATATATATTTCCTTTCATGCATATTTGTTTCTTGACCTGTTGGCAATCTTTCTTTGAGGTGATGAAAATACAAATGCTAAAATCATCCACAAATCGATGCACTTTAAAACCACTGCTGACATCGTATCCTGCATGATATTGTATGAGCTTATTAAGGACAATCCAATGTTCTATGAAATAAATGGTTGCTGGCCCTTTTCATTAAAAATGGTGCAGATTACTTACAGTCTCACTTAATGGTGTTATGCTACTACAGCCCCTCCATTAAATCCAAACTTCATTAAACCTATCAGCTTTCTGTTCAGGTCCTTTTCTAGACCCCATGTACCGGTGCTGCAGCTGCATTGTGTTGCTTTTTAAATGAAATAATTTGACAAAATAACTTGTTTGTCTTCTTGTCATGATAAATTAGAAAAATTAATCCATGGAGCCATGCCATGTGCAGGTTCTTTATGAAGCTAGAGGAGTGTCATCAACTTTACTATATTCCTCTCCATTCCAATATGTTCCACTTTTTTGTTTCTAAAACTTGGAAGAAACCTTGGTTACTTCTTTTTTTTGCAATATATTGGTGTCTTGAAAGCCTGTTCTTGGCAGGGCATTTTTTTAATGCACGACACAATAATCTAAGTAATTGAATTAATCAAACAATCTATCTAATCCTCAAAGAATTAGACGGATAAAGGTATCCCTAGAACAAAATGTGGGGGTTTTTCTGTATCTTATCTTATTGGATGTATTAGACAAACAAATCATTTGGCTGTAGATTTAATAAGTGATAAATGGTTTGTCTAAGATGGGAATGATTTTGGTATTTGCTTTTTCTTCACTTACAGGATGAAATGTTCCTTTTGTTTTATGTGTTCCTTTAAAGATGTGATGCTTCTGGAGTCCAAACAGAGCAGTGTGCTGTAACACCAGTGTTATATTTGGTCGCATTTACTCAAAAGATCGAACATTTTGTATGCTGCAGGACTCTTGAACTATGCAATATATTGTTTTGAACTGTGCTTGATACACACACCGGTTTACTCACTTAATAAACTGTAAAGGAAAGATAATGTTTCTCTGCGTGGCATTAATGAATTATGAATCCAAATGATTGGTAGCCAGCTGAGCTGAACACACTGCATATCAAACACAAACAAGTCATGGTAATTAAAAGGCCTTTATTTCCTATTTGTCTTTTTTTTACAGAACTGGTAACACATATGATAAATTTGTAATAAGTTGTTTGGTTCCCTTGATAACTTTAGAAGGATCCCCAACGTTTGTCCACATAAGGGTCAAGAGGAGTTTGTGAGCAACGTTTGTGTCCAGTCAAGGGCTAAAGCATGCGATCCACAGTAGGCACAAGTACTGACATGAACACGCGCACCACGACACTAGACACGAAGAAACACAGCTAGAGGACACAACCTGACCGTCCTCCCACGCTTTTAAAAGATGATGAAGAAGAGAAAGAGGTGGGAGAAAAGAAAAGGAAAAAAGAGTCTTGAGAGTACAGTTGCATCAGGGATGAGGCATGGAGGACTAAGCGCTCAAGAGGGGAGTTTGGTACGGTCCGCATGTTTGGCAGTATACAGTATGTCCATGTTGTAAACATGAAGGCCGGCTTTCTTTACGCTCAGCAGAAGCAGATTCCGTCGAGAAATCAGTGAGCCTGCTTCCTATCGACTCTGATGGAACAAAGCTGGTTACATTTAAACAGGACACAGACGCAAACAGAAAGCAAATGTGACTCTTGCATTGATTCCAATACAGACCTACATTCTACATTAACAGCATACATCACAACAAAAAAATAAAGGACAGAAAGGAGTGATTACACATGTGCACAAGAATACAAAGAAGAAATACAGCGAGTAATAGAGGAGACAAGACAACATGTTTTCAAAGTGGTGGCTGAGAGGCTTCTCAACACATTTTGACAAGGTGGTAAAATGACCTACTGAACTTTTGGATGCTTTCCCTTTTTAAATCCCAGCGTTTGTTCAAAATAAGACAAAGAAAAGAAAGAACAGCGTGAACGGTGCTTATTGAACGGTCTCTGTACAGCTGAAACAGCAGTCAGTTTCAGATGCAGTTGTGCATAAGGTATTGTACATCTGCACAGAGCAGAAAAAACCCATATCTAAAACTTTACTGAGATTGTTTGAGTGTTACGGTCATACACACACACGTGCACATTTTAGGAATGAGTAATGTGTCCCATACATGCAGACCTGTACTGTATATTCTATTGATATATTTGAGTGTTGTTTTTTTTTGCACTGTTTCTGCTAGAGGGCCTTCACTTTATAAATGTATCTGACACATAGCCTACAAGCACACACAGCT
This sequence comes from Tautogolabrus adspersus, assembly GCA_020745685.1. Lineage (NCBI taxonomy): Eukaryota > Metazoa > Chordata > Actinopteri > Labriformes > Labridae > Tautogolabrus > Tautogolabrus adspersus. Next base: position 21,637,718 of record CM036547.1, on the reverse strand, counting down.
CCCAGTTTCTGTCCCCCATAGAACTCAGGTGGTCAAGTGACTGTGGTGACCCAAGCAGAAAAAGCAAGAAGTAAAGAAATCGATTTAATGTGCTATAAGTTTACCTGAAATCACAGTTGCCTCATCGGTCACTTGATGCGATCTGTTTGCCTCTGCATGAATTGTTATATTGGCTTTGCAGATTCAAACAGTGTTGACGAATGCTGGCAGCTGTGATCTAGTACTGGCAGTATTTCTGAAACACACTGAAATCTTATTTGTGAATTGTTCTCAGTGCATTATTTGGTCACAGTCAATAGCATTTACTGGACAGTGAATAACTATAATATTGCATTAGATCATGTGTCTCATAACCTGACACATTGACGATTGTTGCTAGAAGGGATCAATGGCAGTTTAAAGTTTACTTCATAAAAAAATAAGCAAATGAGGTAAACCTAAAGGGACAGGAAAAGGAATATTTTAGGAAATATTTGCCTTCTCATCAAGAGTTTTACGAGAAGAAGAGCGAGGATTGATACACCTGTTCCAGCTTTGAAGTCAAAGGCTGTAGCTAGGTGACTGCTAGCTTAGCTTAGTTTAGCGCAGAGGCTGGAAACAGGGAGGAAAAGCTAGTTCTGCTCTATACAAAGATTTAAAAAAAATACCAGCACCTCCAACGCTCACTCTTTTACACATCTCATTAAGTTTGTCTGTACACAGTTAAGCAACCCTGGGTGATTTATCAGACTACTTCTTGACCCGGAGCAGTGACTATTGGATTATTTTTATTCTCCAGGAGGTTATAAAAAGTCCAGAGAGTTTATAAAATTCAGACAGATGGATTTTGTTACTTTTGGACTGAGCTAGGCTAACTTTTAGCTTCTGTTCTCAGCTTTTTTTCTTAGCTAGGCTAACCTAGGCTAAACTTGCATTCTGCTAGCTTTGGCTTTATATTTACTGCGCGAACACAAGAGGCATCAATTTTTTAATCTCTTGGCAAGGAAGATAGTAATTTCATTTCCCCAAAATGTCCAATTAGTTCTTTGATTTTACATCATGTGCTTGACATGTTGTGTTTCTCTGTTCGTTAAAATCATAGCTCGGTGCATAGTTCTATGGAAGGGATTCAGGCCTAAAACTTGGGTGCCACAATTGTACGTTCCTTTTTGTTTGTTTGTTTGTTTGAGTTCTTTTGGATTTCTGTATTGTTTTGTCGCTTAAGTAATATGCTAAACAAGCTAACAAAAAAAGATCAGCGTGAGCAGTAAATAACCAGCAGTGTGTTATTGATTGTACATGTAGTACACGAGTACATTCTGCGGCTAAACTGGAAGAAGAGAAACTTTGAAGAGTGGAATAGTTTGGTTCTTAAATTGCACTCAGCCCAAAGAATAGTACACACTCTCATATACTATATATCTATATATGTATATAATTTTAGCTGTATTATTGAGAACCTATTGTGATATTAGATCTATTATTTATACTATCAAAACAAGGCATATACATTACTAATCACAATACTGTAAAATCAGCTACCTCTATGAAACAAGGACATCAACAGCTCGGAAAGTAGAAAAAGACACACTCACTCTACTAAACTCACAACTTTTCTCAATGCTCACATATACAGTAAAATGGATTTTGCCCTCTTGATGAACAAAGACCTCTGAACGGAATGTAATTAAGAGAAACACTGGCCAAGGAAACCGAAGACATGTTGGATTTTTTTTTCTTCATCATAAATAAACTCTAGCTACTCAGCTGAGCTCTCTATAAAGAGTTAGTGCTTGAGTTTTATGGCTTTAGTTTTATCTTATTCATTTATCTTGTATACACATACACGTATTGTATAATAAACACAGTAAAAGAGACACAGCCGTGAAGGGTTTCAGGTCATTTAAGTAGAAGTGGAAATAAAATAAAAAACTTCCAAGTGAAGAAAGAGAGAAGAAGGGATTCCAAGTCATTTGTGTTCACTGGAATGGGAGGACTCATAATTTGGCCCCTGGAAATACATTTCATACAAAGATATGGTCCAACAGACTTGATTCCGTGTCAGTACTGGCACTAATATTGACTCCTACATCCACCTACAGATTGCTGAATTATTCAATCTACTTTAATGTGATTTTTCTGAATAAATCCATGCCAAATCTGTCACAAATAAATAGTGTTATCGAGACTTGGAGGCCCCTCCATCCATCCCAAGCATTAAAAATTCAACACATATCTTTTTAAAAAGTAATAAAATTCAGAAACAACTCAAACATTGGCCTTCAGATAAGTGCTGTAACAAAAAAAAAGTATGGCATAAAAATGGCATTAAAATAAGATGTTGGATCACAAGGAATTAGATAGCAAGCATGCGGCTACATTTTCATCCTACATGAACTCACACACAGTACTGGACGACACACTTGCTTAAGAATTTCAGGCGTGGAAAGGTTCTTATTAGCAGTAGTACTCTAATATTTGTATGACATTCTCTCCAATGACCCTCATGGAAAATAAATACACATTTGTTTCATTTAGAAAATATACAGTGCATCTTTTTTTTCCCTTCGTTGTGTTATTAAAATGACAAATGACACCCATTTACGTACACGAGATATTTTTGCTTCGTCTCTAAAACATGCTCTTATGTACAGTATTTTTGTATAAACATGCAGTATCAACGTGTATGAACTATGTATATAGGCAAAACTACACACCGATGGGTTGCTTGATTGCTTCCATGTTGCCATTTTCTTTAGTGCTGCTTCATTTAACAGAAGAACAAAAGATCATGTGAGATGTGAAACAGAAATCTAAACATGGTCTATGTTGGTTATACAAAAATAAAACAGAGAAAGATACAAGAGCCAACATTCATCAAATTACCCCAAAGAATTGCGGTAATGTCTACATTGACTTTGCATTTTCTGGCACAGTCAACGGGCATTACTGATTTGAATAATTACCTTGGCACTGACTCATGTCAGGATTTTCATTTTGCTTTAAACAATTTATTCAGAGCTGATACGTTTTGTTTTTGTCACAAGCTCATCCTTATTTTTTTTCTTGAACAGAATATTGATTAAAAAGGACGCAGCATTGGATAGAAACCTGTCTCTTTTTCGTCTGAGGATTCCATTTACACGAGGAGAACCGTCTGGCATGTTTCATTAGCCACAGAAAACTTCCATCTCACAACATTTGATCAATAAAAAAAAAAAAAACACGGATCAGAGAACAGCGTCAAATTACCACAGAACAGAATAATTAATACCCAGTAGTGCAATTAAATTCAACAGTTTGGTAAGCTGTGTAATATATACACATGGATCAGTGCCTCCTTCCAGACCGTGTCCTTGCAATCAAGTGAGAAATGTAATATTCAAACAATCCAAACACATATATTAAAAGCAACAGCAAAAAAAAAAAAAAAGATTACAAAATGTACTCCCTTGCTCTTTATTTTAACCAGTAGTTATTCTTAAAATAAATAATTAAAGCTCTGGTTTCTGAGGGTACTTAAACACAACATTTGGATTTAAAGTGCTTGAGGAATCAAAGTGTTTGGAGTAAAAAATAAACAAAAAGGGAAAAAAAAAGCTAATGAGAAAGAAAGAAATGAAGAGAACAACACCGCTTAACTGGAAGGCGTCCCTGGTAGTTGAAAATTGCTTATTTTGTTACTTTGAAGGCTTGTCTCCTTTATGACTGTAAGACGGTTATAGGGATCTTCTTTGAAGTAAAACCCTTGTGTCAAGTCCATGACTAATGGCAGTAGCACTGAACAAGTGAGATACAGAATCAGAGGCGTTGGGAGGGGAGGTGGTAGACTGCAGGCAGTAGTCAACACCTTGTAAATATCATGTCATTGGTGGGTGGAATCAGTCTCTGTTGAACCTGCTCTGATATTTCCTCGCTTTTTTTGTTGTTCGGATGACACTCGCAGTCAAAATATACACAAACACATTTTTATTTTCCTAACTGAAAATCCCTCCCTCCCTGTTCCCTGACATACCATTTCACGGATAAACTGAGCCTTACGTCAACCCAGAAAAACAAGCGCTCAAGCTTTTTTTGAATCCAACAATTTCCCGTTTCTTGGAATATTTGAATGATAACAACCCATTTAGAAAAAAAAGGCATGGAGTTTCAGTTTCCTCTCAGTTTTCCTGAGACGACGGGTGGAAGGTTAACCAATCGAAAAAAGGCAGTGTGTTTGTGGGTAACCGGATATGTGCCTATCCCTACTCGCTACCCAACTCTAGGAATGTACGTCAAACTAACAGAATCATCTAGAATGATTACTGGCAGGTGTGGAACATGGTGCACAATAAATACACCTAAGGAATGGACCTGCTTGTGTTATTTCTCTATCATATATGGCAGTATAAAGCATTTTATTATTATTATTATTATTAAGCACTATTTCTAAGCAAACTGTGTCACTAAAGGGAAAGGGTGAGAAGTACAACATGAGTGAATGTATGTGTTATCCCCTCTATCACCAGACCCCCTTTTAAGACTCGTACTGTTCTTCATAGTCTACTCTGTATTCTTATTAATGGAACCACAACCCCAATACAAAAATAGATCTAAAGGAAATCAACGGAGTATCTGTCCATCCTGTGACTTGTCTTCTTTTTTCAATGACATGATTTCTTTTAACATGATGCTTTTTTTTAAACTATATATCCCATCATGTTGAATGGTATTCATGGATCTTTTGAAAGGTGGCGGAGGGAGAGGAAGAGGAAGGAGGAGGGGGTGGAGGGAGCAGATGTACAGTTGGAGTGTTCTTCTGGAATATACACTGATATGTGGGACCCGGGGAAGATGGTGGGAAATGCATGGGTAGGTTAGGTGGAGGTGGGATTTTTACTTCTTGGCATTCAGGGCTGCGAGGGAAGCATCCACCTCCTCTTCTGGCTGCAGTGGATGCCACTGGGCGATAGGGCGACGGGGGTTGGCCAGCATGTCGGACCAGTGTTTCAGGCCAGCCCCTGTGGACTTGCTTCCCACCCAGATCTTCCCGATGGCGTCGTTCTTGCCAATCTTGTCATAATCCAGCACTGTGATCACAGCTTGGATTTTCTGAGGGAATGGAGAGAAAAACAACACGATCAGAAAGGCACAATGATTACATGAATAGGAGGGTGGAAAATAAGCTATTTAATGTAAATTCCAACATCAATTCTTCTGCTTTCTATGACACTCAGGGATCTCTGCCATGATTTACCTTTGTCTTGGTTGTTAGTTCCTTGTTTTGTTGCCTAATTGTGATTTCCTGTTTGATTTCTTTTATTTATTTCCTATGCGTATTTTTATTTTTATAAGTCCTCTGTGTGTCTTAAGTGTTTCCTGTTTTATTTTGTAGTTCTTGTCCCTCTTGTGTTACTTCCTCCCATTTGATTGCACTAAATTAGTTTCACCTGTGTCTTGTTTCACACACCTGGTTTTGATTAGCTCCTGTGTATTTTGTTTCTGTGCACCTTCCCTCTTGTTGTTGGTTAATACGTCTTCCTACCTCCTGTGTGTATTTTTCCTGGGGGCTTTTCTTTGTTTTTTTGTTGAACTTTTGATCAAGTTAAAAAGCCCTTTTTGTTTTGTATTTTTGTGTATTCTTTGTCTTTGTGCACATTTTGACATATGGAGACTGGAACTCCAAATAAATTTAGAATCCGAAAATGTTCAGTGTCCTGCTTGAAGATTTTTTTGTTAATTCCATCGACAACAACTTCCAATTTTAATAAAATGTTTATTTATTATTTAGCTTCACAGTAAACGAGTAAAGGTAGCACAGCACGCTCCAGAAAAAAACATGTTTCACGTAAACGTTGGTAACATTGCCAGCTGGTTGGACCACCTCAAATAAAACTGTAGCAGCAAAACAGCTGGGTGTATATCCAACTTAGCACAGGTGTGTTTTGCTGCTGATGAATTTAACTTGTTCTTGGAGAGTTATTTTGTGTTTTTTTATCATTGTGACTGCACTTGCTGATGTGATGCTAATGTGATTAGCATGGGAACTGTGTGATAACGACCATGAACTGAAGAGTGGGTCTATAATGTCCTCACAAGCACTTAACTAATTATCTAATTAGAGAATGATGAGGTCACAACTGATTGCAAATGGCTCATAAATACGTGATTTCCCATCCTTAGATGTTCATTTAGAATGAAGGAAGGATTTGATATAGGCCAACAGTGTTTGTGTGTCTTTTGTGTCCATAATTTACTTCTCAGCCATAATTGAATGTTTCCCTGCCTGATTGTTTTGTTGATACTACAACTGAACAAAGTACATATTGGCCTTTAAGCAGTAATTATTCATCTGTTTTCTTAATTAGATACAGTGCTTTTATACACTTCTTTATTAATTATTCAGAACAGCTGTTTTATTTCTGAAGAAACATGGTACTCTTTCTTCCTCTTAGAGCTTAAACAGGATTTTACCTAAGCAAGTACAAGACCATACCTGCATCTGCTCAAGAGGAATCTCAAAGCTGAAAGACTCATTGTAGTACGGATTCAAAGTGTTCTTCTTCACTGTTGTCTTCTTCTTCTTCAGCCTCTTTCCATTCTGCAGCAGGTTAATTTTCACATAGGGATCTGAAAACAGAGAGAGAAGACAAAATCACACCAAGGCTGTTGAAATTGTCTTTGCACATGCATGTTTGGGGCTGCAATGCTGTGATGCACCAACAGATGGGGCCCATGCTGAAGCCAGTAGGGAGCGTGAGCTGGTGCATGGTAAGCACTGCAGCGTCAGCACGTGAGCAGAGCAGGACCGACCTAATGGCTGTTCTCACAGGCACGCTGCTTTGTTCACCGCAGTCCCGCTGCAAGCATCCAAATTTCACATGAAGCTCACCGAAAGGTCAGAAGAAATAGTGTCAGGCATAAGAGTGTGATAATAAAATGTAATATCTCAGTTCCATTTATATACCTGACAGTCCTCCCACGTCCATTTTCTTCAGGTTCTTGGCCTCCAGAATACAGATGGTAAGTTTTCCAGCAGTGGGGACGTAACGCAGAGAGATGCAAATGTCACCCAGCTTCTCCGGCTGTGAGGAGGTGGGACAGGGAGAAAGTTAAGGCAGGTCTGATAGAGGTTTTTCATTATCTCTTACTTACACTATGTATTTATATACAAACTGCCCCTTTGAAGTTTAATTATAGATGTAAACACTATTAGAAATAATTCTGAGCTGTTCTTAAATACATGTTGTTGATCTGTGGAGAATAAATTAAATATTTGAGCCCGCAGGCAACTCTAGAATCTGTATTTCTTTATACGAAAGCTCTTGGGAGGCTAAATTGATTACATACAGTTTTTCATATTCAGGTGGAGCACAATGATTAAAAAAACAGAGAACAGGCTGTACAAATACAGAGCAGAAAGAGCATTTGGTAAGAAACACAAACAAGTGTTTCTTTCAGCCCTCTGAATCACACTGGTGCACAGACAAAGTTGACACCTTGGTTATTTTAGTACTATGTCATCAGCTGAGTCAGCTGGTCAGGTTGCTCTCTGTGGAAAAGTGTTTTTGCTCAGAGTTTCTTTAAAATGTACTCCAGTATCTATAAAACTCTTTTTAAGTTGCATTCGAAGTATTCTGCAGTCTATCCATTCCTCCATTATCTATACCGCTTTTTCCTGTTCGGGGTTGCGTGGTGCTGGAGCTGATCCCAGCTGTCATTGAGTGAGAGGCGGGGTACATCCTGGACTGGTCGCCAGTCAATCACAGGGCTGACATATAGAGAAGGACAACCAGCCACACTCACATTCACACCTACAGGCAATTTAGAGTCACCAATAAACCTAACATGCATGTCTTTGGACTTTGGGAGGAAGCTAGAGTATCCGGAGAGAACCCACGCATGCACGGAGAGAACATGAAACTCTGCAAACTGCAGCCTTCTGCAGTCTATATAACATACAATATGTTTGACAAAAGAAGAACCAAAAAAGATAATCTCAAGGTTTTGAAGTGTCACCTTTATAAACAGAGAGCACTGACACGTTACCTTTGAAATTGTCGCTTACAGTTTACATTTGGGAACTGAGCAGGTGGTGTACGGTGGATTTAAAACCTTCAGAAAGCTGAATAAAGCTTCCTTTTGTATCTCAGATTTTATGCTTAAAGAGTGAGAGTGAACCACAGCGGTAAAGCTGAAGGATGGACAGCTAAAAATGATCCCGAACTCACTACAGTATGAAGCTCCATAAAGCTGAGGGGAGTTGCAGAATCAGGTGACAAATCTCTCTAGGTTCTTCACAACACTTACCACATTGTTACATTGCCATTAGAAAATGTTTCGCTGTAAAAATATCTAACGTAGCCTCTTTAGCTGGTCCTAATTATACATACGTGTTGATATGAGAGAATACATACAGTATGTTGATAATGGATCCTTACATACATTCACAAACTCTCAAATATCAATATCTTAACTGTTATTTGCCTCAACAATACACCTCTTGAGCCCTCATCAGTAAAAGTAATGGGGCAAAACAGCAGCGTGGAAAAAGCAACTCAACTCTCCGCTGCATGACTCTTACCTCCTCTTGATCTGCGCTGTCCAGGTCTCTCCACTCTTCGACCGGCTTTGCCAGGTCAAGAGCCATCATGGGTATCTTAATCTCCCCGATGACATCATGTTTAGAGAAGCGATCAAAGTCGTACACGCACATCACCAGAGTCTTTCCTCCCATCTCTTGGAACGGGATCTGGAAGACAGAAACGGATCCTCTTTCACTCATCTGTAGGAGGTTTTGTGACATACGGTATCCAACACTTCAAGCACAAGTCATGTCAAAGAACACAGTAGTGCAGGTTGTGACTTTGGCCTGAAGCTTATATCCCCCAAAAACATGCAGCTTCAGCAGAACTAGCCTGACTTTGAGCAGGGAAGTCTGTTTGAATTGTGTTTTATAGAGCTGTGTCAGCAGGCATGGTGAACCAGAGGTGGCCCTCTCCTTTAATTTGATTCTCTACCACTTTCTCCTTGTCAGACACCTTCAATATGTCTGCTCCTTTTTATCACTGCTGGACTGAGGACTTTGTGAAAAAGATACAAGAATCTCAGGCGAGACAAAAGACAGAGGGGAACGTTTCACCCTCTAACGAGCCCGTCTGCAAATCAAACAGCATGACGCGCATGTTATTTTAATAAGTAATAACTAAAGGGCGACTGAGAGTTGTTCCAGCTTACCTTGAAGGTAAAGGTCTCGTTGAAGACAGGATTGAGAGTTTTCTTGTGGACCTTTGTGTCATACTTCTTCTTCTTATCTGGGAGGACAAAGACCTTGACGTAGGGGTCGGAGGTGCCGCCGCTGTCCATGGAGAGGAGGTCAGCTGCTTGCAGGATCCCCACAGTCAGCTGGGGGAGAGAGCAGAGAGGCGGTACGAGATTAAATAGTGAGAGTTTCTCCAGCTCGGGTACTGCAATCCCTCAACAGATTTCAGGTCTTATCAGACCTTTTAACAGCTGTTATCAGGTGAAATCGGTACCATAGATATGAGGTGGTAGTGCACTTCTCTACCTCCTGGTCTGCTGAATAAGCCTTTATCATAAATCATAAAGTGTAGTGTGTGATGCTGAACGTGTTAGAGGAGCTACTTTAGCTTTGTATGCAACCAGAAACCATGAATTATGCCAAATCTACTCTAGATAGTAATCTAGTTTGGTGAACTAAAGCTGCATAGAAAAGAAGTTCATACTAATTATAAAAAATAGGTTGAAATTGTCAATGAATGAACCATAATAGGAGCTTTATTTGCTTCGGATAGTAACTGAATACAATGCTTCTGTTTTCTTTGTATTCATGTCTTGAGCATTATTATCACGCCACCAGACCACTTTGTTCACAGCTTGTTGGTGCAGCCCAGCTTTGAGCTCTCAAACCCTGTACATGATTTCAGGGGAAACTGGTTGCCACGTAAGTATGGTCATTAACAGCTCTGGTTTTGTATAATGAGTCCGTTTGTCAAACACCTGCCTTCCAGAAACAAGGACTCAAGATGGAGTATTACAACTAGCATGATCACTCCATTATCCAAGTCACTACTAGAATAGTAAACAAACATGTCAATAGTTCAATCCACACTTTTACACCTAACACATTCAATTTTAGGGTTGAAATTTCAGTTTTTAATTTAAGAACTGCAATTTTCTGTTTTTGTTTTAAACACATCTGAATGATCTTCTACATGACCACAACTAAAACCACAAAGACACATATATTAACTTTCACCCATTAAGGTTTGTCCAATTTGACCCAGTTTCCATTTGTTGTGTTTTCAGAGATTAGCAACACATAAAAAGCAAAATGTCTGTCAACTACTTAAGCTTCTGTGCAAATATGGATGTACGTGAGCTATACCTGCAAGCTGCTGCAAAATGATGTTAAGCTAGTAGTTCTAAAATAATGTCAAATCTGTAAAGTGCTTGCCTTGTTCTCCTGGAAGTCATAGTCAATGGAGTACTGCAGCTTCCCGAGCTTCTCTTTCTCCTTCACTTCTTCTTCTTTCTCATCTCCGGTCAGTCCGGGTTCCACGTCGTCCTCTTCATCATCGTCATCCTGTTGTTTCTGCAGGGACAAAAAGAAAGGGAGGCAGGCGGAAGGAGAAGGCGTAAGATGACGTTTGTGAGCTGGTGGCTGTGCTGAACTCTAAACCCAGGGCATCAGCAGTCGGGTTAGTCACAGCACCTACCTGCCACTTACCCCCTCTCACCCCGGTGTTACTAGTGCAATCTGTTCATCGATGACCACGGTTGCAACCTGACTTGATTTCACTATTTCTTGGGTGACACCATTTGCTGTTTTCCTTTACTTAATAAGTTTGACAAGTGTATTTAAATCTGCCTTACACAGAGGGGGTTTTCTCTTTGACTACACCATGCTGGAGAAATGTCTTTAGAACTGTAAAATAGTTTATTGTGCAAAGAGTGGAGAGAGACAGAAAGAAAGAGTGAGGAAAAAGTGAGAAACAAGAGAATAAAAAAACGGTCAAAATACAAGGGGTGGACAGAAAAACAGGATCACCTTACAATATATCGCATTCTTATACAACAGCCATGCAGAAACCTCTGGAAGTTCTTCTGACTGGTAAAAAAAGAGACCTTTATTACATTATTACAGCTAACTGCTTTGGATTTTTGCACATCAATTATGTGGCTTGTGTAGGTGCCTGTAATTGTGGTATTACAGGGGATGGATAAAGTACTGGGAGCATAACAGGAAAAAAGGGATTTCAACTTTGAGGGGACTGCATTGCAGTTACACAAGCAACAACACAGGCAACTACACAAATCCCAGATATGACTAATCCCAAGTGAGTCATATTAAGTTGGTTAAAAAAAAAGTCTAAAAAATCGTGACGGCATATCCCACACAGCAGAGAGCTGTATCAGCAAAGATGAGCCAATGTGACAAGTGAACAGGCTGAGGGATATTATGGGTTATTTTCTCCAAAAAACGCAGCAAAGTCCTCTCATTTTGAAGAGGTAGTGGACAATTCCGACTGGTACTGTATGCATTGCAGAGACATTGCAACGCATTGTGCTATAATGCAAGGTGTTCTTGTTGTTTTATCCACCTCGTGTGCAGTATTTCAAGTACTGGGCTGTCACAAGCAGCAGAGCATCCTTACTGAGACGTACTGAAGGACGCAGCTACAGAGAGGGGATGTGATTTGATCAAACCACCGACGCAGTGATTCCTGACACTTTCCTCTCAAACTGGCTAAAACTGTAGCTGAAAATTCTCAGAATGATGTGCAAGCTGTTCTAACACTGGTCTACTTCAAGCCAGAAAATACAACTGTTTGCCTTTTTATCTCCTCCTGACATCCCAAAGTCTCATTAATGTGTTTACACTAGTATAGCTGATGGGATTTTGCCAGGATTAATCTGCTGGCCTCATTGCTGTAGCTAACTGAATAACGGTTTTATTTAATGGTTTATCCCAAAGTAATACTTGAAGGCAAATTATTGCCCCTCTTTTTGTACCCTAGAACAAAATCCAGATGGCTAACTGCTCCTGAAAATGTGTTCTGGACGAAGAAGATAAATCAAGTGGTCTGCTATCGGCCATCTTTCTTTACCATCACACCCGATGACTCTTCAGTCTTTTGGTGTCTAAGGGATCGAGAGCACTTTGCTCTGATATGAATAGTAAAGCAAAACTTTCATTCTGGATGTTGTACAAAGCTGGATAATATCTTAGTATGGCCTACTTTCCTATGGCTGTCTTCTTGAAAAAACACTGATGTCTTCGTAAGACTGGAGGGTCCAGCTACTCACTGATGAGCTGGAAGAGGAACAAGGCACACACACACACACACACAGATAATACACGCTATCACACCCATCACACACCATACTGTACTGCACACCCCCGCATGTACTCGCACACACATTTTCTTCCATGCAGGCTCTCATGCATGCTTAAATCTCACTCAAACTGTGTCACATTCTCACACAATATCCTTACAGTACATGTGGCATTCTCTATCTTTATTGTGCTAAATGCTTTTCATTCACGCATGCCAGGCCACACAATGCAGGGTCCGAGTTTCTTACTGATGGAAAATGTAAACGTATCACCTTACCTAAAAGTCTTTTAAACCTCTGGGACAAATTTTTTTTGTGAACTCCAAAAATGTCTTTACAGATTTTCTGAGTGAAATGTACACATCCATGGAGGGGTCATGCTAAATTGAAAATTTCTAGATGTTCTCAAACTTCCAGTGGGGGTTCAAAGATAAAGACCTGGTGTGTCTGAATGCGTTGCCCTTTGCTCAACTCTGTGGGCTGAACTGTGCCCTCAGGACCAATGTTTTGTTCAGCAAAATACGTGTAAAAGAAAAAAAAAAGCCAATTTATTGCTGGTTTAACTTTGGATTTATGGAGACTGCAAACATGGGCAAACATTCTGGCCCACCATTTCTCCTCAGTGAGACCCGAGTGCTTCAAGGAGGAGAGGGCGTCAATGACTGTCACCTAGTATGTCAGCAGCATGGGTCATCCAGGAAAGTTACTCTCAAGTCAAGTTGTGGCCATTCAATGGTACCTACTGCAAGGGCATATGCTGGTCTTTGTCAAGAGATACAAACAGCTTTATCTGTTGTGGAACTTAGAGCGTGTTTGCACGTGTGTCTCGGTATGGCTCAGTGTATGAATTTTAAACCCAAGTTAATGTATCCCTTTAGAGAAAAATGTGTGCATGATGTCAGTTGTCTTGCTTGTGTTTCACAATCGAGGCCTGTCGTGGTGGAAACATGCTCGAAGCTCTCAGTTAGGTAAAGTTCCAGCTATTATTTGACAAATACCCAGCTTACCCCTTGCACATGCATGTTAGTGATCTCTAGTGAGTTGCTGAGTGCACTTGTCATTCAAGGGCTGAACCATAGGATGGGTTTCATGTTCATTTCAAACCATAGACACTTAAACACATCTCTGTTTTGTTGTTGTTGTTGTTTTTTTTGTAAAACAAATAGCAAACTGGATTTTCAAGACATAGCAGTTGGTGCGGCATATCATTTCAGTGGGGTTTGCGAAGCAGCTTAATCGCTCCCATAGATTCCTCAAGCACCCGCAGCACCTAAGCTTGCATAAAAACTAAGGAAGCCATAGCACTCATTGTCATCAACATTGCAATCCAAAACCCTCCCCTCTCAAGCCCAGCCCACCACCCGCTACCACCACCACCACCACCTCCCCCCCCCCCCCCACCCCCCTGCCCTGGTCTGCGCTTACACAGAGCGGCCAGAGAGGGGCACCGCGTGCTGTCAGACCTACCGTAGGCAGAGAAGTCCACCACAGTCAAGATACACGGAGCACACATAAGACACAAAGCAGGAAGGAGGAGAGCAGAGACAAAGGCAGAGATTGAACTCACAGCAGACACCAAAAGAAGGGTCATCACAGCAAATGCAGTCAGCTACACTGTGCGGGAGCGAGGAAAATGACAGATCGAGGGGCCTACTCATTAGCACAATCATATCTTGTGCGGCAAGGCGGCTGTGTTTTAAAATAGCTCCACTTTAAGATGCTTTCTTATTGTACTTTGTCAAATCATCAGTCATGTATGTGAAAAATGATAATTATAGGACTAAAAACAACCGCATTGTGCTATCCTCTAATTTTCATAATTACTCTTTCATGAATGGGGAAACAATAGTTGGGCTGAAGACATAAGAGTCCTGTCATTTTCCACTCAAATCCCAAAAAGCACTAGTGAGAGAAAGAGCAACAATAACATTAATGACAAATACGTAAAGTAACTAAAAAAAGGAGAAGAAAGAATGGATAAAGACTGTTATTAAAACCTGTGGAGAGTAAACTGCATTAGAAAGCCATCAAAGAGTTAAACAGTATACAGAAATGATATGTAATATAACACGTACTGGACTAGAAAGGTGTTACTACAGTTTCTTATATAATTAGCTGAGTCAAATGTATCCCGACATGCATGTTTTCTCTGTATTCCAGCACAGTGTGATACTGTAAGCCCCACAGCTGTTACGTAACAGGCTCAGAAACAGGCTCCTGATTCATCTACAGTGTAAGCGTATAGATTCCCCTCGGCCGGGATGCAACCTCCGGCGGTGGAACATACCTCTCCCCCTTTAAGATTCTTCATTCCCATGTCACCCTTCCCCTTCTTGCCCTTCTTGTTCTTCTTCTTCTTGCAACAGCATTTCTTGATGATGCAGAAGCAGCATGTTAGAATGAGTAAAGCAGCGACCACAGCGATGGCAATGATGGCCCAGGACGGCACTGAAGAGGACATACAGATCAACATATAGATCCAAAATCCACACAAAGAAAGAGAAGAAAAAGAAGCAAATACTTTGACATTTGACCAAGCAATCATTTAGCCCTCTTCATGTCATGTCCTAGGCCAAACATATTTAGTGAGAGGTGCTAGGTTAGCAATTAGATTCGGTGTAAATTAGATTTCTTTGCCATTAGGAAGGGCAGCCAGTGATCAATAGTGAATAAAGACATTATGAGGCTGCCAATGCCTGAAGCTAAAGAGAGAATCTAATTCAAAAATCGTTGACTGAGAGTCACATCAGTACAAGTCGGCGGGGTCTTTGTCTGGCACTCACGTGGGATCTTGTCGATTTCATTCAGGAACTTGTTCTTGATCTCGTCGAAGGCATCGTTCTTGTCGACCGGCTCGGTGGAGTTATCAGCGGAGACTAATGCGACGGGGGCTGGAGTCACAGTCAAGGCACTGGCCCCCGTTGGCTTGGCAGCGACCATGGGCGTTGTCTTATTCTTGAACAAGTTCCACTTCGTCATTTAGGCTGCACGCACAGTCCCTGAGACACAGAATGAAAACAATCGTCATTAGGAGAGAGGCAGTGCTTGGAGAAATGTGCGAGCATCCAACCATCATTGACTTGGTCCCCCCCCCCACCCTCCATGCCCATTATGTTTCACTACTATGTCAAAATTCCCATGTAGCAAGTCAGAGAGGCTCATTTAGACAATTTTCACATTTTTGGAAACATTTCAAATAAGAGAAGCCCCACGCAGAGTTCCTGTTTGTTGTGCAATTTTGTATTTTACAGACAAAATAATTCATGCAGAAAGGTGATAACACACAAGCTCTATAAAAACGTATTAAGTCAGCAGAAGAAAAAACAAGAGGGAATGTTTCTCAGAAATGGTTTAACTTGTCTGACTAAACAGATTGATAAGGTTTGATGCATAACATGTTCTACAAGCTGTTTAAAGACATGGTTCTTCATTGAACATCAGAAAATGTCCAAATGATGAAAACTATGTTGCTAAGAAGATCAGTCGTTAAATCCCTTCCAACATGTAGAAGTGTCCTTTAGGAAAACTATAATACCCAAATGAATGTGTATGCATGAGAAAAAAGCTGGATAAAATAAGAAATAAATATTATGTCATACTATTTAGGAACACACTTGCATGACGTGAATGTTAGACTAGATAGGAAAGGATTGATTGAATTGTTTTTTCCTGCTGTTGCTGATGGGATTGAGAGAGAAGAGTGTGCTCAGAAGGTCCACGCCTCAGCTTTTTTTTTTTTCTACATCTGCCACGAGAGCAAACACGGTCAGACAAGCAAACACAAACTGGTTCTGCTGAATTTTCTGATGAGTTCAATGGATGCAAATGAAAAAAATAGAATCATAAAAGGACAATCCATTCCCAACAAAGCAGCCGTCACATAGAGTCAACCTTACGAAATATTCAAAAGTATAACTTTAAAGTATAACTTTAGGTACTTTGTTGGTGCATAGACAGTCATTAAATATTTCTTTTGTTTAACAACAAAAGCACTTTTAATACCAAAGGATCAAATCATAATCATCACAGTAAAGTTGTTTTTTTGTCTTTGCCAAAGGCCTCTTTGTCCATCAAATTAAAAGTCCACGCCAAAACAAGTTAGGAACAAAGGCAGCTGGAAGCACCTTCGGAAACATTTAATGATCTATTTAAGCTCCTGATTGACACGTGTCACCCTCGAGCCCACAAAGTGTTGAAAAAAACACCGCAATAAGGCAATTCCAACCTTGAGCAAATAAATGAATCTGATGACTCATAGCCAGACTCATGATGCTCAGACTTGAAACAAGGTAATTTTACCTTCTTTACATTAAGGTCACATTGGTATGACACAGCAGTATAACTCTTAAATATATATCCAAATAATGACAACAATCTTATCATCCAGCCATCCATCCATTATCTTTACCGCTTCTTCCCGCTCGGGGTCACAGGGGAGCTGGAGCCGATCCAAGCTGTCATTGGGCGAGAGGCGGGGTACACCCTGGACTGTTGGCCAGTCAATCAAAGGGCCTTATGATTCATGAAAACTACACTGAGTTTCATTTGATACAAACTGTCCACAGTATCATGAAGTGTATAATATAAGACTACATATTACAGCAAGTGGAAAACAACTGGGACAATCATTTTAACTATCATTGACAATTTAACCAAAGCCAAGTTCTGAAGCTGTTGGCTTTCTAACATGCAATCCATTTTTACTGAGAGGTAATTAACATGTATTTTGTATAATGAATAACTATGACAGTCAACACCACAGTCTCTTATTTCCCTTTATTTGTGAGGTCAGTGGACAATGATTTGAGACCATTTACCCACAATATTCACAAGAAATAACTATCATTTCACATTTGTTTTGTCCTGTTTCTGCCCTGTAGTCCAGCCAACAGAGCCTGGCCAGGGGAGGTGTTTAACTAAAGAAACAAAATGAACATCTACAGGCTGTTGTTACTACAGGCCAAACAAATGTTCAATCAGAGCTCTTATCGGTTCCAGAAGTCACACTGTGACAAGTGCAGCTGAGAGCGGCCTGTCGACAGAGTGATGAGTGATCGAGCAAGACCTCGATCCATAGAAAGATGACAAGCATAACAAGAGGAGACTTCTGACGTTGATTTTATTAAAGTCATGGTGATATGGGCAAAAGGAGAAGGAATTTCCCATTTCTCGACTGTCACTTCTCCCAGTCGTTGACGGAGTATCTGCTTCTATTTATTGCCACGTATAAATTATTCAAATTCAGACTGACAGCGGGAAGGATAAGCTTATATTATTCACAGGCCAAGAACCATTTATACATCTTAAAATATACGTCTCTGAAAAGGCTGGTGCAGCCTTTATGTATGCTGGGGTACGAATAGCCGTCGTCTTGTTATAATATACTGAGATGGGAACTCGGTTATTGGGAAAATTGAGAAAATGACTCAGAATCAATATAACCCATCACATATTTGAAAATGAGAGTGTTGCTCAGTCAAACAGCAATCACAGGAATCACTTTCTCTTCTGTATTCCATTACTTCAGGTATTGTGCTATGTTAAAAGCATCCACTTACATCTGTGGTTTATGCTCATTTTATCCTGTTTGTCCCTCACATCCGACCAGTTAAATTAACATTCATGGATATGTGCTAAAGCTTTTTTATCTCCCACACTTTGAGGTCGACAGTGAGGAGAGACAGAGAGGACACAGACGTGCATGTTTCTGTTTTATGACCATTAATCCAGATTAAGTGAAGCTTTTAAGACTCACTCCAGACAAACTGTACGATATTTTACATGAAAAAGGAAGATATGAGGAAGCCAATAAACTTCATCCATTTAATAACAACTAGGTCTAAATAATCAATTTATCTGTTTGTATCCAGAACAACAATTCTTCATGCTAGCAGCTCTGCGAGACTGCACCTCAGCAGCGCCCTGAGCTAAACGCTAATGACAGCATGTTGACATGCTCCCAATGATAGGGCTAACATGATGATAGCTGATGTTAGCATGCTAAGATTTGCTAACACTTGTGATAGACAGAGGATAGCTGGAGCATCGTAAAAGTGATTAGTTTGGGTTCAGAAAAAATGATCAGACAAAAATAACTTTCCAAAAGCATTTTTGTTGATCCTTTTGGAATCATGAATGGATGTACCAAATTTCATTAAAAAAACTCAACACTACAGATATCAGCTTGATGGTGTTTCTAAACAAGGAATCAAAGAATCCCCAAAATACTATGATTCATCCCATGTGAACTATTAATATCCATAACGACATTGTGCCAATCCATGTTGTTGTTGTTAAGATATTTCACTGGGCATGTGAAAACTTCTACCTGCTTTGGAAACATTGCAGATCCAAATCTGATATACTCTCAGTGGCCACCCCAAAATCCATGACAATGAGCGTCTATTTGCCTAATCAGAGGTAGGACTTGTGTTAAAATCAACTATTATGGCTGTGTTGCAGGCTGATAGAGGATTTATATTCATGCCCGTGTGGCACATTTCCTAGTGTCAGTACTTTTAATTAAGATATTGAAGATTGTGTTGGCTTTTAGAGTCATTGAAGAATTAAACTCAAAATATGTTTCCACTCTGTTGTGTTACTTTTTACTAGTAAAAAAGGAAATATTCAAGGGAATTTAACACCTTTTAGATACCATAATGAAGGTAGTAAAAGTAGATCTGAGCTAGAAATGGTCAACCCTGCTTAAGATATGGGGGCACCCCAGTCAAGAAAGTCTGTCTCCACTCCTGGTTGGTGAGGCAAAGCCAAAGGGTCAAAGTCAGATTCAATGGGATTCATCCTCTGAGGAGCATGAATTTTTGTACCAAATTTCATGTCAATCCATCAAACAGTTTTTGAGATATTTCAGTGTAGACCAAAGCACTTCACAGAAACAGTCAATCCTAGAGCCACAGTAGAGAGACATAGCATAATATCAAACAGACTTGGGTTAGGGTTACGCATACTCTAAATTACTAAAATGATAAATGGATGCAGCAGCAACAAACTTTAAGCAAAAAGCCAGTATTAAGTTATGTTTCCTTGAAAGAGAGAAGTTGGTGATTAAATCTTTGGAGCAACTCTTACATTTTGGAAAGTTAGTAATAGAGCACCACATGCCTCTTGCTCATTAACATCACTGAGATGCCCTTGAGCCAGGCTCTTAACCTCCACCTGCTCCAGTGGAGCCACACTGAGAGCAGATCAGACTATGGTTTTGCTGGGCAGCATCCAGATGACAACCTGTGTTAACGAGTGAGCACAGAGCCGGGCGTTTCATTGGATTCCTTCCCTGGATGAATAACAGTTAAAAATAGACCTCTTATCCGATACGTATTCCATATTATTCTCAATTACTCAATCGTGTGGGAGTTTTTTTTTGCTCCATCTCCCAATGTACGTCTCATATCGTTAGCGTTTGAGTCATCAGAATTAGTGAAAACAAAATGGCTCTGCTCCACGGCCCAGAGCAGAGCAGCTACGGGCATGATCCGGCCCTTATCACTAAACACACTGCTCTGAGTTGGAGGGGGATCAAGCACTTTTATCTTTAGTACACAAACAAATACCGTGTAGAAAACCCACATATGAACACAGCGGTAGAATTAAAAAGTTAGGCTGTGTAACATCAAGCTTATATGTGTCTATTAAATATAGCAGCCTGAACACATGGGAAGGGAAAAGGCTATGATAACTGTGGAAAACATGATTTCATACTTTGAGGAGTTGTATGGCATCTGGGAGAGCCGGTGCTGTGGGCTTGTTTCATTTCACAAGAAATAAAAAACATTTTGTTCTACAAACACAACCAGCTTTCTTCTGTTAAAAAAATAAAGAAGCATTACATTTCCATTTAAAAACAGAATACATACAACAAAAGTCTGAATAAGAATAACTTCATGCATTATACGGATGCATCACAAGGAGATTTGCCTATAGCGTGGCTGACAGAGTATCATAGTGAGTGTCACCTTTGTTGGTTATTGCGTTATAGGGGACATCATTGTAAAGAGCTTATTGTATTTTTGTATGACATTCTTTGCCTTCTCTGCACTGTCTTCTTCAGGATTTGTAGTGCAGATAAAATAACAGAAATCCAAAGAACATAATGACTTTGACCCTGAATGTTACACACAGGGAGTATATCTCTTAAATGCACATTTTTTAAATGTGTTTTCAAGGCACTTCTATGCCAGACAGGAAAAAAAACAAAAAAAACAAGGACAAGCTAAATGCAACAAAGATCCCTAGCAAGACTTGTATCAGGCATCTTAACCCCTTTAAGCTACTGGGTTGCAACCTGATGTATATTTAATGAGCCTCACTGTGTATGCTTTAAGATTCTTAATAGTACAAGACACAAATATGTCTTGTACTATTAAGAGTACAACACTATGAACACTAAAGGACTATCAAATCATACGCATCACATGTTGTCTTCATCAGCATTAGCGTATGCGTCACTAAGAAACACTCAAATACCCCTACAGGCTAAATGCTCTTACTTAATTACCTCCCACCTGGTAAACTCTAAAAAAATATATATTCATATTTAGTATAAAGGCACATGACCAGGGAATGTCCTAGTTTATCTGACGTCATGCGTGTGATGACCTACTGACCATATAGTGTGACATCCTCCCAAGTGACAGGAAAGCCCAGCCTGCGGATAAGACAAGTCGAGAGGGGAGATGGTTGTGTTTATGGAGGGCTTATTAGCACCCAGGTCAGAACTAAGAGAAAACAACCCAAGGAGAGTGGGCTAAAGTCTTGCAGCTGTTTCTTTACACGAGAACAAGTAACCTGAAAAGCAATTAATTATTAACCTAGAGCCAGGCAGCCAAGTCCTTCATTTCCCAGTGGCCCTTACAACTCTCCCATAGAGCAGCTAACACAGCTGTCTGCCAGTAACTGCTTTATGTGTGTGTTTTTGAGTTACATTTTCATCCACATTTTCTTATTAAATGCAGCACATTTCAAATCCTTTCAAACGTCTTAAAATGGCTTCTGTTGTGAAAGCAGAAAAAAATGGTCACGGGGTCATGAGACTCCAGCTCGGGGCAACAGTCAGAAGCAGTGGGGCGGCAAATTAAGTATTGAATATTAGGTGCTGTGAAAAGGTTGCTGGAATCAAAGAAAAACCAATGAGCAATGTCTGTTCGCTCGTCACATGCCCAACAGACGACCTGAGTCCTCAAAGACACAGAATTATATGACACCAATGAAATGATTCAGCCCCCACTGAGGCCCTCCGCCATCTGTGACATTACGGGTTATGCGTGGGTGGGTGGAGTGCTTGGCCTCCAGCCGAAGTAGCTGCGCATCCTGTGCAGCTTCATTTCCTCTAAGTCTCAGTAATATGATTTCTACAGTAGGCTGGATTGGGTTATTTAAAAATGTACCAGAAGTAGTAGGGAGACTGTTAATTGGATAATTTCAGATTTAGGCTGATGCAACTTATATGCAAATTGGAATTTCTTAAACAGCGGGGCAGATTATCTCCTACTGAGGAAATGCACGTATGTGTGTAAATGTGTGTGTGTGTGTATGCTCCAATTCTCTATTTTCTACTGCTCATGCTGAGTGACTCTTTCATCTGATCCCACTGAGCTATTTTAGGTAGTGAGCCGACTTGCCAAGATATCGAGGATATTATTTAAAAGGTAATTGTTCAAAGACATGCATCTTAAATTCATGATAAACACACTTGAAGATAGGGGGAAGAGAATGTTGCCTCAACATCGACTGAGTCACGTCTGACCTCTGATCCGTCTGGACTCCATTTCAGCTAAAAATGTGTACAGGAACATTTCGATAAAAAGGGGCACAGTATTTTATTAGATCCATCAGACAGAGCATTACTACAGTCGGAGAGCTCAGCAGAGATGGTGGAGTCGTTTCAATTAGAGATAATGTGCAGCTTTGTTCCTGAACTCTTGCTACTCTATGGTAATTTACCCCTGCTGAAATGGACTTGTGGCTCCTGCAGTCATAATGGTCTCATTTTGGCCAAGTTTTAATAGGATTACAGAGGGGATACTGATGGCTGCTTTGCTTGTTATTTACCACTGATGGATGAGACACTGTGTGGAGCTTGGCCTGAGTCCAACCTACGAACAAAATAAGTTGCATATGCAGAAACATTCGTGATCAAGATACAATTACAGCAAACGTTATTGTACTACTGTAAATTGAATGGATGAATGGCGGAAACAGTTACCTGAAATTAAATCAAAGTATTGAGATTCTCGAAAACCTTTATCGGAAATTTTTCGAGAAATTAAAAAAAAAGAAGAAGAAATTTCACTGCATTACGTCAGACATTTTCAGGAATTTTTAAAAAACTTTTGGCTGACATTTTTGGGATTGTCAGATTTTTCCTTCTGAAATTTGAAGAATTTTCAAACAGAAACTTTTACCTCCACAATAGTGACGCGTGTTCACCAGTCCACCTGAGTTGAGACTTTCAGGCATAAATAAAATGATGGTTACTTTATGCTCGCTTCAGGTTAAACACTGTATTACAGTAGAAAAACAATGACACACCTACAGTTGGACAATATTTAAAAGTCTTGCCATGGGAAATGCTTTTTTTAGAATATTGTAATAATTTATCAAATATATCAAAAGTGACCTGCTAAGATGAATCGATACTTTAGAATATGATGTAATGCATAAAGAAAATGTAATATCATTCTGCATCATTATACATTTTTTTCTTCCTTATTTTCTTTTTTTGTTGTTGCTTTGTTTGTGTGTGTAGGCCTTTGAATGTGTATATGTTGTGTTTTTATTCCTGAAAAAGCTCAATAATCCTGAAAACAGAGACACACGTTACAGTTACTGCTACTGTGAGGAATCTTTGGTTTGTGTGGATTTTTGCGACCGCTTTGGACAAGTGGTACCTCTTATCTCTTTGTTTCTTTTGTCCAAGTAGTGGTTTTTTTAACAAAAGCTCACACCCTGTCATCTTTTAACAGCTAAAAATATCACTGACTGTGAATCTGTACCAGGAAACAGTGTAATGTAACTAACTTTGTCTGACACATACCCAGCGAGAGCTGTTTCAGGGCTTAAAAAGAATTATTTAGAAATAGTCAGTCTTGTCGATTATTGTCTTGTAAGCTTTTGATGGTCATATACAGACATGGGTCAAAATTTCAGTCCGCTTCATTAACAGAGACAAACTCCTCACAGGAGCTTTAAAATAAAAAACAAATAGGGAACACAGACATTAAACGTGAAAGAAAAAAACCAAATAAGTCAAAAAAAACAGCAATGACTTTTTTAAGTAACTTCGTATTTTTTCATGGCTGTAAATTCTCCAATGGAAATACATTATTCAGATGTAGAATATTTTTAGGTTTAGGGAGCAAAGTAGGAAAAGGCACTTTTCTACCAGTTCAGTGCAAAGGATGCACCTGGTTGAACGAAGCTGAATACTACTAGGAAAGATGGAGTAGTTGCATCCTATACTCGCTGTTCTGAACCATTCTGCACAAAGCTATCGCTTCTTCATCTTTTGTGCATGTTGGTCAGAGTACAGTCCTGCAGCTGAACACATCTCAGCTGGCTTGCACAGTCAGACACTGTAAATGCCAATTGGCTGGCAGGGACATATATCTGCAAGGTAGCTTTTAGTAGTTACAAAAACACTCGATCTTTTGTCATTTCATGGTGGAGAGCCAAGAGACTGACAAAGGGCTCTGGCAAACCCAAAATCACAGCTCATGGTGTAAAACATATGCCGGAGCCAGATTCTGAAACTCGAAACCAAGAGCCTTCAATTCTCCTGCCACAATGCATAGATAGGAACGTGCCAAGCAACTGTCTGGATGTTGTAATGTGACTTAAACAGTAATTAAGCAATTACATTCAACTAACAAGGCAGAGATTTGGACAATTAGCATAATCTATAATTAGCCCACTGTTCATTGTGGCACTAAGTTTGACCAAATCTTGCTAATTTAAAAGCTATTTAAACATCAAAACTGCTTTTTGTTTCTTCCTTAACTGATAAATGGGTGTTATTTTAGGCCTGCAGACCATTAACTGCCTATAACCTTTAAATAATGAAGTGCCAAAGAAAAAAACAGGGCAAAAGACATATACACATTCACTCAGCAGCTCCTCTGTAAAAAAAAAAGTCAGTAGTATTGCTTATGCAACCATCCAGGGCGGAAGTTTACAAAGGTATCAGACCCCTGTGTTTAGCCTTCAGGGCTGCACAAATGCTCTGAATACAAACATGCACAATACAAGCATCCACAAGAGAAGACCGTGACCATCAATCAGAGATGTCAACGGGGCAATTACACGTTTATGTCAACTAATCGCAAGTGCATCAGGAAATCCTGCCGGTTGCCACTGCTCATCTGAGGGCAGCTGCAGAGATAAGGATGTCAAAAAGCCTCGTGCATCATCTCAGAGAAGAGCCTCTCCCTCATATAACTCATTGTGTGCCGACCCAAAAGGGTGGTCCAGAGAGGCTCATTTACAAACCTGCTGGTGTAGATAAAACAATGCTTATTCTCACCTGCAGCTGAATGTGACTCAGCTATTATCAGGAGGGATGCTATAAAGGGAGGTGGGAGGCGCCAGGGTTTGAATGCAGAGCTAGGAGCTGCAGGGATCATTTACACCCAGTTGCCATACATCCTCCCTCTCCCTCTCAGCACGGCCCCTTTCCCTGTCCCCTGATAGGTCGATTAATCATTCTGTCACGCAGATAGTGACCCAATCTGCATGTAAAGCCGAGAGGAGAAAATGTGGAAGAGGAGAGGGCATCTGCAGCACTGCAGATAGGCCTGATCTATTGACATAAAAAAAGGAAAATATGTAGAAAGAGACTCAGGAAGTGCTAAACCTCGTCCATTATAACTGCATTATGGGTATTTTTTTTTTAGAAATCTACTTTGTAGCTTTCAAGTGGAGAGTTCCATTAAAAGATTGACACCATTTACATTTAAACATGAAGCTCTAACCAGTTAGCTTAGCAAAAAGATTGTAAACTTGGGGAACAGCTAGCCAGGCTCAGTCAAAAGGTAAGATAATAAATCTGCAAATCATTAACTTTAAAACGTACTTAATTACAAATTAAGGACTATTTGTTTGATTCTGAATGAAAAACGGTATTTGGATGAAAATAGCCAAGAACATAACCTCTTCAATAATGCGACTTGTAGTTTTAACACTCTGGTTTTTGTATTAATCAAACAACAAGATATAATCTGTTCAGCTGCAAGCTTTAGAGTAGATAGCTGGTAGATTTTGCTTTTATTTAACAGCGCAACTACAGCACATTCCCTCTGCTGCAAGTCTTTGTGCTGTGCTAAGCTAAGCTATCCAGTTGCTGTTTAATATCAAGCTGCAAGCTAAAAGATCCCAAACAAAAAGCTTATCTGTCCAACAAGGGGGAAAAAAAGGAAACTAACAAACCTGACAAATGGCATCCTGAATCTTGTTTGTTTGATTTTGTTCTTAAACTGTGTGTAGAAATTTGGACATATCACTGTTTTACGTGGGTCGTGTGCTGGACTATTTCTCATTTGCTTGGAAACCAGCAGAGACTACAGGAAGTTGCTGTTGCTCGCCAGAAAATAGACTTGTCTTTTTAACACTACCTTGTTTTTTTTGGACAGATTTGAAAAAGAACAGATAAAAAAAGTGTTAGTTTCACAGCTGAAGTAGCTGGTTCATGAACTTTGTTTGAGTGTAACAGAGCTGCTATTGCGTAATAATACACCCCTAATATGGCAACTATCTGTTGTTGCAGCATTGGGTATTTGGTTCAACTAAACAAGAAAAAAGAGATTCATTTGCAAGCTTTAGTTGGCAGGCATTTTCATCTAATTTAACAGAGTAACTCTGGCAGATCCCCCCTCCTTCTAGAGTCTGTGCTAAGCTAAGCTAGCCACCTGCTTGTTGTACATTTATCAGAGCTGTAGCGATCTGCTCATCTTACTCTTCCCCAAAAAAACAATTACATGAGTTTCCCCTAACTATTGTTTAAACAAACAACTGACTACTTGTGGTAAATTCTAAGGACGAATTTAAGATTTGAAACCAACATTGCCTGTGTTACACAAACATCTCTCGTATGATGAAACACATAGCAATTGATTTCTCTTACTCTCCACAGTAAAGTGGTACCCAGTGCTCCATGGTACACTCTCTCTGACCGTCACAAATATTCTCTTCCAAGTGGAAAGAAAATGCTGCCAGAGGTCTCACAACAGAAATTGGCATATTTTCTTCCCTCTAAAGATTAAAGAGTGGTGAAAATGCTGCCATCGGCTCAGCAGGAGGTCGTGACTGGTGACAGCATCTGAACGTTTAACACTGAAGCTCTCTGCAATCGCTTGCCAGCAACACGCCATCAAATGGGCCAGGGCCAGGACTGGGAAGGCTCAGCTTCTCACCTGGAGTGAGAAACTGACAGCAGCAAAGCAATTGCAATGATAATGTGGCAAAGAGAAAACCACTGACTCATCTCGCAGACCAATATGGGTGGCTTTTTTATTTTCATTTGACCATGCCTCGGATTCTGGATACTTGAAAATATAAGCAGAGAGGAGGAAATATTTCGATCTAATGAATGGTAAATGGTAAATGGACTTGAGGTTGTATAGCGCTTTTCTAGTCTTCTGACTATTCAAAGCACTTTAACACCGCAGGCCGCACATACCAATTCACACCACATTCACACACTGAGTGCAGAGGCTGCTATGTAAAGTGGCCATCAGTATTAGCTAATCACATTCATACACATTTATACGCCGCCGCCGAAGCAGCGGAAGCAACCTGGAGTATCTTGCCCAGGAACACGACGTACATGTGGCTAAAAGAGCTGGGGATCAAAACCCCCGACCATCCGGTTGATAGATGACCAACTCTACTAACTGAGCCACAGCCGCCCCAGAATCAGCAGAAATCAGCAGGAAACAGAAACACAAGAGTGAAGTGGGTGCAAGAGGGGACACCCATTCAAGCAAATAACCCTAGGAGGCTGCATAGTTAGAATAAGCATCTTGGCTTATTCCTCTTCTTTGAGCAGTTCCAGCTGCCTTCTTGGAGGGAGCACACACAGAGAATGAAAAAAAAGTAATAAGATTGGTGAACTTCAAAGCATCCTCTCATATTTCTGGTTATGTATGAGAGTTTCAGAGAGTGTTTCTCAGTGTGGAAGCCAATAGGAGCGGCCGCCTGAGGTACGGACTTAATGAGCCTGCAAGAATGTTTCAGAGCCTGACAGAAAGAGAAAACCTTCAGAGCATGCTCGGCATCTTTTTGTCTCCTGTACTGTGGGTATTTGAGGAGTAAGCATGTACGCAGGTACAGTATACAGCTAACTGTATATATTCAGTATGATCCCTCAGATCCTGCTTTTGTGTTTGTTTACTACACTCCTGAAACCTGAGTGATCATGTGACCTCTCCCAATGAAAAAAAAACCACCCTGATAATTACAAATGTTAGACTCTGGAGGCGGAAATAAAAACCAGGTTTGTGTTTCAGGATGTTACTTCAGGACTCCAAGCGCTTTGAAGACAGAATAATAAATAATTCTCTTTGAGCATGATGTGAAAATGTGTTATATTTGTTTTGAAGTCGCAGAGGTTCACACGGGTCTAAAAAAACCTCCCCTTGGCAACAACACCTCAAAAACAAAACCCTATTTGCTCACAGTCAGTTTATTTTAATGGATTGTAATTAAATTACATCTAATGAAACTCGTGTTCTTATAAAGAGACTGATGCAGAAAGGCAGGGTAAAGAGGTACAAGAAGCCTGAGAGAGGTTTTGTCCTTGGTTCTGTCACCTCAGTGCTGCCTGTGTTATATGTCCCATGAGAGACAGCAGAAAAAAAAGCATCCTGCAGCTCTTTATAAAAATCCCCACCCTCCACTCTGTATACTCCTCAGCACAACTGTCAGCCCCTTTTTATGTCTGACTTCCCACTCTAAGAAGGTAAAGAGCAACCTGGCTTGTGTCCGTTTTGTTATAATGAAGGTACAACACAACAGACCTGAAGTATATCAGTGTGATGTTTTTTTTTAGCTCCACTTGTTTTTTTTTTTGCTGTGCTCAGGGAAGTCGTGAGAGAAGCCGGTGTGGCTACAGGGGTAAGCAAAGCATCTGTCAGCAGGGCAGCCTCCTGGACACTCTCCAGGAAAGAGGTACTACACCCACCAGGCTCAGCTAAATGAGGCATGATCAATGAGAATAATCTAGATCCAGAGCTGCAAACAGTTACTGATGTGGAACCCTAACAGATTGCACACATATTGCATGAAGACAAGATTCATCGCTGGATGCTGGGGAAAGATTAGGACCCAAAGGATGTTCAGTATTTCCCACACAATGAATTATGAAAGTTTTGCAGCACATGCATCAGGAAGTAACATGCACACACAGCACCTGCAATATGGGAACAAAAAGGAAAGCAGATACAGTCTGTAAAACGCTCAACTACGGCAGCAACCCCCAGCTTTAGACGCCTCGAACTCTATTCCAGAAACATCAGAGGAAGTGTTGAAGCAACGCTGAGAAGAGAGTTGAAATACACCCTTACCAGCACTACCGTAATTCCGTAATCCTGCTGTCCACAACTAGCTAACCCATTCACCAAACAGGCATTGAGAGTTAATGTTACAAAGCCTTAATAACGTCCCTCGACCGCTCTCCCATCAGCACCAGAAACTGCAGTCCTCTACGCACTGTTTCCACTGCAGCACTACTTGTTCTCCCATACACATGCACACACACGCTCACTCATTCTGTCGGTGACTACCCCCACCTCTGTTTCTCTCAATCCCCTCCTCCTCTTTCCCTTTCTATCTCTGTCACTGAAAGGATCCCCCTCCTCCCCTCCCCTCTCCTCTCTTTTCCCCCTTCGCTTTTTCTCCGTCTTCCATCTCTCCCCTCCACTCCAGCCCTCAGTACTCAGCCGGCTGATTTGCAATGCTGCTCACAAGGTGCCTTATGCAGCAATATGTGCCCCGGTCCAACGCGTGAGGGGCAATCCAAAAGTGTCCATATGCTCTATCGGCCGACAGGCACCCACCCACACAACCCCTCGTTTCAAACTGCAGCTCCGCTCAGGGACTCCGCGGGTTTCAGACATGTTCCTGTGATTACAAGGCTGCAAGGCATGAAAAAAAGAGTGAATGTAAATAAGTAAACAGAAAAAAACTGTAGAAGAGACCTTTAGATAATCGGACAAAGACAAGCTGTCATTTGCTTTCCGCAGCAGTAGTCTGCTGCTGAGTCTCTTTTTGCTCTTGCCATCTCTATCCATTTGTTCAAATTATGACTTTGGAATTGCACCACTCCCACAGCCATCAAGAAAAATTTTAATCCATGGAAAACAGCACAAAGACAAGCCGGGTATGGTGTATATAAACAAAGATATCTAAGAAGGTCTTTTTTTGCAGGCCAAACATTTTTCCTTTCTCACAGTTTCATATGAACATGAAAAGACCAATGGAGAGGGTTTTGGGTATAAAGATCATAAAAAAGGTTTGAAAATTAAAATACTTATTTCCTCAATAATTAGCAATGCCACCCAGGACCCTTAGCATAAAATGCGTCACAATCCCCTTACTTACTTCCCCTTAAATCTGCTGGTTTAATGACGAGATGTGACGCACCCTTTTCGCTTAACACCAACCCTGAACCAGACAGTTTGGAGCCCTTCGGGTATTACTGTGTGTCACCGTGAATTATCATGGTCCCCTAAGTGAATCACCCTCCTTATTGGCCGGCAATGGACGCTTGAACAAGAAATCAATACAGTCTCAATCTGTTAAAAATGGAAGGGGGAGAGAGATGGCTCCTTGTAATTTCAAAACATACAACTGGAGGGAGAGTGTAATTTGTTCGCTGTCTGTTGCAGGGCCATTTCTCAGCATTGGCTCAATGCAGTAATGTAGGGCTGCTGGTTTTGGAATTGGTAGTGATCGGGTATTTATAGGGAGGTAAAGCTGTCCCAATTGTACTCACACAAAGAAAAATGACTCAGTCACAGCCTTGAAACTTGAATGAATGGTTGGCTGTGTTCTATTTATTTTTTCCAACAAATACCATGAAAACATCAAAAACAACAATATTTGTGACAAAACGTAACTCCATCCCTGCCAGTTCCACGTAGCATTAAGCTCATGTCTACTTACTGCTTACGTGAGTCTATAAAAACTAGTCACCAATACATAGTTTCCTTTTTCATTTAGCTAATTCTAAATAAACCGTGTAAATTGTAGGTTTTGGCAAACGTTCCTCAAACAGAAGTTCATACTGCTTTTTTAGGGGACTAATTCAAGCTGCGGATTGATACACGTTCAGTAACAACAGACTGTGTCTAGGCCTGACTCAACCAGCTTCCCCACTAGCAATGTTTTGGCTCTCTGATGTGTTTTCTAAAGCTGATTTTTGGACAACAATGAAAGTCTACCACACAGAGGATTGAGCTAAACCAGACTTGGCTTCACAGTCAGTACTTGTTAGCATGATCAATTCATTTTTGGGTTTGGCATTTCTATTGGATTCTTGATAATTAGAAAAAAACCCAATACTGCCTGAAGGTTAACAGACAACCAAACCTTGAAGATGGCTGCTTCAGCTCTCCTAGCTTATTTCTGCCTCCATATTGTTTTGTGTGTAGGGTGAAAGTAAAATGGCAGCTGCTCTGACTAAATAGAACCAGATAGTTTCTGTTTCCTCGCTTTCAACGATGTGGAATGACATTACGGTCTTGTTATTGAATCTGTGAATGCTGGTCGAGCCTGTATTCCTTTGTGCACTCTTTTTTTTCCACATGGGATGAGCTACCTCACAGCCCAGTGCCCTGAAACCCGGGCGGGGTCTGACTCAGTGTCTGAGTGGGAACGGGATATTGATCCAACTGAGATTCATAGCATGCTGGGTAAATCCATGGTGAGCAACACTGGCACATGTCCCATGAGACATGGAACGCAGAGGCATGCGGGATGTATCACCAGAATGACAAGCATGAATGCTCTTATCATAGTATTTTTATACCACATGTTTTCAGTCTGCTGTATGTCTACAGCAGACAGAAAATATGCTAATAATCTAGTAATCATCAGCATAATTTCATTGAGGAGAAAAACTCCATCATCAGACCTTACTTTGAACTAAGCAGGCCAAGGCTCCAGAGAGATTCAGTGCAACTTAGAATACATAGTTAATAAGGCGTGCGTGTTGTGGAGACTAACTGCATGGAGCTCGCAGCCACACATTAAAGCCAGTGAGTCAATGACTATAGGAAGCCATTAAGATGCATTGCTTTACCCAGCCGTTTCCATAAAATCACATGTAAGGCTGTTTGTTTGCTGTGCATTGATTTCAGTCACATGGCTGTTTTAACAAGGTGACTGTTTTCCAGAGACAGACACGACATTTACCAGAGCCTCGATGGGAATAAAAGGAAGTAGAAAGGATAGCACGAGATGTGAAAAAAAAAACATTTAAAAAAGATACAACAAAAGCAGCAGCATACAACAACATCTTTTTCTTTCTATCACAAGGTTTTTGTTGGCGATAGCTCTAAACGTGAAGTAGAGAAGCGTTGATCTCCAGATCTTTAAAGGGAATGTTGCCTTCATGGATGTGTGGCAAATATGAAACTGTCAAGGATTCAATCTGGTTTCTGTGCCTGTGCTGGGATGTGCTGCTGCAGATGTGAGGAGGTGCAACAATGCAATTCTTTGTGTTTCATTGTGTTGGCCTATTTTAGATCTGGCAGAGTGAGAAAGAGAGAAACCATCCATAACGTCTCTTCACACTGCTGTTCAGAAGCTGCTACAATATGTGTGTTTATAACTAAAGATTTTCACTCCAGCTGTTTCTATAGCACCAGTCATTTCAAAGGGGGTAAACAATAAGTTAATGCATTAGTGGATGAATAAAACATTTTCCTGTTAGTATAATGAAGACTATTTTCTTAGAGCTAAATGAGTATACAACTGTGATGCTAAGAGCTCATTTTTTGAATAATCAGAATGAAATTATTTCATATTTGATCAACGGTTTGTCTCTTGATGAAGCAAAAATACCAAACATTTGCTGGACAATTTTCTGCCTTTTCCATATAATATTAGAGAGAACATTTACCTCAGAGGTTTGGATGTGCTCAGACTAAAGAAGTTAGTCGATCCATTCCATCTGCAGAGACCCTTTGCACCTTTAAGAAAAAGCTAAAGACCCAGCTCCGCCATGAACACCTACGACCTTAATGATATTGATGACGACGACGATGATAATGGTTTTGACGATGACGATATTTTGGATGATTTTGATGCTGATTGGAGCTCTCACGAATAGCTGCTGATGTTGTTGATAAATTAACATAAAAAAAAGGAAGGTCTTTGCTTCTGTGCACTGCCTGTCATCACCTTTGTGTCCGATCGGATTTTAAGCTGTTTGTTTGCACTTACTGACGTTGT
Source organism: Tautogolabrus adspersus (assembly GCA_020745685.1). Taxonomy (NCBI): domain Eukaryota; kingdom Metazoa; phylum Chordata; class Actinopteri; order Labriformes; family Labridae; genus Tautogolabrus; species Tautogolabrus adspersus. The sequence goes on along the minus strand of CM036547.1, from coordinate 21,604,934 downwards.
TTCCTCCTCTCTAGACACTTGTGTTGTACTTATTCTCTGATTTATGTCGCTTTGGATAAAAGCATCTGCTAAATGACATGTAGAATTGCTAGAGGTCGTTATGGGCTCTAGGGAATTGTGATAGACATTTCCAACTATGAAGAACGTTGAAGACCAACGCCTAGTGTAGAAAAAAATACACTGTTAGTAACTTTAGTTGTGTACAAAGCAATGATAATGTATTTTTAAAGTGATATTATTTGAAAATATGTTTTGCACATTGCTGTCGTGTGGATAGACTTTTTGAATTGCACTTTTTCTTCAGTATAATTTCAGTTGTAATATGAATCTGCATCTGGATTGAACAATTAACAGATTTTTAATGGAATTAAGTGAATGGATTTTGTCTTGAGCTTATTGGTTTGTTTTGTTTTAATGCTTTCTTTTCACAAAACAAAGTTTTTTGGCGTAGCAGTCAGTTGTTTTGGGTAATAACGTTTGAGAAACATGACTACGTAAGCACATAACACCGACGTGGTTAGCTACTTCCTGGTGAACTTAGCGTGTAGCTGCTTTATAGTGATTTCTTACCCTCATGAGTTAAGGGCAACTAAAAGCCGACATTCCTTCAGTGACCAAAACACAACCGCAACGTTTGCCAAAGTATCTTCAAATCTGCTGTTGAATGTGTTTATAGGCTGTTGTTTGTTAGGAAATGTATCCATCAGAGAGATAAGGATGAATCTGTGAGCTTTTCTCCACTTACTCTGGAAAAACATCACTCTGCATTAAAAAAAAACAACCTCTGATGATGCTGCATATTCAAACGACTAATTTTCCCCCACAGGTCCCAAGGGTCTGAATTCTCATTCAGTAGATGTTGAGCTGATCAATGTTAATAACGCAGAGGCTGACACAGGGCAGTGAGAGCTGAATAACGGCAGATGGCTGTAGAAACAGAGTCGGTGTAAAGGCAGCGGCCAGTGACCGTCCTTCCAGGCGTGGCTATTGTCCGCTGGGCTTTATTAGCTTTCTGTAGCCCCTGAGGCACCGGATCTTTCCATCACTCATGGAAATGACTCTGATTAATCAGCTGAGTGCTGGAGTGTGCAGGGTATGATGGAGACGGGCGCACAAGGAGCCAATCCTACAGTAAATCATGCTTGTTCACAGTGGGCTGCACCTTCATCCTCGCCACGCCTTCCAGGCTCGCTACACACTGCAGCGGGCCCCCTCCTCCCTGGCACAGGCAGAGCTTTTCTAGGAACAGATGGGGGAGCAGGGAAAACCCAACACACAAGATTTCATGCTGACATCTAGTGGAGTCGAAACATGTGATTACGTAAGACTCACATGTATTTACACATTCTGTAACACTCTATGTTTATTACCCTGCTAAAATAATTTGGTATGAAAGTGGAAGTAACTCCAGCAGAATTCATATCTACCAAGCAATTAATGATAATAAACAGAATTTTCCTCCCTTCACCCCACAGCTCATCAGAGTGTTATATTAGCAGACAGTTTCAGAAAGCACCCAGCCATAGACAGGCCGCCATCTGGGCCATGCCTTCAGTGGACAGTACTGGAGCGGAGGCAGGGCTGCATTCCTCCAATGACGAGGAATGAATGATATTCCAGAGGGGAGCCGCAGAGGATGGAGGCATCTCGCAATGTGCAGTGATCTGTCTCCTCTAAAGAGGACGGTCACCGCAATGACACCGGACTGCTCTGATGAAGTGGAGATTCTCCTCCTCCCCCCCCCCTTTCTCATTCTCTCTTTATCGCACAACCTTTAAGTTCATGGTATCGGCTCGGAGCCTGGACTCCAGCTCATAATATCATCGTGGGTATGAGATACTTACAGCCAAATCTCGGATAGCGAGAGCGTCTGGAGGTAATCACAGTGAGGATAATGTCAGTCAGAAACTCCTGAAAGAGAAAAACAAGGTGAATTCAGAGAGGCATAGCTCACTCTTTTAGTCAAAGAAACATCTGTGTCGTAGTTTTTTTGGAAGCTTCTTTGTCTTAATTACTGACTGGATTAAAATTCCTATGAAAGATTTGGCAAATTTGAAGTTGACTTTAAACTTTTGTCGCAGCCTTATCCTCACTTATTATGCAAATGACTGTTTGACTGGTGTGTGAGTATCATTTCAAGATAATCCAAGGCATTAAATCTCTCTCCACGTACACCTGCTACGATTAGCATTCCTGAATTCAAAAGATAAAGTAAGGCAAAACAAATGAAACTTTCAATTTAATCACTACATAATATTATCACAAAGAAAAGGGATATTGAGTGACAAGAGGAGAATATTGATTTCACAAAAACAAGCTGATAGACGCCCTAGGCCGACCATTTGGCTCCACAAAGCTGCAGGATGAATTAATTATCACTGACAGCTATCCGTTGCACACCATGGTTTTCCAGTTATTGAATTCATTTATTGTCATTACAGTAGTACCACTGTAATGAATGTCTCTGTGAAAACTGGCCGTGAATCAAAGAGAACAGCCTTTCTAACCTCTACACAGAGTTCAAAGAACTGCGAGTTGAATCAATCTATCCCTGAAATATGATAGATTTAGTCTCTCATTTGGAACAGATTCTATTACCACTCTCTCTATATCGATACGCTCTCTCCACAGTATTATTTCAAAGGATTATTGCGTTCGGCATTTTTTAATATTGAAGCATATTGACGAGTTTTATCGATTAATACGTGCTGGACGTGCTAACAGAAAACTTAAACCACAACTAAGACTACTTTAGACAGATCATAGAATCTAATTTAAGACGCATGTTTTAGAATTCTTACGTTTGAAATAACTTCAGGAAAAAAAACAAATATTGTAAATAAAGAAGTTAAAGAATTAGATTTAATGATCAATGCACCAATTTAGGAACAGCCCGTATTATTTACATATTTATAGTACAACTACTACACGTTTTTGAATCCCATCAATGACTGTAAAAAGATGTAATCAAATGTAAGAAGAGGTTCAACACTTTGGGAAATGGCTTTTCCTAACATCAATGATGCTATAACCAAGCGGGAATCTCCAGTGTTGAATAATGAAGCAGATTCTCAGGTGTCCAAAGCCCAAGAAGCTCCATTAACACCCATGTTAAAATGCCCATTTCTACAGCAGACATTAACATGTTTACAGCCCCAAAAAAACAAAAAACATTTTTGATCTGAAGATCTCATGTCTTTATTGGTTCACACTTGTGGGGGATACATTTTTTATATTAAGGTTATATAGATTAATACCAAGAGTTGATGTCATTTTAAGGGGTGTGGCTGATTGGAGTGACAGGTGGACGTGTTGTCGCCATTTGCAAGGAGGTTAATTTCCTGCCTCAGCTTAACCTCTTTGCTAGCTGCTAGGTTTGCCCGAAAGGTAATTTGAGACAGTGTTTGCACTATGGTTACTGCCATCCTTGGGCTGACGTCGTCCAAGTCCATGTTTTAGACAGCTGATCTCCCCCACTCAGAACCAAGCACCAAACCTGGGGGGACAGAGCCTTCTCCATAGCTGCCCCCGCCCTCTGGAACTCACTCCCCACACATATTCAACACTGCACTGACCCGTCTACTTTTAAATCACTGATCAAAACTCACCTTTTCAAACAAGCTTTTAATGTATTACTGTGATGTGTGCTCTGTTTATCCGTAGCCGTACCTTGATGTTGTCTTTTTGATTTATGTGTAATTGTTGCAATGTCTGTTGTTTGTCCTTACTGTTCTGACCTTTCTGTCTTTTTTTATTTTAAAGATTTATTTTTGGGCTTTTTGTGCCTTTAGATATAGGAGATAGGACAGTGGATAGAGATGGAAATCAAGGAGAGAGAGAGAGCGGGGATTGACATGCGGGAAAGGAGCCACAGGTTGGATTTGAACCTGGGACTAAACTTTGAAGCGATCTAAGCTAGCTGTTGTTCTCTGCTTAAAGTTAACCACATGTTAAAAAATCCTTTAAGGTAACTAACTCTGCAGAACAACAGGGTGATGATCCACGTGGTTCTTAAATACTCAAAGCTCTGACGAGATGATTAAAGAACTTTAATACTCAGTCAAAGTCTGTCCGTGTTGTTAGGAAGACCTTTGAGGATTTTCTTTGTGGACCAATTTCCCTCACCTATTTTGGCAAAACAATCCATTTCATGACTCACTGGACTTAATTGCTTTATTCTAATTGTATCATGGAAGAATCCACAGGGAGCGAGAACAAACTTCAATTTGGGCTCTTCAGTGAAGTGAAGGAAAACAGTTCATACAGTCTAAATATGCCATCACCAAAACAGCTTCTCAGGATTTCTTAACATTTTTAAAACAGTCATTTTCCCATTTAAGTTGTTATTTAAGTGAGTCAGACCCTTGAGATCAACCCATTGTTGGACTGGCTAATTCCTATAATCCAAGATAATAACAAACACCAAACCAGCATGAAACAATTCAAATATCAGGGCACTGAAGAACAATCTCACGGCATATTAAGAAGTATAAACCAGGAACCCTTGTGGTCCTGCATGTTGAAATACCTGCAGCTGTCATAAAAACACTATGAAACTGTCAAAGTGAGTTGTTTGCAGCGAGCTGAGGGGCTGCAGTGACAGGGAGGAGAAAAAGCAAGGCTTCAAAGCTGCTTCACACTGCAGCACTCCAACAATACAAGTGGCATTTTCTCTTTTGAAAATGAAAGGTCACACGACAAGGACTGAATCCAAAATCAAAGAACAAAAACATTCACGCAGACCTGATGTGAATCTCAAACCTTTTAGTTTTGGCCTGATAAATACTCAGAGAACAACATAATCTCACAGCAGAAACAAACATTTGTTTCCTGTAAGGACAAATCGAAGGTCAATGGAAAAAAAAATCCTGAATGATCATAAATTGGCAAGCCGACAGAGGCGTCAGGCCCTGATGTGCTGATTCTCAGATACAATCACGTTAAAGGGAATTGCCTCTTGGTGAACATAATTGGATCTTTCCCACACCTATTTATGTCCCCAAGGGAGCAAACTATGCAGAGGGGAAAAGGAAATGTAATGACTACTCTGCCCTTTGGTTTCATTACAAGTCCACTTCAGTGATCTGTGCTGGCAGTGGAGTCATGTCAAAATGAACAGTGATGAGCTAAATTATTTAAAATCACACGGTGTGAAAAAAAATCACCAGACTTTCAGCGGGTCTAACTGGTCTAAAACATCTCACAGCATGGCTCTGAATTTAATGAACCATTCATTAGCCTAAAGCCTGTTTGTGTCAAAGACCTGCTTTACGAGATACACTGAAATAATATCTTCCATGTCCACACTACATACGTATATATTAGCAGATTTTACAGAGTCTAAACAAAATCATCATCGCTCTTAACTTATTGTGCCCTTGTGATTGAGCTGAAAGGATATCCAAATGTTTAAAAAAGGCCCTAAGAACCTATGTATATGATACGAAAACACCATTTTCTAATTTATTTACTGCATATTTCTTACATTACTTTGTTTTTATCAGTTAAAAAAAGGGGATTTCTTGTACTTATGTGAACCAATGAGGATTCAGCAACATTTGAATGACAGTTGTTCGTCTGTTCTGTCTCTGCCAATCAAAATACACCCGCTTGAAATGAACATGAACTTGGTTAAACTCAGCTTTGTTTTCAGAAGCTTGAAGTTACTCAGTGACCTGATTGGCCTTGCAAAGACACCAGTAACAGTTAAGACTCTTATGAATCATCTTTATGTATCGGTGATGGGGAAGGGGAAGTCATGGGTTGACTTGGCGTGCTAGCTGCCACTGCCACCCGCCCTCGGATAAACGGAAGACAATGGATGGATGTATCATCTAAAACATCTCATAGCCATATCCAAATTATTGTCCCATCACCAATGCTATCAAAACGCTTAATGTTTTTTTGATTTTGTCAAAACCGTTTCAAGCTGTCAGTACTTTCTCAGCATTCATAATAAAAAGTATTCTTAAGCACTGCAGGTCTTTGCTGGCTGTTGTTTGTATCCACTCTGTCAATGAGCCTGATGAAACAAGATTATGGTAAGAGTCTTCTAATATTTCAAACTTCTAAAATCACACGGCTGCCCAGGAGAAAAAGCTCAGTCTGATTTCGACTGCCCCTTTTGTTTTCTGTTTGATGGAGAGCGGCACACAGTGAAAACGACTGGAAAAGTCTTTCAACACCAAACTACTGCTTTCCCCATGCTTTAACAATGTTACTGTGCAGCTTCACAGACACCACTTATATTACTGAGCCCCCGAAGGATCCCATGTTTTTCTTCTCCTCTCTCTAAGTCTCTCATTCTTTCCGTCTGAGTCTGTCTCCAAGACACGTGGCTCTCCATGACTGTTGGTCCATCACTCATACAGAGGAGGCTGAGGGGGGGTTCATATGGGGCAAAGGGAGCCTACAGGAGATTTTTGGGGGGGCTCTCAGCTGCCCTGCGCTCTCTGGAGCATAGTGTATGAACACTTGAAGACATGCACGTGTGTGCAAGGAGCTTTCCACGCAGGGGGAATCTGGACCAAATTTAATCCCTCTATTGTGAGGATGGAGGGTTAGAGGGAAAAAAAGGGCCGTGCCTGCTGAAATCCCACTGGCAGTGCTGCAATGCAGGGGTTTAACATGGAGCCAGAAGGCAGGCAAACACATTAAAGAAGTTGCACTCTGATGACACACAATACACACTTTTTCATACTAGCACAAGTGCAAGCAGATGGGAGAAGGCTTGCATGCACACCCACAAAAGCCCATTTGATCTAAGATGCCAACGTAGCAGTGTTAGACAGGCAGTAAGGCGGGATTTGTACACCACAAGGTGATGTGACTTCATCTTATGAGTCTCAACTCGCCACCCACAACAGACCCAGGCTCCAACCATGCAAGCTAGCCAGTCAGCAACAACGCTGCCACCACCTATCCAAGCGGCAACCTCCCATGTTGAAAAATGAAGCCAATGCGGAAGTGCATAATCCTGCAGTTCGTCGAGGGTCCGCTTGAGGCTGGCTCCAAGAGCCCCAGAAGTCACATACACACCACATTCAAAAATGCCTTTTTACACTAGAAATTAACATGTTTATAGCCTGGTACAAATATCGATACGGGTCTGATTAGTTATCGTCCTCCTGGGCAATTTTTTTAATAAAGCATCCATTTTGATTTAATGAACGGTACGTGTTATCCATAGTTAGGCGCATAGCTGACCTGATTGATGGTTGGCCCGGTGTAATGGTTTGTCAGGAGTCTTAAAACCCGCCTCAGTTCCAGCTCTCAGCCTGTTGTTAGGTTGACTGAAAGTTGGGCTGAGGCAGGATTTCCAGCATGGTGGCTTCTGCAGATAAGCCTCTGAAGCCCCCTGCCATTACAGATTGGTGATGTCACTCAGGCTTTGTCCATTCATATTTACAGTCTATGCACCCATCCCACTACAGGGCCCCCATCACTCCCCCAAACCTAACTAATGTATGTAGACCAATATGCAGCCACCAAGAGGGAACCCCAGACACCCCTGCAGACATACTTGGGAGGAGGAATAGCGAGCCCTGACATTCAAGAGTCACCCCCTCCATGCCAGCTCCCACCACCACGTGACAAAAGAGAAAGGGGAAAAAAACAGAGAGGAGAGTACATAAAGAGATGTTAGAAGGCCAACATTTAATGCAGAGCCAGGGCATCAATGAGCAAACTACCCATGAAACTGGTATATCTTTTTGATTCAAATGTTGCTTTATCCTGTTTGGTGCATGAAATTACAAGATACGAAATTATATGAAACACAACGAAATGCCAGAAACAGTATGGTAAGATACTGTAATATACCACACCATATGATACAAAACACTTTATTGTCCCCTTAGGGAAATGTGTCCTGGACTCCAGTGGTGCACACATATGTCTGCCTCCACAATAGAATCTAGAATAATCACAAACAATCAACAATGCAAACAGAGAAGCATGTACCAATGAAAACCACAAACAACATATAAATTGCACAAGATCTGCATAAAAACTCAACAAAATAAGAGAACAATATGTAAGTAAAGATAAGAACACCATGATGTTGTGGCACGACGGTCTTTGAGAAACATTATTTGAAATCCTGGATGTGGCATCAGCTTGTTCTGATGCAGCCCCGCCCACTTCACACCAGTGAGAAGAGCACCAAGAAGGACGGACACTTCTCAACTGAAAGAACCAGTTTGCAGAAGAATATCATCTTGAAGTTTATTCAAATGATTTGTGTCTTAAAAGTTTGCTTCAGTGGTGCTTACTGTACCATATGTTTGAATATAAATAAAACTGGAGGCTGCCGTGGGCTTCACTGTTTAGTCCATACACTTTCCCAGAGTGTGAGAGGTGAAGAGCGTGATGGGTGGATGCTTACATGACAGATTGCTGACTGTGGGAGTCTTTTCCAGTCAGCAGAAAAAAAGCAATTGATGACACTTGGGCTTCTTCACGCTCTGATGCAGCCGGTACAGAGACAACAGAGCGAAAGTGAAACACTGTTGGACGTGAAAAAAAACCCCCTCTAAGTCAACAAAAGCTTCAAAGGATTTAAGGGATAATGTATATTTAAAATGGTATCAAGTATATATCAGCATATGTTGACTCACATAGTTGTGATTAGAAATGACTTCCACCAGCAGTTGGTTCCACTTAAAAGCAATCAGAACATTTCTTTGGCAGCTTAATTGACAGTGTTGAATTTACCATTTTGTCACTCTCAACAAATGTTGACAGGCATCGTTATCTACTCTCCAAATGGCCTGATTTAAGCATTATTCACAGTTATTCTATTCATCACAGCTGGTTTGTCATTTTGTTGAGATTCATTGCTAATGATGAGCAACCAACTCACAATGGTAGCAACTTAACTGAGCTACGTGTTTGGAGCTACGGTTTTGCTAATAAAACAGTAGAACTACGACTGCAATAACAGTTTGTTGTTTCACTCTCATTAATTCTACTCCCTGCACTTTATATCTATTGCCCCTTTCACACACTAGGACAGCCTGTCCCTGACATTTTCCAGAGTTGCCCTTTCACACTGTCCCTCATAATATCAGATTTGCCTTGTTGGATGGTTTGATGGGTCGGAGTCTCAGGAGGTAGGACATAACGTTAAAAGGATGCTGCAGAAGTGAAAATGTAATATTTTTCAACTTATGCAAGATGGCAGACAAAGACGCAGAGTCCAGAGCCATGAATACAGTTCTTGCCTTCATATCACTTTAGTGTATAATTGGAGGTATTCACAATGCAAATGGAGGCGTGTAAAAGAACATACTGGCAAGCAGAATAGAGTACACAAAGCAGCCTCTTTTCATGCAAGAAGATCCCTTTGGTTTCTCATCAGTCGCATGAAATAAACATCACCAGCCCTGCTAGTGGAGCATTCTCCTGACTATTACCAGCTGTGTTCACACATCGGCTCACCCAAGTTTCTTGCAGACTCTTGTGCAAGGGGGCGGGCAGGAAATTTTACGTATAAATTTGGGTTAAAAATTCCGTCATTTGTATTCACACATGCAAATCCCCCCCCCCCCCCCCCCCCCGGACAATTTTGAGAAATTTTCAGGAGTGCAGTGAAGGTGAAAGGGGCTTCAGTTTACTTCGTGAGATGGCAAAATGGCAGCTAGTTTAATAACCTTTGTGCAAAAAAAAACCTGCAAACAAATGTATAAAGACTAGAGGTATAATACATTGGTAGTGGGTTATCTGATAGAACGAACTGTTTCATTCTGCGAGTTAATTGGAGTTCATTCCAGCACCTTGTTCTTTTTCAAACCGCTTGATGCAAAATGAGCAGGTGGTTTGCATCAATCTTGAAATATCTGGAGGCAGTATTCAATGTTACAAGGTAATTAGGATTTACAGGGTTTCGTTAAGTTTATACACTATCACTCTGTGAAAGGTTATGTAGTATTTATGTGCAAACTATTAAATGAAACTTCAGCTTTCATCAAGGGGTCAGATCTTTTTGCTGTAGGGACAGATTTTACCACAGGCAGTTATTTTCATACCACTGCGCATATTGGGATTGAATCTTGTTCTTTTCTAGTGATGCTTCTTCTCTACATGAGCGCGCATGCAAGCTGATCTATGCTGTAAAGAATCAAGTTGACTTGTACAGCAGTACATCTTTTTTATGCAATATCTCTTGTCTGACTTTTGGGGTTTTTACATTTTCACATTTGCTTCCAGCAAACCTTCAAAGGCCATCTCCTGGCTTCATCTTGTATTGGAAGTGACTTTAACAGCATAGTGTTATATCTAAATGTATAGTGATGCCAGAGGGAATGACAAAGGACTGTGATCCACCACCATTTAGCATTGATTTAGCCTTGATGATTCAGAACAATCTTGCGTTAAGCCTTCCAGAGAGAGATCCTCTTCAATTTCAATCTGAGCTAAATTCAAAAAGTCCTCATGAAATCAATCCCAATGTCCTGCCTGGCAGCATTTAAAAAGTCACTGCTCCATCATCCACATGACGCAGCATAAACACCAACAAGAACGATTTAGCGTTGGCGCCAATTCTTTTTTTTTTTCAGTCTTCACAGCTTTTAGGAAAACGATGATCTTACTTCACTTATTTCAAGCAAGTGCTATTTTTCAAAGAGCTACTGTCCATAAATCCTGGTGGAAGGCGCCTACTTCCCTCCGGCTACCTGCTTCGCTCAGAGACAAGACCTGTGTTTATGAGCAGAAATAAGGCCATTTATCATCAGCAGTCCCACAGAAATGGTCAACAGCAGGAACCAAACTGTGCACTATTCCAGATTAATTGCTTCCCTCCTTGGCTGCACAGTGAATGAAACACAACACAACAAACCACACTAGGCAAAGAATGAGGGATTACATATTATGAAGGAAACAATTAAGTGTATAAATGTACTCTCTGTTTAATCTAATGTTGCACATCCTATTACCTCAATGGAAATAACTGGTTAACTATTAAAGAAGAGGACAATCTGTGCAAAAACAAGAGTATGAGAGAAATACTGAAAAGCCTCCAGACCTCAATGCCTCTGAATTACATGCTTCCTGAAACTAGTGTGATGCTACTGTAGAAAAACAAGATAACATCCCAAGGGAAAAGCAAACTCTTATAAATGTCAGAAAGGTTCAAGTAATCTGTGAGCAGCTTTTTCTTTTGGCCCGTTGACTTAATAAACCATATTACCTACCAAGGTCTCTCTAGGTCTGTAGCTGTTAGTCTGATCTACTGTCATAGTACTGTCGTAGAGATGGACACATTTCTGTTGAAACTAAAACAAAAAAACATCTTCCCCTTAATCTCATGATGGTATATTTTGTTTTTCGAAGCCTTAAATGGCTCAGACGTAAGAGTGCAGTCGTTTAAATCACAGTACAGACTTGATCCAGTGGTCAGAGGAGTTACTGGTGTCCTTTTTTGCTCCGTGTAATGCGGTCAAAGGTATTGTAGGGCAAACGACAGACAAGCCGCAAGTGGCTGCTCATGGGGATCATTCACCTTCACAGCGTCAGTGAACTCCATTACAAGTCAGGCCCAAATCTTGAAAACTGCTGCGTCATTAGTCAAACACAGATTGGGTGTGACAGCTAACCTCTCATGATGATCTCTGAGCGCACCACAGAATAACTCACTCTGGTTTCTCAAAATCTGTCTGACTGCGTAGTCGTGCTTGTGAGAAAAAAGCAGGGGTACTTTAATGCAAACACAACATGTCCTTTAAAAATGGCGCCATCCAATGACACAAATACGTGAAATAAAAGAGAAAGTGAAGAACAAAGCCACTATAAGACATTGCAAACAGTTCATCCATACAATTCTACACTTAAAGCTAATGTGAGTAACTTAAGGTCTGTGTTGAATTTGGTGCCTGGTGTGGATACAACATTACGTCTTATTTCATTGCTAATCCACCTTCCTTTAAACAGTTAAATGTATCCCTCACTGTGAATCTTTTCTGTGGAAAATGTGAACAAAGCTTCATCCAATTCTGAAACGGTGGAATTGGAAACACTGATAAAGATAAAACTCAAAAGAAATGACCTTTTCCTGACGGTCTGGATAGCTTTGGTAGCTCATAAAAAGGCGTCTTCATTCATTTCAGTTAGCTGTATAACCAGTTACAAACTCTGCACACAAGCTTTAATTATACACTCTTCACAGGATCCCCACTGTTGTTTCCTTCTATTGAGAGTTATCTTTGTCTGGGTCCACACCTTTGAATCCAACAAGTTTATTAATTGTTCTGGGATTGAGACATAAAACAGCTGTCATTGTTGTTAAAGGTATTCTATCTAATGAGTGCTGCAGGGGGTACTGACGATGAGCCAATCAGCACAGCAGGTGGGACTAACACCTCTGTCAAGCTGTTGTCAAGCATAGTCGACGACAATGGCGACCCCCTATATAGAAGAAATGTGTATTTAACACTCACTGCATGTCGCGTTTGTTGGCATGGCAATGCAGCTGTGTGGACATTCATTCCTTTACATTCAAGCGGAACATTTCATCCGCCTCCTCCAAACTGTTTAAGTGAAGTAATGTTGGACTGCAGATGAAAAGAGTGGAAGATTTGGACCTCTGATCTCTGATATACAGTCTTTTATCTAAACATCTCCTACATGAGTGAAATGAAAAGCTGCTGTTTTAACAGTCTCCTTCAGAAATACACAATTCTGCATAAAGAGTGGCGTTACTTACTTTTCAAAATGAATGACATTACCTTTCAGAAAGTCTCTCATGTATTCAAAAAGAAACTGCCTCGAGCTAAACGGCGGAGAGATCTGACCTAAGAACACTGCGATATTTAACTGAGATCATCTGTAAAGTAGACGGAGAGTCGTTTTCAATTAAGCCCTCATTACAAACTAAATTAGGCACTGACCTTTGAAACATACTAGCACAGGGAAGAGGAGAGAAAGGTAGATGTGCACTTTAACACACCCATCTCTGATTAAAGAAGAGATTTCTCAATGTTATGTTTAAAGGATTTCTCATATGCCCCCCCCCCCCCCCCCCCCCCACACTCAAAAAAGAGCAATTTGAAATCATGTTGTCATGTGTTAGTCACTGTCACTTACTGTGCTTTGCAAAATATGCACATAGTTTAAGTTTCTTTTAAAAGAGATGCATGAAGTATTCAATCACATCAAGTGAAGTGTTCTTAGTTGAAAGCTGTGATTCTGTTTAATAAATATTTGAAGCTATTAACTGCACAGTACTGAAATGAATGAATCTTTATTTATACTTGTTTGATGCATTCATTTATTCATATTTATGAGCAAATCTATGAGAATTTTTTTTTCCGTACAGGCTCAGAAACAAAGGAGAGACAAGAAAACGTATATTAGGGATGCTTCTGCAGACAGACAGTAGTGTATTATCACCTGTCCTCACGTAGCCCTGTAATCTGAGAGCAGCATCAAGAATCAATGGAAGGAGGGAAAGTGAAGACAAGAGCAATCGATGCATGTTAGAAACACTGTGATAATTGTGCACTACTCAGGTTGCAGTAGCTGACTCCTGTGAATTTTAGGAGCCGAAACTAGATGAAAATTCCTAATATAACACCTATAGGTTCACTTTCACAACAGCCAAAGATGTCGTTACATTTTCAGCAGAATGAGCAGAATCACAGATTTATTTTGCGTGGGTATTGTTTCCCATGAAGCACGAATGATTCCCATTTCCTTTTTAGGGTTTAGCATTCAGTATGGTAAGAACACTTTCAGAGTAACACCATTACAGTCTATAATTTCAAGCGTGAACTGAATCAATGCCAACATCAATCTATCTCTATATAAAAAGATGACCTCTTTACCAGACCCTCTGTGTTCCTGTAAGCTCATCTTTCATAAATATGAGGTCTCATAGAAGCACAGGGAAGTGAAAACTAAATCAATTGTAACACTAGCAGGTGTGCCACCAGGTGCAAGTGAACAAACCTTACAGCTGCTGGAGAAAATGTGAACAACCAAATTGGAACTTCTAAAAAAAAACACAACATTTTCTTCACAAGGCACACAAACTAAAAAGAAGTGGCCATCTTGAAAAATAGAAATGTATTCAGGCTCAGCCGAGCTTTGAGCTACATGCTAATGTATGCTACAATGCTTAAATGTTACTGTTGCCATGTCCATCTTGAAGTGAGGCTCACCTTATCAGCTTAGCATGTTAGCATTTGCTTTTTTGATTTTTTGAAATGTTTTTTTCTGTCATTTTTTGGTTTGATTTAAAGTTTTGTCACGCTGGATGAAAAGTTTGAAGGATCACCAAAGTTTTATGTTCCAACTTGAGAATATATTATTTAAAATGTAAAGCAATCCAATAGTTGTGAAGATATTTAACCTTTAAAGCCATACGTTTGTCAATTGGTGCAAGAGGGACAGTCACTGGATCACCAGATATGACGGTCTGGACTCTGTGGACAACTTCTTTGAAATGTGTCTAATAATTGTTCGCCTTTTTTTCATCAGGACAAAACAAATCAATTGGAAGATGCAGTGAAGGACAAACATTTCCATCCATGACACCAAAATGAACACTCTCGGCACACTGTGGCACAAAAGTAATTGAAGGGTTGGACCCAAATGTTGTGCAACAATGGAGCCATCAGCCTTGTTGGCAGTCGGAGTCAACTGGCTACAAAGTATAAACAGTTTTGTTGCTTGGCCAGTAAACTCACTATTTTTTGGCCAAAATTCACAGTGAACAATCCAAAGGGCCAAACAAACAAACATGGCTCTGTTTTATGACCCATCAGATAATTCATGCATGATTCTGCACTGGTAACATGGGAAGCAACAGCAGGTTTAATGGGCGCCACATTCACCAAGGAGCTCAATTAAGAAGCAAATATGACCACTTCATATTGTGTTCTGTAAGGATAAACAAAAATGAGGCTTTTTATCATGCAGTGTTTATGCATCTGCTATTTCCTGCAGCGCTTTCATTCTGGTGGATTTGTGGTGTTCCTACAGCGTTTGTGCTGTAAGGTCTTTTTAATGCTTCAATAAAGATTCTTCAAGAATTTGAAATGATATAATGATCATGTTTTATATAAAAGGGTCAGGAAACATTTCCTGGGTACACATGTGTAAAGGAAAAGAAGCTTGTGGATGTGATCTTCTGTCTAATTTTGCATCGGAGGGTTTGCTTGTATGAATGGGATCATTATGGACTGGATTTTACTTAGTACTTGGTTTGTTTTTGATCTCCATTATAAGTTGCCCAAAGGTTGAACCAGGCATTCTGTGTGTTTGCAGAAATGAGAATACTGGAGAAATAGTTCAGTGATGTGGGTGAGTAGCTGCGAGCTGCTCTGCTAAGCTTTAACGGATAAGCCAGCAATACTGCTGGTGTTATTCCAACTGTAGTAATATTGTTGACATTGAGGGTGTTTTTTTGCTGGTTTTACAGAGTAAAATATTGTTTGTTTATAATTCTGACTTATGGTGTATACTTTTGTGGCGATGTAGTTGCCAATTGGCAAATCATTTCTTGCATGGCTCCCAGTCTGACTGTAGCACAGCTAATGGTAAAGGCTTGTAACTCTGAGCAGGCTGTGGTGGTCTTAATGCAGGTGTTTCATCAACATTTAGCTGAGGTCGACTCAGAGGCCCAGCAACTAGCAGACTATTAGACAAAAAACATCAAGCACAAATGTTCAGAAACTACGAGATATGTTAATAAATAAGATAAATAAAAAGATTTGGAATCTGGAACAGCACACAGAAAACACTACAGACAAACGTCATTATCAAGTTGATGTGCTATACAAAAAAGATCTGCAGTGAAAACCAGTAAATCACCAAACTATACCAATAGTTCTAAACCCTTTCAAGGATATTTTGAGAATACAATAAACAGCTTAAATAATACACTGACAGAGTGTTGGGATTTTTTTATGAGCCAGTAGGCATTTTGGGTCAATTTCTATACCAATGTTGATTGGTAATCAAATGAAAATTTAGTGAATAATATCAAGATAATCTCTGAATGTTGAATGTAGTCTTAACAACTACATCCTTGGTGTTTGCACTAATGGCTGAGACAGACCAAGTATTCCTATTCTAAGAGCCATGCCCTCAGTGCCTACATGTACCAGGATGCATTGCAGCAGAGCCTCTGCCTCATTCTGCTCCATTTTTCCGCTCCTCTTGCAAGACTTCATGCTTCTGAATATCTGCTTCATGCAGAACACTGTCAAAGGATTCCTCATCCTCAGCGTACTTGTGCAGATATATTTTTTGGATGCTCTTTTCCCTCGTAATATCACGGTTTTGATTGTTAGTTTGCAAAACAAGCAAAATAAGAGAATAGCTGAAATTCCTCCTCCAGTATAACAACAATGTCAAATGAATTAGTAGCTTGAAGAACTGCAGAGAAACAGAAGTAAATCACCATCAGCAACAACTGCAGGGACTTGTCATATTACACCATGACGGATAGAGATAAGTTTGAAAAATTGCTGAATTCACTTTCACGCTTCTACAGTAGAATAGCAAAGAACTACTGTATTTGACCTTGCAGTGTAAGACATTCACTCATAATGTCACTGAGTTAACGAGCTGAATGTTTCTTTGTTATCACATCTGAACAATTCCAGATTAACAGGTAGCCCTCGGATTAACACATTCCATTTAATTAGGTTTCAGCATAAAAATCACAATAATTCCCCCCCCCCCCCTCTTATTGCACCCTAACAGATGCAAGCTAATGCCCCAACAATTAAAAACCAGAGAGCGTTGAAGAAACACATAACACCAGCCAAATCTTTCCACTCGATCACCAATATGTGAAATCCTACACAGCCAGCTGACAGAATTCTATCAATTATTCAGGAGGAAAAAAGGCTCACAAAAAGTACTGCACCCCCGGCTATGCAGCAGTAAATCACTGTATAGTGCACACCATCTGCTGCTTGTCCAGGCTATGGCTGATGTGTGCATGGGAGTGAAGACCAGCATTGATCCATAAGATTGGTTTGAGTTCCACTTTGAATGATAAAATAAAAGAAGATACAAGTATGGGTCAACCTGCTGAAACAAACTGAAATGATCAAAGAGACGGCATGTTTTCACACCACAATGTGAGCTGTGTGGTATTTCTGCATCCGTTTCTCCTGTTTCACCTGAGCTAAAATATGCTACTGTAAAAAAAAAAAAAACCTTCATTAAATATTGAGCGCCCACATGACGGGATGTAGGGATGATTTATCCTCTTGACTTTGGGTCCTTCACCCTCGTTGGTGTTTCAAAGCGTTCCTCCTCCAGAGACAAAATGTCCCGTATTCAGACTTCAATAATGTAACGCCTTCGTTCTCAAGGGCTAGGGGCGGCTACGTCTGACATCTGACTAATCGCTGACGAAGTCATGAATTCAGTTTGCAGGCTTACTGTGCACTCAATATCTCTGCAAAAATAAACAACAGAATCCTGTATCATGTTCACTTATTTGATATAAAGTAGCACTGGTTCAACTAGTTTTTAACAGCAGAAGTTAATGACAATTAGAAAAAAATTTAACCTTTTACCTTAAAGGTTGCACGGCGATTAGTGGACATCAAGCCTAAAGCGTCATCACACAGCTGGAAAGTCGACTAGACGATAAGTCTTTGCAACCCCTGTTTCACCTTGTTTCTTATGTTTCCTGTTTTTGTGAGTGCATTTACCAAAATAAGATCAAAAATTATCCATTTTGTATCTATCAAAAGACTAATGGGTTGTTCCAATCATAGCCATTAAAAAACTCACTCTGAGTTAGAAAACATGAAAAAGTCACTAGAAAAAAACGGCATTTATCCTGAACTGCAGTTATGCCAGGAGAACCGAATCACTGCTGGTTCTCATTATGAAAGTGATTATCAGTTATTCTGCACGTCAAACTCAATATTCTGTCTTGTCATTCAGACACTCTGTGAAAAAAACGTCTAATTATTTTCTGTGTTTACATTTTCCTGGGCTTTCTGTGTGAGTGAATTTTACCGCATTTCACCCATTTTCTCTCTACAGCCCATCTGTTGGTAAATAACTCAAGCAAAAAACGCTTAGAGATACAACTTATCAGAGGGTTTACAGGTGTAGACAACACAGATATTCAACCCATGATCATCACTTTACTACAAGGAGAGCAAATTTGAAACAGAGCATTTTTCTCTGTGTTGTAAGACTTATGCAGACCACAAACAAAGGACTGGATGGATTTAATTCATATTTTGTGGGTCTGTAGACACTAAGGTTACCCAAACAAATGTTCAAAAACACTCTAAAAGTGGATTTTTCATAATATGTCCCCTTTAATATCTGCTGTTCAACTTATAAGAATAGACTGTTTTTCATAACTGGCTGATTTGTGAGTGGATTTGTCTGTGTATACAAGTAACAGCAGCAGTCATTTTAAAAAGATCAATTAAAAAAAGGATTTTTCCTCTGGGGGAAAAAAAGCATTAAAAGAATGATTTTAAACTGCAGCCTAAATCTGTCGCTTTGTATGAATTATGCAAACTCTACACAATGCATATGCTGCATAAATCAGGGGTTGAGTTTTGCATTCACTAAAATCTCAAACATTATGTCTGAGAAGCCCTACAAGAAGAGGCCGTTCAGCTGGCAGCACAAGCTGTTTCAAATGTGCACCATCACATAGAGCACAGTTGGTTTAACTTCCGTGGCAGCTTAACTTTCCAATTTGCAGTCATTTCTTTTTCATAATATGAAAATGGTGAGGCTGCAAAAAAACGAAGAAGAAGAAAGACGTTTGTTAAGAGATTCTTTAACTTTTTTCAGCCGTATGCCAGCAACAAGATAAGGACAAAATGTTGATTTGAATTTGACTTTGTAACAGCATTATGCAGTTTGACGATTCTGTCGGGCTAAGAGGAGCACAATCAGCTTGTCCCCAATAAGTCCATTCATTTCTCATGGAGAGGAGGCACCAGGGAAACCCAGTAAACATGGCGTTGGACAACAAGCTTGCCAGCTGAGATAGAGCCAAGCTGAGAAGTTGTCCTCTCTTCACAAAAAGCAGTCGATCCTTGTTTTCTGAGTTAAGTTTGAGTTCATTTTAATCATAAGAGCTGATTAACTGGAAAGTGCAAAACAAAAAAGGAAGCTATTCCAAGGCTCTGATCCTACAACAAAGAATACATTCTTTGTGGAAATACAAGCTTCTTTTCTTGCTCTTTAACTGATTCTAAAAATAATTCATTAGTTGTTCGTAATAAAACTTAAATAAGAACGATCCTTTCTCCCTGTTGGTATGCTGCTGTAATGCACTCTTATGTAAATCTAAATCATTAAATGACCCATGTTAGACAGAAGACATTTCAGAGAAGACGAGAAATAATCCATCCCTGACGAGTCCAAAAACAATATCTGATATTGCAACTTGCATCTTCAAGTTGCATCACACTTGAACCTTTTCGCTGTGCAGATATGAAAACAAATGCTTGCACTGTGATAAAAGCTCATGATATATCAAGAGAGAAAATCTGTCTTGGTTTAAGGCTGAGTTTAATAAGGAGTTCATTTATTTGACTCATTTATTAGAAGCATTTAATGAAATATGAAGAGGCTAGACTTGTTGGTGTTTACTAAAGAGTCCCATCAGTCTTATCTTCAGCAGTAATCTCATATATACTCAATTAGTTTTCAATGGTAAATACTTCTTTTTTTATTCCAGTTACTTTATCAGACACTGACTTTAATCTATATAAATAAATGAAAGGTTGTTTTTTAATTCATCATGTTAGTTTCAGTGATGGTATAAAAAAAGCTACGGTTTACTCAACAGTGTAAAATGCAACATTGGCATTGATGCATCAGTATAACATGTTTTACATGTTATTAAGTGCATATCACGAACATTGGCCATTATTCTGTTGAACTAACACTTTCCCACAAAGTACATTTTATTGATGATACTCTGTACGTGAACTCAATCAGGATCTTAGATTCATTGTAATTAAAGAAGTGTGTTTATGATTCTTTTTGGGCCCGACCGATATGCGATTTTTGGGGCGGATAACGGAGAGAACAAATCTGATAGCGATATATATCGGCCGATATCTTTCTTAGATCTACGTTCGTTCTGTAGAGATAGATCCATTCAGATATACACATTTATTGCGTTGATCCTTCAAATGCAGTTATCAGACACTTGTGGAAACAATATACAACGTAGACAAGATTACTGTTTTAATATAATTTGCAAATTTCACTGTGGATGAATTAAATGTCATTACACAGTGGTTATGTATTGTTGTGTAGATTTTTTTTAAGTGTATGTTTTGTTTCTTAACACAGACGTTGTCTCTGACTCCTGATTAGGGACTACAGATGTATATTAGCTCAGTACAGCTAATAGGCTGTTCACTGTGCCTGTCAAAAAATAAAAAAATAAAATAAAATAAAAAAAAGGGATTTGACTGGTGAGTAAATCTAGTAATATCGACGCATATCTGCTTCCGGTAGTTCCTGGATATGCAACTAAAGGCCAATATTATCAGCTGGCCAATAAATCATTCGGGCTCTAGATTAGCACTTAATAAAGTTCAATATCATGGTAATTTCTTTCATCTGCTAACAAAGTCCCCTTTTCTCCTCCTGTCACTTCATCGAGGATGTTGTAAACAGCAAAGTGCCTCCTCCATTACAAATGTAGTGTATTCCATCCTAAATTAATGCTACTTTTTGATTTGATTCAATGCATGATTCTTGTAATCATTGTGCTATCTTACTACCCAGGCCTTGTCACACCATTTCTGTACAAATCCTTCAGAATCATGGATAAGGATTCTCATTAAAAGAGCACATTGGGACATTTATAACAGATACAAATAGTAATAGCAAGATGGCACATTGTGTTCAGCTTTTGTTCACTTGGTTCAGATCTCTGATTTCCATTCAAATTCACACGCCTCCTTGTGTAGAGAAAACCTACACAACCTCATAAATCCTACATTTTTATAACAAATATATTTATTTATGCTGAATATCCACTACTTTTGTAAAACCTTTTTGTTTTTGGTCCAAAATGTTCAGAACGGTTTAAAATAAGACAACCTAGAACTAAATCGGTTCAATGGTGGTAGAATAAGGAAATTTGTGTTACACACCAAAATGTTTTTTATATCCTCCAGATACCGCCACACCCAAAGCATGCACCTCAACGAGGCAGAAACAAGAACATCATCCCTCACTGGCTTCCCACTCAACAACATTACCCATTTTATATTTAGACTGTAGTCAGGTCTCAATAGTGGCAGTGAGTGTTTTTGCTCCCACATCACCCATGAAATTTCTTGAGGCAGAACAGCTAACTGAATTATTGCCCTATTTGTCAGGGACATTTTTGTAAAAAAAACCCAAACAAACAGAAAATAAACATGAGACAGAGTAAAAAAATACATAAATATCAAGTTCATTTTCACAGCCCCTTTGACGCATTTCTGTGAGGGGGCACACACCAGCCATGTCCTAGATAAACGGTACCCTGCACAGCATTGAGAGACTCTCTACAGCAGTCAGGTTTACATAACAGCAGACAATACACGGGGAAGCACATCACTTCAAGAGCTCTGTATGAATAAATACAAGCTGAAATGCTGCCTGTTCTTCCATTTTAAGAGACAGAGAATCATTTTTACAACAAAAATAATCTTTAAATGGGAAATTAGGAATATTTTTGTAATATAAGAGAGTTGAAGAACGGTCTGGTTTACTTTGCTGGATTTTAATTATCATTGGAGGGCAGTGATGTAATTAATTTCTCAATTGCACTGCTCTTTGAGTTCTTTCCCCAAAGGAGATCAGGTGGATTATACGACACCTTAAACAAATTTCACAAACTTTAGGCAATGGTTCATAGATTTAGAAGAGGCATACTTAAACAACAAAGTGCTCTTTCCCTTCTTTGAATAATGCCATGCTCCGGCTGTTGGCTCAAAGCTGCTCAGTCTTGTCAGTGTCTGCAGTGTCAGCTCACTAGAGAGTCAAGTATGACAGACCAGTGCTTGTAACCAGCAGTCAGAAAAGCAGAATCTGAGCAAAGGTCAGCCTAAAATTGAGAGACAGAAAAAGAAAATCTGGGCTAGCAGAGACAGCAGAGGATAAGGGTGAACACTGGTTTGACCGTTTAGAGAGAGATGAAGACGGACAAAGGATTCCCGAGAGGCACCGAGGTTACTTGTTTCCTTTTTGGTAAGACTTCTAATGGAATTTTCTAAATTATGATGTAAGTCAAGTCTATATCAGCTGTTTTAGGCAGTAAGGAAGCAAGGTACTGATGGAAGACGAGGTATAAACCAGAGTCATAGACCAAAATGTGTAGGATGATTACTGTTGACTTGCTACAACATGAGGAGGAAAATTAGACACGGCAACAGTCGTGATTCACTAATGCTACGAATTAGTTCCCTGCAGCATGCGAGGCCACCACAGAGGAATCTTGGTATCCCCCCTCCCCTTTTATTTACCTATTTTTCCGTCAGATATTATACAACCACTCTCATGCAAGCTCTGGGCGATTAACACAGCCAAGCTATAATTCAAAAAGCATTCTTATTCACACAAAAGGCACAGGGTTGGTAGGAAAGAGGATGTGCAGTGTGAGTCTCTGTATCATGAGGCTTTGCAGAATGATTCAGTAGGGCTCTCCAGATGAGAATAAAGATTGCAAAAAAAATGTATTTACTACAGCTTTCCAGATAACAATGCAGTGATTGGGCTTTAACTGTATATGCGGAAAAAAGGTTGGGAGCAATTATTTTAATCAATATAGTACAATGAATGTCGTGTCCTCCTTGCAAGCCTGACTATCACCAGCCCTATCATGAAGAAAATAGATTTTGCAACCCTATCACGCTCTTAGAGACATGAACCAATTTTCTGTTAAGTCAATAATCTCTTTCGGCAAGATCAAATCTAAAGGATTTCGACAACTTGCAGCTGAAAACACACACAAAAAAAGAGGTAAAACTTTGCTCTTTCTTTGAAAATCCAAGAAAAGTTTGACCAGCAGGTTTGTGTTTGTTACTGCCACTTACTTTCAATGCAGTTGCACTCAAAACCAGTTTGCTGAACACAAACATACACCAGGTTTGTATTCTGGGAATGGCAGCAGCACAATGGCCCAAACAGAGAATGAGTGAAGAGGATGGCTCCTGACTCCGTGGAGCCACTTCAGCTTCACAAAGCAACATAAGTGACCTGCCACTCAACAACTTCAGTTGTTCATTCGGAAAAAACTTGTGGTACGGTGCTGGAGAGCAAACCTTTGTGATGCATCTTAGACTGAAAAACATGATTTAAAAGTGCTGAGTCAGTGTCATGAAAGTCACTAATCGGAACAAAATAAAAACATGTTAAAAAGCTTCTTCTTTTTTTTTAAATGTTTTTAAACAGAGTTTACCCTTAAATATACATATATAATTATTGCTTCTCAGTGGCCCTCAATTAAAATGTTAACAAATGACTTCATGAAGTAGCTCCGGGCTATGAGTTGTCTTCATGATTAAACAACCACCAAGCAGTTGATAATCTAACTGACATGACTCAGACAGTAATTTTCTTGATGGATGGAGTCATGTATTCAGATTTTATCCACATTCTGTCGGTTTATTATTATGAACAGTAAAGTTAGCTCATGTTACATCAACTAGCTAACAGCTACCTTAGCTACTATGCTAAAGTAGCTGTTAGCATTCATGAAAATCTATCTGACATGACTCAGAAATCTTCTTGATGGATGAGGTTATGTATTCAAGTTTTATTCACATTGTCATTTAATTCTTACGCACTAACCTCGAGTAACATTAGCTGATGTAAGGTTAACTAGCTAACAGCTACTTTAGCTACTGTCATGCTTAGGTAGCTGTTAGCATGCATGAAAATCATAACTCAGAAAACTTCTTGACGATGTTTTTTAAATTATGTCACTTCAGTATAAATAGCCACAAATTACGTTAGCTTAAGTAACGTCAACTAGCTAACAGCTACTTTAGCTTCTGTTATGCTGTGTGTTCTGTGTTTGGGGCAGTCCAGTCCTGTTTTCCATCAAAGCCAATATTCTTAAATATCCACAAACATAGAAGGTTATTATTTTGATCCATCATAATGGTTGAGATGAATGGTAAGCAGTTTGCCCAATTCCTTCCTCACCCTCTGGGATTACTCCAACATACATTGACCTCATGATCTGAAACTGTGGCCACGTTTAATATGGCCATTTAGCATTGTAATACTATAGCAGAGTTTTAAAATGGGGATCAGCATAATAGGTCAAAGTTACGGATAATAGGCTAAATAACAACTAGGCTATACAAATCGTTTCAAGACATTTTGACGAGGACATACACGCTTTACCTTTATAGTGTAGGGGCTGACATTAAAACATGCTTAAATGTTAGTGAAACACCGTTTTAATGTAACCATGCCCAGAAAGATTGTAAGAACTTACAGGGGGTTTAATGTTTCTGTATCCTGTGTCCTTCGCCTGAACACCTGCTTCACTAAAACTCAAAGCGAAAAGAAGCAGCCTTCATGCTGAGCACCTACTCACATAGCTATAAAGTCCATGCCCTCCTCCTCTCTTTCTCCCTTCTCCTTCTTTTCTCTTTCTCTGGCTGATATTGCTTTGCACAGTGTTCCTCTAATGAAAAACATATGTCCTTGTATCCCTCTGGTTTATCAACAAACAAGTAGCATAGACCATAAAGGCTTGCAGCTTGCACTGAGCAGAACTAAAAGGTAAAATTCCTCACATCAGCCTGTACTTCAAGCTAATTTCACAATATCATATAGTATGAAACACACTTGACAATCTCAAAGCCTGAATATATTTTGCATCAGAGAGAAATAAAGCATTTTTTCAAGGTTTTTGTTGATGTTTGCACTGCCCTGGGCGTTTTGAATGTCAGATGGGCAGATTCTCACTTGGCAGCGCTGAGAAATGGCAACTCAGCTCTCCAACTGCAAAACCCCATGAGACTGGAGAAAGAGAACCAAAACTGTCTTCTTATTTCTTAGATTTCAGGGGACAGGAGAAATATATATAATGAGGCCCTGTGTTGTTTTTTCTAAAGCAGAAAAAACATCAGATTCTGCTGCGGAAAAGAATAAATACCAAACTCTTGAACTACATTTTCCACACACTGAGACCCTGCAGGCATGTTTCTGAAGACAACTGTAGGCAGGCTATCACAAAGTAAATCATTGTTATTCAGACAAATTAAATCACTGCTTCTAAACAAGCTTGATATTGCAGCTATAGGATGCACCTTACACCTCTTGGGGGCTTCTACCTTCAAGGTTCAATTGCATCTGCCTCTACCTGCACTTGATAATGTCGGGGTTGTAATTTAAGTTTGATTTTGTGGCTCTTCGGGGACCAGAATGAAACTGCAGTCATTACCGGTTTCCTCGCTGTGTATTGAGAGGCTTGGAGCCGACACAGGGTGCATTTCAAAAGCCTCTGTGCGATCCCTCGGCCCTTTCTGACAAGGACAGATCCCCACAGAAGCTTTTTTGGCAGACACATCCCAACAAAGGCTGGCTCTGCTTTGAGTTAAAAATAAAAAGGAAATAGAATAGATTCAATGCAGCATATGGATGGGACAGAAAAACACTTTGGTTCCATTTCACAAGCATGCAAAAGCCTTGGTGTTGAGCAGTGAGGGCATAAAGGATGGGCATGTTGCAGCAGAATAAATGTCAAGAACTCAGAATAGCTAGAATGATGATGAGGATTTATGACAGAGGTGCAAGCGCAGCAGTGTGGTAAAGATGTTATCACTATAGGTAAACAGGCTCCTCAACCCTGACATTGCTACAGAAAAAGATATAGAAATACTAATCTACATTAAAGACTGCATGCATTTAAACATGCCTCCATAATCATTTATCTTTATCCAAATTGTGATCCCCACACACCCTGACAGCATCTTCATCAAACACATGTGCATGCATGTGCACACCTTATGCACAGTGCCTGTATGTGTGGCTGAGCAGGCAGATGCCTCTAATGCAGGGGAACCGTGTTTAAAAATAAAACAGAGCAGAGAATAAAAGAGATTGTCTCAGAAGAAAAAGAGGTTGAACACACAGCTAATCTCCGTTTTATAAGCAGTCACACAATCTCACCGCGCAGACAACAACCCAGAAAGACTAAATATAACAACATCCTGCAGAATAAAAGCCACTCCTTCTCACTACTTCCTCATGGTCCAATTCAGACAGACCAGATGAGAGTTACACCAGATGTGTCATATAGGAAGCTGCTTTGCTACAAATTGGATGATTAACAGAGCCGTGCAGCCAGCAGTGAGACATTTGGCTGTGGTGTGCAGCTCGCTGGAGAGTGATTGGCTTTCAGGGCCGAGGGAGCAGATGGGACGGGGACACAGAGTTGGACCGGTGTGCCTCCTTGGTTTTGCATCAAAATACCCCCTCCCTATTCCCCAATCTTCAGCGAATGCACACACACAGCAAAAGAAGTAGCTCTATTTCAAGCAGCATGGCAGCGTTTTCTTCTTCATGGCAAGTTATCTCCGCCTTTAGCTCCTCCCTCTCAACATTAATTATGCAGCTCAATGCAGCACTCCGAATCCCTGCTGCACCTCACCCACACTACAATACTGGTCCGCTCTCTCCCACTCTCTCCCACACACACACACAAACACACGTGCCCAAGTCTACTCAAAGACAGCATTTTCCTCCAAGCACCGCCTTTGAATAGTGTGCTGTTGCAAGGAAAAGAGAGAAGACTATTTTTCAGCAATACACACAGGAATGAATATTCTCTTTCTTATTTCACAAAACATCACCACACATGTAATATGCAGGTACCAAAGTAATAAATATGGACAGTTTAATCTAAGACTTTTTCCCAAGCCATGCTACAACCACATTAGTTCAGAACAGCTGATGCATTTCATCTGAATGAATACATTTACAATGATTACAGGTTGGATTACTATCTTTAGTTGCAGGGTGACTCACTATACCAGCACATACAGTATTTGCGCCTTATCGTTATCAAAGCCTGCTGCTGATTTCTTTGCCAATCAGAAAGCAGACACACAGTGTGATGTGCCGAGGCAAACACACACTTAACAGCTCAAACACCTGTCTGGCGAGGTGTAATTGACTCAACTCCTCCTGAACACAGCTAGAGACACAATCAGAACTTGTCACCAGGAGCAGGGAGAGTCCACACACACACACACACACACACACATTTTATGGAATGTGGATCAGCTACATCAGCAAAGAAGAGGAAGGGAATCGAGAGAATATACGAAGAGGGAAGCTCTCACGCGTCAGCCGTCCAGCCCGCAGGCAGGCAGTGGGATGGAAACTTAGCAACTGTTTATGGAAGGAGAAACAAGCTTTCTCTTTCGTTTCCTAGAGCTTTCACGTGATTGAGATTAGTTTCACATCTGCACGCATGTGTTTACATCCTTCAGTGTTTGAGTGTGACACAGGGGGAAAGTATTTGCATGCCTGGCCAAAATTGTATAATTAATCCAACAGAAGTTAAGTGTTAATCTACCATGTGGGAGTCATTCACTCGTGCGTTACACTGCCTGACTCAAAGTCAAATAAATAGTGTTTTTCTTTAGCGTTAGCCCACATCAAATTAAGGTCTTAGCAGTTATTTATGGGATCATTATTTCTTAGTAAGCAAACAGAGCATCATCAGCAAAATGTCGGACTAGAGAAGCTATTTATAGTTACATGTTTGTCTCCCTTTTGTTGCCTTTTCAATAGGTTCAATAAAGTCTGTGTGTGTGTGTTTGCAAAGATGCTAGCTCTGGAACAAAAGCAAACACAGAGGCAGATGTCCCTAATGAGGAAAACGTGGCTAGGGAAGGTGCTATCATCCAGCCGTTATTGGGTAAAGTGAATGTGTATTACGCTTACATAATCCAGGGGGAGCGTGAATTGGCTACTCCCCCCCTATCTCTCTCTCTCTCAACATGACAATGCGCTTGCAGGCGCAGGTTGCCCTTTTCTCACATGAACATCGTGATTCCATCTCTCTTAAAAAAAAAATCTGTGCAGCATCAGAAGTCCAAGATGCACGACGCCAGGTCAAAAAAGCTCTTTGTGAGGTTGCTGTTTGTCAGCAGGCAGCCCTCTGCGCTGTGCAGCTCGGCTGCTGCAGGGGTCTTTTCAGTGCATGGAACCGGATGGTGAGCAGAGCACACAGCGGGGGCTGGGCACCGCAATGTACTGCAGTGCTCGTAGCTCTGCTATGCACACCCACTCTGTTCCATTCTTACTCTGCCTCTGACAATCTCTCAATCTCTCTCCACTATATCTCGCCCTCTCTCGCCCGTACTTATATCATTTGTCATGCCTTCCTCTCCTCACTTTCTCCTCATTACTTTTGTCCTTTTCCTGCACATTCCTCTCCACACTTACAACTGGCTGCAACCCAAGTGCCTAACACATTCTCCTGTAGTCTTCATTTTGACTCTCCTATCCTCTTTCACTCACATGCACACTCACATGCACATTCAGAAGCACGTTTACACAAACACATACACCAATACATCCTGTACCCTTTCCCCGTAGAGTGTGATTAAGTGTTTGCTTCCTGGTTTTGGAGAAGGCACACATAGACACTTAGTAACACACTGTCCTTCGACACTTCACTGTATTCATCACCATGTCATCTCAGCATCCCCACGAGGGTCTCCTCACCTTCAACATCTGCACTGTTACCATCTGTGCAACCTGAACCCTATTGCTGCTTGTTTTGAAGACTTCCTCCAGCAACCTCTTCTCGTCCTGACATGGAGCGTTTGAGGACTGTTTGTAACTATAGTCTGTCACAGTGACAGCCGTTGTTGCTCCGCTATGTTGCCTACACCATCAGTTATGGGGGCACAGTAAACACCCATGTAACACAGCCCGGGACAGAGGGTGTCATACACAGAGGATGAGCAATGACAAGCCCAAACAGCTGCTCTCTTCCTCTAAAACCCCCAACTACTCTTAGAGAGAGTTACAGTGCATACTTCATAAACAGTATGTACTTAGGTATACACAGAAAAACCTTGATAAGCAACTTGCTTTTTCCCATCCCAACCCCACCTGATACTGCACATGACCAGTGTTCATCATGTGATGCTGAAAAGCCTGATTCAAGAACAGCTAACACATCAAATCAGACTTAAGTTGATTCAGGTATGTGTCTTTAAACCAGCCATTCTATGTAATGACAGTTGGCTCAGTCTCCTCTATCTCTCGCACTCTGCCTCTGTCTCAAATTGAGATGCTGGCTAATTCCTACGAGCAGTGAGGGGTCTCATTTCCTCTTCCCATTAAGGAGCCGAGGTCTCTGATCATTGCATTTCGAATGAGATTCTCAGTTTGCCGGCTGCATCCTGCAGAGACACTTTCCTTGTCGCTCTCAACCATGACATGAAACAAAGCTCGGTGTGACAGCAGGTGTTGGAACTGTCCGGGTTGCAGTCATTACATTTTGCTTTCCACTGATTTCACGTTCACAGTGTTTTTAACATCCCCTTGATTATTTCTACATTGATTCATTGGAAACGTAAAGAGTTACTAGTAACTTTTGGCAGACAAATCATGCAATTTATCATCTTCTAATGCTTTCTTTTTGAATTTGGGTTATTACCCAAATTGGTCAGCATCCTGCCAAAACAAGTTTCAGATTACATAATTTACATATTAAGCAATACTACAGGTCTGTTGGGCAGTGGGCCCATCAGAGAATAAACCTTCATAGAGGCAAATAAGGTGGTGAACAAACACATCTGGAATGGTTATTACCCAAACGGATGCTTACTACTTTAAAAAGATGTCAAAACCTTTGTGCTTTTGCAGCTGTATTCAATTCCATCCCTCCGTTTGATTTTCCATTGTTGCAGTGAGAATAAAGGTAGAACAAAAGCTCAGTAGTGACACTCCCACCTGGAGCACACAGGTTTAACACAGGTAGACAACCCCAATGAGGCTATACATAGGAAACCGATGGAGGGGAGTTTTCAGCAGATCTGCAGGAACATAGTTCTCTTTAAGATGGACTCTGTTCTAAAAAAAGATGTCGTGCATGAATAATGAAAAGTGTGTTCCCCATGCTTGAAGTGTAAAAGCAAGAGATGGTTGAGCATAGCGAACTGAAATGTGGAATAGAGCATTGGAAAATATTTGTTGTGAGGCGTTTCACGAGTTCATCTGAAAAGACACTCTTCAGATTAGCTTAGCCTTAAACTATCATCCAATCCTCACAACTAATCACTGGTGTGCTTCAAACTATCTGAGAGAAGGGCTTATCAAAAGCCTGAGCTCTGAGCTCTATCCATGGTGCTGAAATGAGTTACATCTCCTCCCCAGCTCCCTCCTTATCCCTGCATATAACTCAGCGCTGAATAATTTAAGACGTAATTTAATACCAGTTACTGGGATCAGATATTCTGGTCGGGTTTGTGCATATTGTGGGCTTTTATCTACAATTTGAAGGTGAAAGGTGTTAACCTTTTTTTGTCTAAACATCAGTACATGCTGTTCTCAGCATCCTGCCTTTCAGTGTGCCCACACAAAATACACTAAGTCCTTCCATATTTCCTCCCATGCTGCAGCAGGCCAGTGTTTCAGAGACATTATCAGCAGAGAAAACACACACACTGCCCACTGCTGGACGGTATCATATCTCCATTCACAAATGATGAAGGTCAGACTTCCATAAAAAGGCAGTGGGATGTAATGAATTAACTGTGAAAGCTGATAACGAATTCATACGGAGAAAACAAAACAAAGCTGTGTTAGGATGAATCACCTGTCCTTCACTATCATAAACAAACAAAGCCTCACTTTTATCTGTGGTTTGAGATTATTTTAAACACAATCCAACATACCTTTTGTGAATAAACACTCTAGTGAAAACATATCAACGTGTCAATACTATTTCTTTATGCTTTTTTAGTGCGCCTTAGACACTAAGCTGAAATCACCCAATCAGAGAGCCTACTTTTGCTGCAGGCTCAGACTCAAAGGAAGTCCCAGAACAGCAGATAAACAACGCAAAAACTCATCACGAGGCTCAAACGCTATGAGGGGCCAATTCAATCTGTTATCTAAGCAGCCCCAATGATACCCTGAACACAAAATGAGAGCATGCTCGACAAAACTAAAATGGTCTGCAGCAGTCTCATTGCCACACTGAGCTTATCAGCTTGAATTTACCGTTATCAGGGGCACAACTTTACTCTTATCCCAAGTAGGGATGATAAATAAGTTAAAAGATGGAGATTTTAGAAAGCTGGGAGAAGATTTCACTCGCTCTGGCTGGATGCTGAGGCAGCTCCACTCAGGGATGTAATGGGATACTGCAGCACTAGAGAACCGTGTGCACAGAAACTTGCCTAGAAGCATCAGGGAGTCCCGCACTAACCTTCCCCCTCCCTCCCTCCCGCACTCTCTCTCCCTTTGCCTCTCCCGCTGCTTTTCTGTCAAATCTCTATAATGTAAGAAAACACACTGAACTGCAATTACATATGTCAATTTCAAGAGGTAATTTCATGTGAAAGACCAAAAAGAAGGCAGAAAAGCCAGAGCATACACACACAAAAAGCACACAAAAACAACTTCAAAGTAAGAAAAAACAAGCATGCCCGGAGTGTAGTAGCTTACCTTTAGTGCAGGTCGTTCTCCTCTGGAAGCAGACCTCTCCCCGGTCTCCTCAGGCTCCGAGACACTTTGAGATAGAGAGAAAAAGAATCAATCTTCTTTTACTTATTTCCAGTTTTAGAATGAACAAGTGAGGGGTCTAACACAGCCCTTCTAGACACACCTTTAACTCTGCCCTCCTGTAAACTCTGCCACATGTACACACACAGACACCCATTCAAATGCACCCCAAGACTGGAGTACACAAATTGATACAGATCTGCTCAGGGGAGGGATGAAAACTACACACACTCACACACACTGCAGTTTTTTTTCCCCTTCCTCTTGCCCACTCGCTCTGCTGCTTTTTTCCTGCTGTCTCTGCCTGCACTGTGTCCTGATTGGCTGAGCTGCTCTTCAATAACATAAGCTCTCTTCTTTAATTGGAAGGGGGGCCAGTTATGTGGTGCATCAGAAACCTTTCCGCCCAGCTCATCCCTCTCCTCTTTTTTTTTCTTTTTTTCCCTAAGTGCCTGTGGAGAATAATGCTGAGCTCTGCAATTTCATACGCATCAAAGCAAAAAAAAAAGGGAATGGAGGACAGAGGGAGGAGGGTGGGAGGAGGATGTATGTAGGAGAAAAGAGGAGTGAGAGTGGGAATGGGGGAGAGCATCGGCGGAGAGACAGTGATCAGTGGACCGCAGTGGGACAAGCTGAAGCTGGAAGGGAACAAAGACAGAGGAGGGGGGTTTATTCGGTGGAATGGAGGCAGATTTGGAAGCAGCATCTGCAGCACGTTGAGGTGTGACAGCAGGTCAGCTGAAGGGAGATTTCCCTGCACTCACTGCAGCGCGGCTAGGTGGCTCTGCTGCAGTGTGGAGTCTAATTGCCAAGCAAGAAGGGGGGATGGGAAGGGAGTTGGAGGCAGAGGAAGAGGAGAGAGGGGGTTGGTTGCAGTGATGCTGAAGTACAGTCTTCCAGCAGCCAGTCAGGATATATGGGGGGGAAACGGGCAGGCGGCCGCAGCGTACAGCGGTTAATGCCTTTTCCTCATGAATTATTGAAGGTGCCCCAGAGGAGAGAGGGAGGGTCACAAACTACTGAGAGTATTCAGACTGTCTCGCTGCTGAGGTTTATTATAATTACACACACCTGAAGTACACGTCATCAATTCATTTAAAGGAGCCCCCTGTAACTTCGGAGTATTTCATCCAACTAATAAAACAGACTGCTTTAAACGAGGCAAATTGTGAGGTATTAACTCTTTGCTTCCCACTTCAGTTTCATGATTTGTTAAAAGGATCTCCCATCCAGGAGAAAAATGGATTTACTTTGTGGTGTCAGGTTCTCCGTCCCCTCCTTTCTTTGACTTACATCTGGTCCCTCCTGGCTGCAGGTGTTCGGGCTGCATTGAAGCACAATATCTGAGCAGATCAATAATAGATCATACAATGTCCCCACCATCTGCAGAGGCTACAATGAGCACTTTGGAAGTTATATGATGCCTGGAGAGAAATGCAAATACGCTGTCTGCTAAGTCAACATAGTGACTAACTGATGGAGGAAAAGACAAATAGAGAGATACCTGATATTTAAAGCTCAATTTGTAGTAAAACACCACATGATGTAAAACCAGAGGGAACAGGTGGTGAAACCCCAGTAAGCTCTAGATGTAAGGCTACGTTTTGATTCGCATGTTTTGAAAGTATCTATCATCTTTGCAAGTAGCCGAAAACTGATGATTTCCCTTTAATTACATTAATAGACAATCGTGTAGTGTGTCATATGTGCATTACTTCAGGAAGGTTTGGTTGAGTGCAAAAAAGGACATTTATTTCAATGTAATATATAACATAACATGAAACGTTTTCATCTTTGAAAAAAGGTTATCATCATTGTCGTGTTTCGTGAAAAGACCGAAAAGTGCATTAACTAAGTATTAGTCATCTGTGCGTGTGCTCCTTCATCACTTTGGTCTCTGCTTTCTCAGGAAGGCTGTAGACTGTGATGGAGACGTCTGAGTGTTTGAAGACCTGCTCCAGTATCTCTGACACTTTGTCCCACGCCAGTCGATCCAGGCCACAACCGATACTGTCAGAGAGAGGGAGAGAACAACAGGCTGTTTAACGGTTACCGAAACAGAACCAACACACATGTTTTCTGTCTTTTGAAATTGGTTCTAACTGATGTAGTATAATCGAATGACTACAATTTAAACACACCGAGGCATTGATATTCTTTTTACTCCGTTCAGTACACAGTGTGACTTCATGTCGTCCAGGCTCTGTCTCAGGCCGTCATAGGTTGGTTTCTGGCTTGCCTTCTTCTTTGTTATCTACAGTATTCAAACAGGGAAGCGAACATAAATAACATAAACTACTTTGTGCTTTCATTGCATAGGAGATTACTCAAATTAACATCTTTACCAGATAATAGACAAAACGTCTGTCTCGTTTCAGTACAGCACACTGTCCCACGGTCTTTTCTGTTTAGATATAAAAAGGTTACAAAAATGATATGTAATAATGATTTTTAAAACCCCTTAATATTTGCTGAACCATGGATGAACTTGAAGATGAAATTCATGCCTTGCAGAAAAATGATTATTCCAGCCAAGAGATGTTTGTTTTAAATATTCTAGTGAAGAGAAAGTTTCCTAAGAGACCCTACTGTGTGTGTGGATTGAGGATAACTATATACAAATGTATGCAAAGTATATCAAGACTGTTTAATTACAATGATGGTGAAGCCATTAAGGTGTTATATTTTGTATGAATTGGTACAGAATATAAGTCATACTGTCAGTGAGCGTAGAATAAGATTTGTTTTTTCAATGTAAAGCTTAATTTGTAGTTGACTTCTGCTAAAAAAGAAAGAAAGAAAAGGAATAA
This sequence comes from Tautogolabrus adspersus, assembly GCA_020745685.1. Lineage (NCBI taxonomy): Eukaryota > Metazoa > Chordata > Actinopteri > Labriformes > Labridae > Tautogolabrus > Tautogolabrus adspersus. The sequence continues at coordinate 21,570,399 of CM036547.1, read as the reverse complement.
CAATCTGTTGAACAAAATGATCACCTGGGAATCAAAAAGATAGGACATTTTCACTGCTTGTGAATTTTTAATGAAACATCTGACTCACTCTGCTCCTTTAACTCCTCTACCCCTTTGAACTCTTTCTTGAACATCACTGCTATGCCTGCCCCCATGCGGCAGTCCTCACTGATGCAGTGTGCCAAAGCCTCGTCTTCAGGGCAGGAGAACAGGTTCCCAGTCACATAGTTCAGTCTCCAGCTGTCTTCTGCAGGCTAACCAGGAGGGGGCAGCATTACACCGTGTAAAGAGGCATGATGCCAGAACAAGAAATTAACACTGGTTCTTAGGGAGAAAACTAAGATAGAAACATCACTTTACAGGAATTTCCCCACTTAATGTGTAAGTATTACCTCAAATTGGTGAGTGTTGACTGGTTCCTCAGGTTTGGACGACATTGAAAACAGTGCGGTGAGTTCAAGTGTGTCATACACGCGCCGCAAACGAGGGAGAATCTACTCTACTCTGCTAAATGACTTGTTAGCTTGTATATCATACGATAGTAAAATAGAGCTTTTCATTGAAATATAAGTGGCTGTTACGATGCAGAAGAACGAGACGAGACGAGAGGGTGTTTGACAGCTCAGGAAGCTAGGATGGTATGCTGCCAGCCTGCCACGAGAAATCGCTTCAAGCTCTCGCGAGAAAAAAATGAGACTATGTGGCTGGCCCTATTATTTACAGTCTATGGGCTGGCCACAGGGAATCAGAAAATACTTTTTATTGACGTCAGTAAATATATAAACGTCAGCATTTTGAAAATGTTCTACCTGTGTAAAACACAATATGTTTAAATCTTAAAAAGTATTTATGCAAAGATTGTGCACAATCAATTTCTGGTTTCACTAAAATGTAGTTTTGTATTGTATATGAACACAGGAACTGAAACAAAAACATTAGTCAGTGTATTAGCGCATTGTTAAACTTCATGGAATATAATGTTGAAAAATGAAAAACCTGCGGTGTTAAAATGTTTTTTGTTGTTTGTATGGTTTAAAAAGACCCCACAAATACTCACAGGAGGTCTATTATTTTACAATGTCTCAATTCAAGCTGTGAGTGTAGTGTACCAATGAGAAATGGTTAGTTATATTTAACTCTTACAGCTGCCCAGTTAAATAGTTAAATGGGTGAGGAAAAATTCATAAACTCTTGCCCACATAGTCTTGATAATCATCCTGAATAAGCAAAAGACAGAAGGAAAAAAACACCTTTGTGGTGGAACGTAGTTGAGAAGAGGCTTCAAGTAAGTGTATTTAATATCTTTAAAGCAAGTACTTCATGTCTGCAGCATCTGTAAAAAACAAATGCTCATAAAAAGACTTACAAGACTACCAATGTCAATACATGACAACCTAATTCTGCTCATTTATGTTAATGCAGTAAAGGTTGACTCTTTACAAGCAAAATATTGTGGCACAATGCAAGGATGACGGTAGTTTTGTCTACTTTTTAGGTACATACAAACTGATAGGCTATAGATGCAAAGCAGGGTGATGATTGGTTACACATGGAGGATCTGACCGATCTACATTTCATGTTCTGATTTTAGAAGTTAGCACTGCGTCTTCTGTCATTCATCCAGTCCCCAGGGTTGACGTCCATCTGCAGCATCTTCATCACCCACTTGTCCCTCCTTGCTCCATCAATGAACTCATCCAGTGAGAGCTCCCCTAAATGACAAGGGAAGAGCTTATTTTAAAATTACATATCTTCCTTCCTTTATTTCTCATTTTAAGGAGCGAACTTTGACACATCTTCCCTTTAAATGCACAAACATCAATGTCCACAAGCACGCTCTGCAGAGCTATTACAGCAGCTGGACAGAGACTTGAATTATGGCCTTTTGAATGATTCATGAAGCATTTTAATTTGCCAAAAGAAACTACTAAATACACTCACCATCTCCATTTTCATCAACCAGCTCAAATATGCGGTCGACCACTTGGTCTGGGGTCAGCAGATTGCACTCTTCATCAAGCTCTCCATGGCAGGCTTTCTTCAGTCGATAAATAGACTGAGAGTGACAGGAAATGTTAAAGCTACTACGTCATTGATCCCATTTTGGTACAGGCCATTGTAATATTACTTAAAATGTTTTGAATATTTTGCAGATGAAATGTTGCTTATAGTTTGAACATTTTAGATAGATACTTTATTATTCATCCATTTCTTTCTAACACAGTTACAGCAGCTGCAATCACAGTCAAGACATTTAGGCAAAAACAAGAAATCAAAAATACTAAAATCAGTTTTCAAAATAAGACTAAAATTACAAATTATAAATAAAATATAACGTTTAGATTTAATTGACATATTCAGTGTGCAAAAGTATCCCGTGTGCAACATTTTGTTAACATTTTAAAATCTAAAAACCCCGATATAAATACATGTTTATATATACAATGAAACGATATATTTCATTGTGATTTTTACCTGCACAATTTCAAGAAGCTCTGTCTTATCGATGCATCCGCTTCCATCTTTATCGTACATTTTAAATGTCCATTTCAGCTTGTGCTCCAGTTTACCCCTCAGGACTAAGTTCAAGGCCGCCACATACTCCAGAAAATCAATGGTGTTGTCCTGTGAACATGAAATGAAAGTTCAAATGTTATGAAGGGCCATTTACATGCAATGTTCAAGCAAAATATTTCATAACTTTGACGAGCAAAATGACTGAACTGCATGTACATTACAGAATATAAAGAGTCTTCGTCATAGATTCAGTAATACAATTTATTGCTGCAGCTTAGGATCAATTGAACTATTGATTTATTGATCAGTTATTCTCTGAATGAATTCTAAGACTACAAACTGTGGGAAAATAAGGGGAAATTCTGTTATCCAAAATTGACTTATTCATATTACTTCAGATAAGAGATTCTGTTTACTTTCATGTTGGATAAAAAAATCCCTGGACCGGTCTAATTTCAGAAGCTTCATATTGTATATTTGAGGCATTTTGCCTTGCACAATATATACAGAGCCCCCTAGGGGAAGTAGAGGGAATTGTTTTAGTTTAATCAAGAGAAACTTTTGCGAGATCTTGCAATAGTTTTGTGAGATCTCACAAAATTTTCTTGACATAACCAAATAATTTCCATCCCCCAGTGTCACCTAAGGGGATCTGTACTAAATGGGCTTTGCAAGATATCAACTATCAAAATGTTTTACTGATTTTTTAAAGATTATTTTTGGACTTTTTGTATAGAATAACTGTAGAGTGACAGGGGGGGTGGAAAGAGAGAGTAGGGCACAACATGCACCAAACAGGGTCAGGATCCAGAGCTGAACCTCTATATGTGGCCGCTGCTCTAATAAGTGAGCTAAAGTAGACCCCTGTTTACTGATTCATTGCCACTAATTATACAATTATTCCAGCTCAGCTTCCAGCTTAAAATATGACCATAATAATGGACACAATATAGACCAGTATTGTCATAAATGCTTCCACAACAAGCCTCCATCCTTACTGTGGAAACTGTCGTGTCGTTACTATATCTAGACAAATAACACTTATACGCAACAGACGTTTGTACTTACGCCGTTCTTGTCGAAGGCTCGAAACATGTTCTCGATGTAATCTGCGGCCTCCTTGTTTTCCGTTACACCGAAGAAGCTCTTGAACTCGTGCCTGAAGAGAGTTCCACTTGGGCATTCCACAACAAATTTTTTATACCACTCCTGCAGCTCTGCAACATCAATCTCCTTGTCTGGATCACTTTCTTCACTCAGGCGCTGACCCATGGCGGAAATGTTTTAACCTCAAACCCCTAATGACTGAAACAATGTCTTACATTACACAAAACTCTGTGACCTTTAAATTATTCCTTCTACAGTCCACAAAAAGAATCCTCCGTTACCACCAGTTACTGCAACAAACTGTGCAAATCAGGAAACACCAACAATGAACCAAATGACCTGACAGTTCATAGAAAGCTGAACTGTTATTGAGCTCTCTATTATGGCAAATCCCCTGTGAAAGGTGAGGGTAAGACACAGACTGACATGGACCACATGATTAAGGATTACAAACGGACACTTGTCAATATCTATTAGTTCACAGACAGATTATGAGAGGATTTCCATGAAGTTATGTATCTACCTCACACACACACACGCACACACACACACACCATACACACACACACACACACACACACACACACACACACACACACACACACACACACACACACACACACACTAATAATAGGTTTCAAGTAGCCTACCTCTGGGCTTAATTGAATCTTTCTTATATTGTAATTATAACACTGTTTATTAACGGTGTCGTGGTCGGACTTTGACTAATTGTGTTTGTGTAAATTTAATACATGCCATAGTCAACTCAGAATAAATTGCCAGGAGAGTTGTGTTTCCTTAAGTGTTCACAGAACACACATTGAACTTTAAATGTTTTTTTTTACAAGTGCCATCTCTGTGTTAGAAATGACTTTATATATCAGCTATGAGGACTGATTTAATAATGAATTGATCAAATAAAGACACTGGTTAGAGACCATCTTTGTCAATGACATACATGTCAAAGACAGTCTAATTACATGAATTGATTCAATGCATTAACGAGAGGGGACTCAACATTTCTGCTGGAGCTTCACCGATTGTAGCCAAAAGATACGATTGAGGATATCCCAGGCACTGGTGGCTAAACTGGGATGATTCCTCGTTGATCTCTCATCTGAATCTTTATGGAAATGTGAAGCTGAATCTCTGATGAGCTCCTTCAGTTACAAAAAAATCTTTCCTGGTGTTTGATGACTCACATAGACATGGTGTTTTGTTATCCCTGAAAGCTCAGACCTTTAGGTGCCAGGTTATTTGTTTTGAGCCTAATCACTGTTTACATGCCTGAATCAGTCTTACTGAATCCTATGATACATATTCTGTGGAAACAACTCTGAGGTTTTGGTTTTGCATGAGCACTGGGCAGTGGAGAGGTCTTTGGAAGTGTGGAAATAACAGGTTTAAAAAAAAATAAAAAATCATGGTTAGTGGTGATAACCGTATCCATTGTTTACAGGTGTAAGCTTAGCCTGGCCCAATACCTTCCTGGCCGATAAAATGTGCTGACACAGGGTGAGTGATAATCTTAGCTTAGAGGTGTCAAGGCCACTTTTAGCATCACGGCATGCTTACTTCATATGATGAACATGTTCCACACTCTCCAGCTCTTTCTCTTTTTTTTAACCATTACATATCATTTTCCTTTTTCTTGAAATGCTTACACCAGCATGCAAACGTGCATACACTGATAAAGCTGGCATCTTAATATTGAGGTGTTTTTTTTGTTAAACAAAAACATTTGATCAGCAGGCAAGCAGGACCATTTGTATTTTAGCCCTTTGGTTCAGCTAAGGCTTTTTGGGAAGTCTTGACTTTTGGGAATATTTGGTCATAAACAAAAATAATTGGACTGAATGAAATTTGAACTGGAAGAGAAATCAGGAGATCTAGGTTATTACAATTCATCGTCTTTGACCGCACTAATTGTTTTGCAGATATTTAATTCATCTCATGCTTTCCAGATATTTCACTATGAATCAATAAATGTCAAAACTCGTGGTGACACTTGAGGGAAAGTGCTTCACCAGTCTGTATGATTCATCCTCTGTGGACCGTGAATGTATGTATGTGAATTTTTTTTTTCCTTTACAGGCATTTCTATCCATACATACATACATTGTCCATACAGCTTTTACCAATTCAGGGTCGCAGTGGGGCTGGAGCCCATCTCAGCTGTCATTGGGCGAGAGGCGGGTAAACCCTGGACTGGTCACCACTCAATCAAAGGGCTGACGTATAGAGACTGACGAACAACCTCACTCACATTCACACCTACCGGCAAATTAGAGTCACCGGGCATGTCTTTGGACTGTGGGAGGAAACACAAGAACATACGCATGCCCCCAGAAGAACATGCAAACTCTACACAGAAAGGCCCTGTCCAATGGGGATTCGAAGCAGGAACCTTCTCAGCGCTAACCACCAGGCCTTACTCAAGACAATCAAATCAATCATGCTAACACACTGACAATAGAGGAGCACTAGGCCTTTTATCTTAAAGTACTAAATGGATAATAACGCAGCATTAATTGGCTAACACAAGTGTGTTGCATGGCATGAATAAGCAGCATGTTAGCACGTTAAAAATCAATCTAAATATTCATTGTGTACTGTCATGAACATTTGTTTGGCAAGATGATTTTTAGTATCCACCAATCCAAAAGTAAAACCTCAAATGTGACTGATGAATAAATCCCCTGATTCACGTCCTCTTGTTGTTCCAAAGGTACAGAAAGTGACTCGATTTGGAAATCAAATTAACAACTCCCATAATATTAACAGAGCAAACTATGTTTTCAATTTGAGCATTTATTGCTTTCCATGAATACTATGATACAACCTCAAGCATTCCATTTCAGCGGACTGATCTACGAAGGCAGTGGACAAGTATTACAAGTCTACAAAAACTGATGTACAGATACATACTGTAGAAATCCAAGCTATCAAAAAGGGACAGTTGTACAACAAAGGTATGACATACAGAAAGTGTAAAAGTACCTCACGTTCTGTTGATGGATCAGAATGCAGAAAGCCAAAACCAAAATCGAACCAAACTGGGAACTACTGGCAATAGTTTGTGTTAATATTGGCTCAATACCTCGACTACTCCAAACGGTAGCATTTTTAATATCAGTCAAGTGGTCAATGCAGAGAAATGTACTATAATAATATTAAGAAGAAATACATTTTAAGGTATGTGCTTTGTAGAGACAGCAAACCTCGTGTTTTTCATTCAACTGAGACATATCCTTCAAAGACATACTCCGATCAACTCGTCTTAGGCCAAAATCAAACTTCAAGCTTCAAATGTGTCTTTTGGAAATGCATGCCAAATAAGTCAAGAGTAATCAAGGTTAAATTATGAATCACATTATAAAAATCAGGAAACACAGATTAGAAAATCTATTAGTCAACGCTGAAAAAAGCTGAGTCCACGTAATCTCATTTGAATCATTTCCTTCCAGTTTAAAGACCAGGTGATGTGTAGCCGCGTGTAGTTCAAACCGGAGAGGACCAAAAGATCCGTTCGTCGATCCACATCGCTCCTGGTCCTGGTGTCTTGAGGTCCACAGTGCTACAGATATACCCTTGGTGTGGTAAAATACAGTGTAAAAAGAGTCAGTTGGCAGGCTGGGCTTCATGTTAGTCATGTGCTCCGGGCTCTGTCGCAGTGTTTGTGCTGTCTGAATTGTCGGCATCGCCCTCTGTTGACAAGTCAGGGGAATCGCTGGAAGAGGGGACCTGCTTGTCGCTGGACACACCCTCTCCGTCACTGCTGCTGCTGCTGCTGCTGTTCTCTCCATCAAAGGTTGCACTCTTCTCTGACGGAGCAGGCGGCTCAGGTGGATCCTGGCTGCCGTCTTTCTCGAGACGGCAGCTGTCCTCTCTGTTTAATGGGCCTTCCTCCTTTTCTGAAGGTTCAGGGTCAGAGCTGCTGGGCTCTGAGGACCAAAGTAGACAGTATTAGCTGCAGCGTACAATTATTTTGAATGATAATAGAAATGATTTTATAAATCACTGATGTACCCTTTGTTTGTAAGCTCTTAGAAAGTTGTGAAAAATATCCGTGACAAATGTCCGAAGCCTAATGTGATGTCTTCACATTTCTAATGATGTTGGACTAGCAGCTTGAAATAGAGATATATGATATTCTTATATAAGAGATATACACAGTTAACTATCACAGAGGTATGACACCAACAATTATTTACATAACTCTCCTGGAGTACTCAAGCACTTATGGATAATAGGCATGACCATATAAGGAGACTACTCAGCAGGCTCTCCATCCTGCTGCTGATTGGACTCTAAAGAAACACCTGTGCAGTGCGGGGTATTGTCTGTCAAACCCAATGAAGCCATGGGCGAAGCACATTGTTGAAAAATATACGTAGATTATATAAAAATAGGAAGCAATTCAGCCTTCTTGTGAGCGGGGAATCCACTTATTTTCTATTTTCTAACTGTGTTTGAAATCTCCTTGTGATTGAACTGGAGGCAGGGGGGATGCTGGTTTCCACCTTCAACTCTTTCTCTTGAGGACTCCTACGTCTCACAACAACTCCTGTCACTTTAAGATAAGATATACTGTTTTATCTCCAAAGATTAAATTTGTGTCGGACTCCTGTCCTGCAGTTACAAGAGGATTGCAGGATTTAGGATACAGGAAACAGCAAACTGTGACACCATGCCAGCAGTCTCTCTGAAAGTTCATGCACTAACCCCCAATTATTAACAATCATCTGCATCGTGATGAGACACACTTCTGCTTGGAATGGGATCAGCACGGCAGAGCCAGGAAGAGATTGCGATGGCAGGACTTTGGCAAGCATGGCCATTCTGCATTTTGCATAAACATTTTGGCCTTTAAATGATGCTAGATGTCAAATCTCACAACCCAATGAGTTCCAAGCAAAGTTAACCCTTTAAGGAATCTTTTTTTTTTTTTTTTTTTACAAATAGCAGTAAACTATTATAACTAAATATGATCACTGTTGTTGACAGTTTTAAAAACATTGACAAAGTCAAGCTTTTTTTCCAACTCTACACAATTTTCTTCCTTTAAAGGCAGGGAATCATGGGAGTTCTCTCTGAAACACCTAATACTTAGGTCACACCTCAGAAAAAGAGATGAGTTCAAACCTACCACTATCCTTTGAAGTAGTAGGTGTGTCACTTGATGTTCCACTTTTGACCAGCAGCTCTTGACTGCAGGAGTCTTTTGAAGACTCTGCTGTCTCTGGCGAGCTCTCTGCTGTGCCTTTACAACACGATGACTCCGTTTCTTCACTTTCTGTTTCATCCTCTTCTTTTTCATCGAACTTGAGCCTCTTGACCTCACGTTTGTCCGCATCGGAAGTCTCCTCCTCTTCCTCCTCGTCAGAGTGCTTCTTCTTTATCCCAGTGTTTGGTGCAATGTCGCCTTCTGAGGGTGAAGAATCGCTGCAGGAAGGACAGAAACACAAGGACTCAGTCGATCACATTTTAGACTAAAGATTATAGTAACGAGTAGCTCGTGAGAAGATCGATGTATGGAGGGAGTAGCCTTTCCTGGACAGTTAAATAAACTTCACACATTACAGTACACACCATACTTTGACCATACATGAGTACTAAAATCACCTGATATGGTGTTCCTCCACATCCTCTGTGGTTGGCTCTGGCTCTTTACTGACTGGACAGTCAGGGAGCCCGTTGGTCGAAAGTGAAGTTGACAATGACAGTTTTGATCTGTAGTGGGGTTTCGGTGTGCCTGGTCCATTTACATTTCGACTGCCAAAAAAAAAGAGCATAACTATATTTACAAAAGGTATCACACAATGTGGGAAATCAGCAGAAGCACTAAAACCAAAAGTGACTGGAAAGACATAACAACTACTAAGATATCCTTAATTTGTTGTGACATTTGGGTCCAAACTAATTCAACTTTCCACTTGCTGCTATATAAGGAAATTCTAAGAGTTCTGGCAGTCAATCACTGACAAGTTTGTGGCTCCCACCTGTCTGAGTACAGAGAAGAGTTACCAGGAAACATCACTCCATTCATTCTGTTTACACTGGATGCCCCATTTTTCCTTCAAAAGAAGTAGAAAGGCACAAGAGCAACTGTGTGTTAAATGGAACTTTGTAAGTGCGACTAAATAAACACATTCAAGGGAGCCGTCATTTTTGCATCTGAAGCAGTGAACGGGAAAATACTGCAGCGGACAGAGCAAGGGGACGAACAGCTTAACAGCTAAAGTACTTACTCTGATGAGGGGTGAACACAGCTGACCACCATGACATTCTGCAAAAAAACAAAGAATTTAAATAAGAACACATTTGAAGCTATACTAAGTGTTTTTAAACATTGATTCATCATTATTTTTTACAGTTTGTGGACGGTGTAGTTCTCACCTTCTCTAAACCCATGAGAAACTTGTCTGTTCCAGTGTAGTTACGCTTGGGATCCGTAAGGAGCTCACACAGACGCTGGATGGTGAATGGGATTCTGGAAGAAGAAGAAAAATCAACAGACATATTGAGGTTAATACTGCATAAAAAAAAACAGAACCAACCTGTTCTACTCCAGTCACAGCTGATCAAACACATGAACATAAATGATTCATCTGGTCAACATACGGCTTCTTCTATTCTGGAGCAAAGTCCACTCAGTCAAATGCTTTGATGATGAACTTGATTTTTTCATATCTGACTGATACACCAAGGAGCATAGCAGTTGTTTGCAATTCATTTTGTTTGTTAAGCTTTTTCAACTCAGTTATTTTACTATGTGGACATTCAGGATGAGAATTCTAAGTGTGAGGATGAAAGATGCAAATATGTTATTGGAACAGCATGCAAAACATTGAGCAAAGAAACTTCCATTCAGTTTCACACATGAAAGGAGATCACCAATGATGGTGTGCACAAGCACTGATTGACATGCTACTTTGTTTAGTTTGCTATGAGGGTTTGTGGGGGATGGTTTTTGTGTGGAATTTTTAAGTGGATTGTAGTGGTGAAACAGACCACCGTTGATCTGTTTGTATCACATGGTTTGGGCTGCATGTGATTGATGGAATGTGCATTGTGTATGATAAATGTACTGCCACTAAAATCTAAAATATTTTCCCACAAGTTTTTCACAGAATTTTTGCGTAGAAGCGGGTCATATAGCGTTGATATTTCAGTGAGTATGGTTACTTTGTATCAAACGCTGATTCCACTTTTCTCTGTTTGATCTCCCCCTGTCTGTGTTTATCACGCAGGCATCAGCTGGTGGCTGTGTGTGAAACACCCGGTAGCTTCACGTCAGTAACGTTACAGCCTGCTGTAATCTGTCACTGAAAATGTAGCCCAACAGAATCAGTTACAGAGCGCTGTGCACGTTCCAAGTGTAGTCCCTGAATGCACACTTCCTTTTTGTTTTTTTCTGACTCACACAGCACGCATTACAAGTGCAGCCAGTGCACAGACACACACACACGCATCTGCTAAATGAACGGTGTGTGTATGTTACAGGTTCAACTCTGTCAAAGCTCAAAGAAAAACAGATTACGGAATTAAACTACAGAAAATGTTATTTCTGTAGATTACAGCAAACTTGTATTCACAAGTGATTCAGGTTCTGTTTGTTAAGTTCAAATTTTACAGTTTTAATATTAAAGACTGTTATAGTCGGACTTTTAAAAGCACTTTCTTAATAAAAAGGAGTTCTGGTCCACCTAACTGCTCATATTATTATTATTGGAACGGGATTATTATTATTGGAAACAATGTATAGCCTTTATTAAAAAGAGTCAAGGAAATTGATTGTGAATTGTAGTGCTGTTTAAATGCACAGTGAGAGTAGAAAAGTTAAATTATTCTCTAAATCTGTGTTTCCATCCGAACTGTGAGACGTGTGATCTGTTGCACCACTAGTGGATTGTTATGAGCTCTACTTACCCATGGTAACCATCCACTATTTTTAAGATCCTCTTCTTCATGTCTTCAAAAGGAACATAGTCAACGTTGGGATTATGTGGTCCTCTCTGCTCTGGTGTTGACGCATGGAAATCTTCCATGACTTTTTCCAACTTGAACATGAAGTACGTTTTGAACTGTGACCATGGGATCCTGGAAGATATTGGATACGGATGCATCACTTTATGTGTCACATAAACAATCAAGCAGATTAAACTGAAAGACAACTGATGAATCCTTGCAAAATGTGAAGAGTAAAGCCTTTGAGGACAACTCACATTGGCTGCCCTGTCTTGGCAATATGACACAAGAACTGCTCCAGAACCGGACATGTTTCTTTCTTGCCTTTCTTCTCATAATCTGTGAAAACCCAAATGAAAAACAGACAAATCAGTTGGCTAGCTGATTAGCAGAATACAGACATTAGCTAATAATGTATACATAATGTACTGATTCTTGAAAACTGCTCAAACCCGTTAGGGAAGTTTGAAGCATGGTGCATCATAATATAATGCAAATAACTAACTGGAAAGTTTCTGAAGAAGTTATGATGTTAGCGTGTTTATTGTGACGCTATACCAAGCTAGCTATGTATATGATCTCTCACAATTAGAATAAACCTGAAATAAATGTAGAAAGACGCCAAACTCATTTCTTGTAGACCACAACATCGAACTAGCTTGGTCAATCAAAGACTAAATTAGTTTGTCCCCAAGTGCCTCCACAGCACGTTTGTTAATCGTTTCAGTAAGCTAAGTTACGGTACAGTACGTAACGTACTTAGCATTACATGTTTTGCCGGGGACCATAAAAAAAAAAAATCTAAATCCCTAACTCATAATGAATCGCTCTTTTAAATAACTGTAAACATTACCTTGAAACGCTTCCAATAACGCGTCGATGTCCATAGCTGTGTCCAGAAAGAGGCAGGAAATACTGGCTAGTTAGCAGTAGCAGGTAGCAACCCAACAAAGCTGGTGGCAGTGGAGACTGCGCATGTCTCCCCATGCATCCTCACGGTGTCGGAATAATCGGAAAAATACGTTTTTGACTGGGAAGCTGAACATGAAATTCCCTAAAGTCGTAACGTTAGTTTGGTAAATTAGTGAAAAAACGGTATCCAATTTCATAATTTAGTAGAATTGATGTCACATTACGCATAGTTTTTAAAACGTATTTATTATCTATTATCACGTAGCTCGTTAGTTAGTTATGTGGTAAAATGTTAAGGCAGTTCGTTGGTGTCCACGTAGTTACCTACTTTGGTTCTGGAAAAAACCCAGAACATATGCACTTTACATAAATATGTTTCATAATTTGATTGAGAGTGAGAACACTGTAAATATGGAAAATTATTTCGAAAGTGGTGACTCCGAGCATCCAAGGGGCACGTGAATGCAGCTTCAAGTTACGTACTACCATTTGCGGAAGATGCGTTCAACAACAAAGTACTTGTATACCCCCATAGCAACTGTATCATAGGTTAGGTTTTTTTTTTTCGTGCTTGCGCTGTGAAAAAATAAAATAATTCAGTATAGTTATATTCAGACCCCAGTTACTGAAACTTCGGGATCTTTCTGGCGCGCTGTAGGTGCCGCAGGCTGTCAGCGGGCGTCATCGTTTTTCTGTTGTTGTGACGGCGCAAACCGGGAAAGAGACCAATGAGTCAGCTGCTGATAGGGGTTAATTTTACCTAACGAACCTATATATACATCGATAACAGTCCTGCTGGAAACAAGTATAGGGAAGACTTGCTAGTTTTGACGACGGTTTTCAGAGGTAACAATGGCAGTTCCGGTAGCTGCATTACAACTGAACACATCATCTAGCCCGGGTTTGCTGGAGCACAACATTCACATCAGCGACAGAGATTTGGAGAGGATTGCAAGTAACAATGATAACGACACTCTGCCTTTACATTCTCCGTGGACTTTTTGGCTTGATCGGTAAGAAACTTCGTAATTATTTCCTCCGCCTTAGTCAGGTTATTCTCTTTACAGCTGTAAGTAGGTGAACTCTTTGTTGCTGACCTTTTAATGAGAACAAAGAAAGGAGATGACGAACATATCAGGCCTGCTACAAGTCAACCTAGATAACATTATTGGTGCGTTTATCAGCCACAGAAGGACATGTCTGAATAAATCACAGCAAAAAAAACATTATACAAACACTGCCTGAAGCTTTTCAACCGACTTGTTTTCTCCCTGACCTACATACGCAAGTGCTCTACTTTGTGGGATCTTAAAATAAACAAAAGGGCCCAATTATGACTAGCTGGCTAAACATAATAACACGAGTTGATCTCATACAAGGTCAGTTTGAGTTCATCCATTGCCTGTTCTTATTCCATTTATGAGCACTGGTGTTATTGTTCAAACTTGTTGAGTCACTGCTCATATGCCTGTTGCCATTTTGTCCAGTACAGCCTTTTTTTCTTTTAGATGAAAATTCATTTAGCTCAATGTTTCATTTTCTTCAAAAAAAATATTTTTCCCCATCTTTTTTTTTTTTGAATATGGACGTTTTTATTAGAACTATAGTAGAAATATGACAACAGAGCTGAACACAAGTGACCCTGAGTTAGACAAGCCCCATCCTCCACAGTGTGTACAAATCACAGGGTGCTGTGTTCAAACGGGGTCAGTGTTGTTTACTGTTTACTGGCTTATTTGTCATCTGATCCCCTCTAACCTGTCTGCTCAGAGGTCAACTCAGTGGAACATGTCTGAGTTACATGGCCCTGATAGTTATGCACGTATAGGAAATGTCAAGTTAGAACACCTGAGGTCCCTTCAGGCTTTTACTTTTTGTTTAGAGGCAAATAAAACTAATGGCATTTAAATATATATTTCAGGTCTCTACCTGGAACTACAGCAGCTGAATGCGAGTCAAACCTGAAGAAAATCTACACAGTTGAGACTGTCCAGGTAAGACGTTTTTAAAGTCTTGCTACATGAGCATAGCTCCAGCAGGCACACTGTGTGTAAGTGCTTTTGAAACACATTCTTCATTTACATTCAAATCAGAACATAAGCAGAACATTTTCTGCATAGTTTCTCTTTCCCCCCAAAATAGCCACGGCCCCAGACAAACTTTGACTAAGGCACGTATCAAAAGTAAAACAGAATGCAGATTTTAGTAGGAGCAATAACAGGTAGCTTCTAAAATGTTGGCAGCATCTCTGCCTGCCTGTGATAGAGGTCAAACTGCATATAGTCACTCTCTGGTACAGTTGCATAACACATAGCATTTTCAATCTGACTCTGAATCTTTTTTTGGGGGTGTTCCTTTATTATTATTTTATAGTTTTCTGCTGAAATCTGCTGTCACATTGTGTGGAAAGCGAACTTGACGGTGAGCAAGAGTAGTGTGCAGGATTTTCTCTTTTCAAGGCTTTAGTTTTACGACTACACGCCTACTACAGATAGCTGGATGTGCGAACCGCTCCTTTAAAACATTCATGAACATATCATAGTTCTGTGCAGGCCCGGTTCTAGAACAAAATTACTTAGGGTGCATCTGAGATTAAAGGGGGTGCAGCTAGAATGACTGGCAACAGCAATGAAAAATAGCATAGGTGTAATGGGTCCTGCATGTGGCCCCCGGTTAACGGACAGGTCACATGCACCAGTCATGACCTTCAGATCATGGATGTGTCACTGTTGCCATTTGAAAGCCTTGATTACTTGTTTTTTTTTTTTTGCGTCCATTCAATTGAGGGTGCAGAAATTTAAAATTAGGGTGCAATGCTAGCTTTTGCACCCTTGTAGAACCGGGCCTGGTTCTTTGGAAAGATGTTAAATAAAGAGCTTAAGTACACTTTCAAAAAAAATTCTAATTGCAGCTGTGTTGGAAAAAGATTCATTATTATATTTTGTATGAGTGACCTGCAAGGGCGAAAAAGAAACTAGCTGTGGTAGAGGTTTTCTCGCACATAACACAAGTGAAATATTAACAAAGTCAGCTGGGAGTCTGTACACCCTGTGCCAGTAAATCATTCAGTAAAAAATAAAGAAACCTGTTTCCTCTTTTCATCTCTGCACCTGAGTAGAACTTTTGGAGAGTTTACAACAACATACCCGGGGTCTCCAGCCTGCCGCTGAGATGTAGCTACCATCTGATGAGAGGAGAGAGAAAACCCCTCTGGTGAGTTTGAATTTAAGACGCACGTTTTCAGAGGATTCTTCGAGAATTGTTTGTGTTATATAATTTTGTGTTTATTATTGAATCCAGGGAAGAAGAGAGCAATGCTAAAGGTGGTGTTTGGAAAATGAAAGTGCCCAAAGAATGCACTGTAAGTATCATAATCTAAACAAGTATTAACTGTGAACTATTTATTTGTTGTGATGATTTACCATTCAAAGAATTTCTCTCACATTTCACAGTCTGTAGTGTGGAAAGAGTTGCTGCTGGCGACCATTGGAGAACAGTTCAGTGATTTTTGTGCTTCAGGTAAAGATCTGGATCATGTAGGGGGGGAGTCGAGTTGCTGTAGGTAGAGGAAAATAATAATTGCATTTTATTTTATTGAAGTTACTTTAACACTCTTGCTGTTCCCGCAGATGATGAAGTTGTCGGGGTGAGCGTCAGTGTGAGAGACAGAGAAGATGTCTTTCAGGTGTGGAACGGAAATGCTTCATGTGCGAATGAGTCAAAGATCTTAGGGAGGATCAATGAGCTCCTTCCACAAATACCCTTTAAAGCTGTCTTTTACAAACGTGAGTATCACCTTGGATTGTTAACACTGATTCATCATGGAATAACCACAACACCAGAAAAAGGTTATGATGTTTGTCTTTTTTTTTTAATCTTTCAGCACACATGGAGCACCATGCATTTGAAGGAGGTCGAGCAAGACATTAGCACAGCTCGCACAGCAGAACCCTTTAGATGTACTTGTTAATCGCTTATTTTGGATAATGTTTGGGCAACATTTTGATGCAGTTGAGTTTAACGTTGCTGTATGTGTCATCTAAATTACCTCAAAATGTAGCCGATGTATTATTAATCTTAGTGGATGGGCACTTCTATCATCCATCACAAGACCCTGAATACTTTTATTATTGTCAATTTTATTAAGTCAAAAACCCTTTTTAGTTTGATTTTATCTACAACAGTGTTTGTATGTTTTTATACTGAAACATTTTGCAGAACCAAAAACAGCAGATCGTGTACAGTCAGGTTGTTTTTGGATGTTTATAGCATATTTTGTTTCCTGAGAACAGACATAGCTTGGTTGGTCTTTGAATTGTATCTAGTTTTTGAATCTAAGAGGAGGAGGCTTGGTTCCACAAATTGAACCTGTATTATCACTTTACATTACAAGGTCTTTCTAGTCACCTCTTTTCCCTGTTTAGTTTGTTACAGCCAAAACACTGCTGCCTATACTGGAGAACATACAAATTAAGTATGCTGTAATTCTACTATTCAAGCAGACAATTGCACATTTGTTGTTTTTTCCATTTCTTTCTTTAGGATATGTGTGATTTGTAAAAAAGGTTATGTTCACGTTGCAATTTCAAGACCCCAGTGCACAAACATCGTAGGTATATGCTGAGAAAGATATGCAATCATTTTTATTCTGTAGAATTTGTAGTGTCATGGTTGTTAGTTTGTTCAAGCTCTGCCCTAAATCAAGCACTTTGTTTTCTTACTGTTTGTGTTAAGTCACCAGATAGTCCTCCTAGGGTTACATGGAGTTATGATGACTGAGGCCAAATCCAGCTTGGTTTGGTGTCGTCCCCTTTTCTGATCAAGTGTAAAGCTGTTTTGGTTCACGTTGGGTTTTCTTTTTTTCTGCTTGAGTGTAGACGACAAGGTTATTCGATGTGTTTTTATGTATTCAACTGAAATTAAATGTGTGAAACCAACCATTTTTGATTATGTTGCCTAAAGGATAAATCATGAATAATCAACACCCCCTAAACCTTCACAAAAATAAGATGTATTTGTATTGATCAAAATCTAATTACGGACTGAGCAGTTATACATCTCGCCCGGCACTTTTATGGTCAGCTCTGGTGCAGATTATTCTGAGTACTACAATAGTACTTGGGTAGACAGTCATTTCTTTGTAGTCATGAAGTACAGAGAGACTGTTCATGCTAAAACCCATTCATTTGAGGAGGTGCCAAAATAGCTGAATTTCACCCTTCACCCTTAATCTTCATGTAATAATGTTTAAAGCAAAGCACATACAGTGGGATAATGACATTTCAATACTTTACCATTGAACATACACAGTTGACCACTCACTCACGATCTCAGACTTTGTAAATGATTGTTGATCTTGGATGGTGCCTTGTGTTCACCAGCAGTTTAGAATGTCACCCGTGTTCAGCATGTTGGACTTATAAATACTCGTGTTTCTCTGTTAGTTTTACACATGTTTGAGAAATAAAGAAGAATCAACTTCACTCTTTGGCATTTTGAATACTTTCTTCATGTTTAATGAGAATATCAATGGCAAAAGAAAGCTGTTCATCTGCAGTATATCCTATTTGCTCTGATGTCAGATTGTTGTGTATGGAATTGTGTTTTCTTCCTTTTTACCAAATAGGTTTTTTGCAGTATGTTTGTGTGTAATAGAAATGGGCTAATTTTCATAAAAATAAATCTCATTTTACAACTGAAATGATTGCAAGTTATTGAATGACATTTGGGACAAAAATACTGTAATTTTTTACAACAATTTAGGTATGATGCACTAGACTCACATTTTCCAGGAGTCATGCCACCATTTCATGACTGCAGGAAGGAAAAATGTGACCCCTTGTGGTTGCATCAAAGCATTGGCATAAACGTAGTTCATAAAAATCCTACATTGGGTAAGACACTGACCACAGTTTCACCTGAAAATAGACTTGTATGGATTAAATGCCTTATAAATCCAGGAAATTCATTCATATCATTAAGTAATTGGCAGAAGTTAGTTTTTAAGAACACAGATGTTTCAGTATGCACGCCTTACATATTTAAATGTTCTACAAATATGATACTTACAGCAAAATAAAAAACTCCGGAGGCTTTTTTTGGGGGGAAATAGAAAGTTTTTACTTGCAGTCTTCGGTCTGTAGGGTCCGTAACAGTCTCTCGTGTGGACGTGACGTCACCATTGTTTACTTTTACATTAGCCACGCCCCCTGTTAGCAACTTGTGGCTAGCTCGCTACCAAGGAAGGTACTGGTGCTGCTTCGAGGTTCATTCTCCAGACACCACCCCGAGTCAAAAGACTGTCTGCCCCCTCACATTTCGGTGAGTACGCGTTTGTTCAATATCGCGACGACACTCGTTAAATAGATATTACACTAAATTATGGGTTAATTGTATTTTTGTGGCAAAACGAAGAGGGGGGGATGAACGTCTCTTACCTGCTAGCAGCATAGGGGCAGGCTAGCTTTTGTTGAAACGTTACGTTAGAATGCCACCCGCAAGGTTGGTCGAAAAATGTTTCCCAGTGTAACTAACATGTTATGTACAACATAATGTGATTAGCTCAGTTAAAAAACAAACTTAAAACCTCACATTTTGTCCGTATTGATACCTACCGTCAGTATGCGAGCAGAACTCCTCCACGCCAACGTGAGACCGCAATGGTTGCTGTTAACGGATATTGATTCCATTCATATCACGCTAAGCTAAATTTACGGCATTTCAACTACTCTAATAAACATAGTTAATGGCATCAGATCACCTTCATTCAATATTTAAGCTATGACGTTAACTGTGTGGATTTCTGGGTTGAATTGTCGGCTGTGCCCTGTGTTCTGGAGGTAACTGTTAAATAAGGACAATATGAAACCAGCTCCCTCAATCTGCCACATGTTGAATTTGGAAAAAGGAAAAAGATGGAAACATGACAGTATCAATCTAACCTATATGGGTCGAATCAGCTCCAGATGTGGAGGATGTATAATAGAAGGGAAAACATTGAAGACTATACCGAATAAGCGAGTGCATCACAAACTAAAATATCGATCAGCTATGAAAGCGGCCAAATCCTAATAATTGTAGCCGTAGGTACTTATTCAATTCCAAAAAAAGAAAATCAGCAATGTTTCTATTTGTAATACACATATTTAAACATCACTGATTTAAATTGAAATTGCTTCACCCGAGGGGATTCGATGATTTACATTTCTCGTCTTTGTCACTGGTAACCTAAGGTGCGGGTGTATATTGTTTACTCTTTCTCAAGGAAAGGCCTCTTTGCAGGGTTTCCTATACATTCTTTGAAGAGGGGGGGCCCCCACTTCTGGAGCGTTTCCCCCCGTGGTGAGAATAGTTTAAATAAAGTCAAAATTCACTGTGTTCTTTTTACACAGCTCACCTCAAAAAGAGTTGCTTTGCTGCACAACTAGTTCAAGTATAGCAATCCTGCAGTATCCAGATAAAATGTGTTTTTTTAAATAATCTTTAAGGGTAGCCGTTGTTGAACGGACCAAGCAGTCAGTCATCCTGGTTCATATGTCCAAAATCACCCCTGACATCTTCAAAAATGTCTACAGGAAACACTGCCCTTTGTCTGCCGATCTAATCCTGCTCCTGAAAGCAAAAGCAAACAGAGTGGAAACCTGTTTTGATAAGATAGGGTTAGTTTAAGATTGCAGGAATTACATCAGTTTTACCCATCTGTGATATGACTGGCTTATGAATATGTTGCGGCACCTAGACATAACGTTCCACTTGTAGTATCTATTAGTCCTGCTCAATAGAAGGCCACTAGTTGAGCTTTTTTCTTCCTCTATTATTCGTTTTGATATGACTGCTGGAACAGTTTGGGCCGGGAGTTCTTCTGAATGTACACAGTCTGATCAGATCATCTTACAGATGTTGCTTAAGTGAGGCCTTGCTGTTTGATTTCAGCTTGTGAATTTGATAGTCGAGTAACCCTAAACATAATTATATTATCTTGGAGGCTATGTGGCCTGATTCATTTGAGGCTTGCTGTGTAGGTTTCCATCTGCTCACATTATTTGTTTGCCTACTTTTATTTACCTTTGTTTATGCTGCCAAGCGTTTGACTCAAACACTCCCAAGCTGTATACATAAAAGCCTACTTGTGCATTGTACTACCTGCCACAGCCGTTTATCGCACCACCTGGTTAATGGTAAATTGTTCCAGAAGGAAGATATGTTTGCACATAAACACGGACCCAGGGCCCCTGTGTTTACAGTAGTCATGGCAGCACTCGCTTATTCAACAAATAGACCTAGCATGTTCCTCTCTCACTTGTAGAAGAGAATGTTTGTCTTGGACGATCGAGCTATAACAGGGTAGTTCTTAACTTTTAGTGCTTCAGCTTTTTTCCTTTCAACACAAGGGAAGAGAAGTCTTTGAAATCATAAGGCCTTTTCAGACTCTATTATATATTAATAACATCTTGAACAGAATGGACCAATAATCACTTGTGAGTAAAAGTCCAAAACAACCAGAAATGAGTTTTTCTGCTTTCTGCCTTTCTTTGTGTTCTTCTTTAGCCAGCTGTTTTCTTTAATACTCGTTTCCTCTCTCAGGTCACTGAAGTCCAGATGCATGAGTCTGGGTCAGAACCAACAAGCCACACCATTCCAGCGAGTCACACAGAGAACGGGAACAACTCTGAGAATGAGAGTCGACTGAGGAGCAGCCAGACTCCTCCTCCAGAGGCACCCAGGGTCAGTCACTTCCAGCTGCATTCATGCAACACACCAGCATTCGTTTTTTTTAAAAGCCCCGTTTATTTTACTACACATGTAGAAATAACATGAGAGTCTATAATCCATTCACTTAGGAGTAGTGTGATAGAAATGAATGTACAGCTATGATGACAGCTGATTGGTTGTGTGATTACTCTATAAGCAAAAATGGTAAACAAAACCTTGCTTCGTCTTTACAAATATGACGAATTTCGTCTTTAAAACAGAAAATCTCATTCAGGAAATGAACCAGGAGACTTTTGGACTGTGGGTGTTAAAAAACAAGTTACAAAAAAAATGCCCTATAGGACCGGAAAATAAAAAACCTATAATAATTCCTCACTTTATTGGCAAGATGATGAATTGGTTTATAAAAATAAAATAAAATGTGGTTTTAGTGATGCTAAAAAATAGTGCTTAGTTGCATGTTGTGCTGCTCTGAAGGAAGTTGGTTCTATTCTTTCACAGCATAATGCTGATGTGATTGCTTCAGAAGGAAGATTCTAAGAAAATGTTGTGAAATAAATAACAAGAAGAGCCGAGGTGTGTGTAGTCAGATACATTTGAATTGTGCTGACTGTTTTTGATTTTAGAATCTGTACACAGGCGAGCTATTCTCGACTAAAGCTACATGCTATAAAACCATTATTCAGGATTTTGGAACAAAAAGCTCTGAAGCTAATCACGATGTTTTCATGAAAAGTGCTGTTTTTGCTGTTCAGGGAGGCTCTGTTATTTTGTTACAGCACTGTTCAGCTTCTGGGAAGCATATTTGTAATATTTTCCCTCAATGGAACAAACATTTGTTGCAGCTGATGCAACCCTTAAAAAAAAATAAAAGCTGAATTGTGAATCACTGTAAGTTATGCTAAATTTGAGTTTATGGTGTGGTTATCAAACATCATTCTTCTTTGGATTATTCATGCACACGAGCAGGTAGATGATACAAGTGACACAGGGCGAGCAGCATACTCCCACGTGACAATGTTTCGTTTTTATATGTAAAGGTATCCATGAACCTCTCACTTTGAATCTACCAGTGCCTCCAAACTCTCCAGCGTTGTCTATTTATTATGCTGAGGGGGAGCACAGGGATGGGGGAGGTTTGCACTGAGGTTTAGAAGGGGAGGGAGAGCACAGCTCCTGCTGGGCGGAGGGATCAGTGTTATATTGTTAGTTTTGTTTATGCTCACATCATGTAGGTTAGCCATGCTCAGTTAGACTTTCAGGCAGAACCTCACTGCTGAGCACCGTTTGTTTTTTCAGCAGCCACGCAGACTTTCAATGGAGGCTATCAGGTTTGTTTAACTCTCTCTGTATTTGTTCTGTGAGATTAGAAGGCTATTTTTAATCACTTTTTAATATTGTGCTTACTTAAATAGTGTGTGAGTCAATGGGGGTGAAGTCATTTTAAGGTTGTATGTTTTGGATCTCATCTTCAAATCTTCAACTGAGTTAATAACCAAATATTTTTTGTTTTCGCATATGTCAATCTTCTCTCGTACCGCACCCATCGGGGTATTTTAGAAATAAATCTCCTGAAAGAAAGCACATTGTGTTTGTTTTTCTGCAAGTTTTCAGCGTTCGTACTCGCTGTCAGTCATCTCAAAGTTCACAAGACCAGTCTTGCGGGAACAGATCTGTGTTTACACTCCGTTTCTCACTGGTATGACTTTCAACAATAACAACAACAGAAGATGTTTGGACTTGCTGGCTGCCATGGCAACAGGGATTAGTCAAAGGCTGTTGTTGTGTTGATGGTGTCCACAGAAAAATAGAGGGGGCCAACTGGCTCTGTTTGTGGGATAGACCTGTTTTCATTGCTTTGGTGGCCACCTCTGCAGCATTGAATTTCATAAGAAAGGACAAACCAGGAGGCAGGCGTCTGTTATTGTTAGCCCAAAGCCTGTGTGAAATTCACTGTCAGTTTGTTTACCCGATTCGAAACAGACCCTGCCTCAGAGAGAGAGATGTTTGTTTGTGGTTCAGACCTTAATTAAAATACGAATCTCAAGTTCTGTTTTTATAAACAGGCTCTGTGTGCTTTTTTATTCATTATTTATTTCTCTCTGCAATTTTGATGACTCTGTTTATGTTTACTGTAAACATCCCTTGAGCTGTGGGGCTTGACAGAGAGGGGGATGGTGCGGTAATTGCTGCATGCCAAGCAGAGGATGTTGTTGTTGTTGTTGTTTTCGTGGTACTGGTTGTTGTTGTTGTTTTGATGGAGTTCTAATTCCCCCGAGACATCCGATGGTGTTGTTTTTGTTTGCTTCTATTTTCGCTGCAGTGGCAGTAGAGCCAAGTTCAGCTTGCTAGATTGACCACTGAACTGAGAATAACAAATAAGCAGAACTGCAAGCAGCTATGATCTTTCTTTTTTTACTTGAGAAAGAGGCTTTGGGTAGGTAGCACTGCAATGATTCTGTGAGTGATAAAGAAAGAATAGTTACTTTTATTTAATAGCACCTCTGAAAACAGAGTCTTCAAGGTGCTTTGGGATAACAAACCAGGGCGGCATAAACAGAAAACAAAAGAAACCCAAACAGTAAGGACACAAAAAAGAAGACTAAATGAAGGTTAACAGAAGATTTGATTAAAGCAAGAGGACAAAAAATGTGGAGAAAAAAAAACATGACAGAGAAAAGACTACTGTTGACTGTCAAGGAGACCAAAATGAAAAAAAAAAGTATTTCATGAAGTAAAAAGATAGAAAATACAATGATAATGTCACACACATGCTGGTTCCACTTTTTTGAAATGTGAGAATTTAAAGCTATTCTATTTCTTCCAAACAGTTTTGAGTGATTTTCCGCATAAAGAAAGGCAACACATACATGTTTACCATGATTCCCTAGAGGCACATTAAGGGTTAAAACAAACATCATAAAGGAGAAAGATATGTTGCTCAGTGATACATGAGTTGGAATTAAATTGAGTTCAATTATTCACACACAGCAAGATTGAAGCAAACATGTTTGTGGCCCATTGTATGGAGTTCTGGCCCCTCACCACCTGCTGATTCAATTCTTCAGGTCAAAAACAAAATAAAGGAGACCACCACATTTCAGTGAAATACCTCTGACTACCCCTCAGACCTGCACTGATGACTTCACGAGGGACCACCCTGATGCTCTCCCTTTATCATAATGTCCACAGCCGATGGCTAATCCTCCATCCAGTTCATCGAAACACATTTTCTGGCCGGCAGCAGTTAGCTTTGATATTTCATAATCCATATTTTAAACCGTTTCCTGACATTTACAGACAGACAGAGCGGGTAGACAGAGAAAACAAAAGACGGATTAATCAATACTGAAAATAATGGTTAACCTGCAGCTGTACATAGACATGTAATGGACATATAACATGTGTTTGTATATCAGAACAAGTCATTGGCCATGTACAGGAGTCTAAAGTTCACCAGCTACATCTACATGAACACAGAAAATGAAGGGGAAATGGATCATGTGTTGACATGCGCTGAAATAACCTGATTATCGGACATTTTTTCCAGCAACATCAATCGCAGCATTTGTTGTTTTTACTGTTTCACAAAACTCTCCCTCTGGCTTTATTTCTTTATCTTTGATGGGTGTAGTGATAATACCAAGATTGATCAGCTATGTTTTTAAATACGTACTACCATAAAACGGCTAGCATATATTAGCCTTGTCATTATGACACTGCAACCCCAACACGTTTTCTTTAGCTTCAGATGTTTCACTTTGGTGAGATAGCAGCGTCTGCACAGTGAGAGAGAGCGCCTGATTTTTCTGTGTTGACGTGTTTGAATGTTACAAATAACCTGCTGTGCAGCTGTGGGAACAGATTTAGACCTGTTTACTTCTGTTTCAACTTGAGTTCAGCTTTTGTTTCAATGATTTTGAATTAAAGGGTGAATTGTTACATGTAATGTTGGTCCTTTTTATACCTTTTTGTTCTTAGGCCTTCGTGTTGCTAATGTGCTCTTGCTAAAGTCAATGTTAAACACTCTATTAAATATAAAGATTGTTTCCCAAAGTCAGGTCACTACAGGGGAAAAAGGCTGTATCTTTTAATCCTTTTAGCCCGATACAAAGATATGGATTCTTATTTACATGTAAACAGTGAATCAACTGATTGTCCACACTGGAAAGAAGTCTGTAAAGATTAGATTCAAGAAGCTTCAGAGCACATGCAAAATGCAATCCCACAACAGCCTACCTGTGTTTTACTTATCCCAGAACATCCTACCTATGTTACTGATCCCAGAACAGCCTACTTATGTTACTGATCCCAGAACAGCCCACCTATGTGTTACTGATCCAAGAACAGCCTACTTATGTTACTAATCCCAGAACAGCCTACCCATGTGTTACTAATCCCAGAACAGCCTACCCATGTGTTACTGATCCCAGAACAGCCTTCCTATGTTACTGATTCCAGAACAGCCTACCCATGTGTTACTGATCCCAGAACAGCCTTCCTATGTTACTGATCCCAGAACAGCCTACCTGTGTTACTGATCCCAGAACAGCCTACCTATGTTACTGATCCCAGAACAGCCTACCTGTGTGTTACTGATCCCAGAACAACCTACCTGTGTGTTACTGATCCCAGAACAGCCTACTTATGTTACTGATCCCAGAACAGCCTACCCATGTGTTACTGATCCCAGAACAGCCTACCTATATCAGCCCGCCTATATGTTACTGACCCCAGAACAGCCCACCTATGTGTTACTGATCCCAGAACAGCCTACCTATGTGTTACTGATCCCAGAACATCCTACCTGTGTTACTGATCCCTATGTGTTACTGATCCCAGAACAGTTCATTGTTCTTAAGTTTTTTGTATTTGTGTTTGGGGGTGATTTCAACTTTTAACCATTCATTTTATGTGTTGATTTCAACAATGCAGGTTCCAGTGTCCTTATCAATGATGACCCCACCAGTAGAGGCCCCTCAACAATTGCAGCCGACCCCACAGCAGCAGATCCTCAGTCCACAGCAGCTCCAAGCCCTGCTCCAGCAGCAGAAAGCACTCATGTTACACCAGGTAAGGTATTTTATAGATCTTAGAAGAGTCGTGTGTTTGTCGTTCACCACAAGGTTTTTATTTTATTTTCTTAACCCGAGTTTCATTTCACATTTCTGCAGCAACAAATTCAAGAGGTTTTCAAGAACCAGCAAGAGCAGCTAAATATTCAGCTGCTGCAGCAGAAGAATGCTGGGATTGTTAGTCAAGAGGTAACTTAAATTCATTCTCATATTATTTTTTATCTGTTAACGAATATCGTATAATCACAGCAATAATTATTTTACAACAGGGATAATATTTCAGAGACAGATAAGGGTCAATAGTACTAACAATGAAAACTTTCTATAGTCAACTCTAACAATGAGAATATCCAGCTCCTTGTACTGCACTCCCTGGAATCACGCCTTCAAAATGCCAAGTTGTCTGTTCTTCTCGGATGACAACATGTAACCAGTTCTTGGCTCGACATAGTGTGTCAGCAACACAAAAAGTAGCACTTAAAGGTGCAATTGTAACATCACCCGTCTTGGATTACACACGAGGTGTTTTTAGCTCTGGAAGGCGCTAATGAGTGAAGTTTTTCTAATTAGGCTTAAGAAGTCGCGTTCAGTTTTTCCTCTTCTAGTACCCTGACTTTATCCATTCAAGGTGTCACATGTTCAGAAAGAGTTCTCCATCCCAGGTCCACCAAACTTGACTTGTAGACTTAAGTGCTTGAGTGAAAAAAACCCAAAAAAAAGGCCAAAACACAGTACAGTTAAGTCACAATAAGTTGTTTACAAGTATTTATGGCGGACAGCATGACATCATTAATCCTGGCTAGCCCAGTGGTGTTCAAAACACAAGCGTCAGTAAGCGGAGTTTACTAAAGGAGGCAGGTTTGGGTGTTTTAAATAATTTATTGTCTTACATTTTTGTCCAGTTAGATGAGAGTAAAAGGGCATTTCTTCTGATGGGGTTTGCTGGATGCTACCAAAATAGCATGAAAAAAGTCGTCCACTGCTTCCCATGAGTGTTTGACCAGCAGAGACTATCGTGATAAAAAACTAGCAACATCAGAGTTACAGATGGTTTGGCTTCTTTATATAGCTAACAGCATTACCCGCTTTCATTAATTTTGTAAGCTAAGGGATCGGCAGCCTCTGACTTTGTAATTGCTCAATGAGGCGGCACATTGTGCGTGTCACATTTTCACCCTTTCCTAAGCGTGTCCAGTGTGATCTCAATTGGTCCTCAACAGCTTTCTCTATTACTTCTCCGTAGAAAGAATGGCTGATGTTTTCTGAACTGAATATCACTCTACACAACCCAGAACAATGTACAGTATGTACTGTATTCAAAGAGGGATATTTACTGAAAGACATTGCTTTATCTCTCTTGTCACAGCTGACAGCTCAGCAGATTGCAATCCAGCAGCAGCTCCTTCAGGTGCAGCAGCAACACCTCCTCAACCTACAGAGGCAAGGACTGCTGTCTGTGCTTCCCACCAGCCCTGCAACCGCCCCAGGTGTGCTGCGTGACAGTCCCTTGTGTGTGTGTGTGTGTGTGTGTGTGTGTGTGTTTGTGTGTGTGTGTTTGACAGTATTTTCAGGTTCAGGTCGACATTGTGGCGAGGCAACAAGCCATGAATAGATGATATTGACCAAGACATTCGGATGAGAAGTTGGCTAAATAGAATAAGCACACTGCAAACTACATCCTCCAAAGATTTTCATTCAAATGAATGAATCTTTCTAAAGAACTTACATTTAAACCTTTATGAATGTAGAATGTATTGCACTGATTTTTGTATTAAACTGCTTTTTTATGTAAGTCCCCTTAATCCCCAAGCAACTCTGATTTCAGTTTTTTGATCGTAAGATAAAGGGGGGCGGCAGTAGCTCAGTCTGTAGGGTTGGTCCTGACCAAATCTGGAAATTGGTCTGGTAGCTGGAGAGGTGCCAGTTCACTTCCTTATCGCTGCCAAGGTGCCCCTGAGCAAGCCGCATATCTCCACCACCAGCTCAGGAGCGCTCGCTGTGGGCAGCCACCTCGCTCTAACATCTCTCCATTAGTGAATGTCCATAGGGTCCTGTTTGTGCATGTGTGTGTATTTCAGCCTGTGTGTGTGTGTGTAGCATGTCTCAATAACAGAGTGTAAAACTGAATTTACCCTCGCGGGATTAATAAAATTATCTTAATTTGGGTTAACATTACAGAGTGACTCGTCCAAACACAGCTGTGTATCAAAACAAAAATGTATTTCTTGTGTATATGTGTAACTTCAGGCTGTGAGAACGGCAGCATCCTGTCTGTCGGTGTAGACACCAGAGAGTCTTCTGGTCACCTATCGTCCACCAACGGTCATCACAACCTCCTGAAGAGGAAAGAAAGGTGCTTTAGTCATTCATACTCTCCTTCATTTTTGATGCACTATTCCTTTACTACTACAAAAATGCTGACTCTAAGATCATTCATTAATGATTGACTCTTTTTTTTTATTTTTTATACTTGTTGCAGTGGTTCATATGATGAAAGCACGCAGAACAGCCATCCTCTGTATGGAAATGGCATGTGTAAATGGCCCGGCTGTGAGACGGTCTTTGGAGACTTTCAGGCATTTCTCAAGTGAGTGGAGAATCTGTGCATACCTCTAAAGCCAGTGTCATGTTTAATGTTCGCTCACATGTACCATGCTCTGCAGGTTTCACAAGTTTACGAAATATTGAGAAAAGAAATGTTTTAATTGTATTTCCTCTTTTAATGTCCTCTAAATGTCATATTTCTGTGTTTTTCAAACAGTGTGGTGAAAACAAACAAGTATTAAAATAAGTTTTTGGCTTTTTATGCCTTTACTTCAGAGATAAGACAGTGGATAGAGTCAGAGACTGGCGAGAGAGAGTGAGAGTGGGGAATGACATGCGGGAAAGGGGCCACTGGTCAGATTCAAACCCTGGCCACCCACTCACAAGAACTGAAGCCTCTGTACATGGGGCACACACACTAACCGTTAAACCGCCAGCGCCCCATCTTCAAGCTTTTGAAGCTACTATAAGAATGTTGATGATGTCTGCTCTCAGCCTGTAGCTCACACTCGCATGTCATCATGTTGATTGTTCTTGTTTTTTCTGCAGACATTTGAACAGTGAACATATCCTGGATGACAAGAGCACAGCTCAGTGTCGTGTGCAGATGCAAGTGGTTCAGCAGCTGGAGCTGCAGGTACACGTTTCATTTTATTTTAAGTTTCTTTTCTAAATCAGAAACATGAAGGGGACAACAGCTGTTTACATGTACAATTCTAGCTAAACCATTGAGGAGTGCAGTGGCATCAAGTCATGTTTGAAAACGAATAAACAGTAAAGAAAAGGGACAACTTAAAAATAAAAAAAACCTTGAGTGAGTTATTTTTCAGTGTTAGCTGAGGTGATGTGTTTTCACAACCTAACCCAAAAACAGAAGTGATGTGTCTTTAGATAATTACACTTTCCAGGATGCCAGAAAAGAAGCAGTTCCAACACCAAATGTCATTTCATCATGTAACACAAGCTGTGAATTCACCCAACTCTCAACTTCTATTTCCGTCCTCTCGTCTGCACACAGCTGAAAAAGGACAAAGAACGACTTCAAGCTATGATGGCTCATCTTAAGTCCTCTGAACCCAAACCCGCAGCTCAGCCTGTAAGTACCTGCTTTAGCTGTTTCCTTCAATTAAAGTAAATATTGTTTTGGCCCCGTAGCTGCACTGATACTTTCCTGACTTAAGTGCTCTGTTGTTGTTGTTTTTTTTCAGGTGAATCTGGTATCTAATGTATCCTTCTCCCAGGCAACATTGCCCAAAGGCCCTCCTCCTATGAGCCTCTCTCAGAGTGCCACAGCGCCATCCACACCCCTGACGCCGCTCTCTGAATCCCCTTCAGTCCTCACTCCCAACAGCATGTTCACCGGAACACCTGTACGGAGGCGGTACAGCCGCTCTGTGAGCCAAGGTAACAATGACACAAAAGACATCATATATAAAGCTTCATTCGGTTTGTGTTCATTTATATTTATATACATATATTTTCCTCATGTCTTCCTACAGACATCATCGATAACAAGGAGTTCTACTTGGGCACAGAAGTTAGACCTCCGTTTACTTACGCTTCTCTCATAAGACAGGTAATGTGAACATCCCTCCTTTTTAAACATCCACACACATCTTCATGTATGGTTGAGAAGAGAAATTCACATGTTTTGCGTTAGAGTGGATGGAAACATGACACTGTCGTCAATCCACACTGAAATGGAGCAGAGACACTCTTTCAGTTTCTCTAACACGCTCCTGGACTTTTTTTTTTTAGGCAATATTTGAATCACCTCGCAATCAGCTGACGTTAAATGAAATCTACAACTGGTTCACACGAAACTTTGCATACTTCAGACGCAACGCAGCTACTTGGAAGGTATGTACTCTTTGAAATAATTCATGTTCTTTGATTATTTCTACATGACAGAGAAAATGTCTTTACAACTATCTGTGGAAACTATCAAATGTCACTCAATTGCATTTAACACAAATCTGTGTGAAATAACCCTAACTTGGTTCTTTTCATCTTTCAGAATGCCGTCAGACATAACCTCAGCCTCCATAAATGCTTTGTACGTTTGGAGAACGTTAAGGGGGCTGTGTGGACGGTAGACGAGATTGAGTTCCACAGAAGAAGGCCCCAGAAGACGGCTGGTAACGGGTAAGTGTGCCATGTGCATGAAGTCAGAATCACGTGTGTCTTCAGATATCACCAGACACCCGAAGAAGTCTACCATTTCTGACCTTTTAGCTCCACCTGATAAGTAAACACAATGTTTACTGTAAGCAAGTAAAGAGCTGCTGAGTCTCAGCCTGTTTATGTGGCATGTTGACACTAGCAGAAGGACGTCTTTGGGAACAAAATGAAGCACCGAGTTTAAAGTTTTTAAGAAGTGCGAGACTGCAGAGCAAAAACCGAGAAATATCACACAGCCCTGATGTGTGTGAAACCCAGCTGTAAGCCTGTGGTCAAAAAGGCCTCATCATTGTTTCTTATTCCTTTGTCACGTCTAACCATGATGACTCAAACGTCTAAACTGTGTGTATCTTATTAAACAAACAGAATAAGAGGTGCAGTGTTTATGTTGGCAGCTCCTTGTGCCGGGTATTTAAGGGCATCCGGCTGTTTGCTAAACCCCACCCACCCCTAAATTTCCCATTCTTAGGCACGATGCTTTGGAAAATCTTAGTATTCTTTTTTCTGTTGAAAGATAAGGTCCCAGATTTCAGGCAGAAGAATCAAAACGCAGGGTGTTTTTGTGTTTTTTAACTTGACTGATGATTTTTCAGCTGAAATGAGGCTGGCATATGTTTACAGCTGTAGCTAATGAGCTGCTTAAACATATGTTAGCTCAAAGAATTGTATAAAAACACAATCTCATGCAAACTTTTTAAGGTCCATGTCTGAGCTGCTGTGAAAGAATGCCCTGTAAACAAATACCCAAGGACTGCATCGTGTATATGCATGTCCAAAGGCTAAACACCTTTTTTAGGTTTATTTCGGGGCTTTTAGGCCTTTATTGGAGAGACAGGAGAGTGGATAGAGTAGGGAGTCAGGAAAGGAGAGAGTGGGGAATGACATGCAGGAAAGGGGCCAAGTGTCTGAGTAGCCAGTAGTCGAGGACTACTGGTTCTGTACATGGGGCCACCAAACCTAACCGCTAGTCCGACCTGCACCCTAGAAAAGATAGCATTTTGAACAGTTGATGATCCATTGAGAAGATATGGACACAAAGTCACAAGATTGTTGTGAGGTGTAGAGCTCATATCAGGTCTTTCAGGTATTTATTTTCTAATAATATATGGCTCATTTTCTCATAGATCTCTCCTGAAGAACTCACAGAACCGCCAGAGCTTAGCCGGGTCTGCTCATCAGGTAAGGCTCACCTCATATTTGAGCTCTTTTTTTATTATGTTTTTATTCATTCAAATGATAAATGCTGTTGTTGCAGTGTAGACATAGAGCTAAGAGATGCTCCTGTGTTATGTATGGCAGTAATCAGAAATGTGTCCCAGCTGCTATTTTGTGTTGATTTATAATAATAAATAGAATAACCGACAATGACTTTTGCAGAGTGGTGGTCTAGACGGCAACAACTCTCTATACAGCACGGCCTCTATGGGCTG
Organism: Tautogolabrus adspersus; assembly: GCA_020745685.1. NCBI lineage: Eukaryota > Metazoa > Chordata > Actinopteri > Labriformes > Labridae > Tautogolabrus > Tautogolabrus adspersus. The sequence continues at coordinate 21,537,950 of CM036547.1, read as the reverse complement.
CATCTCGCTGCACTCCCTGCCTCATGTTCTCCAGGAGCAGATGAACGGAGCCCTCGCTAATGGATCCGGATACCAAAGTGATAGCAGTGCAACACAGTCCCCTCCGCAAGCTTTGTGAGTGCTAGCTGCAGAGCTTATACGTTCCCTTAACACTTTGCAGTATGAGCCTCAGCTGTGATTTATGTAGTTATGTGATCACACATCCGAATAATGTTTTTTTTCCTGCATATTCATCAGCATTAAAGAGGAGCAGGAGGACGAGGAGATATGTGAGAATTATCCGTACGAGTCTCCAGAGAGCACAGACGAGCACGGCCACAGTCCGGACATGAACCAAGATGAAGACGACGGCAGCCCGCAGAGGCCCAGCCTTCATTTCGACCGCGTGCCTTCTCTCTGACTGTGAGGACTGAGCTCTCCACTGACAGGCCGCTTCACTCACATTCTGTGTGACTTTATATTCCAAAAAAAACAACAAAAAAACTGCTTCATCTACGTAACCAAACACTCTCTTCCTAGGGAATTTTTTCACTGTATTTATCTGCATTTCTTTTTTTTTGTTTTTTTGTTCTTAACCTAGCTCTAAATTCTGTCTGTACAGTAGAGTGAAATCACAGAAACACATTGATGAAACTGTCTGTTAATTTTTTTTATATATATATATCTGTACACAAAAGGACCACGATGAGCAGAGAAGCCAAAGGAAAGGGAACATGGATAGTTAGCACTTCACAATGAAAACGTTTCCTCCATTCGAATAGCTCCCTTTTGCTATGTTGGGGCCACATGAGTTGATTTTATTATAGTCGTCAAATTATTTTAAATAAGAAATGTAGTGGAAGAAAAAAAGAATATTGCTTTAAACAATGAAATTTTCACTGCCAACATGATCTGATATATTTGTATTGAAGGTATAATCATTTGATTGAAAGAAAACGTTGTTTCTATAAACCTGTCGGTCTTTTTCACCCTTACATGAACATCGCTGAATCTGCTCTTAGGTGAGCTCGTAAGAGTAGATAATACAGATTTACCATTATTGTAAACCAATGCATCTCTATGACAAATAAATTCCTCATGATAAATGTGTACACTGTGTGTCATTGATTTCAAGATTCAAAGATTTATTTTCACCACATCACATAAGGCCTTTTCGGACCACAGGAACTTTTTCATAGTTCTAGGAACTGTTTGAACTTTTCACCCCTTTTTTATTGATTCCCACTGCAGGAACTATGCACTATTTTAGTTCCTAGAACTTCGTTTCGAGGAACCTTTTTAGCTCCTGCTTTAGAGTTGGTACCATGGTAGTGCAAATGCAGACAGAAAAAAAAAGTCCCAATGGTGTGTAGTTCTCAGGGAACTCCCTAGTGGATAGTTCTTTAAAAAGTCCCCAGAACAGTTTGGTCCAAAAACACCTTTTGTGACAGAAAATGACCTGAGGTCACACCCATTAGACTCACATAAAATCATATTTATTTATTCATGGTTTATTTCATAGGGACAGATACAATATACATAGACAAACTGAAAACAGTAATCCAATTCAAGTATCATAGTGACACTCGTCCCTAGAAGGGCTTTTGTGTAAATAAAAGATTAAAACAGTTAAACAGGAAAAAGAAAGAGTAAACAGGGTATAGCAAGATACAATACGCCACACATTTAAGGCAAGTTTGCCACAGTTGCCACTTGAAGCTGCTCTGCTGCAGCCCTGTAGTCTCTATGTATTTGCAGAAAGGCTGAGAAGCAATCTGTTTACTCATTTAAAAACATGCTTTATATAATGGAAGTCAATCACATTTGTAAAACGTTCCAAAAGTTCCATAAAGAGGTAAAAGCACAAACTATTGTTTAGCTATCCTCGTTAAAAATGCCTATTTCAATGGGAATAGAATAATTTCTGTACGTTTTCTTTTTCACCAATGGTACTCTGAAACGTCTGCCTGAGGGGGAGCAGCTGAACAAGTGGTGAAGGGGATGTTAAAGGTCCTTAGTGATGCGGACTGCTTTCCTTTCTGCTGCATGCATGTAAACTTCTGACAGTCAGATTAAGGTGGTGCCGGTGATTCTACCTGCATGTTTGATGATTCCAGTGAGTTTTTTTCTTGCATTTTTCGGTGAGAAAGTTGTACCAGAAAACAATGTTATTTGTGAGGACTGATTCAATGAGAGACCGGTAAACTGTTATTAAAATGTCCTGTCTGACGTTAAAACTTCTCACAATCCTCAGGAGAAACATGCAAAGCGCTGTTGGGCTTTCTTGCAGATGCAGTCTAAATGCTGAGTGATTTAGTCTAATGGCCATTTATCACTGTTTCATAAGAAGGATTTATGTCTGGGTGCAGTTTGGACCTACTTCCTAATGGAATGAAACAAATGGACTGGGTGGCAGATGTCCCACTGTGGTATTGCAGTATGTCCATTTTATAAATCTGATAAATTCACCCTTGTACTGTCTGAAATGTGTGGTGTGCCAAACAAACCACTGCTGTGTTAGGATCCCTATTTGAGATGTTGTCATGCCATCTCCAGGTGTTTGATGAGTGGCCTGGCTTGACTCTTCTTATTGATGTAATGCCATAATTGAATGAATCTTCCATGCATTATGCCAGCACAGATTTGTAGTCGTGCTTCCTGAGTGGCGAGTATTGATCGATGTGGAGTGTGCTCACAGTGTGGCTGGGTGTGTGCATGACGATGGGAGGTGCTGAAGCTCCGGCTCAGAGGGCATCACAGCTGCGGATGCTACGGATTACACTGTTGGATATTGAACAAGTACACACATGCAGGTAATCTTCAAAGTGAATTACTTGGCAGAATTCATGAGAGAATAAGTGTTTTGTAAGTACGGAAGAAACTTGCATGACTCTTAAACTTAGCATGAAAAAAAGGGCTGCTTCTTAATATGCATCGTTCTTGAATTAAGTTATTATTATCTGACTGTGTGTGTTTTATCCATTTTGTTTTGCATAAGATGACAACTCCAAAAAAGCCCCCTGTCGACAATGAGGATTGTGTCGAGCTTGAGAAGACAGAGAACCATGTGTCAGATGGTAGGTAGTTGTCGTTGTTGTTGTTTACTTCATGTCAGTTCCGGCTAAAAGCTGCTTTGACAAAGTTATTGTTAGAAACACCTAGAATAGAAGTGAGAAAGTCCAAACTTGGGGTTGATTTATAGATGTGCTGCATGCCAAATGTAAGTGGGAGAGTGTATTTTCACACAGTATATATTTTCCTCAGGCCAGATTCAATTCAGGAAACGAGATCCAAATAAAAGCTTGCAAATCAATAATCTCTCCTCCATTATTCACTCCAAGTCTCACCTCCCTGACATTCTGCATGTTAATGGTGCACTGAATAATTAACACTGCCTCAAACTTGTCTGATAGAGACTTGGTGCTGAAACAGCAATTCATTTTGGTAACAGTAACTTTTGTGCACCCCAAATCATTTGTGTTGTCGTTGTTTGCATCATTCTTTCAAAGGAAGCACCCCCAAACCAGTGACGGGCTGTCCATCTCAAAAGATGAGGGGCAAGTCTTTCAGCGGAGTCCGCAGACTGAGCACTATCTCAGAGCAAGAGCCGGAGAAGCCGGACACAGATCCCAGCTCCCATGATCCTCTCGGGGGCAGTGAATGGGGTGGATCCAGCTTCTCCACGTGCTCTGACAAGTTTAAAAACAGCAGCAGTCGTTTTTCCTCGGATGATTCCTACCTGCCGGACTCTGCAGGTATTGTTTTACACATCTGAAGTCCAAGTGTTGATGTGATGTGAAACACAGAAGCTCTGAAACTGTAATATTAATCACTGACATTTTTTTATACAAGATTTGAATGTATGTCTGGTGTGGTGTGTCCAGATTGTTCACGGTTTTAGTTATGCTAAGCTATGATGTCTCTTTGGTCGTTGTGTCTTTCTCTGATAATTTTGCCTCTTTTTAGTAGATTTTTTGTCTTTGTGGTCATTTTTTTTTCTCTCTTTATGGTTGTTGTTTTTCTTAACCCTCTGGTATCATTCAAATGTACGACCTGTAAATGCTATTAGGGACAAAAATGACCACTTCAAAAAACCATCCATAAATATTTTTCCCCACTTATTGGGTTAAATCTTTTAATCAACTTCAGATTTCCTGATCAAAACTACTAAATATTTAGACATTTTGGGGATTTTAACCCTTTAAATGCCAGCCAATGCCAGTTTGGTTACATGATGTCACGGTTTTTTTTTTTTTAAGTTATTTTCAATATAGATGGGTAGCTTTTTTTTTTAAATGACAGTTTTGGATATGTCAAAGATTATCAACAGCATTTTTGTTGATGCATTATTAGTTTTTGTGCAGTGTCAGATTTAAAATTGGCCGCCCTAATGGACATCTGAGGACGACAATGTCCCATTAAAACCACATTTGTCAGCCATTACACAATATAATCATGCATTTTGTGATGTCAGTGTTTCCTTTTGGGAAAAAACCCGCTACAACTGTCATTATTACTGTATATGACCACATGGTGCCATTTTCCCATTATGAGCCTATGCATGAAATGATTTTATTTCTTGGTGGTAAGACAACTCTAAAAAGACTGTAGTTATTCTTTATTCAACTTCCACTTAAATAATCATTAATGTCAACATTTATTTAGCATTTTGCAACAACGTGAGCAGAAGTGAACATTTATAGTATCTGGATAACTCTGAGAAGCATCCAACTACAAACACACATACACTGTGTTTATAATCACTCTTACTAATTGGTTTTAGGGGTCGATAAAACCTCCAAATGGAATAGAATGGAATGGAGGGGGGTGGGCAGGGTCTCTGCATGATTTCCGCAGACACCAGGGATTTCCTCAACTCCTCCAAGTAAAGCCTCCTCCTGTATGACTTGGCTTGTTTCCAGCAGGGATCCACAGCAGTGAGAAGCACAAACTAGTGTAAGGCTGAGACATCGACCATTATTATAGCTTTGGCTGTGGCCAGGTGCATAAACACACTAACCCTTGTTTTTGTTTTCTCCACCGTCGCCTCTTTGAAGTGCAGCATGAGCAGGGGCCCGTGTTTTTATTTACTTGGAGGAGTGCATGTATGGCTGTGTATGGCAGTGTGCTAAAGAGACGTTGTCAAAGGACTTTGAAGTTCTACAATAAGATCAAGCTGGGTGAAGCTCACATATTATCTGTCCACTTCAAAGACATGAAACAAAAAAACGCCACAAGAACACGCCTGCCCCTGTCTCATGCTCACATGAATGAGTTAAAGTGTTTGTGTGAGTGAGTGTGTGTGAGTATATGTGTGTGTGTGTGTGTGTGTGTGTGTGAGAGAGAGAGAGAGAGAGAGAGAGAGAGAGAGAGAGAGAGAGAAAGAGAGAGAGAGAGAGAGAGAGAGAGAGTAAGAGAGAGAGAGGATGTAAAAAATTGCGCCTTGCAGTAAACTAAATATATATTTCTGTCTCTGTACACACACACACACACACACATTGTACATACACGCACAGAAACATAAAAACACAAACAGACACATTTCTTCGCTGAACCCACACCAACACCCCTGCAGTCATTTGAGTTGAATACATTTATTCCAGTGCCTGTCAGGCCCATATTACGGCAGGCACAGAAACAGATAGATAGATAGATACTTTATTGATCCCGAGGGAAATTCAAGGCATCCAGTAGCAGTATACAAACATGCAAGACACATAGCAAGTGTTACAATAAACACCCGCTGTCCCCCCTCCCATATGTGAAAACAGACATTAAACAGTCATTAAACAGTCAGTGCAAACATTAAATGATTGTCAGATAAGCATTAAAGTGTCCAACTAGAGGCTGACTCTTAGGACAGCAATACAGATGAAAAAATGAGTCCAGGAGTCACTGAGTGCTTTATCCCTGCCGTGACAGTGAGATGTTGTACAGTCTTATGGCCAGGGGGACAAAAGAGTTCTTAAGCCTGTCCGTGGCGCACGCTTGTGACAGCAGTCTGCCACTGAGCATGCTCCTCTGCCTGGTGAAGGTGCTATGCAGAGGGTGGTGGGTGTTGTCCATGATGGAGAGCATTTTGTCCAAAGTCCTTCTCTCTGCCACTGTCACCAGAGAGTCCAGCTCTGTACCCACCACAGAGCCAGCCTTCCTCACCAGTCTGTCCAGCCGTGCTGCATCCCTCTTCTTGCTGCTTCCTCCCCAGCACACCACAGCGTAGAAGAGGACACTGGCCACCACAGACTGGTAAAACATCTGCAGCAGCTTTTTGCAGATGTTGAAGGACCCCAGCCTTCTCAGGAAGTACAGACGGCTCTGTCCCTTCCTACAGGTAGTGTCCATGTTTGGTGACCAGTCCAGTTTGTCATCCAACTGCAGCCCCAGATATCTGTAGGTCCTGACCACCTCCACGTCGACCCCCCGATGGAAACAGGTTGCAGATGTGGCTTGTTCCTTCTGAAGTCCACCACCATCTCCTTGGTCTTGGAGGTGTTCAGCTGCAGATGGTTCGAACTGCACCACGTCACAAAGTCCTCAATCAGGCTCCTGTACTCCTCCTCCTGTCCATCCCTGACACAACCAACTATCGCAGTGTCATCCGAGTATTTCTGCATGTGGCAGAGCTCGGAGTTATACTGGAAGTCAGAAGAATACAGGGTGAACAAGACAGGAGAGAGCACAGTCCCCTGTGGCGCACCGGTGCTGCTGACCACAGTGTCAGATGTGCAGTCCTTCAGTCTGACGTACTGTGGTCTCTCTGTGAGGTAGTCAGTGATCCATCTCACCAGGTATGAGTCCACCCTCATCTTGGTCAGCTTGTCTCTCAGTAGGAGGGGGTGGATGGTGTCAAAGGCGCTTGAGAAATCAAAGAACATGATTCTCATCGCGCCCACCTTCGCCTGGTACGCAAACTGCAGTGGATCCTGCGCTTGGTGGACCTGGGGTCTGAGGTGATGGAGCAGCAGCCGTTCAAAGGTCTTCATGACGTGGGATGTCAGTGCGATTGGCCTGAAGTCGCCTGGCTCACTGGGGTTTTTCTTCTTAGAGACCGGGGTGAGGCACGAGGTCTTCCAGAGCACAGGGACCTTCCCAAGCCGTAAGCTCATGTTGAAGACATGCTGAAGCGGCTCCCCCAGCTCAGCAGAACAGGCCTTAAGCATCCTAGGACACATCCTGTCCAGGCCCGCTGCCTTCCTGGGACGGAGTCTTTTCAGCTCTCTGCTCACCTGATTCCTGGTGATGGTGGAGGGGAGGGGGGTTGAATTGTCTGTGGAGATGGAGGGGGGTGGTGTTGTGTTTGTCCTGGTGGCAGTGGGGGTGTTGTTGTTGTTGGGGGGAATGAAGGTCAGGGTGGGGGTGTGAAGAGAGGTGCTGAGTGTGCAGTTACCGTTGTTGTTGCTGTTGGGGGGATGAAGGTCAGGGTGGGGGTGTGAAGAGAGGTGCAGAGTGGGCAGTTACCGTTGTTGTTGTTGCTCTTGTTGTTGGGGGGGGATGAAGGTCAGGGTGGGGGTGTGAAGAGAGGTGCTGAGTGGGCAGTTACCGGCTGCAACGGCTGGGCAGTCACAAACGAAGAAATGACAAGCGTTTCATGCACAGGCTCATAATGGGAAAATGGCACCATGTGGTGGTTTACAGTAAAAATGACTAATTTCTCCAAAATGAAACACTGACATTACAGAGTGCATTATTATATTCTGTAATGGCTGTGAGATTACATAATGTGGTTTTATTGCGACATTTTGTCCTTGAATGGCGTACTAGCATGAATTCATCAACATCAATGTTGTTGCTAATCTTTGATACTTCCAAGGCTGTGATTAAAAAAAATCCACTAGCCCCCCCCATCATTGAGTATATAGAAAACTACTTCTTTTTTTTTTCTGAATTTAAAACTACCGTGATATCATGTAATCAAACTGGCATTGGATCGTTTTTGTCCTTAATGGTCTTAACGGGTTGTGAATCAGAATCAGAATCAGAATCCTTTTATTGTCATTGCACAGTGTACAACGAAATTGTAGCAGCATCCATGTATACACAAAATAAAAATATAAATATAGTAAAAAAGTACGAAAAATACAAGGCAGTAGTGAAATTTTAAGCATAAAAAAATTAAATAGAGAATATGTACAGTGCTTTACAATATTGCACATTGTCCTTGTGTGTGTGTGTGTGTGTGCGCGTGTGTGTATCAGTGTCCGTTTGTGTTCAGTGCGGTGATGGCTTGTGGAAAGAAGCTGTTTCTAAGTCTGTTTGTTCTGGTTCTGATAGACCTGTAGCGCCTGCCAGACGGTAGCAGGTCGAACAGGTGATGTGCAGGATGGGTACTGTCTCTTGTGATTGCCTCAGCTCTGCTGAGGCAGCGGGACGAGTAAATGTCTCTGAGGGAAGGGAGGGGGCATCCAATGATCTTTTGTGCTGTCTTGACCACTCTCTGTAGTCTCTTCCTATCTGCCTCGGTGCAGTGGGAGAACCACACCGTGATGCAGTAGGTTAAGATGCTCTCGATGGTAGAGCGGTAGAAGGTCACCAGCAGCTTCTCACAGATGTTATTTTTCCTGAGTACTCTCAGGAAGTGCAGACGCTGCTGTGCCTTCTTGAAGACAGCTGAGGTGTTAGCAGCCCAGGAAAGGTTATCGGAGATCACGGTGCCCAGGAAGGTGAAAGTGTGGACCCTCTCCACGTAGTCGCCGTGTATGTAGAGGGGGGGATGGATCTGTTCTGTGTTTTCTGAAGTCCAGGATGATTTCTTTGGTCTTATAAAAGTGAAAATGCTCCCTTGTTCAGGACAAAAATGTCCAGAGTGAAACCAGAGGGTTTGTATTTTAATATATTTTGGTCGTTCCTTGTGGTCATTTAGAGTCTTTTTTTGTATCATCGAGTCTCTCTGATAACATTTTGTGTATTTTGGGTTATTCTGTGTCTCTATGTGGTCATTGTATATTGTTCTTTGGTTGTTCTGTGTCAATCTTATGTCTCTTTGTATTTCCTTTGTCTTCGTGGTTTTTCAATGTCTTTGTTTACATTGATTTCAATTTAAATAGATTGAAATCTATTCTTGTTTTTGTGTTTAAAATATCCATTTGTGTCTTTTTATGTTCGCTTTTTTGTTTCTTTGTAGTCGGATCTAGCTTTTATGAATGAAGAGACACTTAACTTTTACCCACTGAACTGTTCAGTAATCGTTCAAGGCTTAGTAAGTTATTTACTTTTTGTAAGTCGCATAATCATTTGTATTTTCTTCTTTTCATCTGCTCCTCTTCTCTTCCACGTCGTCAACGCCACCAGATGACTGTGCGGCGCTTCTCCTCGCCTGCCTGCATTGTCGTTTCCATGAGTTAATAATGGTCCTGTTACCGGATACATGTGAGAGGGCCGTGAGCCGCTGTTTCCCCTCATACAAATACATCAAGGCGTCCAGTGAGCGCGACCAGCAGGAGAGCGATTGCTGCTCTTGTAAGATGGAAGTGGACTGTAACTTCTGCAGCTGCTGGCAGGATGCAGGAGAACTCATAGAGCTGGCCATGGAGATATCAGAGGTGTGCTACCGCTAACAAATCCCTTTCTATCTTCCAACTCTGACCTGCAAACACAATGAGTTCACTTTAAAAAAAACAACAACTTAAAGACTTGAATGCTCCACAAACAGCATTACTTTTTCATCTTATTCACAAGTGTGTGATCAGTTTCCTGCATTACAAAGTTTTTTTTTATGAAGGCCTCATGTTGAAATTCACATGATCAATAGCGTGTGCTATTAAAGCAGATTAACCACGGCCCCCCTTTGAAACAGTGTAGAGTTGCTTGTGTCAGAATGTTTTATATCAGCTACATTCACCCGACTAGAGAGGTGAAAACGTTCTGTCCTGTAAGGGGGGAAAGATGGGACAGCAATGCATTGTGGGCATGGCTAAGTCATTGTGAGAAGACCATAACCTCTCCATGAGCATCCTGTACTGATATCACTTCTTAAAGCATGATTCACAAGGCTGTAAACATTTAGGAAATCTCTCCCAATGCTTTCAAATAACCGAGTTTAGTGTGGTCGTCCTAAAGGGAAACTGATAAACGTTATCTAACGCTCAGATGAAAACAGAGGAATGTTATGCATGTGATGCTTTTTTATGAGAAACTATTCTATTGATTTAACATATTCAAACTATTTTGATACGGCTGTTACGTATGTTAAATCAAAATTAAAGCAATGTGATGTTAAGTGACGTTATCCCAGAGATGCCTGTTGTGGAGATGATCAACATCAACATTTCACTCATGGTGTATTTCAACCACCAGAGGGCGCTGCTGACAGCAGACCAGCTGGTCCCTGAGCGGCCTGATAGAGGCTGCTAACCTTTCCTCTTGGAAGCGTCTAAAGCACTCTGCCTGGTCTCTAAGGACTCGTCTTAGCACAAAACAGGGGTAAGCAGATATAAATAAACAATAAAACTTGTTCGTCAACACTCTCCGGCCCATTTAAGCTTTTTTCAAGATTTATTGTGGGGCTTTTTGCCTTTGTTTAGATAGGACAGTGGATAGAGCAGGAAAGTGAAAGTGGGTGAGATATGCAGGAAAGGAGCCGCAGGTTAGACTTGAACCTGGGCAGTCTGCTTGGAGGACTATAGCTTCCATACATGGGGCTCGACCTTCAGTAACCATGGCGTCAGGCAATCAGCGCCCCTAAGCTTCATTCAAACAGATAAAAGACTAAGTTTACTTCAGAATAAACTGTGTTCATTCACATTTGTGACTTCTTTTTGGATGACAGGACTAAGGATAATTGAAAAGATGAGCATGCTTCTCCATGGAAGAAATTTGACCCATATTTGTATGTGCAACCCATTTTTAAATATATAGATTATTTTTCAATACACACGCAATTCAATATTTGTCAACTTATTCAGTGGGCAACATTAGTGAAGGCTTGGGTATTAACAGATAATAACTGTGTAGTAAAATACAGTTAAAATATAGCACGTCTTCATAGGAGTCATTTACATTGTTGGCATATATATTAATAAACTAGGGATCCACTGATGCATTGGTTTAACATCAGTATCGGCCGATATCAGCCCTGTTGACAAACATCTGCACATCGGCAAATAACGTGGCATGAGCCGATGTCAGTAGCCGATGTTTGTTTGTTGTGCCAAATCTAATTTAATGCTGACAACTACTGATTCAAATAAAAAGTTAGTTATTGGGCAGATGAAATCACCTGCTGAACAAACTCGGACTCTTTTTTTAAATTGTCAAACATGAGAGAAAATGGTGGCATTGTGGAAATGTTGCACCAAAAGAAGTCATGAAACAAACAAACTGTTATTCAAACATCTGTATCGGTATGGTCAGTAATTTTCCCAATCGATGCATCTGTATAATAAACATTCAAAATGTTCCTTTCATAACTGAATTAAAGAGTGTTATAAAACATGTAAAGAGTAACAGGGGGTTTAAAGCAAAACAACTTAGTGAGCGTTGGCAGTTTTAGATTTGATATTAAGTCATGAGAATTAAGATTTAAGAGGGGGGGAATACACAAACTCTTCAAACATTCAAATAAAACTTTTAATATTTCTCACATGACAGTTCCACATTTCGAGTACCAACAAGTTCCAACTCACTAATCTGAAACCAGTGCGTACAGTAACTATTGCTACATTCATGTCATACAAAGTGTAACAATAAGAACAGTAGCAACATCAGCAGAGGACGACTTCAGTATGAACCGCAGGAATGACAGTGAGCACGAGAGATAGTTCTTCATTAGTGGTTTACCCATAATGTGATGCTGATGTTCCCTCTGATCTGTCACATTTCAAGGTTGATCTATTCAGTAAAAAGAGAAAGAAAGCTGATCTGGGGTTCAGTCAAATGGCAGCGCTATAGACCTGTGTTTATTGCTCTGTTAAGGCTCAGTATGTTGGATTGGTGTCGCTAGAAGGGCCACTCTGCAGTTCACTGAAGAAGTATTTATAACCTATAACAAAAACAACTCAACTTAAGGTCCACTTTCTATCTTTTTATAGACTTTCAACCACAACTCATGGTTTTCATGTAATCCATGCTATCTCCGTCAGTGATGAAGACCGCGAGAGGCAGTTGAAAGTTTTTGTAATACCAGTAGATCTTGAGTTCATGACTTATTTTACGAAGAACAGGAACGATCTTTCACAATGAAAGCAGCCTGTTTGTAGTATGTACTGTATGACCTGATTGCCATCATGTTTCAGGTGTGGTAACTCTAGGAGCGGTAACACCAGTGAAAGAGGTGGTGCATTAGTTACACTGTTAAAAACTGCAATTCATAATGTTACATAAAGTCACTGTGTCTGATTTTTTTCTTTTGGCAACAACACATTTTGGCAGTCATCACTTTGAGCTACATTCATGCTAGTCTAAAGAGAGTGAGAAATATTCAGTTCAACTTTGGAAACACTGCCTTAATAACAATAAAAGAAACAATACAAAAAACAGAATGCACAGCCATCCCAAAGTGTTCAATATCAAATGAAGATATGTGAAATAAATAATCACGAGTACACAAGTCAAATGTAACAAGAGTATTACTATGAATTATTAAATAACATTGAATAATTAGCATCAATAATTTATCATATTCATTGGCTTACTTATATAATCTACCATATTAACATCTTTGATTAGTAATTAAATAATGATTTAATACTGAACACTTTAGGAGTCCTTCATAACAAACCCGTGCTCGTGGTTCTTGAGTCTGAGAGGCTTTAAGTGTTGTCTTGTTCTTACAAAAGGCCCTTTCCCTCGACTTTCTAAGGTGCCTCTTCGGTGTAACCATGAAGCACCAAACACCGGTTTAAACATCAACAAAATGTTGCATCATTGTCTAAAACTCCTCCTCCTCCTCCACCAGCAGGTTAACAGAATACACAACTGTAAGGCACTTAAATCAATCGAGAAGGTAATGACTTTAACGTCTCTTTTTTTTTTTAGGCTTATTCATAAGGAGATCACATTGTCTACCACCGTTGCATAGTTACAAAACAAAATGGAGGCTGTGCTTTTAACAGGGCTCGCAATGTATGGCAAGGTAGGTTTTAACAAAGGCATACATATTATGCAATGTGCTACAACTGCTGAAAAACAAAACTGCTGAAATAGAACAACAACGGCACACTGACAGAGTCTACAGTCTGCATTTAAAGAGCCAGTACAATAGTAAGTTTATGCTTCGATTAAAAAAGGAAGGCGTACAAACCACATTTCAAAGAGGACATTCCAGTGTTTTGACAATGTCATGCATTTCATACAAAAGCAGTCTCCTTATACTCCTTGGCAATACAAATGTTCACATAATGAAAAAAAAAAGAAAAGCATACTGGATGTGAAATGTCACCGCAGTGCTGTAAAAAAAATAATTTAGGAAATGGATGGACGAGTATAAAAAGTGAGCACTTGTTTCAACACATGGCTGAAGTGTTACACCGGGTGTAGCAGTTCAGTTCAGTCCGATCACTGCAGACAACAATACAATTTAAAAAAAAGAGCCAAAAAAACCCTGAAGTGATTCATCTTTCTGGCATTAATCAGATTATTATAAGAATTACTGGATTATGTAACAATCAGATCTATGGAGTGAAATCAGCTTTGTGTGCATGTGTCAGGGCTACAACAGGCTTTCTAACTTTGATTGGAGCCAAGATTTTCATAGTTTCCAGACTTAAATATATAAAAAAAAAAACCAAAACATTTTTTGCATTCTTTGCTTAATTTCAGTGTTTTGGTTGTTTTTGCAGTAAGAATTATATTATTAAAATGTCCCGCACACACTGCGGAACAATCAGCACTGGTGGTCAAAGGATTTATCCATCACTGTGCTGATTCTTGCTCATAAAGCCTGAAATATAAGTGTAGAGCCTGACCGATTCATCAGCCAGCCGATAATATCGGCCGATATTAGCATATCTAGGTATCGGCTCATTGCGCCGATATTACGAGATTTATTCACCAGTCAGATTTGAGCATTTGATTTGAGTATCTTGGTATGACACGGTGATGCACGTACATGCGCAGTAACTTTCCAGTTGAGTGACCATCTTGTCTTCATTAAATATCTTTTCCACAAGTGTTTAATGACTGCATTTGACAGATCACCGCAATGAATGTGTATATCTATATATCTATCTCTACAGGTCGAAAGATAAATCTAAGAAAGATATCCGCCAAATACATCAGTATTGGATTTTTTCTCTCCCCAATAACGATGTCGACCCCAAAAATCTCATATCGGTCGGGCCCTAGTTAAGTGCGTTTAAAGAGACATTTAAACGTCTTCTTTGTTTTCATTATTATCTCACAAGGCTCTTTGAAACGCCTTGTTATACTTTTTTGTTTCAGGGAATTTGTACATAAAGTCCTGTTTATATAGATACATAAATAAGATCAGATCTAAAAACGATAAATATTTTTCAGGGGAGAAATTTCAACTGGAAGCGTGACAAAGACGCAGCTAACAGCAGAAATGTGTGCATAGCAAGACAACATGGATGTATACACATCGTAATAAGGCATCGACACATTCAAGTTTAATCTAAGACACAGGGAGTGTAAAGCACTAAAGTAATAAATAGATTTTATTCTGTCATCTATTATTGCTAGTGATTTAAAAAGCAGTGTTCATCTCACCATTAAATATCTACACATCATGATTTATCACTTCCCTAGATTCTTTGGAATCAATAGAAATAAACATAATCTAGCCTCTATCCAAAGATAAATGCACTTTTTTTTTTTTAAATATAAAAACTTCTATTTTTGTATCTCATTGTCATCAAAGTATTGATTAAAGCAAAATTACTTCATAATCAGTCCTTGAAATCAAGGTTGAGGGCTTGAAAAGATAAGATATAAAAATCTAACAAAAAATAAAACAGAAACAGAAAAAAAATCAGAACATGTAAACAAAAGGAAACAAAACAATAAAAAAACGTACTAAATGAAACCTCTCCAGCAGCTGGGAGTGTAGTAGCTGCTGACAGAAACAGCAAGATGGAGGCGGTTGCAGATGCAGGCGAGGTGTCCTCCAGTAGGGGGTGCTAACAGCCCTGATCATTCTCATCCATGCTTACACTGCTTTTGCGACTGCTGTCCTTAGAGGCGTCCGGGGAGACGGACGAGAGCAAAGGGTCCCCCCCTCTCACCGGGGATAAGGTGTCTTCCATGAGGATGTCGTTGAGTTTGGAGCCCGGCTTGCCGTGGACGCTGTAGTGGCCCTCGGGGAAGTTTGAGTGACCCTCCGTTAGATCCAATGTGCCTGGCGGCTCTGGAGTGCAGGCTGGGTGGTGTTGGTGATGGGGTTGGAGTGTGTACAGGTCCTGGTGACAGTCCTCCAGAGCGGTCTCCTGCTTAATGGTCCGGGCCCCGAGTTCAGCGGAGCAGAGGGCTGAGGATGCGATGGCCAGACCGTGAGCCCGCGCCTGCATCTCTAACTCCTAAAAACCACATGGACACACTCACAGGTTAAGGTTTTGAAAAATGTCACTTTCCCAAGGATGCCGATGGCAGGTTTGATATCCAGCAAAAAGTCTCATATCAATGCACATTATGACTCACACTATGCACATTATGACTCACACTATGCACATTATGACTCACACTATGGCTGATTGTAAATAGGTACACCATAGAGATGTTCCAATATGCGAGTATCTGTATCATCATACTTCCTACATATGGTATCAGGTATCTGGTGTGGGGCAGGTATGCCAGTCAACTCACAGATATGATAGATATATCAATTAGCACAAACAAATCAGCGGGTTTTAGGCAAATTATTGGGTGACAATCACAAACAACAACACTGGGGCGTAGGGTGTCATGTTAGTTCAAGGTAACAAAATATCAACATTTTTTCCACCAATATTATAAATATTCATTTATCGCACTAGTATTGGACGGGTATCGCTACTGGCCAACACTCAAGGCTCGGTATCAGAAATGGTATTTGGAAGGAAAAAACGGTATTGGAGCATGTCTGGTAGACAGAGTGTACTCCAGAAAATGAGTTATTGACTGACTGCGAATGAATGACCCCTTTACTTCTTATAATCCTATGCGTAAACATCCAAAGGTTTTTTTTTCTCCTGATAATGCTGCTTCAGATAATCACCATAGATACACATTGTGTTCAATCAATCAGTGTCAGCTGAGCAGAATAACAAAGATCCTGACGCCTCTTGCCTTGTGATCCATTATCTACACATTATGGCGCGAACAGTCGACTCACTAGTGAAACATCTGCGTCAAAATAGTGATTCTGCTCGTTTTCCATGAATAAAACAGTTGTCATTTCTTCTGAGGTCAGTTGAGGCTAACTTGTGCTGCATTCGTGTGGGGTCAGAATACTTGGAAAAATTGATTTTTACTGGAAATTTAATTTGAGTGTCCCCTCAGGGATGAACAACAACGCAGAAAGTTGTAGAAAAAAAGTAAGTTAACCATCATATTTCACAGAAACATAACCGTTGCCTTTCATTTTATTAGTAGTTTACAGTATCAAGTTCTACAGCTCTATATCTAGAATGAAAATGTGTGTACCTGTATCCTCAACATCAGGTGTCTATTGGCGTGCTCTAGCTTCTTCTGGCGAGTCTCCAGCTCCTTGGTCCTAAGCTGCTCTCGCTGCAGCTTCCTGATGTAGTCCACTGAGGCCTTCAGGATGGTGCCTTTGTTCCAGCGCATGTCCCTTAAAACCACAGACAAGCCATTTTTTTTCAACTCTCTATATTCTCTAAGATCCTTTCATTAAAGAAAAGCAGCAACAACTACTTAGAAAAATAATGGTTTCCCCTTTCTGTCACCACACAAAAGCTCACAGACATGTTTTTCTCTGTTCAGTCAAAAAACACGAGACAGAGGAGAATAATGAGGCCACAGAGATGAACAGCCAAACAAAGGTCTGAGGTCTTTGCAGGACTGAATGTTGCACTGGCAGTTGTGCAAGGGAGATCAAAAGCAGCCATAAGGATGACCCCAAACAGCAAACAACCCCAACCCCCCAAACAACATGAAGAATTAAATGTGGTGGTGGGATTGAGCGTGGCGTGAAAACGATCTTAAATAGACTGAAGTCTTTCAATCCCAACATCTCCATTGTCTGAAATTGGTTATGGTTAAGGTTTTTACATGGTCAGAAAACTTTTCCCTGACAATGACGAGAGTTTTTGCATTCATATCAATGCTATGTGTAATTGGATGCATTAACTGTATAACAGTAAGAGCGCAGAAAAACATACTAGTGAGCAGAAAACATCATAAAGTAGTTTTCAATGCAGCACGAATATTTGTACCATTCACAGGATTTAAACGTCATCACTCTCTCTCACTCACTCGCTGTGAATTTTCCTGAAAATAACCTTCTGTGTTCACACATCGGCTCACCCTGACTTATTGTGGACATTTTACAAGGGGGCTGGGAAGAAAACCACCGGGTGAAGTCGTGGCGAGAATTTAGGCTTACTGCTTGTGTTCACACATGCAGCACACCGTCAAAAAAAGTTTCAGGACATTTTCAGGAGTTTTGAGCATGTGTGAATAAGGCTGGAGCCTCTGTGTGAGTGGGGGCGTATGTGTAGGTGGAGCACCCAGCTGGGGTTTAGCAAAACAACTACAGGTGGGAGGACACAACAAAAGAGGGGCTGCTGGGGCCTTCCCAGAATCAGCGGCAGGGTCAAGTCAGGACTGAGCTTTTAACCCTAAAGTGTGTGTCAGAGCACACAGAAATGATGATTGATATTAATCTGCCAATAAAATCTTTACAAATGTGTTCATAACCTTTTTCAATATAGCTGCCCTAAATGTGATGTGTATAACAGAGTTAATCTCTTACGCATCTAATGACGAATCTCTTCGTAACATAAAAAGATATGCGTATCAAAATAATGCCTTTGATTAAAGTTCACTTTTTTTATTCAAAGTCTGTCAAAAACAACGTTCACATGTAGGAAAAGGGGGGGGCTAAAATGTTTTCTAAAGGTCATCTGAAGCTAATGTGAGGACTTATTATGAGATACACAAATCTTATCTTCAGGCACCGCAGTCTTTTTGGTACAACATTCCCTCTGTATGTGATTTTTTTTTTCTCTCCACTCAAACAGTGATTCCTTCATAAACCGAAGGAACACAAAGACGGGGTTTTTACAGTAAAAAAAACAAAACTAAACTGCATCTTTGGGACATGTTGACTTGATTTGACTTTCTTAGATTGCTAAAAAAACTTGTATTATTTTGGACACATTTTGGCACAGTCTGTGTTTTAAGGACATTTTATTTCCCTGCCTTTTTCTTTAAATATAGAAATTATTAAACACAAATGGAATTAAGTTATAGGTTACTTACGGATCATTGGATTTTGGAATTAAAGTTCCCAATTCTTTGATTCTATCATTGATGTTGAACCGTCTTCTTCTCTCAACTACAGAACAGAAACAGAAGAGATAAAAAAAACATGATCAAAGAATCCTAATTTTTAAATCTATTCATCAATTCAAAAGTGAAACAAATGATAAGACACTATGACCATAATCATAGCTGAGCATTTTTAAATATCGACTTTTACATCTCCAGTTCAAGTGGAGTGAAAACTCACTCAGATTGTGGTTATCTTTCTTCTGCCTCTCCTTTGCCATTGCTCTCACCTCTGCTTCTGAAACAAACATTGAGATCAATACACCACATCACACACAACAGTGTGGCGAAAGTAACAAGACTGTGGAGTATATTAACCACACGTACCCACGGGGAACCCTTCAGGCCTTTGATAGTTGTCAAACTTGCCACAGGATCCTGACTTATCCAGCATATGCATGATGGCGGGGGACTGTGACACTGTGATAAAGAATTTCAACATTAAATGAGAAAAAAACAGACTGTACGAAAAACAGCTACACAAAGGCCTGGAGAGTAGAGCTTCACAAGGATTCATTTAATATATCCCATGATATATTTGAATGATTAATATTGTATATTTTGATAGCTGACAGATACATATTTGATAGTGGATGCCAGATATTTAAGTGTTTGTGTCTCTCTTGCTTACCGGAGTATTCCCTTTTGATGTTGGGCAGGTTGGCGGGACACGAGTTGCTGATGGGCAGACCTTGCTGGGACATACCCTGATTACCATACATGTCCATGAGGTTAGCAGGAACAGCGATCTGAGGACACACAACACGGACATTCAGTTAGAATCAAACCATCACTGTATAGATGATAATCAGAAAAAAAGCATTATGGGAAATGTGGTGACAAAAGGAAAGCCTGTCATACAGTGAAGTTTGACTTTAGAGGTCTTTCACATGCAAGAGATGCAAACAGGATGGATTTCACCATTAAAGGAAACGTTCAACATTTTTGGGATGTTCCCTTTTTGGCAAAGAAGAATACTGCTCTGATGCAAAGCTTCAGCCAGGAGAACTTAGCGTAGCTTCACATAGCTTAGCATAAAGACTGGAAATAGGTAGAAACTGCAATACTAGCACTGAATCTTTTTTATTGTAGTTGACACATTATATGTCCGTTGTTGAATCATCACACACATTCACATTCATACATAACATGCATTTCATTTTGTGGTTTAGGCTGGGTTGTGTTTGGTACTACTTCTTAGCTAGATGCAGAGATTTATTCGCGTCTCTGCGTGTAAAAATAAAATGCTAAGAAGACTTCAGGAAGTGTTCCCCCAAAATCATCCATATGTTTCCTTCATTTGGGCAAACAGCCGGAAGTTGTTGCCCCTCCTGGAGATGCGGCAGAGCTCACTTTAACATTAAGATCAGTGCAGCAACATAGCTTACAGCTAAGGCAAAGCACATGGTTGACATTTTGTTTTTTCAATAGTTTCATTCAGTAAAAGAAAATGTTTCTCCCAACACATCAAAGGGAACAGGCTTGTGTGGTGACCTTTCAAACAGTGGAGTGCTTTCAGTGTTTATAGGCAGTTACAAAGATTTGACGTAAGCGCACACATACCGTGTTAGCCATCTGAAGTCCAGGGTCCATCAGGCCGAGGATGTCGTCACTGTAACTGGACTCCAGGCTAATAATGTCATCAATGACATCATCCATCTAAAAGTAGAAGAGGAAGAAGAGGAAAAGACATAGAGATTAGAATGAATAAACAAGTGCTAGATGACTAAAAGAACGACACGTGTGGGAAGCGTGACTAAAAGCTCACCTCTTTCTCGCAGTTAGAGTTCAGGGTCAGTAAGGCCATAGGGCTGTTGGGGGCGCTGTTGCCCGGCCCTGGCGGCATGCCCCCGTGGTCAGAGGACTGGTTGTGGCAGGGCAAGCTCAATGCCTGAGAGCCAAGTTTTCCCAGGTACCTCTTTACCTGCTGCTGCTGGGAGCGCTGGATGTGGTACTTGGTCGGGTTCTCCAGGTGAGTCTGGACCTTAAGGCGCAGAACGAAAAGAAAAGGGCAAGAGAAAAAGGGAAGGAGGGAGAGAAAGTAAAACATATATTACAGAAATGTTACTTGATTGGAGAAAAATGTCGTACATATGCACCTTAGTCAATGCTGCAAACGAAAAGTCAATTTCCATAAATCCCACTTTAAATCTGCAACTGCGTTATTCCTGCAGTCACATTTTAGGAGTTTTTTGCTTTCTGTAGTCTTTTATTAGATTAAAAGACTCTAAATATACCTCAAAGTCTTGCCTGTCCCCAGCATTGCAAAGTTGTGACTTTAATATTAAAATAAACCCGGCACAGATTTCAAAGCTTTCGATGCATTATGCATTTTTTTGTGTGTGGAGAAGCTGTCAAGTGTTGTTATCTCAAAGAGTCTCAGTGGAAAAACAGTTCTACTTTCTGCTTTTTTTTTTTCTGCCACATATTTTCAGCAAAGAAAAAAATCAATCAAAAATCAACATGCACATCCCTGGCTTTGAACGCCACGGACATAGATAGATTTGATTGCCGCGGATCATTAATCCTTCACGCGGCATTAATGATCCAGTAAAGCTTCTGCGGGCAAATGAACAAACTTGGGTAACACAGTTATTCAGGATGAAATGGAGCAGGGCTGCTGCCCTCCAGTACACATCTGGAGTCTATATTTACACTGTGAAGGCGATTGAATGCATTCTTTAATGCCACGACCAACACATACTTAATTAAGGCATAATAGAGAGTGCAACACTAAGTGAAGATACAAGTTACAAGAAGTTAGAAACAGTTAGAATTTTTTAGCATGCTCTTTTAAGATTTTCATGTAGAATTAAAAATAAACTTCTTTCTACAAAAGATAACTTTGATTTGAAACATACCTCATAATGGTGGTATCCAAGCATCTCAAGCATCATTGACAATAAAAACGACTTTTCCAATACCAAAAAAAAACCCCACTCTGTGTTCAAGCCTTATCTAAACTTAGAGGAACAGCCGCTGCTTCCCTCTTGGATGCATCAGGAGACTGAGCCTGCTCGTATGAGGACACACACATCCAGGCTCATCTTTTTAAAGGCAAGAAACGTCATTAGTTATGCATGTCAGGGAATCTCAGCCAAGCACAATGAGCTTTTTCAAATTTGTGTTGTTTTATGTAAAATCTGAATTTATTCCTTTATGGTGTATCACTTGATGTCAGGATGTGGGGCTAACACTGTGAGCCTTTGTTTGGCAAGGCCACCCCTTTTACTGAAACCTGCCCGAGGCTATCACTTAGCAGCATCCACTTCTTTCTTTTTAACCCTGTGGATTCTAGGCGTATGCTCCCAGATCAATGGCGCACATTAAACAGAGATAATGCTTTGGAAAAATAACTTCATGCACATAAAGCCGTTTGAATTGAATTGAATAAGGTCTGTTACATCCTTATTTGGCTGCAATTGTGTCTCTAAATGATATTTCTAACCAGCAACAAGAGGCTCGCTATGTTTCGAAATCAATGAACAAGTTCATTTTTTAACTTGATGTATTTGTTCTGCTTAAGTCCAGAGGATTTAGCTTCATTAACAGCGCTGAGGAGGTCACCGGCGGTAGACCAACTCTAAGCTACCTCGAAATTTCCTCTGCTTCTGTGTAAAGTGCCTTAGTCTGCACACCGCACCAGACAGCTGAAAGGTCCTGGGTATTGAACCGATACACAAGAAACGGACAGACTCCCAGCAGCAGCTTGAACAAAAAGTAGAGCTTAATAAGAAAAGGAAAAAAATGAATTAACTTGTTTTATTGCCAAGCGTGGATATTCAATATTTACGGTATGCAAATTGATTGCTAATTAAACATGGGAGATTAACACAGCAACAAAATCAGACTTAACCCGAGTGCACGGGTGCAAGTTTGTAATCATGCAACGTAACATTTGATCAGTTTTGAAGTGTAAAATGCACACATAAAAACTTGATATTTATGTATCACACCTGTCTATGTGATTATTCTTGGAATTAATATTAAAACCAAGTCAGGCTGCACGGCTACCTCCCCCCCCCCCCTTCTCAGAAGAACAGAAACTCTTTCAGAGTGTCTCCTCCGTGCTCAGAGACACAATCATTGTTCTACAGGAGATGCTCATGTGAGAGCAACATTAACATATATCCCTCAGGTATGACTGGGATCACCTGAGGCTGTAAATCGTCATTATAGAGCTGTAAAGCTGACGCTGCCGAGGGGGATGAAAACATATACAAAGAACGTAAAAGACGCTTTGGGCTAAAGCGCAGAACAATGATTCATTAGTGTTGGTCACTAATAGAATCTTTCAGTCTCCACTTTGTTCTCGTAATGGTGTACAACTGGTGAAGTGCAATACAACAACTCGAGCATCATTTCCACTCTTATCATATCATCAGTCCCCCAACCAGCACACAAACAAAACTTTATCCAAAGCTGTAAAAAAAAAAAGGAACGCTTTATACGTAATAGACCACAGTGACGCTGATCCTGAAAATAGACTGAAGGCGTGTAAAGGGCAGCAGCAGAGTATTTAGAAACCTAATCTAGAAGGAAATACTTGAGCCACAATTAGGCAGTCCAATTATTATGTTGTTATTGTGTTGAAATAGGTAAACAACCGTGAATGCTACTTAACTGTTTCATTGATCAAACTTAACTGGAACTGATTTCAACTTGATTCTGACACAAAAGTTGGCACATTACTCCGAGTAAAACTAATCTCCTTAAGTATCCTTACTAACTCCGTGTTTTTAATATTTTCATTTGGACTTTTAAGGTCTTGAAAAGTCTCTGTCTTTCTGACTAACTGTCCAAATCAAAAAGATGTTTTCATCAACATCACAGAACGCAAAGAACTACAAAACATCAATAAGCGCTAAATGAATAACGTTGAGCTAAAACAGAGACTGTTATGGTTATCAGTATAGTTTAACATTGATTTTATGATGATTGATTTAATGTTTGCACATTTAATTATCAATGTAGACAACATTCATGTTATCATGTAGCCATTACGCTAAATAGTACATCAGAGGTCTATGTAGAAAGCCTTTCAGATTTGAGCCATTCTGGATGTCAGTCTTTGACGATTGTTAGTTTTCAAAATATCAAACAAAGTCAAAACTACACATACAGAATAACAGAATTGAAAAGACTGATATGAAATCATCATATTTGGATATGTGGTGTTGTTGATCTCCAGTGAATGGAAAGAATCTGGTCAAAACAAAGTACATATAAAGGTTTGAATGCAGATGTGTAGACATATAGATTCTCAGGTCTGTGTGTGTTATATGTACAGTACATGTTGGAGCCATGTGTATGTGCATCATGGATGTGTGTGACAGATAAACACAGTGTTTTCATACATCTACCTCACTGCTTTTTAATGATAGCTACTGTCTGCAATGCACCTTCAACTTCTTCCTCCTGTACATACACATCACACACACACACACACACACACACACACACACACACACACACACACACACACACACACACACACACACACACACACACACACACACACACACACACACACACACACACACACACACACACACACACACACACACACACACACACACACACACACACACACGTCTGGTATAGAGTCTGAATGACAATAAAGGTCTTTTCTTCATCTTTTTCTTTTTTTTTTGTCAAAATGTCATGTTTTACTTGCAGTCCTTCAGCTGTTGTCATCGTCTAAAACATTCACATTAGCTCGTGTGAAAACATACATAAAATAGTTAATCCAGTCTGTCCCTTCAGTTGGTTCCCGCCATCGTCCCCTCTGACCTCAGGGATTACAGAGTACTCTGTCCTTCTCTACGTGGGAACTATCTACATTTAATTACTACAGGTTTTTGTTTTTAGTTTGATGAGAGCTTACTTATATCTGTTACTTTTTAGCCTGAAGGTGAGGTTTACAAACCATGCAGAAAGTACAATAACTCTTCTTTGAGTACAGTTTATATATTTTAATCTTGTTTTCGGTTTCATGTGTTTTGGAGCCTTTTTAGTATCATTGCACACATTCATTTTGTCTGAAAGTCCAATCAACTTCTTAGAGGTTAATGACATGATCTTTATCATGATATCATTTTGTTGAAATATTTTTTAGAAGTTATATAATGAATAAAATTAGTTTGAAAAAATGAAAACACAGGTTCTTTTTGCAGTCTTGTCAAATGTAAAATGTCCGCTTCATTCATCTGTGATGTGTTTTTGTGCCCAGGCCTGTTATTCCATGTTAGACAGTCAACCCTTTTTGTCCTGATTGGCCTTTTTTTGAGTCTATTTATCAGAGCTGTCAGTTTTACCTAGTCAATCGTGATTAATTAAGGTCTGACATTAATGCCTATATTTTTTTAGTCGCCATTAACTGCATGCTTTTTGTCCTTTTAGGCTTACCATGGATAAGCCTCTGCAGGGTCTCCCTGTAGTCACAGTGATAGAGAAGAACAACCCTGCTGCATCTTTGAACGTCTCATTTCACCTTAAAAAAACTCTCAGTTGACGAGTCAAAAGTAATATCCACCTAATGTCACCAACATTTCACTTTTATACCATCACTTTTCGACGTAACGAGTTTCTTTTTCCGTGGTTAAGTTAATGTCTTAATGTAATGCCTTTGATCTACCAGAGGGTCCTAACTTTTCATTTCAAAATAAAAGCAGGGTTGAATTCAAACAGTAAGTAAAGTACTCTCAGCTAAAGACAATGGCACAAATTTCAAAATAAAAGCCCAACAGTTTAAATGTTTTAAATATGAAATAATTGAATTTCAAATAAATGTTTAAAAGTGATTCATTGCGATTAACTATTAAAATGTTGCGAATATTGGTGATTACACTTTTTAAACGTTTGACAGCCCTACTATTCAGCACATCTGCACAAACTAAACATGGAAATCTACAGAGATATTCCAATATAGTTCATTGTTCATCATTTACAAAGAATATTTTGACCCTGCTCTCCTATCCTGCTTACCATCTCACAGCCCCTCAGATTTGAACTTGTGTCCTCTTTTGGGTACAATACCATCAGGTAGGAAACCACTGCTGTTGGTCTGCATGATGCACACAAGTACAGAAACCCACTGACTCAGAGTCTCATTATGTGTGTCCAAGTCAGTTGTGAATTCACACATCCTCAGTGCTGATGGCTGTTACTGTCTAAAAATAGAAACAAAGGATTACTACAGGAGCCTCATACACCGTCTCTCTCTCTCTCTCTCTCCCTCTCTCTGTTTTGCACTAAGAATAGAATCAAAGAGGTCATTAAGGGTGATTTAAATGCACGAGACAGAAAGTAAGAAAAGGAGCAAAACAGCGCATCTATCGTTAAATCAAAATATCACAGTAAATGCAACAGTTCGATTTAAGTTTGTAAAAGTCTTGATTTCTTGCTAAAAAATGTGACTGACTTTATTTTTAAAATATGGTCTAAAAATGCATCAATAATTAAAAACTGAAAATTTGAAGCCTTTTTTTCCTCATGTTTAAACTGTAAAGCTTTGCTGCTTCTTTTAAGACTTTAAAAGTTATTTTTGGTGGCTTTTTTCCTTCATTAGAAAGGACAGCTGAAGAGAGACTGGGAATATTTGAGAGGAGAGATTGGGGGATGACAGGCAGCAAAGGGCCGAGGTCGGATTCGAACCCACCACCACTGCGACGAGGACTATAGCCTCCGTACAGGGGTTGCGTGACATAACTGCTATCCGACGCCCCTGCTTTTTAAAATACTTAACTGAGTATCTTTGTGTTACAGTCGGATGAAACAAGCAATTAGACGAGGTCATTTAAGGCTTTAGGAAATGTCAAAGATGT
This sequence comes from Tautogolabrus adspersus, assembly GCA_020745685.1. Lineage (NCBI taxonomy): Eukaryota > Metazoa > Chordata > Actinopteri > Labriformes > Labridae > Tautogolabrus > Tautogolabrus adspersus. Next base: position 21,511,701 of record CM036547.1, on the reverse strand, counting down.
CACAAATGTCGAAACATTTTACAAACTTGTGCGATGAATCGATTTCTACAGTAAACACTCAGCAGAATAATCCATTATGAAAAATGTTGGCGTCAGCCGTAACTGGATGAATCTTTGTGAAAGGTTTTTCTTCTGTAATCAGCTTGTCAAACGTGTCTCATATATTTACCTGAATGTATATTTGGGTATTGAATGATATAAAACGAGCCATAATACATCACATCTGGTTCTTGAATGTGAAATACATCACTTTTTTCTGTTAAGTTATTGTTCATTAGTGTATAAATAGTCATCAGTCATGAATCAGTCTTGGCGCTCTATTAATTGGTAGACTTACAGACTGTTTATTTACTGAACGTGCTGATGTCTGTAAGTTTTTATCTTAACATTAAAAAGAGCATCTTTTTATCAAGCCTGTTTTTGTCCTCCGGGATTTCCTAAATTATCACACATAATTAGATGATCTCACTGCTCTGAGTTCACTGAAGTCCCCCGGGGGGGCCAGCAGACCTCGGGTTGGAACGTCTCGGCCTTGTCAGAACATAGTGCAGCTTTTGTTGTGATGAACTGCTCCGAGGGTAGAAAAGTATCTGTTTTTAAAGAGCTGGGACCGTGAAACAGATTCCTTTTCATAGTGAGTACACAGAGTGGACACATTAACACAGACTGCACTTGTACAGGCTCTTTGTCTCTGACTGCAACATATGTTTGAGAAGCCTGAACATGTCAGGACATTGGTCTTAAATCTACAAGAGTCCTCTGTGATAAACCTCTAATAAAAGAGACGAAAAATTCAAAAGAGAGATTCCAGACTTGACCCTTTTCTTTAACCATCTTCACCTTATGTTCTTCTAAAATACACTGTTTGGAAATGTGACAACTGCCAACTCACAGCATCTGCACCCACAGCAGACAACACAGCTTCTTGTTTATACGCTTGTTTTTTTAGCCGGGCCCAGCGGGCATTAGCAACAAAACCCCTTAAAGACTCTCAAACTCGCACAAAGCGTCCTGCTGTACTTGAAGAGGACACTCATTGGTATTTTTTTTTTTAAACTAGCGTGCTTTGGGCATTCCATGATAGTCCAACCAGGATACATTAACAAGAATGCCCTCATTTGCAACGTGAGGCTAGAAGAATGGGCCACTTTGTCTCCCAGTTAAGCAGCTAACGTGCTCTGCGGAGGCGGCAGACAACAACTGTGATGTTAATGTGAACAGCTACTTCAGAGAAGACCTGCAGCCCCTCTCCACCTTGGAGTCGCTGTCATGCCTTTATGCAAAAGGTTGGCTGATTACAGACTAAAAACAAACCATGTGTCCTTAAATGATTAATGCTGTGCTAAAATTAGCATTAGCTAAATAACAGGCATTACATGTGCAGCTGGTAAACAATAAAAAAGCTAAAAAAGTTAAGAACTGTGACTAAAGTGAAATAGAGCAATATTATAAAGCCTCAGGTTATACAATGCAGGGAGCGATGCAATACACATAAAGCATAATAAAGAATACAAAGATGCATTCCTGATGTTCTTTCTACCTTTTGTTTATTTGGCAAAGGATGAATGTACACAGTAACACATTGTTTTAGCTGCTGTGTTTGTTTGCAGTATATTTGTAGTCCTACATCTATTTATTTTATTTTTTAGCTACTGTGGGTTTTTTCATCGAATTTCTGAATTCATCCTACAATTATTGGTATCTGTTGAGGTCATGCCTCTGTCCAATAGTTGTGAGAAAAGCAATTAAAATGTGAATAATCAATAACATGCATTATATTAAGTGTTCCACGCCATATTTTAAAATATATAAATCTGAAGCTCTTTGAGTCGGTTAAGAGGTTAAAAGATATGCAATTTATCAACATTTTGCATTGATTGAAATATCTTTGCACACTTTCTGATGCATAGTGGTCACGAGCTGCACTCATTGTATAATCCAATAGAATCGTACAATTTGTACTTTAGGGGTTGAGTACTTTGTTCTTTTCATGGCACCATAAATCCTTTGGAGAAAAAAAAAATTGTACAAATCATTTTTTAACCCTTTTAGGAAGTCATCCTACACAAATTTTCAAAGCCGTGTTTTTTTTTTCTTCTCTTAAATATGCCGTGGAATGAAAGCAGTGGGAGCTAATTACGAGCATTCTTCACTGAATTAGCGTTCGGTGTGTGGTAAGGCTGTGCTCGCCTTTGTCTTGATCCCTAAACTGATCCCTTACTTATTCCCCAGAAGGTCAGAGGTCACTTGGTTAATTAAGGGTCCAATCAGTCTTTAGATAAACTCATCTGAGCTTAATGTTTGCACTTTTTGAGGTCCAGCAGCTCTGCCTGGTACCCCTGAGCTGTGTGCGGACTGTGCTAATCTACCCACAGACAGGGGAGCAGGTTAACCCAGCTCAACAGCGCCAAGCTGGAAAGGCCTTTTCATTTGAGGGCTTCAGTCAATGAAGAATGTCTGTAAGCTCCAGCCAAAGCAGAGAAATTACTCTAACTTGATGTATTGTACGCAGGCCCAGGGTTTGGGTTGGGGGGCGTCCTAAACCTCTCAAAGAGCTGCAGATTATGGGGAGTAAGTAATGTTTATGCTGCATGAGGAGGGAAGTGTTTTCAATGGATATACTGTATTTGTCTTGCGCTGCTGGCCCATGCCACACACATCCAGGGTGCTGAAAACATGGCTGAGCAAGTAGCCATGAAATCTCTGCATGTATTGTTGATGGGATTTAGTTCAACAAAGATTATTCACCAGCTCCCACAAATCATTACTGTATACTTAACCTAATGTGGTGTTAGAACTTTGATGTATCCTTCAGGAGAGATCTCCATTGAGGAAAATTCACGGTCTATATTATATCAGCTACATTACGTTCCCAAATACGTTTTTTTAACAGCAATGTCTGAGATACCATTACTCTTTAATTACTCCACATCAAAGTCATTATTACATGAAATATGCATATTTGATGTTAATTAAAGGCAGATAGTTTTGGCACCAAGAGTTTTACATTTCTACACATAAGTTATCTTTGAAAGTCAAACACACACATTCACCCTACTGACCTTACTGACGGACGCGCTCCATGTTTGCAGTTCTCATTTCATTAGTTTACTTTCTTACAATAAATCATTATTATTTGCAGTTCACTGGTGTCCTTCTCATATTTGTCATCATGGCCCTTGAGCCAGTTTATGACAAGTTATAAACCAGTACAACACTTTCCTGACGTGTCTCACACATTCTTAAAAAACAACACTAAAAATAAGTAATTTTGTAATCAATGGCGACACCAAAAGCTCATTAGAGAGTAGGAGCATTTAAAAACGCACACTCACACACGCATATTCGAGTACACACACGTGTCCCCATGACAAACTTTTCCATTATCTTCTCAACAAAAATATAAATATCACATTTTCCAAAGAACAAATACAAAACTGTAGTTTAGCGGCCTATTGAGTTTTTGAGGAAACCCAAAAAATAGAGAAATCCATAAAATCTTTGTACTTTGCCGAACTTGCCAAATCACAAAAACAACAATCACAAACCAACTGTTTTTACACCTTTAAGCACTAAAGTAGAGGAAAATGCTCAAGACAAAAAGAATACATGTGACCACAAAACCTCTGAATAACAGCTGCACATGTTCACCAGTGCACGACTCAGCACAAAAAAAAAGTTCTTAGCGGTGTTTCCTGGAAAATGATAAACTCTTTCGGAATCACACATAAGAAGACAAACAGGAAAACTTACCAAAATGTGTGGTTAATAGGCCCTCATACGCAACGCTCTCTACTCGTACAGAAAATCTCAACAGTGTCCCGTCCCTTTGGACTGCCAGCGAATCAAAGCTATGAAAAGATGTGAATCTAGCTGAGCAAATAGGATTAAAGATGGCTAAACCCAAATGGCTGGAAGCACAGCATGCATTAAAGAGGAATTCTCTCAGGAAAGATAATCCCCATATACGCATTTTAACACACTTCACTCACTCCCCGTTTTTTTTTTTCACACACAGCTGTAGTAAAACCACAATTGCTTGACTGTCCACACACACACACACACACACGCATGGCTCAATAAACTCTATAAATACAGCTCTGCATGGGGCGTTCTGACTGCTACAGTGACACATGCAGCTTCTAAATCCAGAGGTGGAAAACTTTACACTGTAAAAAAATTGACAAATCACATATGTTGTGTGCAATTTCCCTAATTCCACACAAACTGGAACCACAGATTCTTACCTTTAACACCTCCATCGGCACTTGTGCAGAAGGTGGCAAACTGGCCGGCACGCTGACATTGATAGCAGGGGTCTGTGCCGCAGTGCTTTGTGGGTACTGAGCGGCCTGTTGTCTCTGCAGCTCCCGCCGCTCCTGCTCTTGAAGCTGCTCCCGCATCAGCTGTTGGCGCAGGAGGATGCGTGATGTCATGGCCGAGGAGCTCAGCGGGGGCTTGGAAGAGCTGTGCTGGTCCGACGGGCTGCTGCTGGAGGGAGAGACAGATAGAAAAAAAAAAAGATATCAGAATGAGAGAGAGATAGAGAAGGAAAACAACGGGGTGATAACAGAGAGAGGGTAGAGTGAGGTCAGAGGAGGAAGGAGAGGTCAAGCAAGAGAGACGAGAGAGGAGGGAGATTAGGGGGAGAGGTGAGAAGAAAAAAAGAAGATGAAGGGAAGGCAGACATTTCTTTTTTACGTGAAGGTGGATAGGGCCTGAGATCAAAAGAAAAGATCGGAATTTTGGAGCAGCAACAATTAATCAAGTAATTGTTTAGTGATTGGACAGACAGACAGACAGACAGACAGACAGACAGACAGACAGACAGACAGACAGACAGACAGACAGACAGACAGACAGACAGACAGACAGACATTTAAACTCTGATACAACAAAAATAGAAGTCCTAGGCACCCAGTATTGGTTCATTTTTTAGTCACTTCTTTGCGGCAGCTTTCGGTTAAAAATATGTCTGAAGATATGTTCTTTTGTGTTTTTTAAACTTAAGTACCTTTTGATATTACCTGTCATCAAAATGATGAAAATTGTATCATTTGAAAAACACGGGGTATCAAAAAGTATTGATCTTCAAAAAAAATGACAACCTTAACAGATGATAAGATATTGTTTTTGTTAATTCCTGATACCAGTTCAGACAATGAGTCCTGAGTATGAGCCAACACTGAGCACCCCTCCGACACCAGTGTGATAAAATATATGTATAAAAAAAAAGGATTGTTGAAATCTGCTACCTTTGACTGACCGTAATTATCACTGCATGTTGTCTGTTATTGTCACAACATTTTTTACATGAAGTGTAGTAGATAATTTGACCCGATACATTTTGTAATTGGAGAGATGCGTTGATCAATACTGATTCTATATTTTAGGCTGCATCGATGCAGCTACCAGTATTGGTATCAGAATCGAACTTCTCTAGCCTCCTTCACATTGCCAGTTTAAGGCAGGACTTTTCAGCCCGTTACGTTTCTCCGTCAATAAGTAAATGTAGCAGAGGCTTGTTGGCGGGACCAAGTCATTTCACTGCCGAGCTAGCATCAGGGGTAGTAGCAGAGGCATAGCTGTGGATAAAAAAGGCGTAATTGTAAACATGGGGCAGAACAGCGATGTGTGTGCATGTGTGTGTTTGTGTGTGTGAAGGTCCTGCTGTTGGTATACACATCCTGCCTCGGGTGCTTTCGCAGTATGTTACCAAATGTGATACCACACACTGACTTGTTGTTATTTGACCTTAAAAGTACAAAGACGCAGTTTTAAGGAGCTGTTGAAAACCTGCAATAAAAAAGGGCTCCTAATAGGTAGATGCACTTTAATGATTCCCAACGGGGGGAATTATGGTGTTAGCAGCAGCAGAACGCTCTCAAGGCACAGCAAAGGACAAGTAAATGTAAAGATTTGTAGGGATTTGCTTTTTGTTGCTTTTTTCATCATATATAAAAACAAAAAAACATGTCTTTTGGTTTAGGACTCTTTACTTTCACTTTGTAGACATCCTTTTGATGAGTAGTTTTTACTATTAAAAAAAAAAACTAAAGTAATTGTAACAGCTTTACTTCACTGAAAGTAGTTTTTTCTTTTTTTTCTTAGAAAGATAAATATTTCAATTACATCCTTTCCCAGTTTCACAGCATCAATTAAAAGCCATTTCCCAACAGCTGAACTATCTGATTTGGATGATTTTGGAGAGCAGCTGCACTCACAAAAGGGTTTTTGCTTTATTAGAGACACTCTTATACTACAGAAAGAGGAAGAGTTTACATAAAAGGTTGCTTCAGTTTTCCCACTCTCTTAAATTTAGACGGCTGCTCCCCAGACAGCGTCCTGCAGTCCTAAAATAGAGAGACTCTGCTGAAGCAGAAGTCGTGGGTATGCAGCCTTCATCGAATGAGTGATCTCTTTGACAAAACTCAGTAAAACGTCTGGCCAATCCAGCTGTGCAGTAATCGCACTAATTAGCCAGTCCAGTCAAACACAGCTTCGCTCTACAGCGTATTCAGCCCCCAACATACCATAATTCTCCCCCCAGTGCTGCATATAATCTCATTGTCTGATGCCCCCTGCTGAACCCTGCACAAATACACTACAATATTGAATAAAAGCACATTTTCGGACCATTATAGGAAGTCAAATTAGATAAAAATCCAGTGCTTTCATTTTTTAAGATGAATATAAACGGCCCCATTCATTCCTAAGGACAATGCTGATCCCATTAAACTGATTATTGATCCTGGATAAATCAATAGTAGATTAAACCACTGAATTGTAGTCAAACAAAGGCCGTAGCTTGTTCTCTGAAAGTACTGCAGTGGTTTGGGACCCTCAATCCGACAGATCCTTCCTTTGTACTTATTCCAATACATAGAATCAGATTTAGCGTTCATATGCATAATTCCTTTGTCTATGAGACTTTAGGCGATTGTGTGTTTCCTTTCATCCTGTGAGTTTCATACAAAAGTCAGTGGAGCTACTGTTGCATTTTTTTTTGTTCAATTCCACCACCAGAGCTAAATCCTTTGATTTATTTTTTCTTGTTTAATCTGCTTCACTGCAGAGGGTTTGAATTTTGAGACAACAGAAGTTTCTTTTTATTCCCCTTCTGGTTTCCAGATGGAATAATTTGAAAGGTACATTTATTTTTTTTAAAGTTGGAAATAAAAAAACAGCCAACACGACGTGAGAAATATTTCAATAGATGCTTAACAGATACAGTTAGAACATCATTTTTTCAATTTAAAATACTTAATAACAGTATCAAAATACAAATAACTTACAAATAACAACAAACACACACAACTGTACAATGAAAGGGGTTTAACACTTGCAGAAAAACTGCAAACAGCCAAATGTTTCGCCCGGACTTCACCTGGAGTTTCTCCTGTCAGACCCCTAGTTTTTTTTCCGCAGCAAGTCCGAGTGAGCTGATGTGAGAACGCTGCAGAATATTCTCCGGAGAATTTACCTCGAGCCAATAAGAGGGGGTGTGACGTTTATATACTGTGACTACTGCGCGGGGTATAGAATGTATACACGTGACCACTACGATCTCTGCGCACGTAATTAAACGGCTGCATTACTTTTCAGTTTGTCAGTATGTTCTTCTCCACTCTTTTATTGATAGTGTGATTCTGTTGGACTACACATAGCATCGATATAAAGGCAAATATTCTCATCATAGCGTCGTAAAGCGGACTCTGTTGCTTCTTCCGCTACTTCCGTGTTGTTTTTTTACGTCACGTCTTACCTCAGGAGACCCCCCCTCCCCGTCTGACAGGGATAGTCTCCCGCTGTGAGGAGCATATGTGAACAGCCAGGTCAGGAGAATCTCCGGAGCAGTCCTCCTGAAATTATCTAGATATTTTCAGGAGTGCATATGTGAAAACGGCTTAAGAAATAGAAGAGGTTCAGCAAGAACATTTACTCCAGTATGGTACTGATAGAAAGTATCTTTTTGAGGAATATTCAGGACCTGTTTCTACTAACAGTTCAGCGTTTTTCGCGCTCAGCATCCTGAGCGTGAAAACACCTTTGTTAGCTGTGTTTTTTTCTCTCTCTTTGCTCACAGCAGTCTCCATTGAAAACAGTTCAACTTTTGGAACACCACCACCACGCTCAAGGATGTCACTTCTCCCTCACTGACAAATCAAACTAAAGAAGGTGTGGAATCTGATAGGACTGTGCACCAGGACTCATCCTTATAGGGTACACTTCCCATGCCTCCATGCTAATGCCAGGACATGATTCCTTTTCCATTTTTAAAGTTTTCTTTGTCAAATTGTTTTAATAAAAGCAAACATTGAGCATACAGAGCAATTTTAGGGAAGTGGAAGTGCTGCGACGAAACCTTTGTGACGTGGCGAGCCAGCGCAAAACCCAGTTATTGGACATATGCCCTGACTTTACTTGACTATTTCCAATTTATCCTGCCCAAACCGTGCTACAATATAACAGCACACTGGAGTGCTTGCTCCTGCCAATTGACCTGAATTGACTGATCCTGAATGTGTGACAGGTGCGTTGGAGTGGGGTAAAACTCGAGACAACGCGGGAATCTTTCACATTGTCTCAAGTTTCTTTTCAGACCCAGATTGAAAAAAAAAAAAGTCATGAATAAAGTTTTTATTCAATTATCTCATAGTTTCATAAGAATAATTAAACAAGCCTTCGCACAGTAAACCAGCTGCAACATTTAAGGCATGCTGTCATATTCAAGCATCAACTATTATAAAGTGTCATTTCTATATTATTCAGACATTATGGCGATCATTTTGACACTTAAACTAGATTTTGCGTCAAAACATTTGTATAATTCGACATTGTTGTTCGATTATTGTCTTTAAAATAAATGGATATGCATCCAGCATGTTTTTCTTTTTTACAGCTAAAAGAAACACAAAAGGATGTTTAACTTTGAAACACTGAATGTAAACAGTACTGTGTTTGTTAACTATAGAACTCTACACCGCACTTTAGGAAGAAGCTGCTGCGAACAACATGGTCCTCATATGTCTTGTGTTTACACTCAAGGATGTTTACTCTAATGGAAGTTGAAAACTGCAGCAAAAACTAGAAGCAACGTTACACGCTCCCATTCGCACAAATCTATCCTACCATTCTCTGAGTTGAGCGTTGTTGTTTTTTTTATCACTCCTTTAAGAGCCATGGGACATGAAACATGATCCTTTTTCACTGTCTTTGTTCCACTTGAAGACTCACAGAAACGTGGGTGTAAAAAGTAATTCTGCACAGGAAGCTTCTTTAACAGCTTCACCTCTGCCCCCCCCCCCCCAAAGTTTCCACCACACGTCTCTCCGACAGGCCTGGCTCCTAAATCGAACAGTAACATTTGGAATAGTTTTGGCTGTGACTCTTCTGTCGAAACTTTTTTTTTAAAACACACCTCAGCTGCAACTGGAGTTAAACAAATTCTCGAACACTTCAACACACAAAAAGCAGCGCTTCCAGACACAAGAGCGGATACACAGTCAGCCTGCACGAGAAAACATACACTAATGTCTGGTGGCCTTAATACGATGGACTATAAGGGACAAGATAAAGGGAAATAAAGGAGATTCTGAAATTAAAAGTCATAATTTTACAAGATTAAAGTCGTAAATCTACGAGTATAAAGTTAAAATGGAAGTCTGTGGTTAGCTGTGTTAATCTGAAAGTTAATATCAGAAAAGTAGCCAACAGCCCACACGCTGGAATGAGGAACGTGGAGCATCTCAGCCTACTTTAGTGTCTCTGGCATGTACTGTATACTACTATCTTTATGGCATTGGTGTAAATCATGTGCATTTGAAAAATTGCCTGTGAAAATATTTGCCTTTTGAAATGTTATAAAAAAAAAGGGTGGAATCCCCCCACTGTGACCATCGAACATTACATTGGATATTAACCCAACAGTCATTACGACTTTATTCTCGTAAAATTTACAATTTACTCATATAAATGTAAGAGATTCATCTAGTCAATAAGGACTTTAATTAACATTAATCTTGTATATTTACAACTTTCATAAGGTAATATTACGACTTTGATCTTGATATCTCTGATTGTTTTTTCTTTCACGTGGCTTTTTCGTACCTTAACCCAAATAAAAACCACTGAGTTCCACTCTTAACAAAATTAAATATAGTGACACAAAAAATGTGTATAGATGCCTGCTAAGGTGTTATTTAAAGAAAGATTGTTGATGTTGCTGATTGTGTGTGTGTGTGTGTGTGTGTTACTGGTATTAAAATGATGTGCAGCTTCTTATTTATTACAGTACTAAATAAAAAGCAGCTCAGTCTTATCAAACTGCTTGTAGTATTATTGGAACTGTAGCAATGAGTATGGCCTATGGTGAAGAGAATTAGTATGATACACTATTCATATTGCTGTTAAAATATATGCTAAATATTGTTCGTTTTTTGATCCAGAAAACAAAATCTGTGATCCGATTCCGAACCATGAGATTGGAGAGATTTGTAATTCATAGCATCACTATGTGTTTTTTGCCTCAAAAGAAACACAAGATAGGGGCGTCCAAAACGCCAAACTCAGTGCTCTTAGTAACAGTTAACAAAGCAATGGTTGAAGTCACAGTGGCTACTTCGACTTCTTTTATAGTCTTTAGGTTACACAATGCCAGCTATGGAGAATTGTAGCATCTCGTGATTTTCTTTCATACATTTCTGATAATCAGATTGACTTTTGTGTGTTTGTGTGTGAGTGTGTTTATAATGACCAGAAGTCTCTCTCTCTCTCTCTCTCTCTCTCTCTCTCTCTCTGTCAGTTTGTTCCTCTCCACTGTATAATGGCTTTTTGCCAAACAGTCCACTGAAACACATAAAAAGCTCTTTTGTCCTTTTTAACTTTTTCACCCGTGTGTGTGTGTGTGTTCGTCTGTGTGTGTGTGTACACACCTCCTTGCATGTTTGTGTGTATCTCAAAGAAAAAAAAACACAAAAAACAATGAATGTTCAGTGTTGCAGCGCCCCACCCACCCAACCCATGATTCCTCTGATTCTGCTCACTATGCTGCTCCATCAAACTCATTATTCGTCCAACAATCAGAGTTGCTGAGTGCTGGGTTGAATTTCACCATCCTGACAGCAGTCAGTCACAGAGATTAAGAAGCTTTGCATCCAGACAGAAGAGATAGTAAGCTGCAGATCTGAGTCACAGCTCTGAGCTGTTGATGGAAACAGACACATCTGCACCACCAACACTGCTGCTGTTAATGACTGAAGGTAAGAGCTCTGCCTAATGGACAATAATGGTATAACAATAACCCCATTTAAAAACAATTGCCATGGCATTATTACTTCATGTTTCAAACACAAATCTTTATCAAGTAAGGTGAATATTATTTGTCAAAATGGCACAAAATCTTCATATTTTTATACATTTTGGTTCAAAAGTCAAGAACTAATTGCAACCAAGTCCAGGATTATTTAAACAACTATGAATTATGAATAAGGCAGAACAGTTGAAGACAAAATTACCAAACACAAAACAATCTGCACAAGAAGAAAGTAGCTTGCTGTTTATACTTCTCACTCGCAGCTCTGTAAACAAACACTTTCCCTCATGTAAAAAAAGTAGTGTTAACCTTCCACAATCTGCTTCAACACAGGTCAAAAATGTCACCGCTGCCGAGGCTCAATACTCACAGAGTGTCAAATGAGCAGGGTCTGTACACTTGCACTCCTACGGCCTCCATGTTTGTTTGTTTTCTCCTGAAGGTGCACTACCCGCCCTTGGAGAGCACTGAAAGTCATGCTGGTGGAGCAGCGCTGAAAGTGTGTCAGAGGGGGGAGGCTCCTGGGCCCGGCCTGGAGTCTCCAATCGCTGCTCAGAGTCTGAGACGGAGGACCGGCCTTGTCCAGTGAGAGGGCAGAGCAGAGCAGAGGGCAACACACTGCCCATCAACACGCCGCTTTAGAAGCACACGGATACTGTTTCACTGACATGTGTTGCTGCTCAGTTCAGTGGACAGCCTGTAACAGCGTTTTAGTAGCTTACATGGTAAAACCATCCTTCTCCTAAATGTCAGCTCTGTGGGAGCTAAGGTAGTGGTTCCCAAAGTGGGGGTCTGGACCCCCGGGGGGTCGCGAGCTGCCAAGAGGGGGGTCCGAGATGCCTTCCAAAAAATTATAAAAAATGTAAAATAATTAAAATTGTATATTTTAACTATTATTTTAAAAAATAGATACAAAAAGTAGATCAGGTCCAAATAAAACCATATCATTAAGTGCGATCAAAATGAAATGGATGTGTATAAATACTAAAGATGAAAGTTTGCACATGACATCAAAAATGTCGGTGTATGCGAACACTTTTTGTATGTCCACTCAGTGCTAACGTCTACATGGAAATGACTTGTACTCTGCTTCTGGCCTTTCTTACAATAAATTACTATATTCATTAATTTCATGGTGTAAAGGCTGCTGTATCCTTTTGTGTTGTTCTATTGTGTTCCCATTGTTTGGATAGGCTGATTAGTGCGCGTGTGTGGCTGCGCTATATGACATATACGGTAACTTAACCACCTCCAGGGATACTAGGGGTCCCAAGTCTCTGACACCCTTATTTTGGGGGTCAGAAGCTGAAAAGTTGGGAACCAGTGAGCTAAGGGACAGCTCTGATTTCATTCTTGGAAACAATGCATTTAAAAAAGAAAAGAAAATGTTTATTTAGCTCAAAGCACCGACTCTTAGTTATCATTGTTTTATTTGGATGTCAGAGCTTTACTGTGCAGAATGATGTCATAGTTAGATAAAGGTAAGGAATTTTGTACAGAATTTGTTTTTATTTAGATTGAATAGGTCAAGAAAAGCCTTGTTGTGCTTCACCGTTAAGATGTGCTGCTACGCTGGGTGGCAGTGTTACCTGTAAGTCGAGCATCAAAGCCATGGCATTCCAGGAATTTAAAGCCATGTTGTATAAAGCACAGTGCACACTGTTTTTTTAAGCACAGTGCGAATGTTTCCACCCTTCCTTAAAGCAATAATGTAATACAAACAAGACAGCTAGCACTGATGTCATCTTTCTTTGTGTCACAGTTCTCTCCACCTCTATGACCTTTTAAAAAGTTACATGTTGCTATAAACTGAATATCTTTGGGACAGTCAGAGTAAACTTGACATTTGAAATCACCACACTGGGACGACTCTGGGAAACAGTGATAGGACATTTTTCACGCAGACAAACCCACAGATCAGATATACAAATCATTGTTATTTGTATAGCTCTCTTTTGCAGCATATGAACCTGATGGAAATGAAACGTGTCCATGTGCAAACAGATTCTTGTGTTTTCTATGAGGAACAATGAGTACATGTGAAGACTTTTCTTTACTTTTCTGTAGAGAAGTCACAGGACGAAGACATCAAGGAGTAATTTTATGTCTTAAAACAGGGCTGCAGGGATCTTAAAGAAGTCAGGGAATTTTCCCAAGGTATAAAAAAAACAGGTGAATCTAAATCGATCCCGTAAACTTCAATTCATAGCTTGGGCTTTTATTTACATCGACCCTGCCTTTATTTGGGACAGGTGTCAATAGAAGCAAGCCTTTAATTATTTTAAAACTAAACTTGAGAACGGCAAAGATGTGAAGACTATAAAATTGTAAAAAGACAGCTTTGAGCTCAGTGCACATTTTAACTTCACAATGTTGGCTTACTTTTTGGGGGAAATTATGTCATATATTGACTTATTAATAACAAATAGCTATAAAAGAAGATTAGTGTACGAGCAGTGACAAAGCACGAAGGAGTGTGGTCTCTTGATAAGAGTCTGCACCACAAAAACACAGTCCATGATCCGGTCTGCTTTTGTCAGCCTCTACCGCAGGTGTCATCTACACAGAGCCGAACAGGCTCTCCTATCAGGCTACACAACCTCACAGCTGGAATACAGCTCAATAACCATGACCCTACATGACAGTACAACGATCCACTCCACTCCCCTGCTGATCACAACAGCCAGCGTGCTGCAGCTGGCATCTCCTCTGGAAACAGACACCAGCAAGAAAAGCAGTGATAATGGGAAGCAAATGTATACGAGTGTTGAGTCTGGAATGATGTAGACTTTCTACCTCATGGAGATTAAAAGATGTTTGAATGAGAAAGAGAAGCAAAGAGGGGAAAAGAACTGCACAAACAACTTACGACTAGGTCGCTAGTTCAACCAAGTAAACAACTCAGGGAAGACACTGTATTTTCTTTGGTGTGGCTAGTTAAATATCTAATACACACTAAAGACTATAGGTGGTTTCGTAAAAGCAGTCAACATCTGTGCAGCACTAAGAGAAAACCAATAAAACATCATTTCAATGCAAAACATCCTGCAAACCAATATTAAAACATGTCTAAAACTGAGACTATAGGGATGCACTGATGGGACTATATCAATACTATCAGAGCTTTTGGTATCAGGTGAAAAACAATACTTATATGATACCAGTGATAAGCTGTATGCTTTGTGTGTGTTTGAGCATGGTGACAGAAATGTATAAACTTTGTTGAGATTGCTAAAACAGCTGGCACACGCAGATATCTCCTTCCATCTGACTTTAACACTCTGCTGACGAGGGTGGGAAAATATTTCAATACAGCAATAAATCGTCGTCCTGACTCTTGTGATACAATTATTAAAACACTGGAGCTCAATATGGACATTTTAATAATAAAAAAAAAAGAACATTTGGAAAAATCCAAAATTGATTTTCCCTGGGAATTTGAGCTAGCCTAGTGGTAATTGCCCATGTGCGGAGGCTACAGTCCTCCAAGCGGGCGACCCAGGTTCGAATCCGACCTGTGGCTCCTTTCCCGCATGTCATTCCCCACTCTCACTCGCCTCGATTTTCCCCTCTGTCCACTGTCCTATTTAAATAAAGGCATAAAAAAGCCTAACAATAAACCTTTAAAAAAGCAAATAAAAAAAGAATGATAATGTCAGACTCAGGCAGGCAGGCAGGCAGGCAGGCAGTAACCTCCGGTGTTGAAAAGTGAATTCAATGCGGAAGTGCAAAAAAACCTGATGTTGCTCGAGTGACCGCTTGAGGCTGGCTGCAAGAGACACACAAGTCAAAAGATACACACCGCATTTTAACAAAAGACAGTTTTTACAGCAGAAATAAACATGTTTACAGCCTGGTACAAAAAACTATTTTAGTATGATTAGTTATTGTCGTCATCGGCACACACTGTACGGGGAGTCAACTTTCCTATAACTCATCCGTTTGGATTTGATGAAGAATACGAGTTATGTTGTAAAAACATACATTAGTCCTCCACTCCAACTATCGAGGGGCATTTAGTATTCCTCAGTTTATCAGATTTTTTGTTGTAGAATTCAACGACAATGATCTCTGTATGGTCTGATGTTAACTTTATAGCAGGCCACATATCGTATCATAGTGTGGGTTATTCTGCGACTCTAACCCCTGGAAAGAAGAATACGTTTTGTTATGACATCCTTCTCTTTTAGATTTTATTGAGGGATTAACTCGGCTCTCAGTCACTTATTTTTTTTATATCTGTGGTTGTTTTAATGACTTGTTTTGAGTTTAACAGCAAACTGAAACTTTCCTGAATTACACAATGATCCTTTAAATTCAAATTAACATGCATGTAAATCATGGCACAAACACGATTAAATAGGATTTGTCTCATGTTCTTAATAAGGGCCCGTGGTATGAAACTAAACTGGGAGGAACTATGTTCATAAGAGTTCATTTATTTATTGTCTTTTAGTATGAAGTGTAAGCACTTTTCATTCTTCATGCTTATTTTTACAATAATATATGAGCAAAATCGCACCTTAAAGTATGCACAGACTCTTTTAAAAACTGCACTACCTCCTTTCAGACACTGCTGATCCTTGCAACATAAATAGTTCAATTCAATTCAATTCAAAAAACTTTATTTATCCCCGGGGGGCAATTCAAGGTCACACAGAGCAGGAAATGAACGACAGTGAAGGTATGCTAAACAATTAACAACAATAAATAGAATAAACAAGAATAAAAATAAATAGTGCTGTGCAGCTGTAGGTCTACTCTGACACGTTCAGGTCTAATTGTACCAGTGTTTTTAAATGTGTTTAATGTTTCGTCTAAATCTTTCTATGAAACAAAGAAAGATTGATGTATAAAAAGGAAGAATTCACAACAAGCTAAACGGCCACATCTGTTTCATATCATTTGCACTGTTAAATACATGACACAGTATTCAAACAGATGCATAAAAGTAGGGCAGACACTAACAGCCCCTTTCATTTCTGATGAATCTGCCGATTATTTTCCGGATTCTAAAATGCAAGAAAACTGTGATAAAAGCTCAACACAATTTCCTTTCACTCCAGATAGCATCTTTAAATGTCTTTTTATTTGCTCACAAAGGGCCTAAACATCTCAACATCTAAATATAGACACATTCAACCCAGCATGAAATCAATTGGACAAATTCACATTTTCATGGTTTTACACTATGTTCTAAAGACAGTTGCTGCAAACCCTGCCCCTCTGGTAAACTAGCCGTTAATTCAGTTCACAATGCCTCATTAAAATGAAGGCAAATAAATGTCAAACATATATAATTGGTTTACATTTCTAATGTTGCAAAGCCTCGAGCAAGCTGTGCAAACATCCATAATGATAATAGGGTTCTTTGCCTGGTGTTTCCAGGAAGCTAGGAGTAGTTTGGATAACTTGAACACGCCTGGTCTTATTTGTTTAATTAGACTCTGTGTCCTCTATTATATCCTTCACTTGTTTTCAGCTGGATGACCCCGGCCCTTCCTTCTCCCCCCCCGTTCTCCTCCTCCCTCTGCTCTTAAACAAGGAGAAAACCAGACCATCCAAGGTCAGTACAGTAAAAGATTTCAGACACTTTCCTACAGCAAGTTGACTGAGTCCATGAGGCTTTCAAATTCAGCTCAGAAACACAACAAAGCAGCTCTCTCTGGGACTCTACAGGGCTGATTTGTTCTTGATTTTGATTTTCTGCAAAGGTCAAACACACCATGTTATCAAACTTCGACTTGAACTGAGGTAATGATGTCTGAAAAAAGAGAGGACTCAGTTCTTATTTTTTATTCACTTTAAAACCATGAATAAAACTGTACTCACTGAACTGTTTTGTGTTGATTGACTTGATGTGAAAATTGCTAGCGTGCATCTGAAACAGTTTTATTGAGTCGTTGAGCGTCTTTTACAAGCTTTGCAGGCTCTTTTTCACACACAGAGCCACAGTTAACGTAGTTATAAAAAAATATATTAAAAGGCCAAAACCGTTTGTCTTTTCTTCATGAGTCATTTATCAGGCAAACATAATCAACCAGACATGAACTGTCACATCTGAGAAGAAGCTACTTTCCTTTTTCCTTATGTGAAAGTAAACTGAAGTCCCAAAATAAAAATACAAATCTTGTGCACACAAGTTGTTATCTAACTTGTATGCACAATATCTATATCTATTTTTCTTTTTTTACCTTTTAAACTTTTTGGGACTTGAGTGGCTCTGTTCAACTTTAAGCTTTTTTCTTGGTAAAAAGACAAGAAACCAATCTGAGGATGGTGATGGGCTTTGGGATGTTTCGATGCTCATTTTTCAGTAATTTGGACATTTAATAGACCCCATATATTAATATTAGCATTATGCAGACCTGCAGAGTAAACAATGATGAAAACAATCGCCACGTTGCTCTCTACAAATTCATCATCAGGCATCATCATGGAGCTACTGTTTGTTTATTCAGTGCAAGACATCACTTCAGTCAATGACTGGCCGTACTGTCAAATCTAACGGCTGCACTATCCAGCAACGTTTTAAAGACTTGTTTTAAATATAGTTATCTACCCTGACAAGTCAAAACAAAAAAATCCCATGTGTTATGCAAAGCTAATTACTAATGAGTTGGTCCATCCAATGTCTCCAGATCAAGAGTGTTTTCACTTTAAGGGGCCTTCTTTGCAAAATGTGACCGATCACAAATCTGGTCAAATCTACTGCACCAGAGCAGAACATCGGACAGATGGAGAGCAATTTATGAGACCGGAAAAATACAAAAAGGTTCAACAACAAAGTCCAAGCGAAAGGCGACACAGATGCAGCTTGCAGTATTTGTATTCAATAAATGCTGCTTTTATGTGTTCGTGTGGCTAATATGACAGTTTGACTTTTATCCTTTCACCTGAAATGAAAAATAAAAATGAGAAGAAGTGAGTATTGCCTTACTTTCATATCTAATGAGTAAAACAAGAAGAAGATTTTCGTGCTTTTTGAGTCCCAGTGGTAAGATAATAGCATGAAATGCACGTTGAATATCTCTTTGTTTAAAATATGATTGGTCAGTAGGGGAAGCTTTTATACGGGTTGACCTGTGACTGATTATGTTACTTCCCTTATCCCAAATCCTGCTTCACGGTACAGGCCTTACGGGCTGTTTCCTGCTGTGTAGGAAGTGCTTTGTTGAAAGTGTAGCTGCAGTCCCTGCTGGTCACCAATAGAGGATGACAAAAGGCACATCTTACTATAATAACCACTCAAAAGTAAGAAGTAAAAAAAAACAAAGTTAATGAGGGTAGAAATGTTAATCACACATGAACTTCAAAGATGCTGCAGAGGAAATCTAAATAAGAGGTCATAACTGCAGAGCGTCTTTTACTTCAGTCACCTGTCTGTGTCGTTTAGCTCTGCAGATCAGCGGTGAAACTCTCCGGCCTCTCAGGACATTTCTGTCTGGGAGTCCCCACAGGAACAGGCCATTCTAAACACAGAGTAACCTCCAATCTCAGACTCAGGTCACTGTGACGCACAGATACCAATGACCTTTTTGGGCGTATTTAAAACGTATTCTTAAGTGTAATGACATTCTCCTGCCAATTCATACACACAAATGGAAACTCAAGACTAAAGCCAATCTGCATCATACACTAAAGATAGATACACAGTCATGTTTCATATAAATCCAGACACAAAGACAACCATGTTGAAATATGACTGAGTATTTCACCTCATAGAACTTTCAAGTTTTTGTCATTTTGGCTTTTTATGCCTGTTATTTAGAGACAGGGCAGTGGATAGAGTCAGAAATCGGGGAGAGAGAGAGAGAGTGGGGAATGACACAGGTCGGATTCCAACTCGGCCAACCCACTTGGAGAACCATAGCCTCCGTACATGGGGCACACGTACGAGCACACTAACAACTGGCGCCCCAAATAATAATATTTAAATGAAATCTTTCTCAACATTAAGGACCAGGATGAAAGATTGAATTGCATTGCAGTTCAGGATTGTGTTCACACAGGAATCTGATACAGGGCACTTTTAAAAAGTAATGTGGACAGCCAAACAAAAGATCTGAGCAATAAATTCAAATGAAGCATCAAGGCTTACATTATCAACGTATAGCCTTTGTTACCTTAGTACGGATCTAAGGATGCTCTTTTCCTGTTTCTAGTCTGTAAGCTGTGCAAAGCTTACTTATGCCTTCCCTTCATGTTCAGGGGACAGACAGCCTTTATGGGATTCTTATGGTATCTGTAGTGAGGTTGCAGATTGAACTGTTGTCCCTTTCTAAACATGTAAAAGAATCGAGAGTCAACGAAAAAATCTTGAAAAACAGAAAAAGCTAAAGGACCTCTCTAAACCAAGTGCCTCATTGGTCTTAGGCTACTGAAGTTACCTTGCAGCACAACACGATAGATACATAGAGGAGGATCTGAAAATTGTGAATATCAAATCTTTAATTGCTGACGAAATCTATATGAGGATAAATACATGATTGGCAATTGATCGCTCTGAAAAGTCACGAGTCTTTACAAAAACAATTTTTTTAACATCAAATTGAGAATTTATTGGCATAGCTCTTTCATAGCTCCTTATTTTTTTTGTATTTAAATATTTTTGGCATGATAGGTAAAAGTCAGTGTAGAAAATAACACATTTGCACTCGGCAAATATTCACTGAAGCTTATTTTGGTGCTAATACAGAAAGTGTCTATTCAACACCTTAGATCGTGTCGTGTATCCATTAATATGCAGATTTAAGAAATATCCAGAAATGTAGCTCAAATAGACTCCACGCACTAGAAAGCAAAACTAAAAGATCTTTGACTTTAAGTCTAAATGTGACTTTGTATGAACATTTTTTATGTTTTAGATGCCAAGATTGCTGCATAAAGCGATCCCCTCCCTCTGAGTTGAGGATATAACACATCCCCTGCTAAATTTATACAGCTTATTTACACTGCATACAGACTAGCTGCAGCGCCTGTCTCACATCTATATTAGGTACAAGAAGTCTGTCACATCGTCTGCAGCTGTCTGAGCACTCTGTTAAACTTCCATGAGGACAGCAAAACTGAAATGACATTACAGTATATGCTTTGTCACACTTCAGATTTTGAAAACTGTGTGGGGGTCAACATGGCAAGACATCACACGAGCCTAAAATAAATCACGCTAATTATATCCAATTTGCGCAACAATGTCTCATCACACAGTCCTCGTGACTGTTATTATGCTGGGTCATCCTCATGTGATGGGAAGAGGAAGTGGGATACCATTCGATCGACAACAACTCTTCACACGAATTCACATATTCCAAAGGAAATTGCATGAAATGAAATGATCTGCGATCGTCCAGAACCAGAACTGAGACTGCTTTCTCTGATCTGCTCCGTACCAACACGACACCGCTTAGATTCAGGCAATATACATGTGTAACAGCGTAATGACATTTCACTAATGAAGAAATTGGTTTAAAAAAACGCAGAACTGGGTTAAAGGTTAAGGCTGCACAAGATAAACTGTTTCCTCCCTCCTTCCTAGAGTGGTTGAATTTAGAGGAGAAAAAAAAGATAAACTACAAATCTGATACAAAAATGTCAAGTGCCAGAGGGGGAAGAAATAACAGGAATCCAGCGAGCGCTGCAATGAGAGCTCTGTTTGCACACAGTGGTGTACTGTCCTCTGTGTGTCTCAGCCTCACAATGAAGCTACTGCTAAACAACTTTAGACATTTAGACACCAAATACAGATAACCAGACACCATCCTGTTAATAGATGTGTTGTCGTCATCGCCGTCGTCCACATCGTAAAGTGGTGAGTTTGACAACTTCACTGTTATATCACAGCTTTTATGTGTTTTTATGGTGCATTAAAATCTCCCAGACAAGAGACCTACATTGTTTGTACATATCCCTAAATAAACCTGGTTATATATTGTTTAACAATAGCTCTTTAAAAGGCCAAAAGACTCGGTTTCTTATTTACGTTCAGCATGCATTGAGTAACCAATGTCAAAACATCCATTAACTAATGAGGATGAGGAAGTTTACACGTTTTCTTTTCATTATTTGTAGAAATAAATAAATTAAGATACACTTTTTCTTGCTAAATTAGCTGTGAAGGTTAATGCAACTTTCCTGTCTGTCCACTAAAATGAAGCTAAAGATAGCAGCTAGTTAGCTTAATATGCCTAAGGCTATAGGTCTGGTTCATAGACTGTTGAAAACATAGATGTAGTCTCAGTGATTTCATCCATCGATCGCGGTTAGGGTTAGCTTGACGTATTGAAAATGCTATCTGAACCACACTTTCAGTTAACCTGCAGGCAAAGAGGAGCAGCGAGGCGGGCCTTGAGCCTCCGGACAAACAGTTACAGCGCACCCGCTTGCAGTCTGTTCAGTCATGCCCCTAATTATGCATAACTCTTAACCCTTCATAAACTCAAAAAGGATGAGTCATAAATAAGTTCGTCCCCGTGAATACCTACGGTGCACACCTACAGAGTGCCGATAAAGACATGAGCTAATTAGAGCTAAATAATTTCTTGTACAAGGCTGTAAACATGTTTGTTTCTGCTGTATCCACGGCAACAACCACATGAAGTAACAGATAACTCTCCTTTCATACATGACTGATTAAATTTCCTCATGCTGTGTCTCATGAAAAACAGATTTTTAATATTTTAAATGATTTCTCATGTCATTCCAGTATGGTGAGAAATAGTTTACGCATTTGAGCTGTGTGCACAGAAATTCAGATGTATATTGTCCGAACCTTTTCAGTGAGGAGGACTTCATTTCATTCGTTATTAGGCTACGGGACAATCCCAAATTGAGGAGGGAAGAGTAGGAGAACATATCAGTAAACAATGTGATCAACGTGCAGTTTATCACGTAATAAAGCAACGCAGTGAGAATAAGTGTTTGAAGTTAGTGAGAGAAGACGGACAGATATAACTCTGATCTGTCT
Organism: Tautogolabrus adspersus; assembly: GCA_020745685.1. Classification (NCBI taxonomy): domain Eukaryota; kingdom Metazoa; phylum Chordata; class Actinopteri; order Labriformes; family Labridae; genus Tautogolabrus; species Tautogolabrus adspersus. Next base: position 21,489,421 of record CM036547.1, on the reverse strand, counting down.
GTTTTTATGCTTTGTCTCTTACTGCATTAACAGTGGGATCTTTCCCATGTTTTGGCGTTCACTATTGATTATTCTGACTTGCCATTGTGGCTAAGCTAACCTCGTCAGCTGGGATCAGCTCTGCTAAGAGCTAACTGGTATCATCAGCAACTATATGAAACTACTCTACTGTCATCAGGAAGATATCAAAAACGTACAATAGCCAACATGACAAAGGACAAGGGAAATGTATACAATCATATAATAACATCACTATGTTGCACTCACGTTGTCAATGAAGACAAGAAAAATGTACACAAGGCAGTTAATGTCATAAAGCAAGTCCACTGGTAGTCATTTACAAATGCATCATGGTGGTGGAAGATGGGCGATTCTGGAGTGAGAGATGGGTGGTACATGGTACTGGCCACCCTGCCAGAAAAAGTAGGCAAGACTGCTGAACTTATGGTGCCGTGTCGCTAAACCAAGCTCACATGTAGCTGTGAAACTGGCATGCGACAAACTGCACCTGCATGCCGATGCTCCCAAAGTGGCATGCCACGGGCTAGAAGCAGTTCACACAGTTCACACATCTGATACAGTCCATTTTTAAATGTAAACAGCCAAACAAAAAGTAGGATCTGAGCAATAACAAAATTGAGCATGAAGGCTTGCAATGTAAACGTATAGCCTTTGTTACCTTTCTAGGGAACTGCTGTTTTCCATTTTCTTTCGCTCCACAAAGCTAACTTATGCCTTAGCATCATATTCATGGGACAGGTAATCCTTATGGTAACTTTAACCTAATGTTGCTCCTGCATCCTATTTAACAGACTGAAAGGTTAGTGGTTACTTTCAACCAACACATAGCAAGACAGCACAAAAGTGTTGTTCCCAAAGTATGAAACATCCTTCAATTACTTCCTTAGCTCCCTGAACAGATACTTTAGCAATTTGGCTGTAGTGATGAAATCTGAATATGACATAACAGTCATATCAGTCTTCACAGAAACAGGATAAAAGGTCAGCTCAAACCACAGACCTGACTCAACTCATAATGATTCTTTTTGGGAAGCCTTTCAAGGCTCAAAATAGCATTCTTATAAGTCACAGCCCTTTTGTTTATGTTCTAAAACATTGACAGAAGGTGATTGATCGCACAGAATTAATTAATTGAACATGGTTTGTTTTGTCAGGATTTGGAGGATTTTATACAAAATGTAGCTGGAAAGTCTGAGAGCTTTTCATTTCTTTCAACTAACTGATTTGACCTGTTTACTGTTTGTTTGTATTTTAGCAACCCTCCACAATTAGGTGCATTTGTATTATTTGATATAGAGATTGATATAGTCAAAACAAATTAAACTAAACAGTAACACAATTTTATTCAACATGTCATACAAGTAATTGCAGAATATATTGTAAGATTTTTCCATATTAAGAGAGCGATTTAAGAAGAATCCTTATAAAAACAAACCCGCCCATTTATCAGATACATCAACCATCGACACAAGTGAGGCAGAGCAGCAGCATCTCAGCCTGACCTGTCTGCTCCTCTCAGAGCTAATATTTGAAGTTGATGTTGACAAGACAACACCCAAGTGTTGCATAACTTCATGCCAGCAGGATAATCATTAGGAATGGGAGGCAAGTTGAATCCCACTGCAGAGCTGAAGCTCCAGAAATATCCGTGAACCAGCCTCACACATGCACAGACTCTGAACAACACTCAGAAAGTCTGCAGCTTAATTATCACCTAAACACCAAAACCGCTGCAGCGTGGGAAATAACTGTCCTCAGCTGAACAACTGACCTGTTTTTCAAGGGCTGACTCTTCAGTTCGTAATACGTTTTCGGCTCCTCTTGAAACTCCTCTCCGACCTCGAAGTCGGGAACTATTCCCGATTCGGACTGCATGCTTGCAGGTGTTAACTTTTACAAACGTTAAAGCACTTTTTTAAAACACGCAGACAGACGATATTTGTGCCGCCGTACTTCGCTCAGTCAGTACCAACAACCGCTGTCAACGCAAGCCGCCTCTGTCCAGGACCCGGAGCTCTGTAGTCCAACACAGCAGCCAGCACAGCGTTGCTAATGGGCTGCACGCGGCGCGGGAACTACAGCTCCCCGTATGCATCTCGGCTCTCGGTGTCAGCGTGGTTTTCATTGGCTGCAACATCCACGGGGACTTTACTCAGCCTCGTTGTGAAACTCAAGTGTCCAAAAGTTATATTTCCTTCATTTAGAATCACAAGAAGATGTTCAACAGCTGTTCATCGTCATAAACTTTTGTCATGATTATCGTCAACATATGTAAACACGGATTTTGATTTACAATAGGGCAGCTCCATAAAACCCCTGTTCAGTTTTATAATAATGCAGGCTACATAACAACGCAATGAAAGCTGGTTCAAAGTGAGGAAGCAGAGTTAGTGTTGCATGATGCAAAATGGTCAATTAAGGGGTTAAACTGTAGAACATGGCATCGAAGATCGGCTACATGGCATGAACATAGATTGTAAGTATTGGGCATGAACCAGTCAGTGATGATGTCATATTAAATGAGGGGAAAAAAAGAAAAAAGATTTCTATCAGCATGTTGCATAGCATACCTATTAAAAATTCAATTTAGGTCTTTTTACCGCTGTATCTAATCTCTTACTTTGAAAATATAGCCTACATCAAATGTCCCCTTTTGCACCAGACTAATCTCAAAATCACACCTGTGCAGCATGCACTGCAATTATAAAATTAAAATAATAGAAAAAATAAAATATTGCATTTATCTCAGCAGTTCAGACTGTAATTTGTGAAATCATGCAGCAGGTATTATAGTCCGTTAACTGACCTTTATCGACCCTCATTGTCGGGTTTCTGCAGAGGAGCCTGACTGCTGCTCTTCTCTTCCTCTCCCCCTCTTACTCTGCTGCTCTATGCTCACAAAGTTTGGGCTCCTCGTCTGACTCCTACGCACCACTTGAGGGCAGTATAAAGCCAGGAAAATTTGTGTTGTAAGCCCAGGGGGGGCACTTTCTATTACAAAATGGAAATTCAAGTTCAATATTTGCATTTGCCTCATCCTGCTGGACTAGTTTATGTCTGCTTTTTACAAATGCAAATATTAGGCAAGTGTGCTACAGAAAAGTGCAGACTTAAAAGCAACCTATAAAAATAAAGCCTCTAATAATATGATGATAACTGACAACAGACTTTCATATGATAGGGAACATAATCAAATTTCTTTCTAGTATTTGTCCACTCCGTTACATTCAGAGCAGGAGACGTGATGCAGGACCTGCAGAGTTTTGCATTCCTCCGAAGAGGACAGAATCAGACTAACAATAGACTAGACAACACATATTATTCTGGGTGTTGTTGTGGGGTGAATGGCAGCACTGATTACCCAGGGCATCCAGCTGAGTGAGGCCCCAAGAGTTTCAGACTACAATGTCCTTTGTCATTCCCTCACGTGGGTGTAATGTATAGGCAACATATTTCATACTTGAGTGAAAATTGTTCCGCCCGATTAGGATGGAAGTAACAAATGTCTCACCGTTTTTCCATAAATGTTAAAGCATAAAAGAGCTTTCTGTGTGATTTTGTGTGGATATTCTCAAAAATCTCCTCTTTACCCAGTTGCTGTTAACAGAAGACTATTGTGTGACTTTTCACCTCATGAACCAAAAGTTGTTGACATCCCCCCTTTCACATACAGCTCACTACCACACACACAACATTTGCATGAAAGCTGCGCATATACCGACAGACACACACATACAAATACACACACACACACACACACACACACACACACACACACACACACACACACACACACACACACACACACACACACATACACACACACACACGCACACACACGCACACACACACGCACACACACACACACTTGTGTTGAAAACTGACGGCAAAAGTCCAGTGACAAACTGGCCGTTGGCCATGAGATAGCACATGGACATAATTACACAAGATAATACAACAGAGTTGACACAGTGTTGTGCAGATTTAATAAGCTGTGACAGTCAATGCAAACATAGCTGGCAAATAACACAAAGCATGAACTGTTAGTAATGAGGGCCAACAAAAGCAGAGAAACGCCTCAGCCCAGGTGTGAACACAGTTGTTTTATTGTTTTCACTTTGTTTTCTTTCATGGAGGACACCTGTCGGCCAATCAGCAGTGACCTGCAGCCATTTAGCACACAGCACATCCTGTTTGCTGGAAACAAAGGTGTCCTGGTGTATTTATTCAATTTCATGTTGACTCTCATCTTCCAATCAGTTTGTTTTTTCTGAAAAATAAAGGAAAAAAAATGATGGAAACTGGTCAAGGAACACGTCTAATTGCCAGTTCCCATAACAAACTAACAATCGTAACAAAATGATTGGTCCATTTCAAATCACTGGGAATTCTGCGGTTTTGCTTACTAACATGTTTCTTGAAAATAACTAGAATAAGATTGTTCTGTTTCCCTTGATTTATAATAAAATAATCCGTGTTTAGCAGGTATGCTTCTTTGACAAATGTTCAACCAGGAGTCTTCATTTAAATCTCTGTTAAAATCTTATCTTATCTCAAATTTATTTCGAACATGTGCGAGTAGCACAATAAAGTAAACTGAAAAACAAACAAACAAACAAAATCAACGAGAATAGTCAAAACAACAATAACAATAGTCAAATCAACAATATTAGTATGAACCCAACATGTCCGAAAAGGAGTAGGATGAAGCATAAGTTTATTTAAACCTACCCTTTCTCCACTACTTAACCCTTTATAGGGCACTCATTGAAATACTTTTAAATTCAAAAATTCAACCTTAGAGAGTTATTGGGGGACATAACAAAACTTGATTTCTGTTGTAACATTTTTCAACATTTTTCAATGTCATGTAGAACCACAGTAATGTGTGCGGAAATGACCAAAAATAGTCACTTGCCCGATAAAGGAACAACCCCCAAACATTCCTATTTACATAATACATATTTACAAAAAATAGAAAATAAATACTTTCAAAACATTGAAAGTATTTCTGTATACTTGAGCTTGTTGTTCAGCTCCCTCAACTTCTATTGTTGTTACGGATGTGAGTGCATTTGCATAAAGCATCTGCCATGTAGCATTTGACTATGCTTAAATGGACACTGACAAGTAATTGCATTAAATTATGCCAACGCATAAAATATACACATCATTGCATGTCGCAGTTGTAAAGTAGATATTGCATTTTTTGTTTTGTGCCAATCAAGATCAAACTCCCATACATATGAATCACATTAAACTATTGTAAAAAATAAATAAGAAAATGTTGACAGTTGATGTTACCGTTTCTAGATCTGGTAAGAGTTTAACTGGTCAGTTATTAAAAAAACACTGTCTGAGATGTATCCCAGCCCCCTGAATGTATTAAAAGTCCAGCCTGCCATTGAAGGAGGAATTAAAGTAAAGACGGTAACGAGGGCAATGAGGGATTCCCACTCTTTTGTTTATGAGAGCATCATCCTGTAAGGAGGAGACTCACTGGGCAGATGGTTTTGGGGGGATCTTAATGAGATACTTATTCATGTCTGATGTCAGAAATCCAAGAGCAGGAGGAAGAGGGGTGGGGGTTGGGCAGCCTGGCTTGTCTGACAGGCTGCAGCATTTACTGTAGATTGAGAGGACATTCAGCAGCAGAAAACTGTTCCTAAATTAATCATTTAATCGTGAAAATGCAGTTTGTAAGCTTTTCATGATCAAGTACCTTGTTGTTGTATGTGTAACAGGATCAAATGTATTATTTTTTTGGATATTAAAGAGGCTGCTGCATGTGCGTGATTCTTTTGAAAATGTTCCAGTGGAGCAAATGTAAAGACAGTTATGAATATTTCAGAGGCACCGTCACTCCTGAGCAGAGTGGATGTCACATGTGAAACACACACCAGTAATCTGGTTACACAGTTTGTATACAGTATGTTCTGTGCAACACTGCACACACTGTGAAAAAAGTTAACTGTAACAAATGCAGGTGTGGCGTTAGATTTCTTGTTCCTCGCTGATGTAAACACTCATTGTAATAAAAAAAGATGTTTAAACTGTGTTTTGTCAGTTGTCTCATATGCTAACAAGTTCCTCCTAAGCAGGTTAGTTTTCATGACTTAGATCCTGCACGAAAGAAAAATCCTTTGTGCAAATACAGAGCATCCCAGCAGGCTTACGAATACACAAAACAAACTGTTCACTGGCTGTTTGTGAATTCACTTTAGTGTAATTTACTAACTGAACAACCATTTACAAGAAAGGTGCTAAAACAGAAGACTTCATGTATATTGTTAAACAAATGAGGTTAAATTATTCTCTGAAGTCCCACAGTTATTGAAAAAGACAGATGAGGAGAGGTCATATAATAATACCTCAACTAAAGACTGAGGCAATGAATAATACAGTCATGTATAGAGTCACATAGTCTGTGTTAGAGGGACACATTTTCCATTGAACTAGTTGCACTGTTAGTACAAATACTATTAATGCTTTTGCCTGTTTGGCTATTATAATATTGTACCAATAACATTCTTCAAAGGTAGCCTTATCAGTACTTTGAAAACACTCATATATTAGTGTTTTAACCAGTTTTCCTTAACTTATACCCAGAAATTGCACATATTATAGCCTACAACTTGTAAAAACTCTGTAATCCAAAGTACTAACGAAATTCATCATCTCCTTTTCTATAGTGAATGTCTGGTTTCTGTTATATCACCATTGGGATAAGACTCATGGTGGCACTTGAAGTGTTTTATAGCCCAGTGAAGTCTAACTTTTTGTTGATTATTCAATTGTATTACTGACCCCAGGAACAGTAGCCTATGGCCTGGTAGTTGGTTATAAATAATCAGAGCAGGGAACAAATACCTTCCCAATAAGGCATAACATAAGACGTTTTGCATTAGGCTATGTTTGATGCACATCCAAGGTATAATATGATATAAAGATCAAATAAATTCGCAATTTTGAATATTGAGGACAGTGAGAGATGCAGCCCACAGCCTTCAGGCTATCACACCTCATTATTGTGGAGACTCGGTGTGAAGCAGGCCGGCCGGCAGCTGCTGGATGAGAGAGAGGGAGAGAGAGGAGGCAGAGGAGGGAGGAGAGAGAGGAGGGAGGGGATGCGGGGCTTGTTCACATAATAGCCGGCGGGTGAAGGCGTGGTGAGTGTGGCTCGATACGAGGCGGGTGTGTGCGCTCCAGTTGTACCGGAGGATGAACGCGGACAGCGGCTGCACGGCGGCTCTCCTCCCTGGTGAAAGCAGCCGGGGAGAAAGCTGAACAGGGAGGATCGATATGCAGGGGAAGACATTGCCTTATCCATAAAAAAAGACTAAAGCGGGATATCAGGAGTGCAAAGGTAAGGCTGTGTATGATACGATGGAGCTGATGGAACCCGGTTTATGTTAGCTGTGTGTAGACAAAGTAGACCGAGCCATGGTCGCGTGTGATCCAAGGAGAGAGAGCATCAATGAAATTACAGCAGCATGGGTTTGTCTGTGTCTGTGTGTGTGTGCAGTGTGTTTCCTCACTGAAAAAAAGGTGCAGAGTGGATGTATTTGACACATTAGTGTAGTCATGGGGTTCAGGTGGAAACCACCCATGTTCAGTACAGTGTAGCCCACAGTAGCTCATTCATTGTTCTCCCTGCACTGTGGAAACTGGCCCTGAGGTGGGCTAGTCTCATTATGGGCAACTGTGCCAAACAAGAGAGGCTATTTTAAGATGTGTTATTTTTTTTTTTTTAAAGTAGTTTAGAAGATATGTATGCCACTGATTGGATACAATCTGAAGAAGCAGACTGATTTAGGCAGTGTGACTTGGTAGGGTGAATATTAAAAATGCTGGATGAATCATCATCTTAACCCTTTTGCAGCTCTGTCAATCCTGTCTGTCCAAAAAATTACCTCCCTTGAGCTCATTTCAGTGTTTTTTCCGGGAGGGGAGGGTGTGTGTGTGTGTGTGTGTGTGTGCATAGTTGTCATGATTTTACAGTGTTTGTGATTTGTGTATGTGTTGTTGATTGAAAGCATTTTTATCAATGTCTTATGAGGACATTAGTTGTTGTATTTTTGGTGCAGGTAGGCCTATATCCACCTTGCCACCTCCTGATTTTCTTCTTCTAAGCTAATTGTTCTGGCATCTTCCCTGCTTTTAGACCGCTGGTAACAAATAAAGAGGGATCCTGTGAAGGTTGACAGTGACCTGCTGGCTTTATCTCAGCTTTAAAGGAAGAGACAGGTCTTGGGTGTATTTAAAGCCTCATGATATTGTAAACAGGAATTGTTGTTGTGATGCCTGCGTCTGTATGACACACGTGTGCAGCGTGAAACTTTGTCGCTCTTCCTCTGTGTTGGAAAGGAGGATGTCCTGTGTCATTTATCACACATGTCAGCTTTATGAAGGCTTTTCAAACTCTTTTACAAGAGCGCTTGGGTTTGGTTTTAATCCTCCGATTCATTAGAGTGAAAACTCAGCACAGAATTCAATATATTTCTCCATGTACATTCTCACTTGTCAGTGTGAGAGCCTAACAAGGCGGAGATGTTTCTCTCTCTGCTTGATGCGGCTGAGAAATGTCTCAGCGCTCAGTTGGAAACCTTCCATTTAGGAATCAAAGCCTCTGAGACTTTCTGAGAAATGTGCTAAAGACAGAGAGAGAGGATCTATTTTTGGACAAGTAATCTTATAGTCATACACTCTCCACAGTGGGATTAAGGCTGATATAATAAAGTGAAAGCTGAAGCAGCTGCACTGAAGTGAAACAGGTTGGCACGTGAGGATTTGGGGTTAGACCCACTCATTCATATGCAACTGTCCAGAAAAAAACCTAATATATTCCAGCCCCAACACATCAGCTGATCCATGCAGGATTAAGGTAAAGACAGTAAATCTAATATGATTGCATCACTGTTAGTGTTGCAGTGAGGGTTTCCACTCGCTGCAGACACTCTGGTCCTTGGTCCACATCAAGCAATTTGGTCATGTTCCATTTTCTCCACCCCTTCACGTCCGTGCCTCAGTGCTTCGTCCCTGAGCTCTGCAGAAAGTCACTGCAGTTCTCCCCAACACAACTCTGCAGTTTGATATCAGGAGTGCCAGTGGGGACAGCTGGAAACACATGCAGAGAATGAGGGCAACTGGTGGCAAAGCTTTCAGAACAAGAGCTTACTGCTTTTAGAGAAGTCTGTCTGTGTGTGTGTGTACTGTGTGTGTGTGTGTGTGTGTGTACTGTGTGTGTTGAATCAGTTTTATGCTTTAATTCCTGGATTTAGAGGACACATTTAACCTAGAACAAGAGGTTAAAATAGAAAAATAGGCACCTACATTTTCAGTCATTTTGTTTTTGAAAGACTTACTGTTGATCCAACTTTGTCCATCCAGCACTTAATTTGGGTGAAGGCCATCTTGAAACTTCGTCCCAAAGAAGTTTGAGTCTGTTTGAAGTTCAAGAAGTCTCAACAGATCTCAACATAATGCTGTCCAGATTATCACAATGTAATATTTAGTCATGACATGTCATTGTTTCATTCTACCTCTCTATTCTACTTTCAGGTCGAAAAATTACACAATGTGCATTAGTAACTATTATGTGTGTGCGTGCCCATGACATATCAAACTGCAAAGGCTGTGTTTTTGTTAAGTGATCACATCCCCAGATAATAAGCTAGCTGATGCCACGATTGGTTGTGCAGGCAGGAAGGTATAGGAGCCGAGTGCAGAGGATTACATACTGCTTCAATGACTGTGAATTTGATGAATTAATAGCTTAGGCGAGAAAAGGCAGGTAAACAAACTGGTAAGGAGAAAAATGAAAATTAATTTGAACAGGCAACCAAACAATGGAAACAGTCCAGTTTATATGGAGTGAGACTAAAAAGTGAATTGGAGACAGGTGAGCAGGTCGGTGGGGAGTCCAGTGGCATCTAGTGGAGAGTTGGAGAATGGCAGGGGGGCTTTTGAGGTGGTTTCCCATATAGGCTGTATCAAAATAAGGCATTGTTCACCTGACCGGTCTCTCCCCTTCAACAACTTGACAACTATTGGATGAATTGATACAGAGATGTATGTCCCTCTAAGGATGAGTTAATAACTTTGGTGACCCTTGGACATTTACTCTAGTGCCATCATCTACTCATATTGAAATGTGTCCCATACTTTGGTTTGAATTAATTTACTGGATTCTCATCAGTCTCAGCTTGTTTTTAGTGCTGATTGCAAATGGGCTTAACCAAGAATGCTAACAAGGTAAACATTATCCCTGATACTATTTAGCACTGTCACTTTGAGCATGTTAGCATTCTGGATTTAGCGATTAGCTCACAACATTGCTGTGTCTCATTGAGCCCTCATGGATCCTACAGGTAGCCTGGCTGTACACTCTTATTATTTTATCAAATTCAGATAACCCCTTTGTTTCACTATTTGAAATAGATTGGTATTACCACTTTCAATTTATTTGCATATGATTTGTTGGGAATCCACAGAAATTAAGAAGGGTTGAAATGAATATTTGTACCGTACAGGTTAAGTGAAGTTGCAGATCCCTTTGTTTGGTTTGTTAGCTTTTCTTCTTTTTAAAAATGTAACAATTACTCAAGGTCAGTTCTTACGACAGCAGCTGAAAGTGTGTGGTTTCAAACACTGGAGCTCTGGAGAAAAGACACAAAATGTGTGGATGATAGTTAACTAAACTATTGCTTGCATTACAATCCCACAGGGACTGATGGAAGCAGATTCAGCCACTCCTATTGAATGACCGCTAGTAAAAATGTCACATGATTGTATTTTTGAAGGACAGCCATAAGAAAATATATCCCAATGTCCAGACGTCCTTTTCAGGCTGGGAATAGGAATAGGAACTTGTACTGCATGATGACATCATTCCCATGAATCACTCCTCTGTGATGCAGTCTGCTCTTGTTATATCAAAGAGGCACTGTTTCAGAAGACCAGAATTAATATTTCTTTTAGCGTCTAATTTTTCTGTAATATCCTGAGCTTCATTGTGTTCATGAATTTCCTGGATATCACAAAGAGCCAGACTGGTTCTCTTTGGGAGATGATGTAGAAAGATACCTTTTGACCGCTGACAAAATGAGTCATGATGAGATATCGGATGATGTTTGAGATAGTCCTGTGCTGTATAGCCTGCAGCCTCTAAAACCAGGGCTTCTTTCTGTTTACTCAGACTGTCTGGAGTAATTTTACCTGGAGTGTTTAATTAATCATTTTGAATAGTGCCAACACACGTAGTTGGTCTTATTCTGAAGGGCTAAGATATTATTGCCTTAATGTAAAACCAATCCCCATCCAGAAAAAAATAAACCATCAAAAATAACCTTTTGAAAAAGAGTGAAGTCACCATTTATATTGCAGGTCATTATGTCATTACCAGTCGGGGTCAAGGGTCAGAGGCCAGTAACATCAGCTCCAGAGAAAACAGTGTACTCATCGAACATTGTCCATTACAGGGGAACTGTAAAACCTCATGCCTCTTGAATAAAAATTCAATTTTTATGTAGTTTTCTTGGGACTTCTTGTACATCTTGGTGTTGTGTTTAGTGGCAGATCCAGTCAATAGGTACTCTATTTTTAAGGTAACCTAGTTGTTATTGATTTATACACATTTGCACCCAGAGAAAAGTATAGAAATGTGAAAACTATGATCATTTCTGGTGTTATTTGGCTGTAGCAGGTGACTTCAAGAGAACATGTAAGCACAGAGAGCAGACAGAGACTTACGTGATACCAGCCTTCATCAATAATGCATGAAAACGGGAAACCGAGATAAGACGGGCGTCAGTCTGGACATGACATTTAACCAGCATGACGTATTTAACTCTGACAGCCAGTTTACTCAGAAGACATCGAATCTATTCTGTTAGTGTATCATACAAATTGGAAGCATGACATGGACTTATTTGTCACAGTAAAACAAGTACAAAACAACATCAGTTCATCATGAAATACGTCTCTACACAGTTGTTCTTTGTTTCTGTTACAGAGGCAACATCTGCAGCCTTCCAGAGTCTCCACTGGGATGTTTCACAGTAGCACACTATAACAAGCTGTCTGTATGCCAACCTCAGGCTTCAAACTATAGAGACAAACCTAAACCCTGCAGCTCAATACTCAACCAGCGCCTGTCCAGTCTCTAGAGAGACTAACACTAAGACTGATTGTTCTTTTATCTCTTCGCTCTGTCTTTCTTTGCATAACGGTTCCACACTTGTTTTAAGCCCACAGAGACTGAGGTTGGCCTTTTATACAGGTTGTGTTTGGCTGACTAGACAGAGCTGTCTGCTGCACTGTGAACAATACAGGTACATCATGAGACATAGATTTATATTATTAGTGGTTTCTTGTTGCAATGTGCACTGCAAATCCAGCTATTTCAGTCTTTTTCAAGGTTTTATTCTAACTTTGGAAATGTTTTACTCAGGGATGAACTGATGGGTTGAACATCAGTATCAGCTGACGTTGGCCCTGTTGATAGACATCAGGAAGTAATGTGGAACGTGTATCTTTAGTGTTGCATCAGTTGCATGCTGCCAAGCTAGTATCCCTTACTGCTGATTCAGGGAAGAGTTTTTATTAATCGGCAGAAGAGTTACCTGTTGGACAAACTCCGATTTGTTTTTCATGGTCAAATGTAAAAGAAAATGGAGAGTGGAAGTCTGACACTGTCTCTGGGAAAGATCAGCGACATGCAGTTTGTAAGACATGTTCCAGTGACATTTCAAGAGGAGGGACTACCAGCAACTATTGAACTCCATCAAATCTAAATCTAAAATCTAGCTTGTTTGAAAAAACCATAGACTGTAAAGGAAAAAACAGACACAAAGAATTACGAAATGTCTGTAACAGACCAAATCAGATATCAGATATTAGATATCTAGCCAAGGTTATCCTAAAGAGCTTCAATGATTGAGCCATCGATCAACTGACAGAACATTAATCTTCAACTATTTTGACGATTATATAATCATTTACTTCACTTTTAAAGCAAAAAAGCCAAATATGTGCTGGTTCCAGATTCTACAAAATGAGGATTGGCTGCTCTTTTTTGTCTTATGTCAATGGGAACTCAAATATCTGAAGGGGTTTGGACTGTTAGATTGAGGAGTCAGTGTTGAAAGGGTTTAGAGTTGGGTTCCAGCAGATCATAAGATGAGGATTTTCAACCATATTTTCTTGAAAATGATTTTTCATCACTGCAGTTTTTAGAATCAAAATTAGAACCAAAGTCCGGGTTTATTGCCAATTAGTTTGGTACATGTAAGTGATTTCTTTTGGGTTTTTGAGGCTAACAAACAGATAGAATGTATTGGTATGTGATCTAAAATGTCTAACTCGTTGTCAGATGTGTTTGAGGAGTCTCTTCTGTGTTGTGACACAGATACTGCCGAGTTCTTCAGGGTTGCTGGGTTGCTCCGTCAGATATAAATAGCAGCTCTCGTAGTGATTACAGCTCTCAGATGATTTATGGTTTGGATTCCTTAAAAAACCTGGGCTCCTCCTCTCGCTCACTTCATCTATATTGCATTAAGACGAGCGATCCCGGCTGAATTACAACTCTGAGCTAATAACTGCCTCTGAAAATTCCTCAAGAGGCCATTTTCTCCACCTGAACCACTTCTCCACACAGATGAAAGATGCACCATCTAGTGGCCGATGCTTTTACTGTACATGCCAACCAGGAGAAATGTCATGCTATACTGTAGTCACAGAGACAAGTTGTATGACCTCAGCATGATGCAGTCATAACTAACTCGAGCTCAAATCAATGTAATAATACTCCTGCTGGTTGTCACAAGGAGCCACATTGAGAATGAATTGACTTTATTGAATGTGCACTTTTAATTTGGATCATGAGAGAGGATTTATGGCTGAAAGACGCATTATTCAGAGGCTGTAATTGACAAAGTGCTCGTCTAAATGGTACAGATGGTGTAATTTACAGTGAGAGCTGTGTGCGTCACCCCATTCAGGAAGCAGGGCAATTTGTTTAATCATTTATTAGTGCAATGTGAGAAAAGAAGAGCGTGTGAGGTAATGCCTTTACATGTGAGCTGTGTTAGTCTCTCTAGTGAGGAATCTCCACTGCATCCATTATCAAATAGAATAAAACAGTTCAAATGTAAAGGAAAAGGAAGAAAGAGCAGCGTGATTTATACATTTAAACTCATTCATCCACAGATCAGCACACAAGTGAAATAATGTCGGTCAATTCAACATTAATAGCAGACTTAATCAACATGCTGGCTTAACCACTTTTATCGACCACTTGTGCGTTCTGTCTGACCCTCGATTGTTTGTAATAAGAGGCAGTAAACCCTGAAGTGTGGTCAGGAGTCTGACCCAGCCTGATCTCTCTCAGTCAGCTGTTGATTTCTCATAAACTGGCTGCACAGTGTAAGCCATCATCGCACACACAGTTAAGGAGTCGGTCAATCACGTGGATGGAACAAGTTTCCGGTTAAATTGGATAGTCTGTTGCAATGCTGCTCTGGCGGAACTAACAGTTTTAATGGTCTGGATCCAAGAGGAGACTCTTATTATGAAAGGATGGGGTCTGGTCAGGGATGCATCTACACCTGCGCTCTCTCTGGAGAGGTTTACCAGGTACTTCAGCATCTGCTTTGTTCACGCACAGTGATAGAAGTTCAGCCTCATTCTGTCAGATGAAGAGACTCTTCTGAAATGTGATTTTTTTTAGTTTTTTTTCAACCCCAATCTGTCATTTTTACTGGCTATTTGATTTATCAAGAGTTCTGCGCTTTCTGTGCCTCTTTGTAGGTCAGCCTGATTTAGCGATCAGGAGCATTGTTTGAGGGGCAACTGATCTTGAAAAGGCAAACATGACTTTCTATTTAAGGTGTGGGAACAAGAACCAGAGGGCTGGGTTTAAAGGATGCAGAGTTGAGTCAGAATCTGAGTCTGTGGTTGCACGTTGGCTGGAACTTGATGCTAGATGTTTAATTAAACAGGGTGAAAAGTTTTATAAGAAATTAGAGGAGGTGCAAGAAGTAACATTAAAGCACTTTTACAGTCGTATTTTGGGGCAAATTTCCTCAAAGTGTTTAAAGCAATTACTCATTATGCAGGAAATGGAAAATGGGATGCAACATTACAACATTTTATATCATTTGGTTCTCATTAAGCTTGCATTTATGTCTGAAATGCATTTTTCTGTTGCAGCTAGTAGGCCTATTTATTGAGACCAACTTTATATATTGATAAAAGAAATGCATGATGAAAAATATGTCGTAATCGCACTCAAGTAGAGTCCTTGCCCTGTTTCACATTTCCAGATTGGAGATTTCTTTACTCATGTGCTGAAAAGGCTGAAAGATAATTGAAAGGTTCAAAATGGGATTTCAAATCCTTCTCCTGGTTGCTATGGCAACAAATCCTTGAGACAATGGTTTTATTGTAAATCACAACGTGAGTTGTTTTTTTTTCTCCTCCCCTGTGTTTACTTGTAAGGCCTTTGTGGAATTTGGCTACACATAGTAAACATGATTTAAACACAGCTTTGTCTCAACTGTCTTCATGTGAAATTCATAGATATTTAATTGTACTGCCAGAATTGTGAAAGCATTTCCAATAAACGATACATCACTGTGCCTTGTGATGATGAATAGCTTGCTATCTTTGCCACAGCCTTGAAACTCCTCTCTTGTTCTCCCTGCAGATGACTGAGGGCAGACTGTGCCAAGTGCAGCTGCTGGAGGACAGGAAGCTGGAGCTGCTGGTTCAGGTAGGAATACTCGTGACTTAAATTGGCTATAATCAATATATTTTATTACAGACTTGGATGAAATGTCTTTGTGTAACACAAAACAAGTTGCTGGTGATGATGAACCCACAGCGCCTGACTGATCACTGTTTCACAACATCTAAAGGTGCGGCGGTCCACATTGAGAAACTATTGTTTGGTTAGGATTAGGTACCAAAACATTTTGTTTATAGGTCAAGAAAAAAGCTTGGGGTCTCAGTTTAAAGACAGTGCTTCAGGGAAACTATATAAAAGAAGGAACATGCACTATCTTCAGTCAGTTAAAAGAATTTAACCTTGATGCAAATCCACGATTTAAATGACCTATCCGTCAGCCTTGACCTCCACACCATGCAGGCCTTTTTGTTCTTAAGTTTCCTGACTTACCAAATGCAAACAAGAAAGCACTGATAGACATTTAAATGCAGGGTTGGTCATTTTACCCAGCATACACTATTTGTTATATATGTTAAAATGGTCGTTCAACCCTGACAGCAATCAATAACTCATGCACTGAAAGAGGACTGAAACAGAGCCGTCATCTCTAGCTGCTGTAATCCTGTAACGACTCCTACCTATCACTGCTGTGAGGTACTCTACCCTTGCTGTGCACCAGCACTGCTCAAAGCGCTTCACTGCCGCTGGGGGTAGTCCATGTCTACCAGAGGATGAGAAAGCTCAGCTCAAATGACTACCGCCACAATGACTCTGCTAAACAGGGCAAGACAAGAAAGATGGAAGCAAAGAAGACTGCCATGAAAAAGAGTTTAGATGAAGAGAGAGCACAAACCAGACTTAACAATCATAAAGCTATCAGCGATGGCGACAACTGAGGGAGTTGAAGGGTCTGTTAAGTGACGCCATGGTTGCTGTCTTTCTGTTGCCCTTTTTTTTTTATATTCAGGCCCTCTCTCCGCTGTGTTTCGGAGCAGGAGTCATCCAGCGGAGCTCGTGCATGTGTTTGGGGGGCGCGTGGCCTTTTAAGGAGCCCTGAGGGAAGGGGGTGGGTTTGGATGGAGCCCTTAGGCTTACTAGATGTTACTTCCTAAATTCCCTAGCTTTCCAGGATCGCCAACCCTGCCTTCAAAGAATGGGAAATCACGTAGAGGAATCTTGAACAGACCCAGGTTTCTTACATGCAAGCTCCAGGTAGTGACAGTGGCGACAGCATTTACCCTACCACATGGCGCTCAATGGCCCCCACAACTCTACCATGAAAATTGACAGACAGCGAGAGCCAACACATTGCACACTGGGTAATGAACTAGGCATCCTCCCTTTACAGGTGTTTCGTCAAGTTAGGCCCACATCACCTCAGGAAGGCTCAAGACTTAGCTCCGGCCTCCGAGAGCCATCCCCCTCTATGCTAGCTTTTACTGCCCATCAAACCCACTGAGAACTTCTTTTTGCACATCCTTGAATGTATGTCTGGGCACCATGATAATTTATTGAGAAGAAAGATGACCCTTGTGTTACATGACCTGGATTTAGTTTCCTGAGTATCTGTACTGTTGAAGTATCCTGGAGCACAATACTAAACCCTCACTCCAGTGCTTCTCTCTGCTCTTTTTGTTGACCTTTCAGTCTTACTCTCTTGGGAGAGAAAGAAGCAACAGCAATAACTGTGTACTTGTCACACATTTATCAAGTGAAATGAAATGTCTGAATCATTTTAATTTGGTTTTGAATTAAAGTAGTGATGGAACTGAATCTCAATCGTCTTCCACAGCCCAAGCTGCTGTCGTATGAACTCCTCGACTTGGTTTCCTCCCACTTCAACCTCAAAGAGAAGGAATTCTTCGGGCTCGCATTTTTCGACGACAAGTATGTAAATCGTTAAGTTTATTACCTTTGAGTGATTTAAATATTTACAGATGTTTAAACATGTGTGTCTCTGTGTATGTGTGTGTATGTGAATTTAAAAAAAAAACAGCATTGTGAAGCTTCAGTCTGCTTGCTTTCGCAGTGGTCAGCGTAAATGGTTGCAGATGGACCGCAGGGTTCTCGAACACGACTTTTCCAAGAAGTCCGGGACCGTTGCTCTGAACTTCCTGGTCAGGTAATAATTCATATTTTCTCATGCAAATCACAAGCTGTCCAGCAGGGAGTGCTACGTTGTTGACATGAAGTATAGCAGTTGGCTGTAAAAAAAAAAAGTCAGAGGGTAGCAATTAGTTTGTTTTCAACATATAAAGTTCTTTGTGAGCTGTTTTTTTTCCAGGCTTTTACATTATAAACAGTCAATCTCAAACACACATTCCTTTCAAAACCCTGAGAAAGGAGGAAAATGAAGATTTCCAATAAGTAGTTTAACCTGTAAATTGTTTTGTGCATCTGCTTTTATCCTCCAGGTTTTATGTAGAAAACATAACACAGCTTAAGGACATCATAACGGTGGAGTTATTCTTCCTGAATGCGAAATCTGCTGTCTATAATGTAAGTGTTTTTCTCCTGCATTCCCAAGGTTTGAAGCAATATATCATTTTCTCGAGCTGTAGTTTTTTTTTCTCAGCAGCTTGCTGATGATTCACTGTCTCTAGACCCTTGTAGCACCTCAGCTCAGTACACAGTGGCTGCAGGGCACTGTTTTCCCACTCTGTTGGCTGGAATGTAAAGTAGAGTGTAGAAAAAAAAAAACATGGGTTCATTTTGAGGATAAGCAGAGGTTATCGAACATAAGAATCTATGTTTGGATCCTGAACGCTTTCTCCACACATTTCCTACATCCTGATTATTTTTGATCCTGTTGGTCTCGTGTGTCTCAGGAGGTTATAGAAGTGGAAAGCGAGAACGTCTTCAAATTAGCTGCGAATGCCTTGCAGGTTAGTGCTTTTAATAGTCTCATTGACATGCATTAATTGCTGTCCTTTAAATATTTACAGCATGTAATCTGATAAGATTTTTTTTTTTTTTTAATCTCTAGGAGGCGAAGGGAGACTACACAAGGTAAGTGCAAATTATCAGCTGGGTAAGAAGTATTTAACAGCAGCAGGACAAGTTAATAGTGAGCTTTTAGCAAAGACATTCAATAGGTCACTTGTTTCTCCGGAGTGCAGACAACAAAAATCAATAGCAGTGTTATGTGAGGCTTACCACAGAGTGCAGAGGAGCTTGCACCAGGCAGCTAATGAATCTCATATTCACGATAGAGTGTCGTAGAGCAGAGGCATCTATGCATCGCAGAGAGTTATAGCATGTGTGCTGAACAAAGCAGCCTTTTTATAATATATGTATGGTGTTCAGGGGGAATGCTACAGGTCTTGGTGCAGGTTTACATCCTGGATTTGGCCACCTGGCTGATGAAGGAAGATGGTTAAGGATGAGTTAATGTTGGAATAAGATGTTTTTAGAATTTGATTTTTGGATTTAATCTTTGGATTAAAAGTGCAAATGAATCAATGTGTCTGGAGCACTAAGGTTAAATGTTGCAGCTATAGAATCTAGATCTCATTGTACTACTCACTACCAATATACTGTAAGACAGTTGTTCATTATTTTTTTTTACTGATATTTTAGCTAGAGTAGCGCTGCCTAAAATTGTAGGCCTATCTACTCGAGTGAGTGTACAAGGTTAAAATCCATCCTTTGAAAATGATGAAAAATCCAAGAGGGGCAGCCGACCCATACATTTTTATTTATTTATTTATTTTAAAAGCATTATTTTTGTTTAGTCTTGGGGCTTGGGTTGGAAAATTGGGGAGACTACATGGATTTAAATGGATTCAGGATGTCTTCAATCCTGACCTGGTCCTGCCAGCTGGAGATGTGACAGTTTACACAAAGAAGGAGCTCAGTAATAAACAATTTCACTTTATGTCACAGCTTCATAACTCAAACTATTTCTCTGGTCTGTGCCAGTGATGAAAACACCCGAGCTGATCTAAAGAAACTACCGACTCTTCCCACCAAAGTACTGAAGGAGCACCCATCTCTTGCATACTGGTAAGATTACAGAGGAATTTATTTTACATGCTACATCACTAAGAACACATAGAGCTGCTCAAACAAATACAGTATTATTAGATGTTTGAAATTCAAATATCATTAAAATGTGTAAGCCACAGCTGATATAATGCTGGTCTTCATCCCAGACCATAGCCTGTTTGGCTTTAAAAGCTTTAGGCCTTTGTATCACATTTTTTGGATATCAAAAGTAGGACTGTAGCTTCCTTTTCCCTTTTTAACCAACAATATTTTTTATGGATGTAATTCGTTATAATTTTCACAACCTTGTTCTACATTAAGTTAAAGTGGGAGGACTACATGAACTGACGAGTCAACACACACAGAATGTTTTTTTCTAATTCTGTTTCAAGTGTAAAAAGTGTCTTCTGTTGGTGACATTGCAGTGAGGATCGAGTTATTGAATATTACAAACAGCTGAAAGGAGTCTCACGAGGACAGGCCATTGTGCAGTAAGTATGAAAAGAAAAATGTGGGGGCCTATTTGCTGTAATTGGTTTAACATTAGTAATCAGCCAATGAATGATATAAAAGCTTTAGATCCATTAATCTTCCTCTCACCTCTATTAGCCCTCCCTTTTCTCTCTCTCTCTCTCTCTCTCTCTCTCTCTGGCACGCCTTTTCTCATCATCTGATAGAAATCAATATCTCGGCTTCAGTTGCAGTCCAGTGAATCACACTGATCAAATTCCCAGTTCTATCTTTTTCATGTTTCCAAGGCCAAACCACATGCAGCTGTGGTAGCAGCTGGTGGTTTTAATAAAAACTGTTTTTTGTTCTAGGTATTTGACGTTGGTGGAATCACTGCCCACGTATGGCGTGCATTATTATGAAGTCAAGGTGGGCTTTCTGCTGTGATTTATCGGAAATGACAGCTGTTGTACATGAAAGTGAGTCAACCATCAAGCTTTTTTTTCTTGCACCACAGGACAAGCAAGGGATCCCGTGGTGGCTTGGGCTCAGCTATAAGGGCATCGGCCAGTATGACCTGCAGGACAAATTAAAACCCAGAAAGGTAAATACTTCCTACTGCTCCCTCTCTAAAATGGCCTCTCTAATCGGACTGTGGATATTATAGCACAGGTTCTTGGTATGGATTACTCCTGCTGCACATAGCATGGTGATTCACCAGCTCGTGGTCATGCATCACCCATTTCACCTCGACAAAGGCTAGGCTTCAGCTGCTGCAGACGAGGCCAGACTTGAAGAGTTTGAGCAAAATCAGCTCTGCAGTAGAGCGGAAGAAAGAAAGCTCTGAAAGTTTTTCTTAATGGGACTTTTGAGTTGTGTCCTTGAGAATAAAACATACTGTACAGTATGAACCTGCTCTTCTTGTTCCATTGCTGTTGTTGTAGCTTATGTGTTGATAGGAGAAACACCCATATGAGTGATCTGTCAGCTATGCCATCCAGTGCTGCAGTGCATTGCTGATACTGAAGAGGGAGAAAGTTCAGAACAATGCACATTTAATTACTGGCACAGTCATCCTGTTCAAGTCTGGTAAACGCTCGACATGGTGCAATCCATCTTTGTCTTCTGCGCTCCAAAGTTGTGCAAGAAAGCAGCTGGTTGTGTGTGTTTTGGAGAGGAGAGGAGAAGAAGGAGGGAGCTGCTGATGTCAAAGGCAGAGGGGGCTGGATTTGGGGCGTTATCATGCGTGTTCTGAGAATACCTGAGGAGACAAGTCAAGAGCTGACAGGAGAAGGAACCAAGTGCGTGTTTGTGTTGACAGCAAAGCCAGGAAGGAATTAAACTTAGGAAACCAATCGAGAAGATCCATTGTACTGGTAAGACTGGATACTACATGTCTTTGTCTGGCCAAAAGTTTACATAGCTTTGGTTCTTGTGATAACTAACTAATTTGCATGTTAATCATTCTTCACCATCTGATTTTTATTAAAGAAAAACTCGGTGGATGTTTGTCCCCCATTCTTGTTAAAACATTTTAACCATGTAGCAGCTCTGTGATACAAAATGCTCCCAAAAGGAACCACATGCGATGCTGTTTTCTGTGTCTATGTGAGTGCATGTCTCATTCAGATCGTGTCCAGACACACAGTGAGTCACTGACCCAAATAGATTGTTCATATCTTGCTGCTGTCAGCGAGCACCTGGACTGATATGTGGAGAGACGTGATGAGCCATGGAGAGTGTTGTAGGCTGCGATGAGTCTTTGCGTAATGTCCCCTCGTGGCGTTCCTTCATTTTTTTTTAACACCTGCATTATTGCAGACTTGGCATGCTTGGGGGTTTTACACTGTAATGATAGTTCACGTTTCAGTCTGGCTTTTTTTTTTAATGACTGTGGTTAAAACAGCTAAGCCAAAACACCTGCAGTTTATATGTATGGCCGTGGTGACGCAGACAAATGAATTATTATTCCTGGTCTTAAACTCATCTTTGCTTTTTTGACGTTTTGAGTGACAGAACTTAATGTCCAATGCTATTGTTATCTCTCATTTTAATCCACAGCTTTACCAGTGGAAGCAGCTGGAAAACTTGTACTTCCGTGAGAAGAAATTTGCTGTAGAAGTGAATGATCCACACAGGTGAGCAGCAGAAGAGTTTCATCTTTGTAAAATGGTAAAGCACACTGTTTTACCCCGTTGTCCTGTGCTAACTGTCGCTAAGCCTTTTAATTCTCTCTTATGTTTCTCTCCTACGCATTTATCTCAAGAAAGCGTTCAGAAAACTGTCGGGTTTTTTTTACTGTGAGGGTTAGTGTGAAGGTTAACCCTATCTCAACTTCTGCTTTGTTTTCTGTGGCGTTTCCTGCAACAGGCGAGCAGTAACCAAGCGCACATTTGGACAGACGGGCCTACTCATACACACGTGGTATGCCAGCCATTCTCTGATCAAAACCATTTGGGTCATGGCGATCAGCCAGCACCAGTTCTACTTGGACAGAAAGCAAAGCAAAGTAATTCCACTATCCGACACTCCTACAATATTTTTAACCCAAAGTTCTCCATTTAGTATCTTATAGTTTTACATTTTCCCTCTTAGGCTAAAATAGGAACATCAAGAAGTTTGGAGGAAATAGCCATGGATCTCACAGAGCACGGAGGAGCAAAAATAAACCGACTGGGAGATGCAGTGCTGAAGAATAACTTAATAACAGCCAGCAATGGGAGCCTGGTGTCTACAGGTTGGTAATAAATATTCACTTAAGAAGCAAACTATTCAGTTCATGTTTTACAACAAAAATCATAACTCGGGGTCTTCTTTATGCGTCTTGGTTCCCCTAACTAAGCTATGTGGGATACACAATGAGCTGTTTGTGATTAAAAAGTAAAGGTTACATGTTGAACTTTTGTCTCACGATAGTATGACATACAGAATCATGACGTGGATGCAACTTTTAGACATGTGGGTATTCTGTGCTCTTGTTGCAATAATAGTCTGGATTTTGTTTGCGCAGGCTCTGCAGACTCTGAAATGAGTGAGGAACAGAAGAAAGAGAAACTTTTCGAGCTGAGGAAAAAAGAGCAGGAGATCCAAGATATCTTGGCAAAGAAAACAAAGGAGCTGAAGAAAATTTGCCTGAGAGAGGCGGTAAGAAAACCATTGTATTGTACTTCTTCTTGCACTAGAACTCTATTTTGCATGCCTTCGTAGAAAACTGCCATATGCAGCATGCTAAACTCCCATTATTTTACCGTGTTGCCGGGCAGCCAGTAGATGATTGTTTTCTTCTGTTCAGTTCAACCATGTGTTTAGGAGCCCTGTTGTTTTCTGTTCTCAGGAGCTTATTGGCAAGCTGCCAAAAGAGTATCCCCTCTCATCAGGTGAGAGACCGCCGCAGGTCAGGCGACGAGTTGGCACCGCTTTCAAGCTGGATGAACTTTTCCCCTACAACGAGGTTTGTATTCAACAAGGAGAAGTGTCTTGTGTTTGGACGGTTAAAAGTCAAATATTTTTAAAGTTTAAGAATAGATTAGTTGATAGAGTATTCTAATGTTATTTTAATGTTATTTTCAATTAATCTCCCAAAAAGTTCTCAGCCAACAATGAACTGATCATATAAACAGGCCTTCTTGTTTGCATCTGATTTGCTTGGAACTGAGCTCTGATGTTTTCTAAAAGCTGTTACAACTGCATAGATGAGCCAAACTGTTTCACTCGGTGATGATCATTCATTACAATTAGCAGTTGCATTGTAGTTCATTTCAAACCATCCCACATGTAATGCTTTGGTGCTGCAAATTCTTTCTGGCACACCATCGCCACAGCTGAAAATTGTCACCAACAAATGTACTAGCCTTCTCCCATCTGAGAAAAATTATACTTGTGACACAAAGATTTACAACCTCAGAGGAAAACAACTGGCTTTGAGGCTGAGTTTCACGCTGTAGGGAAGTCTAAAAGGTTGTTGACAATAAAAAGATAGAGAACTGGCAGCTATGTCCGCTAAAACACAGGACATGAATTGAATACGTTTGCCGAAAGGTATTATTCTTAATGATTTTAACTCAGCATAAAATCCTTATTTTTATCAACATCTCTTAGTGGATGAGGAAAACTATTGGAGATAAAAGCTAGTTCTTATTTGATGAATTTGGATACCTGAATTTCCCCAAGGGGATGAATAAAGTATCTATCTAAGCTCTTTGCAGCTGAAGTCTTGTCACTTATTGTTACCTCTGTCGATGTGCCGCTTGTGTTTGGTGCAGGATCCCTTCCTGAGGAACCTGGAGAGCAGGTTCGCCCTGCAGCAAAAGATTGTGGAGGCGGCCAAGAAGCTGGCGAATGAGCCAGAGCTGTGCAAAACAGTGAAGAAGAAGAGGAGGAGAAACTGTCTGGATGCCATGCACAAACTCCAGCAGATAGAGGATGAGATGAACCAGTACAGAATCAAGAAGGGCAAAAAGCCAACTCAGCGGGCGTCAGTCATTATTGCAGGTATGGTGCAAGTGAATCTGTGTTACTGGACAATCATTTAACAAAATTCTCTTTCAGTAAACATGGTTTTATTTTCTTTCTCCTAGATGAACTCATACGTTCAGACTGTAGCTCTCTGTCTAGTCTCCCACTGGATGATGGTGAGTCTTAAAAAAACACATTCTGGTGCATTAAAACCAAATGAGCTGCAATTTTGCCTACTTTTGAAAGAGCAAGTGTCAGTATTGTTACCTTTGTGTTCAGATGACTCAGACACTGCAAGTCAGAGGCCTCGGTCCCGGTCGGTCCAAGGTTCCCCTCAGCTCAGCCCGATGCGGACGCTGGGGACAGAATACGTGGAGAGACAGGGATGTCCAAGGGAAAATCACCATAACAAGAACCACAGCAGGTTGGAAAGCAGATTTACTGTCCCCTGTCTTAACGTAACCACAAAGTCTCTTGTGGTGCAACTTGTTTCACAACTTTTGATTTTATTAAAAAGCCAAACTGTTCTTGGAATGAAGCAATGATATCATGTTTTGGCAGAGACCACAATATTTGCTGTGTCATGTTTGCAGCCTCATTCCTTTCCTCACATCCCAACTTTTTTTTTTTCTTTTCTTTTTGTGTGATCCTCTCCTAATACCACACCCTTGTAGATTAGCTTTTGAAAGCCAGGAGGCTTCCCACTGCTACCAGAATCCAAGAGAGATTTCCTCCACCCACAGTAGTCCCTATAAAACCCTCCCCAGACCTCCTCGAGATCCACGCAGCATGCCGCCCACCCCGGTTATGACCCGCAATGCCTACAGCAGCAGCCAGCTCAGGTGTGATCCATGTGTTGTCAACCCTTTTATTTTCTTTAGCAAAAACCCTGCTCCTCTCCAACCCACTAACCTTTTACTGATTCTAATACAAATAACCTACTAATAAATCCAGAAATATAATCGAAAGACTACTTTTGTTTCTTTGGAGATTGTATAAAAGTTGAATCCCTTTCACAGGTCGGAGGGCTCCCCTCATTGCTTCAGGCATCGCAGTGGAAGTCTGGAGTCTCAGCCTCACATTAGAAAAGACACAGACGCAGAGAAGCCCATCTTTATCTTGTCTCCAGCCCATCGCAGCAACAGCACAGAGGTGTTAGAGGACTGCTCCTCCTACACCAGCCAGTCCAGTCTGGACTACTGCGGGGCGGCCAACTCCCACTACAGTACTCTGGACTCCCGAAACTCCACCATGCATCGTCTACACAGGAAGGTGGAGGTCTATGGAAATACTGGGAGTATGCCCAACTTGGTGCAACACCATTCTGGTTGTAATTACTCATGTGAGACCCCAGCACACTATGCACCCAGTGCCTACTACGTCTCCGGATACCCCTGCCCGGACATGGAGCCTTACGCTAATGGTGCCTACGTGTATGAGAATGACGTAGAAGGCCACTACAACGTCAACCCTTCCTACCAAGTTAACGGGTACCATGGACACGACAGATTCAGGCATTACAGCAGTGACCGGGCAGATGGTCTTTCCCAGAATCCCTACGCAACAGTGAGGCCTCCGCGAAACCGAGAGGGGCCCAGGAATGAGCTGCTGGCCAAAAACATGCAGAAGGCCCTGGTGGCAGAGCACTTGAAAGGCTGGTATCACAGAAATAAGGGCCCCAGGGAGGGAGGTAGGGGGATGCTGGCTGGATATGACTTTGACAACGGCTCTCAACTCAGCCTGGGCTATCAGACCATGCCGGCTGCTTTCAGCCACTCCAGCAGGACAACCTCCTTTTCTTCAGGTAAGAAGATAACGTCCACAGTGAAATTAAATATATATGCTAAGATAATATCTTATAATCAATTGTGGTTGAGGGGTATATTTACATATATTCAAACTGTAAGTTGTTTAACACATAAAATATATCAACCTGGAGTCACTCCTTTGGGCGGCAGTAGCTCAGACTGTAGGGACTTGGGTTGGGAACCAAGGGGGCGCCAGTTCAAATACCGGTACTGACCAAGAGTTTGGAAGTTGGTCTGGTTGCTGTAGAGGTGCCAGGCCACTTCTCCAGTACTGCCAAGGTGCACATGAGCAAGGCCAAAAAACAATCCCCAAAAGCTCTGCTGCGCTCCCTTTGTAGCAGCCCCACTCTGACATCCCTCCATTAATGCATGTCCACAGGTCCTGTTTGTGCATGTGTGTATTTCAGGCCTTTGTGTGTGAATTGTGTCTCTCAACAACAAAGTGTAAACCCTAATGACCCCCTCAGGGAGTAATAAAGTATATACATTAATATTAAATTAGAAAATCACGACTTAAAGGGCTGTGTAACCCCTCAACATAATTTGATTGATGTGGGTGTCAGTGCAGAGCTTCACATGCTGTGTCAAACCTTTCACAGACTGCCAAGAAAAGAATTCTGGGAGAAAATAAGAATCAAACGTCACAAAGTAAAGCATCCTTGTTCTATGAAAAAGTGTTAAGTCTTTAAAAAACAGAAAGGCATCTAACAGCAGTTATCACTGTTTCTAAAAGTAGTTTCAACATCTGTAAAGACTTTCTTCTAAACCATCTGGTTCTGAAAATGATGTTTACTGTTCATTTAAAACATACTGAACCAATTTTCCAAGTCTGTGAGAAGTTGCATTTTCCTTTCTCAAAGTGTCAACTTCAAACGGAGATGCATGAGTTTAATGGTTGAACTGAAGTGATACTGTACTAACAATTCAAAATTGTGGTTCACGTTTCTTAAATTCAGCAGTGACTGAAGTCCTTTGTGCCGATCAGTAGTGTTTGGATAACGGACAGAAAAGACAATTTAAGGAAAGGGATCAGAAGTGCTTTTTATTTAATGTAATGGTGATAAACAGGAGTCACAAACTGCTTATTGTATTGCATTGGAAATGTATTAAAGGGTATAGTTTAATGTTAAGAAATAAGTCTAAAGATATTAAACAGTCTGTATGTTTGTATCAGAAGTGTGAAGTTTCATTTTAAAGTGGCTCTAACAGTACGTTGCCATTCAATGGAAAGGTAAGTAGTTTGTTTTGACATGTTGATATGAAGCTGGATTTAGCAGTGATTTAACATATTATTTCTGAGCACCGCTCCAATATAATCTGACTCATTTGCTTTTGTCTGCTGCAGTGTCTTCAGTGGAAAGCTCAGGTAACTGGCGCAACCAGCTGGCAGTAGGCCTGACAGAATACGATTCACCCGACACACCTCATTACCCACACCCTGGAGCTCCGTACAACCGCAGTCCCACACACAGGTGAGAACATCATTTGAATGAATCTCCATACTGAGCTATGGATGCATGAGGAATGGAATAAATCACAGACCAATGGTGGTTGCTCTTTAGCTTTAAATGATTTAAAAAAAAAATGGTGGTTGATATCTTGAAATCTTTCTCTTTTTCTTCCTGCCTTTTCTTCTTCCTGCCTTGACTTTTTTTTGAATGCTTATGTGTGCAGATGTTCTCCAGACAACAAAGTGTCTGACAAATTGCCTAAAAAATCTGAGTCAGTTGAGGTGGTTGGCTCTGAAGCCACTAGTACAGATGAACCATCAGACAACCATTCTAGCACTTAAGGGTGAGACCACAGCAGACATCTTTGTGTCGTGTTGCAAGTCATCTCCATTTTGACTCTACATTTCCATTTGTGTGTTGCTCCAATGTAGCTGATTTAATCAAATCATCAACACTATCATTCGTGGTTTGTCGTTTTCCCCCCCCCTCGGGCACAAAAATGTCACTCATTACTTTGTTTACCTGACACCTGGCAAGGCAAGGGCATGCCAGCGAGATGTTTATCATGATTATCAAGACTGTTATAAACATGTTTAGTATAAACACTTTGATGGATGTGTAATTCCATAAGGCAGAGCAGTGTTTTGAGCTAAATGCTGGTGTCAACATGCTAAGATGCTCACAATAACAATGTTAACAGGCTGATGCAGTTTAGGATGAATTTAGGAGGATTCATTTTTTGGGGCCTTTTTATCCTTTATTGGGTAGGACAGCTGAAGAGAGACAGGAAATGTTGGGAGGAGAGAGTAGGGGACCACATGCAGCAAAGGGCAGAGGTCAGAGTCGAACCCACAGCAGCTGCAACGAGGACTTTAGTCTCTGTACATGGGGCATAACTGCTAGGCTATAGGCGCTCCCAGGGTTAGGATGCATCCTCAAATTGTATGCTTATCCATCCTTTAGCTGTCAAGACATTTGACAACTGACTATTTCAACCTCATGGCGGTGTCACCATGAGGTGTCAGTGTTGCCAAACAGTGGCATATCAGAGAAGTCAGGGCATCAGCCAGGTATTAAACTTCCAGGTACAATGAATGAGGTGGACAAATAGGTGAAACTATCTGTAAATAGAGTTGTATTAATACATTTTTATTACATCCATCCTATAGTTGAGTTATTTTAGTTTAGACTAAAGTGATGGACTCGCTAAATAAAAAGCCAACACAAGACGTTTCACTTTTCCCCCTTGAAGCAGAAATATTTTTGTACGCCTTCACAAAGTCATGTGGACTTTTTGGTTTATTACACTTCCATTCCCACTCATTTTCCCCCACATGTTTCTGTAGTGTGTTCCTTGATCTAAAACTGTTAAACTACAGTTGATTTGATATTTTCTTGGGTCACTTCCTTTGCAGATTTCACCTGGATGGAAGCTACATGAGCATCCGCTGAAGAGGACCAAACCAAACTCTGGCAGAACTAAAGCCATGGCCAGCAGCACATGAAGGGGATGGAGTTGATACATGAGCAGTACACAAACTTTTATTGTGTTGGGTTTTGGCAGTCTGCGTGTGTACACGGTCCTCATGTTGAAGTAACCTCCGAAAACAGTGATGACACTCATGAATGACTTTTTCCATGTGCCTTGGATTGGATGAATTGTACAGGGCAGATGAGAATGTGTCAAGAAACTTGAAGGTGTTGCACAACCACACTGGAATCAAACCTCTCTTGTGTTTTAAAGATGGAAAAAGAGGCAACATTTGTTTTTAAACAAAATCCAACTCCATGTATTTGAACTGGAACTAGCTACTGCCTTATATAAAACAGTAGGTTATTGAATAAAAGTCATTGTCACCACTTTCATCTCAGTAAAGTATAAAATATAAAGTCTTGATGAAAACAAAGTTTGAACATGTCCAAAATGTGGCATACAAAGAACATTCATTAGAGCAGACTGTGTGTATGATGAATTTCCATTTCTTCCTTTCTTTAAACTTTAAATCAGATTGTACTTTGTCAATATTGTTTATTGAACCATTTCTCTTTGTTGGTGCCGTAATGTGTTTTTAAAATGCATGGTAAGGATTTTAATTTTTTGATAAGAACTTCTTTTTATATCAACAAAGGACCACTGCCGTAAGAAGCATATTCATATCTTGCTGTTTGTTTTCTCACACATTTGTACAGTCAGTGTGTAGTTCTATGTTAGATGTTGTCATTAAATATTTTCCACTGGGAACAAGGATGTGAATAAATACATGTGTGACGCATAGAAAGCTGTTGTCAATGTCTTTGAGATGCACGGTAAACAACTGGTTCA
Organism: Tautogolabrus adspersus; assembly: GCA_020745685.1. Lineage (NCBI taxonomy): Eukaryota > Metazoa > Chordata > Actinopteri > Labriformes > Labridae > Tautogolabrus > Tautogolabrus adspersus. The sequence goes on along the minus strand of CM036547.1, from coordinate 21,459,199 downwards.
GGTTGTGTTATTGAGTAAGAGAGGAAATCTTAAAGGAGTAGTTCGCCATTTTTATAAATATGGTAACAGTTATAAATCACTCCTATAAGCAGCCATACTGTATATTACAAAGCTGCAGCTAGCAAATGTGGGAGAAGTACACACATTACTCAAATTAAAAGATTCAAGTTGCCCTTCAAAAGAAATGTCTAAGCTGTCTTTATGCAGAGCTAATTGGACCTCATTGTCTAGAGATGTTTACACTGTACTTGGCAATATTGGTCCAATAGGTATAGGTATAGATATTTGTATTAAAATGTAGGGAGTAAAAGTAAACATTTGTGTCAAAAGTAAATCCTCAACCTAAGCACAGATACCCAGAACTCTAGTAAAAACAGAAACAAAGCAAATGTACTTCAATAACTGGCAGCCAGTTAGCTTAGCTTAGCATTAAAACCTGAAAAAAAGGGAGCATTGGCATCCCTTCCCCTTAGGACATATCACCTCTTCAGGATCCATCCCATGTTTATTGTTGTTGTGTAACACCAGGAGTTGTGTCTTCCAAAGAGCTCTGGTAGACTGGGAGGAGCTCAGTGTGCAGTACAGATTTCAGCCTGCCCCCCCCCCCCATCAACACTGTGAAAATGTTTCACCTGCTGCTGTCAGTCCTACGCGTTACTTTGCCTGAAGCAACTGTCATCCCAAAGGATCCTGATGGCCGGGCCAGCTGGGAGCAAGGGCTGAGAGAAGAATGCTATCATGTCTTTCCCTCTGCTAGCCCCTAAAATATCTTCCATACAGTTCACAAGGTTTAATTTTAGACTCCACATGAGGCAGGAGGTTTGTAGCTGTGGCTCAAAGTCAGAGGCTCCCTACTTTGCTCTGTCCTGAGTCATAGATTGGAAAGAAGTTATCCTTCCTTACAATATTTGCAGAAGAAAGACGCAAAATAGCACAGCGCAAATATGTCAGACAACGGAGACATTGAGGACCTCAATGAGGAGGAAATTGATGAGGATGAAATCCTTGCAATGCTTTCACCCGAGGAGCTTCAGGAGCTCCAGAGTGAGATGGATATTATGATTGCCCCAGATGAGAGAGTACCAGTCGGACAAAGACAAAAGGACCAGACAGAGAAGCCTCCAACAGGGACGTTTGACCATAGATCCCTGGTTGACTACCTCTATTGGGAGAAAGAATCCAAACGAATGCTTGAGGAGGAAAGAGTCCCTGCTACTTTGCTACCAAGTGAGGTAAGGAGTTGAATTCTCAAAAGATGATAACAAATCATTTAGGAAGGAAGTATTTCTTTTAAAACTGTTGATCAAATAGTTGTGAAGTGTTATAGGCAGGATGAAACACATTTTGTCTGGATAAGCACACTAACCCTGGTATGTTTGATTGTTTTGTCAGAAAACTTTGAGGGAGGAAGCTGAAAACAAAGAAAAAGAACAAAATACAGAAGATGGGGAATATGAAGTGTATGAAGTGATAGAAGAAGTTATTGAGGAAGAAGCCACAGATGGTGCAGATGGAGAGGAAATCATAGAGGAGATCATTGAGGAAATTGTTGAAGAGGTTGAGGAGAGTGATGAAAAGGAGGAAAGGCGAGATGACAATGACAAAATATCTCCTGATGAACATGAAAATACAGACAAACATGTCGATCCTCCAGTCAGCAACACAGAAAAAGTACAAGAAAACAAAACAGATGAATATCAGTCTTTTTCAGAATCAAAGGAGAAGACTGAGAGCTTAGTTCCAGAAGTGAACGCACCACAGGTTGAAGCGGTAGAGAAAAGTGAAACTACGCACTCTTTACCTCCCAATGAGGCTGAAGATCAGCCAGAGAAAAAAGAAACCAATGATAAGCTCCCGCAGAAGGAAGAGAGAAAAATTAACAAATTAAACATACCAAAGTTGGCCTTCAACAACATAAAAATGACATCAAGACCATCAGGAAATGAGACGAACCTGGATTCTACACTTGACAGAATCCGCAACAACAACCCCTCGGTCACGGAGGTAAACCTCAACAACATTGAGAACATTCCCAAAGAAATGCTCTTGGACTATGTCAATGGCTTGAAGAAGAACAAGCATGTAAAAACTTTCAGTATCGCCAACACTGGTGTTGATGAAAACATTGCTTTCCACCTGGCCAACATGTTGCGAGAGAACCGCAGCATTACCACCTTGAATATCGAGTCAAACTTCATCACTGGAAAGGGAATAGTCGCTATCATCCGTTGCCTCCAATTTAACGAGACTCTGACGGAGCTGCGATTCCACAACCAGAGGCACATGCTGGGCCACCACTCAGAGATGGAGATCTCACGTCTGCTCAAAGCCAACAACACACTCCTGAAGATGGGCTACCACTTTGAGCTGCCAGGGCCCAGGATGGTGGTGACCAACCTTTTGACCAGGAACCTTGACCGTCAGAGGCAGGTGAGGAAGGAGGAGCAGAGGCAGCAGCAGGTGAAGGAGCAGAGGGAGATGATGCAGATGTATGAGAACAGTCTAAACCTGCCGCCTGGTTTTCTTGAGATGCTTGGGTATATACCATCTCTGGAGCTCCTGCAGCAGAATGGGCTCATTCCACCCTCATCAGATCTGAGCGCTGTACTTCAAACACAGAACCAGACCCATCAGCCAGAGTCGCAGAAGAAGCTCAAGCACAAAAGCACGCCTGAACAACAAAGGGTCGAACCATCAAACTCGTTAAGAGACGTGCAGCTGAAGAGGACTCCTAAGAAACGGGACCCTTTTCTGGACCTGGACCCGAGGGATAACTCAAGACCAGAGAGGGCAAGTTTCCAATTGAAGAAGACTCCCAAAGTGAAGGATACTGGCAGTGAAGGAGTAACGGATGAAAGGGCAAACCTGAAGGACGTCATTAAGACTTTGAAGCCTGTCCCACGCAGACGAATGGAACCAAAAGTTGACCTCACACCTCGTGATCAGCTCCTATCTGAGATCAAGAAGAGCAGTGTGGCCTATCTGAAATCTGTGAGTATCAAAGGGCTTGTACTGTGAATTTAATCCAATTTTAATACTGCGCTGAGAAGGATTTTGTTCTGTATAAAAAGGGTAGCAGATGACAGAGTTGAAAGTTCTTGTTTCTTATGTGAATCTATTTATGCTACAAGTTAACATAGTCCCAAATCATCAAACTGTTTCTTAAATCCCATTTTAACACTTCTGGATCAGCATTTTGGCTATCGTCATCTTTGTAATTTGGACCCAGAAGTGACCACAAGGATATACAGTATATTGCTTTATCTTTATCCTGGTTGACAGATCGCCCTTGTTGCGACTTGTCAATCACAGATAGACACGCCCAAACGCATAGCCTGCTTTATTGTACATGTTCCTTATAATGGCCCAAAAATGTGCAAAATAAACATCACTTTGTATTGAAAAACACCCTTAAAAAACTAGCGATTAAAACCTTAAAATTCATAACAAAAATCTTTAGGGAATAAGTCAAATTACAGAGATACATTTTCTCAGCTTCACACAATCTGGTTTCATAAATCTTTTTTCTCCAACTAGAAGCACGATTCCTTTGAATTTGCTTTGACACCAAGTGGCTACATCCACTTTAAAAATAACATTTGATAGTTTCTACATATTCTGCCACTCAAAGTGATCTCTAAACTCTATCATTTGTCCCCGCCTGCAGGTGCCGCTCCCTAAGGTCCTGGAATCAAGTGAAACCAGTCTCCTCTAAGGCGCCAACTTCAGCTGTTCAATTTATTCACTATACTGTTTGTTTTTATTAGACACATTTGGTATTAGTCACTCTACAATGATTCAAATGAACTATACTTATAAGAGTGAACTCTAGTTTCATTTCACATTAGAAATATTGGCTGTTTTTTCTTCCACTTGTTTTGACCCTCATTAATGATGTGTAAAAATAAAGGCATACAAGACCAGAGCGCACTATCAAAACAGTCTGTTTTCAATTTCCATTGAAATGTAGGATCCCTTTCATTCATTGCTATCTCAAAAAAAACACATTTTCAGTTCAGTTACTTTATTGTCTTATATGCATAAGCTACATTTTACTTCAAGTTCTGTGTTCAATAACCCCTTTTTTAGAATTAAAGTCACACAAAAACATAGATGACAAGTCCTGTAGCATCCACATGACAGACAATCTCTCTGAACTATGTGTGAGGGTAGCATACACAAACTGCACTCCTGATTGTGTGAAAAGCAACAGGAAGCTGTCGCTTTACTGCAGCGAGGAGTAGATTAAAGTGTAGTTTAAAGGCAGAAAAAATTCATTACCAACAAAGAACTTGAAGATAAGATATTAAAACATCTATGTCCCCGGTATTCTACAAAAAAATAAAAAAAGAGGTAACAATGAGAACTCAAAGTTAATCAATTTATTATATTTTGTTGCATTGCTGAAATGATGTCCTTTGTGTGATGCAGATGTTTTATACATATCTGCATGCTATATTTTTTTTTTAAAAGAAAAAAACACGTGAAAAACAACAACAAGCATATATATATATATATATACCATGACACAATCTTTTTAACAGTAAAGCTTCACTTGCCGTTCATTTTTCAATATTGCATAGCTGTGGTCAGAAAGGGATACACTCAGGCCAGCCTTTATGGTCAGGAGCTGTAAATCTTTCGAGAACAAGAAACATTTAAGTTCCAGTAATATTAGTCAGGCCATGTAACAGCCAGGGTCTCCGCAATACACAAACTGACCTCGGATCAGTTTTCCTACAGCCCCTGGAGTGACACGATGGGAGTTATTGCTGTTTATTAAGCAGTTCACTGGGTGTTAACGCTCAGTTATGTTAATCTGGTTTATTCAGTGAAAACAAAATCAAGCTGATATTGTGTTCAAGCATTCTACTTTCAATTTGATAAGATATATAGACTGCTGAAATGTGGATCAAAGTGCATTGTTGACAAGGTAAATCAATGGTTGTTGATCTTTTTTTTGATGCAGGAATGCTCAAACCTTTGGTAAATGTGAGTGCCTTTTAACTTTCAACATCCTATCCACACTGTGATAACACATGAAAACAGTGTTATTATCCATTTTCACACAGTGTAAACTAACACAAAAGTAAAAGATAATAAGGTAACCCCATATGGATAAAAAAAGATGGGAATGCTAACATCAGTAACTTTACAAATTTGACACGTGGGATACAAATTTGACACTTGGGATGTTAATGTGGAAATTTGAATCCATAATCTATGACATTTCCTTTAGCACACCTTTGCCCGAATCCTTATTCCTTCAGTTTGCTCTCAATAAAATCCTGAATCTTGTTCATCCTCTCCTCCTGCTGATCGAGGAGGTCCATGATGATGCCCATGGGGGTTTTCTTCAGCCCAACACCCTCAATCTTGTTCTCCAGTCTGTTCTTCATGTTGCGCAGTCTCAGCGAGGCATGGATCAGAATTACTAGAGGGGATACAACAGCGAGTTATTTCGATGTTTTTGCTATGGGGAATATAAATAAATACATGACGGAAGATAAGAAAACAAAATGTGATACTGCTGCATCTCCCATATTAAGCAAGCATTGGGATCAACACGTCTTTTATTTTCGATGTCAGACGGATACTGAATGCATGACATCAGCCAGTAAATGTGGTTCTCTCCCAATCAACAAACCATAGCAACCCATCAACACAGGCAGCAGTGGGCAAGCCTCCTGGGAAGCCATCAAACTGTCTCATCTATCCGCTGTGATGTTAGAGCGGTAACATTTGCTCTAACGATCCCACCCATCAATTATCTAAACCATTCTACTGACGGTCTGACTCTGAGAGTATTTAGAGAGCTCAAACAAATCCAAAACAATACTTCTTAGCTACTGTATCACACTTCATACAACACTGACTTTATTTCACAATCTGTGTCATGACTGAATACATTTCAATGCAGTGTCCAGGCCCTACAATGAGTCAGAGTGAGAGTGTGCTGCTTGGAAAAACTTGTTCACCCACAGAAAAACCTCAGTTATGAATTTCTGTGTGACTCAGAGGCCCCTTGAAAAGTTTTCATGGTTTAGCGTTAGCCAATGATTGTTTACAGTATATTGATGGGAACACATGATTTAATTCCATTTAATGAAGGCAGAGTCTTTAAAGAAAACTACAAACTTTAATAGCAGCGTAGTTCCTGGATAGTATGAATGTTAAAAAAACTACATATGCAAATGAGAGCTGCTGTTAACAAGGGAATGTATTTGATGCCCAAATGATTAAGGATCTATTTGTATCAAAACCTCAAAAATGCAGAAATTAATGTGGGTGTTAATCCTCATAGCTAAATCCAACTTTGCTGTCCAAGTCTTTAAAGTCAAGTTGGAGTGTGACAAGCTAGAAGAACAAAAGGAAACTAACATGAGTGACAGCTCAATCTTTACTCTGTAAACTCCACCCTTTAGTTGAAGCTGCATCTGAAATTCCAAACTGAAATGCTCCCATTAGGATGGTGACAACAATGCATCAAAACCCCTAGCACACATCCAGCAGTGTTTGAAATGCATTCTGTGCATCCAATGATTTGTTTTAAACAGTAAACAATATCTGATTATTAAAGTAAAAATGAAAGCTTCTGGAAAGCACAGAGACTTACACAGCAAAGGGAAGGTGATTCCAAAAATGAAGACCATGACGCCACCACACAGTGACAGGAGAAAGTAACTTGTGACCATGATGCCGATGACAAACAGAGTGGGGTTCTTCTTTTTAAAGTTCTTGACCATGGATTTGTTCTCTCCTGCCCACACTGAACCCATGAAGACCAGCGTCACCACAAGTCCTCCCAGAAACATGCCAAATGGGTTCAGGAACCTGAGTTTAAAAAAAAAAAAATACAACAATGTGTCTTCAACTGGTTGAATGTATTTTAATTGACAAATAGCACAACCTGCTGGTGATAGGAACAATTGCTTACATCCTGGACAGCTGGTGTAACCCACTTAAGGGCATATGCCTGCAGGAAGGCCTCATCATTTCCACTACATCATCCCCAAATCAAAGAAAACTATCAAACCAGCTTAATATATTCAAAATAACAGCCACTTATTTGAAGTGATATGTGGCAATATGAGCTACTGAGAACATTCAGTATCGTGGATTCTCACAAACACTATAATCACTATAAGTAACTTTACTTTTTAGATAAAGAGGACCCAGGGTTGACAATTTCCACGGACAACATGAAGCATTAGCATAATTTTTAAGCTAGCTACAGTTTTATCTTGCTTATAGTTTCCACTGGATATCAATATATATGAAAGACAATGTGTCACTGCTTTTAGGCCTAGAAAATATCAAAGGCTAGAAATTAATAACAGTAAAAGTGCATTAAAGGTTTTCACAACAACGCTGTAAGTCACAGAAATAGCCTGTGTGGTCATGAAGGGTGTGGATAGAAGGTATGCAGGCTAATTAAACATAGCGCCAGAGAAGCTAGTCTGCCTACGTTAGCATGCTAACAGGACTTACCCTACAATAATGAAAACGACCAGAGCCACGGCGAAATAATTCGTCTGGTAGTACAGAAGATTGCTGATCACTCTGTTGTTCCACTTTGTCAAATCTCTGAACTCAGGTTTGGCGAACCGGTCCGCTCCGGGGCAGAAATCATCCCACGGTCTGAGGGGTGCGAGCTCCATCTTGGCAGCCATGACTTCAACGTGTACACAGAAACAGAAACAGACCCCACCACACGCGCTGCGTAATATTTTGACAGGTCAGCTGATCGTCGACTGTGCGCGTGGAGGAGGGGGGCGAACGAGAAGCTGTAATCTCGCTCAAGGTATCACGAGAGTTAGATCCTCGATGGTGTTTGGAGTTAGACTTGCGTTCTTAATGCGCAGAAATATGAATACAAAAACATGAAGCAGTGAGAGAAACAGCACACTTGGGTTACTTATTGAGACAAATCTGTAGTTATTATGTTGCACCCAGAATAGTTTTTTTTTTAAGATTCGACGTCTTAAAAAAAGAAAGAAAAAACGTGCAAATTTTACTGTATTTATGAACATAAACTGTATAAAACAATATACAGTCTATGTTTATGGCCTGTTCAGATAGTGTCACATTTGCAAATTAAGATGTTAATCCTGAAATGAATGCAAATAAATCCCAACAGCCAAACATTGCAGTGGGAACTCTGACCTTTAATGCTGGTATGTAAATACATTCATATTTTTAAAGTCACTATGAATACAATGCAATATGAACATAAACAACATTTCTAACGTGAGAAAAAAACGAGCAATAAATGAATAAATGTAGAAATGTTCACACAATGCTTTCCCATACCTGTTTTAAAACTTGCTTTCACACAATGCTTGTATTATGTATCATGGCCTTATTTTTTATGGGGAAACATATACTCATATACTGCAATGTTCTACAAAAAGTTCCAACAGACCGTGTGGTTTGGTGAGGAACATGGATATTTTTCCAGTTTTCTCTCCATGGGTCGTTGCAGCTGCAGCTGCAGGGTGCAGCTTTGACACCCGGAAACACATCAGTTACAATCGAGGACATGGGACCGTGAAAGTATGGCGGATGCCGAGGAGCCGTAAGTCTGAATGGACGAAAAAACATCATTTTAACGTAGTTAAACTCTCACCTTTGTTGTTACCCCGGCATGTTTAAGCCCCGTTTTATTTTCTTCTTCCAGGGAGAAGAAAAGAAGGCGAATAGAGGACCTGACTGAGAAGTTAGTGACGAATGCTAAATAAAGGTCTCTGACTGGCAGCAGGTTTGCGTTGCACTGTTAGCAGCGACTGCTGGGCCAGGAGACATGAAAATCGACATTTTTACACATTTGGACAGGCAACAATTGACAGCTTACGAATTTGTAAACTTTGTGGATTTACATGTATCCATTCACAGTGTGAAACATAATGCATGGATGGACCATCCACTATACCAATCCTGTATCCTCCTTGCAAAATAAACCCGTTTCTGAATTCACAACACATATCTTTGTACCAATGCCACACTACATACTAATCCTTAAATGGTGTTGTGTATGTAGTTTCAGTAATGCATTATATTAAACACTTGAACAATGAGATTAAATAGTATTATGTACACTATGTCACAAAATTGAATTGACAAAATGAAAATGGAGGACGATCACTGCTGAAAAAATACACCAATATTAATAAAACGGCACCTAAAAACATGGACTTGTCAGTGGAATTCTATACTTCCCAGATGTCTGTCGGGGCATGTGTTGTACATTTTTCTGTTGCATTGAAACAGTAAAATGTATTTCTTGTAAAGCATGAAATTTCAGCCATTTGGTTATGAAATGATACATGTGCTGCACTGCCATCAGTAAGTCACGTCTTAAAGTGCAGTGGCTCTCAGTTCCTGTGGCCACTATAAAATAATTTCTACTGTCCGGCTTCCGAGTGCACAGTAAAGCCATTTTCCTTTTCACTGTTTCTTTGGGTTATATTTCCAGAGAAAATTCAAGAACAAAATCCAAGAAAAGTCAGTGAAAAATTGGACCTCATATCCCTTCTCAAGCAGAGAGAGATCAAAAAGTGCACAGTAATATTAGAGTCTTGATCGACTGCAGTTAAAAAGGCTAGTTTAAATACTATTGTGCACTGAATATACAGGCCAATTTCTTGTCATTTCATCTTCAATGCCAAAAAAGAAAGCATCTAATCTGATTGCTTTCATTGCCATTTTCATTCATCTTTTGAGGACATTTCCCCTGCATGCATTAAAAGAACATTGACTTTGTATTGGAAGAAGAAGGAGGAGGGCATGTAGCAATTGAAGTAATTTTACAAGTTCAGTTTTGTCTTGGTGTGTTGTGTGTTCAGAATGGCTGTAGATGGTGGACAGATGGACGGTGGTTGCGACTGGGATGGCCGGTGGAATCATGTAAGGAAGTTTTTGGAGAGACCTGGCCCGTTCACCCATCCTGACTTTGAGCCAAGTACTGAGGTGAACATAAAACACTTCCATGGAAACTAAAATGAATGTTTTCACGTGAACCACCCTTGTGTGATTAGAGATGTAGCTTTACACTCTTCATTGATGCTAATATTTCACAACTCAGTACATTTTCATTTTATTGACATGGTTTCCTTTATCTCAGTCTCTACAGTTCTTGTTGGAGACATGCAAGATTCTGGTCATCGGTGCAGGAGGACTTGGATGTGAACTTCTCAAAGATCTGGTAGGACAAAAATGCAGACGATATTAAATTGTGCGAGTGTAAGCTGAGCAGTGTCTTTACTGGTTGCATCTTTGGATACATTCTTACAGTATTCTTGTTCTTGTGTAGGCCCTGTCTGGTTTTCGCCTTATTCATGTGGTTGACATGGACACAATTGATGTGTCCAACCTCAACAGACAGTTTCTTTTCAGGTATGTTTTTGCTTCATTTTCCTCCTCTTCAAAAATGTAAAAGAAATTTTATAGTGAGTAGTGTGTGTAGTTAAAACTACTTGCCAGCATGATGTGACACACTCCTGTACATTTTTATTACATTTGATGTTGTCGTCTGATATTCCTGAAAGTCATAACATCTATGAAAAATGGGTGCATATATTTTCCTGTAGGTGACTGCGCTATTGTTACAATTCCAGCGTGTTCAAAATCAGATTACATTCATCATCTCCTATGTTGCATATTAACAGTCATATACATCTATTTAGGCCCAAAGATGTTGGACGACCAAAGGCAGAGGTAGCCGCCGACTTTGTCAACAGCCGCATCCCCGGATGTAAAGTTGTTCCGTATCCTTTCCAGCAATGTTATTTTGAACAGTTGACATTATTGCACCCTTATCATATGTAACAATGATTCTATTCCTCATCGATAACATGCAGTCACTTCAAAAAAATACAAGACTTCGATGATTCGTTTTACAGGCGTGAGTATTTTTCTATTGAGATGTAGCAGAGCTTATCAAGTCAGGACTCTGTTGAGGTTTAACACAGCCATGTCTCTGTAGAGTTCCACATCATCGTCTGTGGACTGGACTCCATCATCGCCAGACGCTGGATGAACGGGATGCTGGTAGGAAAGAAGATTTGTTTTTATTATTCTTGACTTTGCCTGATTTGCCCATGTACATTAGAGGCCTGCAGGTGTATTCTGTGGTGAATTGTGACTTATGCTACCTTCTCTAGATATCCCTCCTGACCTATGAAGATGGAGTCCTGGATCCCAGCTCCATCATCCCCCTCATTGATGGAGGGACTGAGGGCTTTAAAGGAAACGCTCGTGTTATTCTGCCCGGCATGACTGCATGCATCGACTGCACATTGGAGCTTTATCCTCCACAGGTCACTTACCTACAGAAACGTACCTTATTGTTAAAGATTCATTTAGATACTATTTATAATTTTTTTACGAGTGATACAGTACAATTATCATATCATTACATATCACGTCATATTGATAACAAACCTCTTAACACTTCAACAAATCAGTCATAGCTGTTCTTCATCTCCTCTTTAATTGTGAAAAAGCATCTGTGGTGCACAAGGGGTGCTGTTTTATAAATTATGTTTCCATCTGTTAGGAAAAGAAGACATTGTTCGTAAAAATAGGCAGTGATAAAACAGCCTCGATAATTGGACGGAAACAGAACAAATACAGACCAGACACATACCAGCTCAGCCGTCAAATTTGAACCAAAGGTTTTACCAAAACATAAAGAAAAGTAATACTAGAGTAGAATAGATTTAACTTTTCAATATCTTCTGCATCTGGTGCTCTTCATATACATTTACTGTATGCTTAACTTCCCTTTTACCATCCACAGATCAATTTCCCCATGTGCACCATTGCGTCAATGCCTCGTCTACCAGAGCATTGCATTGAATATGCCAGAATCTTGCAGTGGCCCAAAGAAAAGCCATTTGGAGGTAAGCTTAAATAAGTTCATCCTGTTTATTTGTTCTTAAACACATGTCATCACATAAATGATTTATCCTTCTGCCAGTATATGATATCACTAGAAAGACTTACAAGCAGGGTCTTTTTCTCATCTAGATAACAGCCTGGATGGGGACAATCCCAAGCACATCCAGTGGGTGTTTGACAGAGCCCAAGAAAGAGCTGCAGAGTTCAACATTACAGGAGTGACATACAGACTCACTCAAGGTGAACCAGTTTTTTCAAAAACAGTTAATAATTCAATGATGAAGTGGAACGTGAGCGAGTTCTTTTGTTTTTATTGGAACAGAAACTTTTTGATCAAACGCTTTTGTTGTCTTTTTCTAATGGTGAGCTGAACTCAACTCAGTGACTGTTTTTGTGCCACAGGAGTCGTGAAAAGGATCATCCCTGCTGTGGCATCAACTAATGCTGTTATTGCTGGTAGGAAGCTCATGTGTTTTTAAACAGTTCTATTCAGAAATGTTGCCATGGAGACATTAGAAGACAATTATTGGAATACGTTTGTGTGTTTTATACTGTATATCAATACAAATAGACCCTTGGCTAAGCTGCCTAAAATAGCCTACAAAGACATTTTTCAGTGCAACCTATAATCTGTAAATGTAGCTTGTTAATGATGCAGCGAATCACAACAATCAGAAACTAATATAGTGGGAATGACATCAGCAGGAACCAGCTGCACAACAATATTTAAACATTTTATCCATCACTTCTTCTTGGGTTTCCAGATGTTGAGGGCAAAGAACAAACAAGAAAACAAATCAAGACCAGCTTTGTCCTATGTTTATGAATGCACCATGCACGATACTGAACGTTGTCTTTGTTCTCATCAGCTGCCTGTGCCACTGAAGTTTTTAAAATTGCTACAAGGTGAGAAGCAAGGGAAAAAAATGAATCTCCAATCCATTATTTTGTCATCTGATTTGTCAGTAAAACATTAAATAATTTTTTTGCAGTGCATATATCCCGTTAAATAATTACCTGGTGTTCAATGACGTGGATGGATTGTACACCTACACTTTTGAAGCTGAACGAAAGGTCTGTTGTGCGCTTAATGTCACCAGTAAACATATTCTACTTTTCTCTGGACCAAGAATAACAAGTTTTTCTCATTTTGTTGAGCAGGAAAACTGTTCAGCCTGCAGCCAGGTGCCTCAGGATCTCCAGTTTTCTCCTTCTGCCAAATTACAGGAGGTCTTAGAGTACCTCACAGAAAACGCCTCTTTGTGAGTATTCAGAATTTGTGTTTTAGTCATGCTCCTTTAAAGAAAGCCATAATGTTAAAACTGTATATAAATATTTTGCAGACAAATGAAATCCCCAGCTATCACCACCACTCTGGAAGGGAAGAATAAGACACTGTATTTACAGGTAATGTACTGAATTTAAAACTACGAGAATCTGGCATGATATTTGGTCACCTGCCATCGTACGTTATAACGAAAACTATGGATACTATTTTATTCCAGTCAGTTAAATCCATAGAAGAGCGAACCAGGCCAAACCTCTGCAAAACTTTAAAAGGTAAGAAGAAAAAAGGCACTCTGATCATTCTGTGTCCGGTCACTGTGACTGGTATCTGCTGACACTCACCATGACCTACTCAATATACCTCGTCCTCTCTGATGCAGAGCTGGGTCTGTCAGATGGACAGGAACTAGCCGTTGCTGATGTCACAACGCCCCAGACGGTCCTCTTCAAGCTCAATTTCACCACCTGATCAGGATCATTACAACACAGCACTGATCAGACCGACTGCACCTGAAAGCAAACTGGGTCTTGCACCACAAGATTACTGTGATGCTGCAGTCGCACATTTGATGAGACAATGTAAATAAGACGGGTAAGGTGTCCCATGTGGGATAGGATTGTCTGTCATATAAATATGGCTTCATGTAACAACATAGTTTTTTCTATTAGTAACGTTGTTTACCTCTTTGTGTATTTGTCCTGTGTTGGTTTATCCTGTAGTTATGAGAATCATGATGTGCACAGTGCTCTAATAAAGTTTCTATATCATGTTTGTAGAGGAAGCATCTTTCACCAGATCAATTTTTTTCAACATTTTTCAGTTAGAAGAAATGGGTCGGCTTCACTGTTTAACATTAAGTTCATCAAAAGCAACATTACAGGATTAGACTTGTGAGGAAGCCTACATCAACCTAAACCCTTAAATAACGGATTGTTGTATTATACTTTTTTAGTGTAAATTAAATGAAGTTGAAAAAAATGTACAACCTAAATTAAAGCTACTGTTAAGAACTCATTTAGAGTCCATCTTGGTGGCTCCTGTAGATGAAACATTATCTCTCATCTCTTTGCTAATCTTGTCCGTACAAGGGCAAGTTACATTTTCTGATTAACAATCTCATCCTGCTGTCTTTTGACAGTAAATGTATTGCTCACTGTGAATTATTGCCCTGGAAAACATAAATGGCTGTTTTGGCGGTTGCCTCATATGATATCGACCCAGTGGCAGAGATAACAGGCATTAAAGGTCACATAAACTCCCTTTCAACACGATTAAATAAGTCTCAGAGGTCTCTAAAACATGTCCGTGGAGTTTCTTGCTAACAATCCACTCTGATCCTGCATTTTAGCATACCTATAAACCCCTCTCTATTACCCCTGTATTTCAGGCCTGCTCAGAACAGGCTGTTTCTGTGTCTATAGCTGTAAAAGCAAGTGAACTGTTGTCTGACCACGCCCCTCTCTGGAAGGGGATGTGGCTTGGGCTTTCTCTCTATGTCCTATTGTTTACAGTGAAAGGGCAGACTAACAGGGCAGAACAAAGACCTAACTGTGGGAGTGTCACCCTCTTGGGGAGGGGTTACTTCCCTTTGTGATGTCATGATGTTTGAGCACACATTTAATGAAAAATGGAGCAGGCAAAAGACAGAGAAGATGGACGTTTCTCATAATTGGGGGGTTTGTAGACAGGCCAAGGACATATAAGTGTTAGTAAACTATGGTTAAGTGTTTTTTGCACAATATGTGACCTTTAAATTGAACTGAACGCACAGCATATTCAGAAACGCTGCCAAATATATTTCACCTGCTGCGAAATATATTTTAACCGGAAAGGGCATGCCCATACTACTTGTTTGTGATTGGTCTGAAGTCACGTCAGTACAAACATGTGACTCTTCTGCTGTCTCCGGTGTGCTATTTTTTAGACCGGCTTCGGGTGTTGACTTTTGACAGGAGAGTGTTAGTGTGGGAAGACATGCCTTTAAGTACATTTTCCAACGTACCACACGAGGTCCATACAGTGAAATATGTATAATATATAATCATATTTGCTGCACTATTACTGCACACAAACCTTTACAGTTTGTGTAAACAGCTTCTCTAATCTTTAAAGTTAAGACCTTCATACAGCGATACAAATCAATGAATGAACTAGATGACAAGCTTGCACATCTTATAATAATAATGTAATGATCATATGGCTCTGGGCTTTAACAATATCACATCCTTAAATGGGTACAGTATAAACATTAAAACTCAAAGAGTTAAAGACAGCCTAAGCTTGTAGCAATGAATTATTATAAATTAATATCATTGATGTGCTTAAGTGGAGAAGTGAACTCTATATTAGAATAGTTCAGACACTCAGCTTTTGGGGACTCAGATTCTACTTTGATGAGTCGGACTGGAGACTTGAGTTTTTGACAATTTGAGAGGCATGTGTTAATGTTAGCTTAGCATGACTAGCAACGAGTACTTTGTGTGAATAACTTCTGATAAATCTTAAGAATAACTCATTGACAAATGACTTCAAACATTGTATTTTCAACCAAAAGAACACACACTGACTATTTTTACATTAAAACATTTTATTCATTGTTACACATCACATATATCTTGTTAGTCACCTGTTGCTCCACAGCCTTGCCTGCACTCCTCTTTCTCAACCAGGAACAGTCAAACAGAGCTGAACCCAGCCTTGGGTTTATATCGGGGTGTTTCAAGTGGAAGGTGCCATGTTTGGTAGAAGTGGAGGGGTGTTTAGGTTGTTGAGATTACAAATGTTATTTAAAAGGCTGTTTAAGTATTTACTTAACTGAAATGTATTTTGATATGCTTTTAGCCTTATTGCAGATAGCATGTGTTGTTTGTAGAACAGGTAATACTCACCTGAGAGTAAATTGATTTCCAACCCCTTTTGGTAGGTGCCAGCTCCTATATAAGAGGAGGCTTGGGGGCCTCTTAGGTAGTTGGAGGTTGGAGTTGGAGTGGCACAGTGCTGGAGAGTTTCAACAACTTATCAAAGAGTGTACAGAGCTGGAAGGGCCCAGACTGGCTTTGTTTAGAGCTCAGTCTCTTCTTTTGTTTGGCACTTTTTGCATTATTCTATTTTTTCTTGCAAGTATTACTTTTCATTTTTACTTTTTCTTTTTTTTTTTACTTTTTCTCCAGGCCTGCACTGTACATATTGTTGCACTTGATTTATTTATTTCACTGTAAATTAATTCACTGCATTTTTTAATTTTCCCTCATCTTTGGGCCTAAGCCACTAGGCCATCCTTACAAAGTTGACCTCTTTTATAGGCCTATTTCTTATAATTTGGTTTGTAAACTTGGATTTCTATTTTTGGGTAAAATAAAAACTGTCTCGTGCATTACTGCTAACAATTGATGGCAGTGTTGGGATCATTCAGTGAAAGACACAGGATTTTTTTTTTCTCTTCAACTTTTGGATTTTTTTGGTTTTCTACCCTGTTCCCCCTGAAAGGAAGTCTACTGCATCGTGGCGAGAAAAGTTGAAGGAACAAAGGAGGGCCTACCGGCCCAGTGAATACCCAGGAAAGGCAAGAGTACTAAAATATTCTACTCAAGTAAAAGTACTGTTACTTTAATAAAATTTTACTTAAGTAGAAGTAAAAGTACCAGTTTAAAAATATACTAAAGTAAAAAGTAGCTCATTGAAAATTTAAATATAGACATTAAAAAAGATTTTCCCCCCTTTTTTTTTTAACCAGCAGTGTGTTTTAATGATGGATAATTTAATAATCAAGGCTTATAATGTTCAAGTAATCGACTGTTTAATGAAGGGAAATGTTTAAACTATTTAAGAAAATACTGACAGGGTATTTGTCTCACACAAAAACAGTGTAAAGAGTATTTTAGTGTTTTTAGTTTTATTATTCTGAGGCTGCTTAGTCTCAAAGGCTGATTTAGCTGCAACTAAACCTGAGATGAAAGATCATCCATTTATTGTTTTTAAAATGAGCCTATTTTAGTTTGTATTAGATGCTTTAAAAGGGAACTGTGTGTTCACCTCTTAGCAGGCTACGTTGAAGTTTCTAACTGAATCTGTTTGGTTTGAAGTATTTATTTTCACACATCTAAGATGTTAAGTTGCTGCAGCTTATTACACCCACCTTCCTGATACATCTGCTTCAAAATAAAAGCATATCAAAGAGATGGTGATAAGGGACTTTTATTGTGAAAATCTTTCCGGAATTAAATGTGTTTACCACTCTGAGCTTTCGTGGACCTGCACAGAGCTGCAGCGGTGATTCTGTCGGGAGAAAGAGCATTCACAGCCACTTCTTTGCCCATGAGTCAGAGCCACAGTATCCCTGTGGGACAGTAGTAACACTCTGGTTTTAGAAGTATGCGATTGTGTGTGTGTGTGTGTGTAGGCACAATACTGGCGGTATTTTCTTGTTTCTGCAGTTCCCGTCCTGCAGCCTGTGTACTTGCTGAGTGACTTGAGGAGACCCTGCGAAGTAAGCAGCAGGCGTGTTCAGTCGCAGAAGATCGTGACAAATTACTCACTGTTTCTATTTTGTTGGAGCTGAGTGACTTTTTAGCCTCTTACGTTTTAAGTGGTGACTTTTAGCTCTCCTTTGTATCCCTTGTTTTACCTGACTTTTATTCCTGTTTTAGCCAACTTTTAGCAAACACATTTTGGGACAATTTTATTGTTTTATTTCTTTTAAGTGGGTTTTAATTTGGTGCAGTTTAAGGACAACCTAGCTCATAAATAAATCTGTTTTGCACCAGCACATCCTTGTTTTAAGTCTCTTGATTACTGTCAGCGCTGCTGTCACCCCAATAATTCAAACAAACCCTGTTAATATTCAATTCATTATTCTTTTGAAATTACCACATTCCACCCCGTTTACAGTACTTTACAGAAGAAGTTATTGAAATGATCATCATTGTACAATACTTGAGAATGTTGTCAACCATGGAGCTACAATGCATGGAGGACGACAAAGGACAGCCACAAACCAGCCCAACAGTGCCAACAGGGGGCAGCAACCAGTGCAGGTAAGTCTCATGTGGGAGGGCAAGCCAGCTAGCAGGCCAACAAAACCCTCTAGCAAAAAGCTAATTTGTTATCTATGTGGACTTTAAGGCCATACTTAAGCCATGTACCCGAAAAACTCGGCTAAGATTACAACTGTTATAGTTAACCAACAGTTGGAGGTTTTGCGTACAACCTTAAAAATATACATCCTGTCAAGAAGTTTTCAGCATTCAGGGAAAATCTTACGTGAGTCCTTCAAATCTGGGATCTGAAGGAGGTAGTAAAAATGCCAAGGAATGTCCAAATGGTTCTTCTCTGTGATTGTGAATTGTTTGTTTTAGGGATTTTAAAATTTTCTATTTTAATATTTCTTTTTTTTTCTTCTCTCTCTCATGATGCTTTTGATGTCGTGTAAAGCACTTTGAATTGCCTTGTTGCTGAAATGTGCTATATAAATAAACTTGCCTTGCACAGATGGGCTTTGTACCACGTCCTCGCATTAAAAATGACTGTTCTATTAAAATGCAAAACATTGAAGTCAATGGAACCACGCTTAGGGCCTTGCTCGACTCTGGGAGCTATCAGACACTGGTATACAGTAAGTTTGTACCACCCAACATTGAAAGTGAAACCATGCCTATCTGTTGTGTTCATGGAGACGAGAAGCCTTATCCAACAGCTGACATGTACATGAAGGTAGGTCAAACTTTCCTTTTAAAATTAGGGTTGCTGATAATCTGCCTTTTGATTCTGTTCTAGGAAGAGACCTACCAGTTCTTTTTGATTTGTTGGAGCAGGAACAAAGCAGAGGAGCTGGACCAAACTCTGTCTCTCCCTCCACCGTGAAGCACTGTGCTGATCAGCTGTCTCCAGTCTTTACAGACATTTTTAACACTTCATTGGAGACATGCCACATGCCAGCTTCAAGTCCTCCACCATCATACCCATCCCCAAAAAACCAAGGACCACAGGACTTAATGACTTAAGACCCGTCGCCCTGACCTCTGTGGTGATGAAGTCTTTTGAGTGCCTTGTGCTTTCACACCTCAAAGACATCACAGACCCCCTCCTGGACCCCCTAGAGTTCGCCTACAGAGCCAACAGGTCTGTTGACGATGCTGTCAACCTGGCCCTCCACTCCATCCTCAAGCATCTGGACTCAGCAGGAACCTACGCCAGGATCCTATATGTGGATTTCAGCTCTGCTTTCAATACAATAATCCCGGCCCTCCTCCAGGACAAGCTCTCCCAGCTGAACGTGCCTGACTCCACATGCAGGTGGATCCTGTTTCCTGTCTGTCAGGAGACACAAGGTGAAGCTGGGGAAGAATGTCTCAGACAGCCGGACCATCAGCACTGGCTCCCCCCAAGGCTGCGTTCTTTCTCCTCTGCTCTTCTCCCTGTACACAAACAGCTGCACCTCCAGTCATCAGTCTGTCAAGCTTCTCAAGTTCGCAGACGACACCACCCTCATTGGACTCATCTCTGGTGGGGACTAGTCTGCCTACAGGTGGGAGGCTGACCATCTGGTGACCTGACCTGGTGCAGCGAAAACAACCTAGAGCTTAACGCTCTGAAGACAGTGGAGATGGTTGTGAAACGCAGCCGCCCCCAGCCCCATCACCATCGGCGACTCCACGGTGTCTACTGTGGAGTCTTTCTGCTTCCTGGGGACCACCATCGCTCAGGACCTCAAGTGGGAGCTGAACATCACCTCCCTCATCAAGAAAGGACAGCAGAGGATGTACTTCCTGCGGCAGCTGAAGAAGTTCAACCTGCCAAAGACCATGATGGTGCACTTCTACACTGCCATCATCGAGTCATCCTCTCCTCCTCTATCACAGTCTGGTACGCTGCAGCCACAGCAAAAGAGAAGTGCAGGCTGCAGCGTATCATCCGCTCTGCAGAGAAGGTGATCGGCTGCAATCTACCATCTCTCCATGACCTGTACACCTCCAGGACCCTGGGGCATGCAGGTAAGATTGTGGCCGACCCATCTCACCCTACACAAGACTCTCCCCTCTGGCAAGAGGCTGCGGTCCATCAGGACCAAAACCTCTCGCCACAAGAAGAGTTTCTTCTCCTCTGCTGTCAGCCTCATGAACATTGTCCCCCCCCCCCCAACACCTCCTCTCACATAACACAGACTCTCATCAGCCCCACAGACAGAAAACTTCAGATTAATGTGAAGGCTGAAACTGTTTTTATGCGTTACATTAACGCTCACTGGACTTTAATTTCATTTTCTTACATACACTCCATTGCACCTTTTGTACATTTTCTGTTTTTTATTGTTATTCTTTATATTTGACATTTTTTAAATTCTATTGTATATATTGGTAATTGCTTCTTATATTTTATTTAAGTTTAAGTTCTTGTTATTTTGGCTTTATTTCCCTTGTTAACTGTTTTTGCACCAATACACCAAGACAAATTCCTTGTATGTGTAAGTGTACTTGGCAATAAACCCGATTCTGATTCTGAAAGTGTAATGCTGTGGTAACCAGAATGCAGGCCAAGCCAATCTCAGTGCCCTGCCCTTTTTCAATGAGGAGTTGGAGACCACACCTGGGAAGTCTCGGAAAACCTGCAGACGGAGAAGGCAGGAAAAATTCCAAAAGACAGTGGTGACACCATCAACAAGCACTGAGCCAGAGTTACCACTAGGGTTTCAAGTTCCAGGTAATATAAGTGATATGCAGAAAACTGATCCATCTTTAGTCTCTCTTTTCCAGAAAGCAAAGGTGAAGGAGCCGGAAGTTTGTAAACAACACTGGTACAGACTGGAATCAATGGCTGCCCTACCTCCTCTTTGCATACAGAGAAGTACCACAATCCTCCACTAGTTTCTCTCCTTTTGTATGGACATGAAGTTTGGGGCCCGTTTTCACTGTTGAGAGAGATCTGGGAGGGAGGCAAGGGGAGGGTGGGATCTGTTAATGTTGTATCCTATGTCATCCAGATGAGAGAGCGGCTGGAGAAAATGGGTGAGCTGACCCAATCGTACGTGGCGGACGCCCAGCAGCAACAGAAGTCCTGGTACGACAAGTCAGCCAGGCAGAGAACCTTCGACCCAGGACAGAAAGTGCTGGTGCTCCTACCTAGTGATAGAAGTGATGCTTATAAGAAGTGTGCTGGATGAAGAAGTGGATGAGCAATACTTACCTCTCTAGTGACCTGGTAGACCATGATCTCAGACGGCCAACGGCTTCAGGTGAGATTGATCTGTAATTAAGAAGTTTTCCAGGAGAATCCTGGGAGAACAAATATTGTTGAACATGACATTGTTGTGAGAGAAGGTGAGAAGATCCCTGAGCGCCTGCCGGCCTCACTGAGGAGGGAGGTTGACCTGATGCTGTCCCTGGGGATTATCGAGGCTTCAAAGAGCGACTGGCGTAACCCTGTGGTGCTCGTACCAAAGAAGGATGGAGGCATAAGGTTATGCATTGATTTCAGGTACCTGAATTCAGTTTCTCAATTTGATTTCATCTTGTTGATTTAAAGTTACATTAAATTGACCTCTCTTATAGGTCTAGTTCTTATAATTTGTTTTTTAAACTTGGTTTTCTATTTTTGGGTAAAATAAAAACCCACCTTTTCTTTAAACTTACTCCTGTGTCTCGTCCCTTACTGCTTGGGCCCCCGCAAGAGAATCCTTCTCATCTCGGTAAAAGTGTTTATAAGGCACACTACAAGTGAAGGCCATGAAATGTTTGTCTGATTTCATCTATTGCTTCGATGATGTCACCAGTTGTTATAAACCCAATGGATTTCATTACCTACATTAATATGTGGGTTCTTATTTTTTAGGCTTTGGTAGAGAAACCATCCAGTGGCGACGAGAACACATACGGCTATCTCCTCACACAGAAAGACGAAGGATCTGAAGGTAAACTTTTTATATGATTCTGAGAAAACTCTGTACCAATTTTTTTTTAAAAAGGAGCCGTGCAATGTAACACAGGGGAGTTAAGAATCTGATCCATCTATGTTTCTGGATTAATCTCTGAATCGTTGCTTTGCACGATTTGTTGATGTGACGTAATAGTAATACGTGTTATTGTTTTTGTCAACAGCGATATACAATGCGTTCCTACTCATAAGGGCGAGTTTTTCCAAATTTCAAACCTTGCATTGGCAAAGATCGATACAGTTATCAAAGAGATTTTTGATTTTTATCGTAGCCTCATTCTTTTTGTCATCGCAGCCATATACATAATGGATGCATTTCCCTTGTTAACTGTTTTTGCACCAATACACCAAGACAAATTCCTTGTATGTGTAAATGTACTTGGCAATAAACACGATTCTGATTCTGATGTAGGCTCTTTGAAAGAGGTTAGTTGAGACCTTCTTTTGTTAGTGCTAATTTTTATTTTCTGATAAGCAGAATTTTAATTCCACCTCTCCATACACTCAGCTCCAGTCTCAAATCAAGATAGACCTCTGCTCAGCCAAGGATTACCACGACGAGGGCTGCAGTACAGCGGTAATGTTCAGTCTGGGCCATGAAATCCACTTGGTGATCGGAGTCAGTGTCTTTTCCCGCCTGTAATTATGATACATTGGGTAAAAGTGAGTTACTGTGTTATTAGTGCATGTTGTGTGTGTATTTCAGCCTATGTGTAACATGTCTCAGTAACTGAGTGAAAAAGTTATTCCCCCTGTGGGATTAATAAAGGATATCTTCTTCTTACAATGATTGTCTCTGATAAATATATTATATACTGTTTATATATTCCTCAAATCAACACATGTAAGCCAAATTAATGTGTATGCCAACTGAAAGTAAAAAAACACTTTTTGATGAAGGAGCTAGTGCAACATTTCACACATAAATACAGCAGAAATCCAGTCTCTTTAAATGTCTGAGTCATGACTGTCTACAATGAGTGAGAAGCGCCAAGTGTCCTGTTGTCGGAGTCGTGTTTACATGGACGGGGCGGCCTTGCGTATAAAGTTGTTTTAGTCAGGCACTAGAGAAAAGAAGAAAAACATACTCACTGCTTATTCAGATGTTACGGGTTTATTAAGACATTATTTTTGTGTATTGTCAGGATTAGTACGTTATGTAAAGAACTTTGTAGCGTTGGTTTTTGGTAAGTGCTCTGTAAACAAAGCTAATGGGTAAAAGAGAAAGTAAAACAAATAGAAACACAACCTGAAACAGTTGCACAAAGTTAAAAGGCCTGTTGGAAAAGATTGTGTGACGATTGTTTAATATTTTCTCCTTATATGTTTGCTTTAAAGGAGTGAGGAAGATAATGGTGGAGGAAAATCTCCAGTATGTTCCTGACAGTGAGGTGAGTTCTGTGCTCTCACTTGAAGCTGTGATACACATCTGGACAAGTATATAAGCCTTTTTTTGTTGTCTTTTCTTCTGCTGAAGGATACCCTGAGTCTTTGGGACCTTCACTTCCTTGTCATGATTCACTGTTGGCCTGATCTGGTCATTCATGACTTTGAACTCATCACTTGAGTGTGGCTCTGCCTCCATGGTGGCGTATGTATCAGTGTTTTAAAACATACTACAGCTGTGATTTATACAGAGGAATGGGACTCAAGTAATGATGAAATATCTGTTTCACAGCCAAGACAAAAGCAGCATGAAGATGATTACACTGTCCAAACAAGACAACTGTTAGGTAATTGTACAAATATTTTTAAAGAACTGTGATATGTGATTTTCACGAGGCTGTTCTGAATGCAACATAAAGCTTTATGATTTTTCAGATCAGCACACTGCAAATACGATTCCTGCCCTCGATGGCCGTAATCTCTGGATGTATCTTCAGCCTCCTGTCTCGTCCAGACAAAAATAAACATGGTAAACGCTCAACACTTATTACAGTGCTAAATGGAGCTTGCATAAAATAAATACATGTATGCACATTTAAGACATTAAAATCTTTTCATTAACATATTTTACTCTTTCTGATTTCAGGATACCATTTATTTAGTTGACGGCATTTGTGAGAACCCAGAAAGGAAGGATATGTTTTATTTTTGATGTGCTGCTTGATAACGATGAAAAATCAGGAAAGACACACATCCCTCAGTGGGTGCTGGATCAAAAAAAAAAAAAAATAGGTAAGGAAAGCCCCCAATAACTACTAAAGAAAATGATAAAAGTTTTAAAATAGTAAGGTCTTTGTTTTTCTTCTGTTTCTCAACAGATAGTCGAGGAGAGCCGATTTCTTCTGTCGTCGTCAGATGCTTCAGAGAGGCTTTATATATCTATATACATGTATATCCTGTTTTGTGTTCTTTCTAAATGAAAAATTGCATTGTTCAATTGTTTTTGTTCTATTTAATACTATATAAAACAGGAGAAAATTATCAAAATAAAGTTTCAATAAATAAAAATCCTAAAATGTCTCTCTTCCCAGAATCACACATTAATACATATTTTATTAGTGTACAATAAGGCTGAGAGACAGGCGGACAGTCATCCAGACACTTAACTCTAAATTCAGCTCAAATGTAATGGCAAGACTTTTCAGCCTCTTGAAATGTGTTTGTAAAGAAGTCTGCACAGTCTGTATGTAAACATGGTGAGTGAGAAAGCATTGCTTGTCCTTATCAAAAATTGTTACTGTTTGTGATAAATTCTGACTTTTGCAAATCCTTTTATTGGAATAATGATGAAACTGCAGTTACTTTGGCATTCTATTCCCTACCCTGACCTATGTTTTAATGTTGTTCTTTTTAAGGAGGATAATTATGGTTCTCTGGGAGGCATGAGGGAGATTTCTTCTGTTGTCGTCAGATGCTTCAGAGAGACTTTGCATGAGAACAGGTACTTAACTTTATTTGGATGGTTCTATTATTTTCAGTGTTTCGTCAACGGTTGGATTCCCACTACCATTCAAGAGGTAGGCCTACTTTAGGACATTTTATTTTACTTGTTTGTTTTCAACAGTTTAGATATTATGCCCAGTTGGAAGTGTATTCACTTGTGCTTGTGAACACACTTCCAACTGGGCATATTATCTAAACTGTTAAGAAGAAACAAGTAAAATAAAATATGTTTGTAGAAATATTTTAAAAGCAATTTTTTTTCCCCATTTTTCTCCTTTAAACCGGTAGTCGGAAAGAGGGAAAGAGGGAAAGAGGGAAAGAGGGAAAGAGGGAAAGAGGGAAAGAGGGAAAGAGGGAAAGAGGGAAAGAGGGAAAGAGGGAAAGAGGGAAAGAGGGAAAGAGGGAAAGAGGGAAAGAGGGAAAGAGGGAAAGAGGGAAAGAGGGAAAGAGGGAAAGAGGGAAAGAGGGAAAGAGGGAAAGAGGGAAAGAGGGAAAGAGGGAAAGAGGGAAAGAGGGAAAGAGGGAAAGAGGGAAAGAGGGAAAGAGGGAAAGAGGGAAAGAGGGAAAGAGGGAAAGAGGGAAAGAGGGAAAGAGGGAAAGAGGGAAAGATCCGGGTGGAGACTGGGAGTCAGATCGGGTTCGCGGGAGATCGCGCGAGCTCTCGCTCCCCGCCTGCTCTCCTCCGGGTGGAGACTGGGAGTCAGATCGGGTTCGCGGGAGATCGCGCGAGCTCTCGCTCCCCGCCTGCTCTCCTCCGGGTGGAGACTGGGAGTCAGATCGGGTTCGCGGGAGATCGCGCGAGCTCTCGCTCCCCGCCTGCTCTCCTCCGGGTGGAGACTGGGAGTCAGATCGGGTTCGCGGGAGATCGCGCGAGCTCTCGCTCCCCGCCTGCTCTCCTCCGGGTGGAGACTGGGAGTCAGATCGGGTTCGCGGGAGATCGCGCGAGCTCTCGCTCCCCGCCTGCTCTCCTCCGGGTGGAGACTGGGAGTCAGATCGGGTTCGCGGGAGATCGCGCGAGCTCTCGCTCCCCGCCTGCTCTCCTCCGGGTGGAGACTGGGAGTCAGATCGGGTTCGCGGGAGATCGCGCGAGCTCTCGCTCCCCGCCTGCTCTCCTCCGGGTGGAGACTGGGAGTCAGATCGGGTTCGCGGGAGATCGCGCGAGCTCTCGCTCCCCGCCTGCTCTCCTCCGGGTGGAGACTGGGAGTCAGATCGGGTTCGCGGGAGATCGCGCGAGCTCTCGCTCCCCGCCTGCTCTCCTCCGGGTGGAGACTGGGAGTCAGATCGGGTTCGCGGGAGATCGCGCGAGCTCTCGCTCCCCGCCTGCTCTCCTCCGGGTGGAGACTGGGAGTCAGATCGGGTTCGCGGGAGATCGCGCGAGCTCTCGCTCCCCGCCTGCTCTCCTCCGGGTGGAGACTGGGAGTCAGATCGGGTTCGCGGGAGATCGCGCGAGCTCTCGCTCCCCGCCTGCTCTCCTCCGGGTGGAGACTGGGAGTCAGATCGGGTTCGCGGGAGATCGCGCGAGCTCTCGCTCCCCGCCTGCTCTCCTCCGGGTGGAGACTGGGAGTCAGATCGGGTTCGCGGGAGATCGCGCGAGCTCTCGCTCCCCGCCTGCTCTCCTCCGGGTGGAGACTGGGAGTCAGATCGGGTTCGCGGGAGATCGCGCGAGCTCTCGCTCCCCGCCTGCTCTCCTCCGGGTGGAGACTGGGAGTCAGATCGGGTTCGCGGGAGATCGCGCGAGCTCTCGCTCCCCGCCTGCTCTCCT
This sequence comes from Tautogolabrus adspersus, assembly GCA_020745685.1. Classification (NCBI taxonomy): domain Eukaryota; kingdom Metazoa; phylum Chordata; class Actinopteri; order Labriformes; family Labridae; genus Tautogolabrus; species Tautogolabrus adspersus. The sequence goes on along the minus strand of CM036547.1, from coordinate 21,432,434 downwards.
CCGGGTGGAGACTGGGAGTCAGATCGGGTTCGCGGGAGATCGCGCGAGCTCTCGCTCCCCGCCTGCTCTCCTCCGGGTGGAGACTGGGAGTCAGATCGGGTTCGCGGGAGATCGCGCGAGCTCTCGCTCCCCGCCTGCTCTCCTCCGGGTGGAGACTGGGAGTCAGATCGGGTTCGCGGGAGATCGCGCGAGCTCTCGCTCCCCGCCTGCTCTCCTCCGGGTGGAGACTGGGAGTCAGATCGGGTTCGCGGGAGATCGCGCGAGCTCTCGCTCCCCGCCTGCTCTCCTCCGGGTGGAGACTGGGAGTCAGATCGGGTTCGCGGGAGATCGCGCGAGCTCTCGCTCCCCGCCTGCTCTCCTCCGGGTGGAGACTGGGAGTCAGATCGGGTTCGCGGGAGATCGCGCGAGCTCTCGCTCCCCGCCTGCTCTCCTCCGGGTGGAGACTGGGAGTCAGATCGGGTTCGCGGGAGATCGCGCGAGCTCTCGCTCCCCGCCTGCTCTCCTCCGGGTGGAGACTGGGAGTCAGATCGGGTTCGCGGGAGATCGCGCGAGCTCTCGCTCCCCGCCTGCTCTCCTCCGGGTGGAGACTGGGAGTCAGATCGGGTTCGCGGGAGATCGCGCGAGCTCTCGCTCCCCGCCTGCTCTCCTCCGGGTGGAGACTGGGAGTCAGATCGGGTTCGCGGGAGATCGCGCGAGCTCTCGCTCCCCGCCTGCTCTCCTCCGGGTGGAGACTGGGAGTCAGATCGGGTTCGCGGGAGATCGCGCGAGCTCTCGCTCCCCGCCTGCTCTCCTCCGGGTGGAGACTGGGAGTCAGATCGGGTTCGCGGGAGATCGCGCGAGCTCTCGCTCCCCGCCTGCTCTCCTCCGGGTGGAGACTGGGAGTCAGATCGGGTTCGCGGGAGATCGCGCGAGCTCTCGCTCCCCGCCTGCTCTCCTCCGGGTGGAGACTGGGAGTCAGATCGGGTTCGCGGGAGATCGCGCGAGCTCTCGCTCCCCGCCTGCTCTCCTCCGGGTGGAGACTGGGAGTCAGATCGGGTTCGCGGGAGATCGCGCGAGCTCTCGCTCCCCGCCTGCTCTCCTCCGGGTGGAGACTGGGAGTCAGATCGGGTTCGCGGGAGATCGCGCGAGCTCTCGCTCCCCGCCTGCTCTCCTCCGGGTGGAGACTGGGAGTCAGATCGGGTTCGCGGGAGATCGCGCGAGCTCTCGCTCCCCGCCTGCTCTCCTCCGGGTGGAGACTGGGAGTCAGATCGGGTTCGCGGGAGATCGCGCGAGCTCTCGCTCCCCGCCTGCTCTCCTCCGGGTGGAGACTGGGAGTCAGATCGGGTTCGCGGGAGATCGCGCGAGCTCTCGCTCCCCGCCTGCTCTCCTCCGGGTGGAGACTGGGAGTCAGATCGGGTTCGCGGGAGATCGCGCGAGCTCTCGCTCCCCGCCTGCTCTCCTCCGGGTGGAGACTGGGAGTCAGATCGGGTTCGCGGGAGATCGCGCGAGCTCTCGCTCCCCGCCTGCTCTCCTCCGGGTGGAGACTGGGAGTCAGATCGGGTTCGCGGGAGATCGCGCGAGCTCTCGCTCCCCGCCTGCTCTCCTCCGGGTGGAGACTGGGAGTCAGATCGGGTTCGCGGGAGATCGCGCGAGCTCTCGCTCCCCGCCTGCTCTCCTCCGGGTGGAGACTGGGAGTCAGATCGGGTTCGCGGGAGATCGCGCGAGCTCTCGCTCCCCGCCTGCTCTCCTCCGGGTGGAGACTGGGAGTCAGATCGGGTTCGCGGGAGATCGCGCGAGCTCTCGCTCCCCGCCTGCTCTCCTCCGGGTGGAGACTGGGAGTCAGATCGGGTTCGCGGGAGATCGCGCGAGCTCTCGCTCCCCGCCTGCTCTCCTCCGGGTGGAGACTGGGAGTCAGATCGGGTTCGCGGGAGATCGCGCGAGCTCTCGCTCCCCGCCTGCTCTCCTCCGGGTGGAGACTGGGAGTCAGATCGGGTTCGCGGGAGATCGCGCGAGCTCTCGCTCCCCGCCTGCTCTCCTCCGGGTGGAGACTGGGAGTCAGATCGGGTTCGCGGGAGATCGCGCGAGCTCTCGCTCCCCGCCTGCTCTCCTCCGGGTGGAGACTGGGAGTCAGATCGGGTTCGCGGGAGATCGCGCGAGCTCTCGCTCCCCGCCTGCTCTCCTCCGGGTGGAGACTGGGAGTCAGATCGGGTTCGCGGGAGATCGCGCGAGCTCTCGCTCCCCGCCTGCTCTCCTCCGGGTGGAGACTGGGAGTCAGATCGGGTTCGCGGGAGATCGCGCGAGCTCTCGCTCCCCGCCTGCTCTCCTCCGGGTGGAGACTGGGAGTCAGATCGGGTTCGCGGGAGATCGCGCGAGCTCTCGCTCCCCGCCTGCTCTCCTCCGGGTGGAGACTGGGAGTCAGATCGGGTTCGCGGGAGATCGCGCGAGCTCTCGCTCCCCGCCTGCTCTCCTCCGGGTGGAGACTGGGAGTCAGATCGGGTTCGCGGGAGATCGCGCGAGCTCTCGCTCCCCGCCTGCTCTCCTCCGGGTGGAGACTGGGAGTCAGATCGGGTTCGCGGGAGATCGCGCGAGCTCTCGCTCCCCGCCTGCTCTCCTCCGGGTGGAGACTGGGAGTCAGATCGGGTTCGCGGGAGATCGCGCGAGCTCTCGCTCCCCGCCTGCTCTCCTCCGGGTGGAGACTGGGAGTCAGATCGGGGTTCGCGGGAGATCGCGCGAGCTCTCGCTCCCCGCCTGCTCTCCTCCGGGTGGAGACTGGGAGTCAGATCGGGTTCGCGGGAGATCGCGCGAGCTCTCGCTCCCCGCCTGCTCTCCTCCGGGTGGAGACTGGGAGTCAGATCGGGTTCGCGGGAGATCGCGCGAGCTCTCGCTCCCCGCCTGCTCTCCTCCGGGTGGAGACTGGGAGTCAGATCGGGTTCGCGGGAGATCGCGCGAGCTCTCGCTCCCCGCCTGCTCTCCTCCGGGTGGAGACTGGGAGTCAGATCGGGTTCGCGGGAGATCGCGCGAGCTCTCGCTCCCCGCCTGCTCTCCTCCGGGTGGAGACTGGGAGTCAGATCGGGTTCGCGGGAGATCGCGCGAGCTCTCGCTCCCCGCCTGCTCTCCTCCGGGTGGAGACTGGGAGTCAGATCGGGTTCGCGGGAGATCGCGCGAGCTCTCGCTCCCCGCCTGCTCTCCTCCGGGTGGAGACTGGGAGTCAGATCGGGTTCGCGGGGAGATCGCGCGAGCTCTCGCTCCCCGCCTGCTCTCCTCCGGGTGGAGACTGGGAGTCAGATCGGGTTCGCGGGAGATCGCGCGAGCTCTCGCTCCCCGCCTGCTCTCCTCCGGGTGGAGACTGGGAGTCAGATCGGGTTCGCGGGAGATCGCGCGAGCTCTCGCTCCCCGCCTGCTCTCCTCCGGGTGGAGACTGGGAGTCAGATCGGGTTCGCGGGAGATCGCGCGAGCTCTCGCTCCCCGCCTGCTCTCCTCCGGGTGGAGACTGGGAGTCAGATCGGGTTCGCGGGAGATCGCGCGAGCTCTCGCTCCCCGCCTGCTCTCCTCCGGGTGGAGACTGGGAGTCAGATCGGGTTCGCGGGAGATCGCGCGAGCTCTCGCTCCCCGCCTGCTCTCCTCCGGGTGGAGACTGGGAGTCAGATCGGGTTCGCGGGAGATCGCGCGAGCTCTCGCTCCCCGCCTGCTCTCCTCCGGGTGGAGACTGGGAGTCAGATCGGGTTCGCGGGAGATCGCGCGAGCTCTCGCTCCCCGCCTGCTCTCCTCCGGGTGGAGACTGGGAGTCAGATCGGGTTCGCGGGAGATCGCGCGAGCTCTCGCTCCCCGCCTGCTCTCCTCCGGGTGGAGACTGGGAGTCAGATCGGGTTCGCGGGAGATCGCGCGAGCTCTCGCTCCCCGCCTGCTCTCCTCCGGGTGGAGACTGGGAGTCAGATCGGGTTCGCGGGAGATCGCGCGAGCTCTCGCTCCCCGCCTGCTCTCCTCCGGGTGGAGACTGGGAGTCAGATCGGGTTCGCGGGAGATCGCGCGAGCTCTCGCTCCCCGCCTGCTCTCCTCCGGGTGGAGACTGGGAGTCAGATCGGGTTCGCGGGAGATCGCGCGAGCTCTCGCTCCCCGCCTGCTCTCCTCCGGGTGGAGACTGGGAGTCAGATCGGGTTCGCGGGAGATCGCGCGAGCTCTCGCTCCCCGCCTGCTCTCCTCCGGGTGGAGACTGGGAGTCAGATCGGGTTCGCGGGAGATCGCGCGAGCTCTCGCTCCCCGCCTGCTCTCCTCCGGGTGGAGACTGGGAGTCAGATCGGGTTCGCGGGAGATCGCCGAAAAAAAAAGAGTGGGAAGAGGAAAAGAAACAAACATAAAAAAAAATTTAAGAAAAAAAACAACAATATTTACTTGTTATAGCAATGATACTAATATTCAGCCACAATATCCTCAACATCATTATTGCCATTAGTAACAATTAATAGTTTTATGATATGATATCAATGGGGACAGGATATGTGCCACAAAACCTCCCTACCTGCCTACCTACCACACAGATGCGTGGCTTTAGGAGCCAGGGACTGAACCCTCTACCGGCTGGATTATCGAGCCCAATTTTCATTTTAGAAAGCTTTATTGCCATGAATTTTACTTAAACAAGATTGCCAAAGCATCAGCACAATACAAAACAATATGAACAGTCATCAATGATGTAGCATGAGTAAAATGAATAATTATATACACAATTTATTACAACAACAAATAAACAGAAAAAAAACTGTGTTCAGAAAAGAAAATGATAGGTAGACCAACAATTATTAACTTTATATGGACAGATATACCAAAGATTCAAATATGTATATATATAAAAACATTAATAAAGCAGTCTGTGCTGTTAGGTGACCAGGGGCCCATTTCAGAAAGAAGGGTTCAACAAACTCTCTGTCTAAGCCTGAGCACTGAGTTGATTTACCCACCGGTGGGAAACTGAGTTTTTGGTTCCAGAACAGCTGAGTTGAGTTAAACTATGTTGCCAAAGCATCAACACAATTCAAAACAATATGAACAGTAATCAACTATGAAGCATGAGTAAAATTAATAATTATATAGCCTACACAATTTATTACAACAACAAATAAACAGAAAAGAAAATGATAAATAGAGCAACAATTATTAACTTTATATGTACAGATATACCAAAGATTCAAATATATACATATGTGTATATAAAAAAGTTTGAAAAGATCAGTCTGTGCTGTTAGGTGACCAGGGGCCCGTTTCAGAAAGAATGTTCAACAAACTCTCTGTCTAAGCCTGAGCACTGAGTTGATTTACCCACCGGTGGGAAACTGAGTTTTCGGTTCCAGAACAGCTGAGTTGAGTTTGGTAAATCAACTCTGAGTAAGTTCACTCGGTGTTCAGGGCATGCACCAGGACGATAAAAAGCCAACATTAATGGAGCCCTGATACTACGATTCACTATGGCATGATCGTGTCTGATCAGTTGAGACCGCTGCAGTTGTCTAATAAAAGAATAAGTGCTACTTGCTCTCCATTTGCCCATAACATCGACATTCCACGCATCATCGTGACATGTGAACGGTTTCTGAACAAGACGGTGCGTAAACGCGCATGCAGGTGAACAGTGTGGCCTTTTACTCCAAACTATCAACAACTAAGCAGTAGGGTCCTAAATGCTCAAGGTGCTCCAAGTCCTGGACTGGAGTACTACACAATTCTGGCTGCACAACAAGTATCCAATTATTTGGAAAATAAAATATATTTGCACTGACCATGGTCGCTGTGGACTGAGTCAATCCAGGAAGTGAATTAAAGATTACAGATGACTAATGAGGGTTGATGGGGGGGGATTGGATATTGATGCTTCTGTGTCTCATGTGGATAAATGATGATTCACTCTAATAAACCTTGGCCCTCTTCCCAAACATCTCACTATCCTACAGTCCTGTTACAAACAGTATGCACTGACACATGTTCTCTCCATTAGGTCCATTGTGATTCCATTCTGAAGTGAAGATAGAGACTTAGAAAAAAGACAAACACAGCTGACTTCATAGGAATGACTTTCAAGTCATATGACCGTCCCTTGTGACTTTCTGCAAACACAATCACCACAGATGGATGAGTGGTCAGTTCTCTGAAGGTATCAAGGAGTCACAGCTAGTGTGGCTAATGTTCCAACTACAGTAAGCACAGACTGCTATCAGTCCTTTGTAGACCTCTTCTCTTCCTCTTGTCATACTGCTCATATCTCTGATATCATGTCTGCACTCTAACACTGTCCCTCTTCTGCACTGTATGTGAACTATGATGCAGGATGTGAACTCACCTTTTTCTAAATGTTTGTAGTTTCATCAGTTGCCGAGCGTTTGACCCCTACCGGCCACCGTAAATTTCAACTTTTACGTTATTTAGTGCTGGTATGAAAATGATTTTGCATCTTTACACAGATTATCCAGTGTTAATGCTTTGCTTATTGCTACAGGCTTCAGTAGCTTTGTCAATATTACATAAAACACTGCATCAATCAAAAATATCTATTTTAAGTTGTTTTTTTAAATTGAGTAGCCTTTTTTGGGGCCTTTTGAATATTCATACGATTTGTTACTCTTGAGTTGTTTGATATAGGCTCAATTATTGGATAACAAACAGCCCCTGGTAGGCTAATTGAAGTTTTACATCGCCTATGATGGAGCAAACTAACAGATTTGAAGCCCACCTATAACAAGGTTGTTTCCAAGTTTTTCCTTGAACAAACCGTTGAATAAAATATCTCGTGAGAACAGAACAAACCACAGCACTTGGCCTTCAGAGGCGGTTTATACTCCATGTGACAGGATGTCAATACTCACTTTAAGCTTCTTAGGGCGCTAATGAAAGTGGCCGCATATTGTCCGCGAGACAGATGGTTTCTGTCTTGATTAAGTTTTAATTTTCCTGACGGGGAAAGCTGACAGGCTTTGCTCCCACTGTGTTCACAGACCAACACATCTCTCTCTCTCTCTCTGAAAGGAAGAGTAGCTCCAGGGAGAGGAGATGATGTGTCTTTGAACTGACTGTCATGTCGATCAGCTCGGCTTGTTATTAAGCAGCACGCGGGGGGTCTCGCGATTTCTTTTCTTTCCTCGCTCAAATTGAGTCAGAAAACTGGAAAACTGTTGGATCTTAACTGCTCCACACTTTTGCATATTTGCTGAAACTTTCGTTAGGCTTTGTAGTTTTCTTAGTATTATCCCAAACTCTGGCTGATGCTTCAGCGGTGGTTCATGATGTAAATCAATAACCTGAGGAGAGGTAAGTGGTGGAAATGCAAAAAATCTCAACTTCAATGTATTTCAAGTCTGTTTTTATAAGAAGTTGAGGGCATGCTGTGCCTGTTTATTCTGTTGATGTTGTGATTTTAATGATAAAGCTCTGTTTTAGTGTGTGTAAATGATCAAATGCAGCTGGCATGCACCTATGCCTACTGTTTTAACTCAAATATTCATGAAACAAGAAGTAAACAAGAAGTTAATGGGAGAACAAAAATTGCTATGATGTGTATGTGAACGATCCATTCATCACTGAATATACATATTTGTGAAGCTTTAGAGTACTGATAATGTTTTAGGGTAGTGGACAGAGAATTTGCTGCCTACATTTCAATAACCCATCACCGTTTTGTTCATTTCTGTAGTTTCTTAAAGCTGAGATATGCTGCTTCTTCATAGTTTAACATGATTGTAATTCAAAGATGTTTTCAAGTGTGGCCCTGGGAAACGTAGCCTATATGATGGATTGGTTGTTGAGTATGATTACTGTATTAATCCAGAGCAAAACTAAATTGATTTAATTTTTCCATGCACACTGTAAATTTAAAAGGTTGTTTATAGATTTTTTACACCATGAGGTATGGTGAAAATACAAATAGTGAGTGGTACTTTACTTAAGATAATCTTTGTCATATATTAGTAATTGCTGTTATTTAAGATAAAAAATCTGTATCCCAGTTTTTGTGCCTCTTGTGATTCCATCTTGTTTCGGAGGGTTGTTTACAGCTGGGGGGGAGGGGGGTCAGAAATAAGTGCAACGACATACTCATCAGCCTTCCAAGATTCCTTAGATTAGATTTTATTGGTGTTTTTTGATCTGCCCCCGGCTTGGCTTAAATTAGTGATATGAGAGCAAATAAATGTAATGGTCTTATGAAAACGATCTAATGCAGTGCATGAACTCTTATGTTTGAACAGGTAAAATGAAGCTGATCATATTGGCTCAACCATTACACTGGGGCCTTCTGCTTCTATTTGTAGCAGGCGTCTGCAGCCAGATAGTGTCCTCTGGCAACCGAAGCTCCCGAGGACAGACAGGTAGGTGTCAGACCAACTCAACCAGACCAGTCTTAACCCTCTGAGGGACTCATTATGGCTCCTGGTCACCAGCATGGTCCCCAGGGCGACAGAAATGTAAAGACACAAGGAGAATGAAACTCACAGTGCTTCTCATTAGAAAAACAGAAGTTAATGTGGAAGATGAATCTTTTTGTCCTTCTGAAAAACCTGGTATTAAGACAGATCAATCCTAGACATACAGTACATATCAATATTTATATACTGTGAAAGGAATATGGCAATGATGATGTACTTACTGTTGCCACTCAAACAGCTAAATCTATTTATACTTCGCTTATTGCAACAGCATAAAACAAACTAAACATTTACAATGAACCACATTAAAGGTTTGGGGCAAGATGTTTTATCACAGAAGTAGTCAGACAATGAACTTTGAAAAGAGTACCGACTGAACTACGTGAAAATATTTCATCACAAGATAAAATAACTGATTGAAAATATCCTGCTTAACTTGATGCACAGAAGTGGAATCAGCGAATTTGCCTTTAAGTTTCAAAAGAGAGAAAAAATGGCTCATCATCTGTACTCCTTATTCTGTATCTGTTACTCATTTGCTATTATGCAGATAAGGATTTTAATTCTCATAAATCAGGGCATAATAGGGCTGCTCGATTATGGCAAAAATCGTCATCTCAATTATTTTGATTGATATTGAGATCACGATTATTAAACACGATGAATCATTGATTTTACAACATCTGGATGACAACCATTTATCCAGTTAAACAGTCTTGCCCCGCAACATAATGAACACTTTGAAAAACAAGTAGAAAATTAAACTAAATAAGTGAAAAATATCCTAAAATATAATAGTATATAATAAATAAATAAAAATTAACTATGCTTTTGAGGTAGTGGTGATGGACTCTTGTCGCCAAAATATAACAACAAACATTTACCACACAGGACAAAACCTACAGACAAAACGAGCCCCAACACAGCTTGCAGCACAGTAATTGTTTAATCTCGATTATCTTGTGTTCATGATCGTGGGAAGCCAAAATTTTAACTGAAATTGAAACTCGATTAATTGCCCAGCGCTAGTTCATAAGAGGCATTTGAAGTACATTTTATATCTATCAAAATGCTTTCAACCACTGGTTTTATCATATAATCATTTTTGTTGTTTCATTTCCACAATAAATGCTAATCTGAATACATGGAAACACAAGCATAAAGTACAAGAACCCCAAAATAGTATTTGCATTTCTGAGCTCTGCTTTAATTGCAGGCAGCCTGATATACACCTAAATTATGAATTGACCTTCCAGTCCTGCAGAGGTTCAAGTAGCCATGTAGGCCCCTTAGATCTTTACCAGGGATATGCAGGCCTGTAAATGAAATGTCTCAGATGCAAATGTTGGACAGATAGTTCTGCACACATCCTGCTCATGTTGCTTTTCATCCACTTGGTGGTGCTGTAGCCTCAGAAACCTCAAAAATAGGGCTGAGGTTATATTTCTCTGGTTTCTTTGTCATCTAAATGTATTGTAGCATCTAATTAAGTCAAGAAATAATTACAATTTGATCATAATGCTGCCATTTGTAAAGGTGGCAGAACCTCTAACTACCACTTCTTACATACAGAATACAGTTACAAAAAATATTTTCCCCCTAAATTCTTTCCACAGGGTCATCACAGGAGAGGACAGGGACTTGTGAAGTGGTTGCAGCTCATCGTTGCTGCAATAGGAACAAGATTGAAGAACGCTCTCAAACAGTGAAGTGCTCTTGCTTTCCAGGACAGGTGGCGGGGACAACAAGGGCTCTGCCCTCTTGTGTTGAAGGTAAAATGACATGGACCCTCTTCTAACTCTCTTAACATGGGCATAGACTGCTGTGATATGAATACTAATCATAAACGTAGAGTCTGGGGAGTAAGTTTTACCAGCATCCGCTATCCACAAATACTGAGGCTTTCAAGGACCAGAAAGTATGACATCTGAATGGGGCCTTTTTTCCCCAAACAAGTACTTTTTCTAAGTGCTTCCGTCTAAAAAGTGACCTTCTGCTGTGGTGTATTTTTCTACAGCTTCCATTGTGCGCCAGAAGTGGTGGTGTAAAATGGAGCCGTGTCTTGAGGGGGAGGAGTGCCGTGTTCTCCCTGACCTCACCGGCTGGTCATGCATCTCTGGGAACAAAGTGAAGACCACTAAGGTGAGGAGGGGGCCTGCATTAGTCTGAGTCACTGCGGCACCTGCGCTGTACAAAGGACATAACACAAAATGGATTTAGTTCAAGACATGGTATTTATAGACCCTTATGTGCAGCCGTACAGTAAATCTCCTCCTCTTTCATTGCATTTCTCTTATGCAAACAGGGGCCGGCAGACTTGTGAATGCTCATCATAAAGCTTTCTTTCAGTAAGCCCCCCTTTGATGCTGAAGGATTCCACAATCAAGTATAATCACTGCTCCCATTGGCCATATCAGCCCTCTTGCTCTCCACCAGGCACAGTGGGCTCAGAAAACCTAATTCTATAAGCTGTTGAATGATGGGGCCAAGAGGACAAACATGAAATAAGCTGTAAACTAATTCTGAACACTAAAACCCATGTAATTAAATCTGACGGCCGAAGGAGACCCCGCTGCATCAAGAAATGCACTATCTCACAAAAATGTTTTGTTGAGCTGTTATGTGTGTGGTTCCCAAGGGAAACATTTAACAGTTAAATAGGGGGACGCGTGCAGCCAGTGATCAAAAGATACTCAGTAGTCATGTGGTCCATCAGATTATACTATCAAACAATAGAGTTAACAGGAGAGAACAGCTGTTGAAGAAACAGATCTTTTAATCAGTAATAAAAGAAGCAATACCACAGGGTATGAATAAATATTCTCTTACAAGCAAAGGTCATGCTTTCAAAATGTTTCCTTTACAAGAACTAGAAAAGCATAAATATCAAAATAAACCTAAAGTATGAAGAGTAAAAGAAAATACTCATCCTGCTGAATAATCAACTTCAGGAAAGGTTTGACCCAACAGGGTTATACTTATTGCAGCGCATGTCTTTAATTGTGGCTAATTTTAATTACTGCATATACTGCCTAATAGCTTGTCATCTTATTGTACTAATAGTTAATGATTCTTTACATTTTACTTCTTAATTATATCTTCAGTATCAAGGAAAATCTGCAAAGTAACTAGTTACTTTATTAGTAACTAATTCTATCAAATACATGTTTTTGATTTCTATTTGTAGCGGTGAAGAGGAATAATATAATAGAAACTGGTAATGCGCCAGTAAAGTTTGACTTGTCCTGCAGTTGTCATCAGTAAATGATAAAAATGTGTAGTTATTTTTACACAGTAAAGTTGACCTTTACTTTTGCTTGTCTAGCCTTCTGTTCTCACCTGGTACGCCTGATATTTTGTGTTTACAATAAAACAAGGTTAGATCAATAATCTGACTAAAATATTTTGGGGTCAGTGGATATTTGATTTCACCCTCAAGTGATTAAACAGCACTCTTATTTCTAGACAACACCAGTGAATTTTGTCCGCTGAAACTGCAACTGGCACTAATGCATATTAGCAGCTGTTGTTAGCTAGCATGATTAGCACAAGTAGCAGTAACAATGTTTCTGGCTGACTTAAAGGTACTCTGTAACAGCTCTTTGTGTACATATTAGCTAAACAGTACATGACAAATTGCTAAATCTATGGCTAAAGCTACGTTTACTATGTGACATATCAGCATGTAGAACATACCAATACGATTGCATCATTGTTTTCTACTGCAGGGCTTACAGTATGTATTTAAAAAAATGATATGAGATGATAGTTGTGGAGTTAAGTCAAAGGTAGATGTAGATAAAAATGTAAAAACGAAATGTTTGCTCGCTCAAAAATATATCAGTCAGCCACACTTATGATTGAGTTTATAATGAAATCAATCAACATTTATATTAATTTTTTTATCACTTTTCTTTCCATGTGGGTCCTGGTGGGGGGCTCAGCTTTTTTAGATACAAGTAGAGGTGGGGTGGGGTCCAAGGAAAAAGGCTGGGAACCACTGACCTAGATTGAGTTTTACCATTCAGGATTGCTTCGAATTTTGCAGTAAAGAAATCCTCCTGCATTTTCTTCTTGGACCAGTGCTATAAAAAACACACATCTGTTAAACTGATTGACATCTTAAATATAAAAACAAGGTCAACTATGACTCTTATGATTTTTATGAAGTTTTGATTTATGGCGTTTCTATCGCTGTTAAAATCTCTTGAAAACAAATTACTATTGGACTGAATAGGGGCCACCTTTGGGTCTGGTATAAAGGTCTTAATAATACATGCATGGTTGTGACATAACCCTTGATGGTTTGGACTCACACTATACTGTAGAAAAAAAGAAATACAATGGTTCAAATATATTGAAAGAAATTGTGATGGAAATGATGTTCAATGTTGTAATTTATGTGTTCTTGTTTTAAGGTGGCTCGGTAACAATACGAAGTTCCATCTAATCAGAAACAGCCTGTCAAAGCCTGCCGCAGTCACCTCAACTAACACCGGACTCTGAGGACAGCGAACGCCTCATCTGATAGAGCAAAGAACAATATAGATTTAATTAGCTATCTCCTGAAACTGCAGAAACTCATTATTTTAATTTATTTTGGCTGCAACACAATTTTGTTGGGGTTAATCCCGTGGAGTGGACAATCTATTAGCAATTGACTCAGGATAAAATGAGGCAGCTCTGTTCTCCCAGTCCAAACAGGCAGCTCCTGCAAAAGTGTGTATCATTGTCGCAGTGCTTGATATGCTGGGCACATTGTGATGCACTCAATCAAAGTTTGGATGGGCCTGCTGGCAGACATTTAAAAAAGAGATTTTGTGGGTTTTCAGGAGGCAGAATGTGAACCCAGTTGGTGACTTGTGACTCTCTGTGCCGATCAAAGCAGAAAAGCACAAATACTGAGAAATTTATGATTATGTAGCATTTGTCAACAATGCTGTCCCTTAGACTCACTGTGAGCTTTGTAAAGAGGTCACATCCCTTTGGACTACTCCTTACCACGAAGAGGCACTCAAACAAACAAGCCTACAGACACAGACACATAAAGGCTGCTTTTCGGTTGGACAGGCCACCACCTGCAAGGCTGCAATGGCACGCACACAAGCATGAAGCTTTGATGCAAAACAAGGACTGTTTGAAATGCTAATCATGAGGAGAAAGGGGAGAGAGGAGAGAAGAGGCGCTCCTTCACTGTGGAGAGTATTTACATCATGCTTTTGTTTGTCTCTCTAAACTGAGTGCTCCTGTGGAGGGAACTCCGCTCACTGTAATGATGGGAAACATTGGAAATTCTCTGCCTGGAAGCAAGTGGTAACCACTAACAGAACAGAATGTTTACTGTCATTACCACTTCATCAGTTGTCCTCTTTATATGAATAATATTTCTCGTGGAGCTCTCCTGATTCCCTCTCTTTTATCTCCTGAGCGCAGTCTTTTGCATTTTACCTTCCTGGTGAAGAGACATTTTGAAATAATACAAATACAGGGACTGAGAATCATCCTGTCAGACTTGTATGAATGCCACATGCTGTGCTGCTTGAAAGCAGCTGAATTTTGAGCAGTGCACTCAACATTGACTTAATGCAATTATGCATCATGATTTTTTTTTTCTTCTGTTTTTTGTCCTGACAAGATTCTTCACTGAGCTGTCATGTAGTCCAAGGCAGTTCATGCATGGCTTTGCAAACATTCAAGTTCTTATTATAATTTAATGTTAGCAGTGCTTTGAATGTAGTCAAAATGGTCAAATCGTGTAATTTCAAGATTCATATAATAATAATTCTAATGAAAACAAATGCATTAAAAACAACAACAATCCACTTTAATAATGATGTCATCTGATTTTGGAGTAAAGAGGGATGAAGAAGCTCATTTTGTAGACTCACTGAATGCTGATCACATAACTTATTGTTAGTCTTTGTAAACAGCAGCGTCTCCCTCGCAACTTTACATCAAACTGTAGCCACTGTTATTAATCAAGCTGACAGCAGTTATTACCACAATCTGACACAGTCACTAAAAGTAGGGAGTTGTTTAAGACCTCATAATGCAAACTGAGCTTAAAAAACATACAATTACTCAGTATTATCAGAGCACAAATAGCTCTTACTAAGTATTTAAAATATCTTTCCATCTTTCTTCAGTTAGAATTTTCAGCTTTTCTGTCATCTGTCAATTTCATCTCAATATCTCTTTTAACAAGTTCCAGTCAGTTTGGAAACGTCACCTTTTGCGTCAGGAGAGTATCATTTTTCATTATTCCCCGAAAGTGTCTGTATGACTATCAAGACTCCCAGATTAATCCATAATGAGTACAACTGTTTGTTACAGCCACACACTTTTAATGATTTGACAATTTTTCGAAATGTTCTCTTGGAATAAAGTCTGGTGCAAATTAATTGAGATGTAGTTGAAGAAGCTTTGAAGTAACATAGTCAAATAATCATCATGAAATATGAAATAATTGGTATCTTTGTGACCCTACAATTCTCTGCATTCTGCTTTTTCACTGAAGAATTTATAAGCAAGTGTTAGTCTTTCTCTGTCTCTGGTTTGGTCCCTGTCTCTTTTTTCTCCTCTTATCTTCCTTTTGAAACACCCTCTTCATTTTCTATGCATTTGCCTGAATGTCCATACTGAGAATAGATAGCTAAAGCTGGTAAGATTAGAAGTTTGCCTGACACTACCTATAGGGAGATCATATGCACTTTGAAAATTATAGGAATCCTAGCAAACCTTTTAAACACCACGCCCCACTATGCCTCTGATGTACTCGTTGGCTTTTATGGGTTGGGCTTGGGCACAGTAATCAGATTGATGAGGGTTAAGGTGAGAGTAGCAGGATGAGCCAATCAGAGGCAGTGAAGGGCAGGTCATAGCCTCAGTGTACAATCAAATCATTTTGTTACAAGTTAAAGTAGCTTCCGAATGCTGCTTTACCTTCTCTGTGATGGAAATTAGGTTTACAATCTTGAATGTTTGTGTAACAATTGTTGCAATTTAGAGGCAGAAGATAGTTTGTGTTTTCCAACATTCGTCTTATTTATTTATGGGTTATGGTTAGGACACGTAAAGCCCATGACGTTAAAGGTCCCATGATAATCAGGCTGTTCTTGAAGTCTGAGTAGACCTGAACAAGAAAGATTTAGAAAGATCAGGAAGTGGAGGAGCTACTTTTTCTCACGACTCAACAGAAGCTGCAAAAAAAAAGAAAAGAAAAGATGAACCCACAGGGGATTGAACTGAAAAAGTTGATGTGTGACTTCCATATTATAACCAACCGTAGACTCTCTCCTGTGTTAACTTTGCCATAAAAATACTGAGATGTATATATTTAATTTGTGTACTGTATATTTTACTGTCATCGTTGTATATTTGCAACTTAATGTGCTGCCACCTTTATGGCAAAATATTAACAGACATGATATTTTTTTAAATTTCTAACATGAACCTACTTTTTGGAATAAAACTGAGAAATAAGGTAACATCTTTTTACATCCCAGTGGGGTTTATGTCAATGATGACAGCCTGCCACCTCAGATTTGTGCCTGTATTCCTAAAAATATCTCCAGCACTCACAACTTACTTCTTCTGATTAATTTTCAAAGGAGCTGCTGCTGTGACATTCATTAGGTGACTTATGGATGTGTCTTAGATTAACTCTGTGATTCTCTCTGGCAGGTTCTCACCAAAGTTTAGGAAATCTGTGCAGTGCATCTTGATTCGGTTTTATCTGTGAAATCACAGTAAAGCCAGTCAAAAGAGCTTCATCTGTTTTTCAGTGCAAATTGAGAGGAAGCCCTTGGAGTGCCTGTCATAATGCATGGCTTTAAAAAGGTAAATCATATCCGAAATTCTAAATGAAAGCAGCCAAATGAAGGTAATTAAGGTAGGAGTTACAGGATCCTGAATCTTATACATCGAGTCAAGACAGATTAACATAACATTACGTAAACTCACAATATTCTTCATTTCAGGCACAAGATTAGACAAATAACCTCAATTTGTGAACATCGTTTGTGGCCTGAACCTTATAATTCAAACCAAAGCAACAAATAACCCATTCCTGGCAGCTTATTTGGTATCAGTTTGCAGGTGATATGTTGCAGGAAACCTTCCCTCTCTTGTGATTGTCTACTGGGGACAGTAGTTCATGTTCACTAACAGAAAAATACACTGTCCTGGGGCACATGAAAAACATAATGGAAATGCTGTTCTGTTCCCCTTTAACAACTTTTTCTCATCTGGAGTTGACACTTGTAATAAAAAATGTAAACACAATTCTTCTTGTCGCTCCCTTTGTGTGTTTGTGTGTCTGTGTGTGTGTGCTTGTGTGTGTGTATGTATGTGTGTGTGTGTTTGTGTGTGTGTGTGTGTGTGCGTGTGCGTGCGCGTGCGTGCGTGCGTGTGTGTGTGTGTGTGTGTGTGTGTGTGTGTGTGAACTAAATTAGCCTCCTTTTACTGCAGGCAACTATAGGCGACTCAGAGCAATACACTGAAAGTAGTTTGGTTATGGCTGACAGGTTTCATCTATTTGCTTTGTCATTATGCATACATACGGTCTGTAATAGAGATTACTTTGCTTAATTAAAACAGAGAGCTGTACAATTATAATTTAATTAATTTAACAAACTTTAATTGGACTATATTAATGTTAGCTGTGTGTAATTCACTCATATGCATTTATGTCTCATTGCTGCATTCTAGATTCATTATTTTATGATCAAACAAGGATTGAGACATTGAAAAAGACAAAAAAATAAGATTGTTATATATTCAACAGGATGAATGAAATCTAATAGATCTCACACTGCCATTATTATCCATAACTATCTGTCAATAAGGTTTCATTTCAGAGGTTTTGGTGTAAATAAAACTACTACCTGTGTTTTGAGTGTCATGTTTACGACTACTTTTGTGACCTCCTGGAGTTAAGTTAATGCCTTGAAGTCGGCAGGCAAACAGTGGAAACTGTAGAAAAATCACTACACCCCTCCTAGAAAATAGTCCTGCCAACACACCCTGTGAAATAAAAAAAAAAGTTTTTACCAAGAGGTAACCTCAGAATCTGAGTAAATGAACCAATGTGGAAGTGCCAAATACTGCAGTTCCTTGATTGGCCACTTGAGGATGGCTCCAAAAGTGAGTCTTCCCCCCTTTGGCCACATATTTATATGCCTTTCTAGCTCATATCTCATATCATTACGACTTTGTAAGTCAGAGCTTGGCAGATAAACGCATTCTCTGAACTTAACTTGTGAGGCGTCTTGAGGATAATTGTTTGATGCAAATTTCCTCAAGACGTCTTTGTTACAGCAATTTACGTGACTTAAAATACATCACATTATGTCAGCACTAACTAGCAGTTACTGGTGTCTTGTGTTCACCATACTTAGCTTGTTAGCTTGATCAGTGTTTCGTATACATTGATTCATTTATGGCTACTTATGCATGAAGTCAGGAATGTTGTTGGCCGTTTCCTGTAGAAAAGATGGCTTCTTGTATTGATGAGAAAACAGTACCAGTACCTCATCCTTCACTTTGCAGAATCTTTTCATTTTTTCATGGACAAAGTTATAAATGTTTGACGAGAACCTTACAACTTTACTTTCATGCTGCCTATTGCTTTTCAGCATGGGCCTTGTATTTATGTGTTCAACCTTTAAATTGGGCTAGCCTAATTTCCGAAAACTAATTTTAAAGTGTCTTGTATGGGATATTGTGATTTACTGTCAAACTCTGTTAAAGTCATAAGTAAGAGTAAGGCCAGAGCGGTGAGGGAGAAAATAACCTACAGCAAGACAACACAGTGAAGGAGACGGCTCGCACACGAGTCACTCGCTGCCCATTTTACGTTGTGCACTTTAGTAGATGACACTCACATTGTGTCATTGTCTTCTATAACACAAACAACAGATAAAGATCTCAGGCATATAGTTTCTTAGAAACAGACACTACTGTTTCATTGATCTAAAATAATGTTAAAGATGTTAAGTTATTTCACTGCCATTTTTATTAATTTATTTCTCAGGCTAAGACATTAGAAACCAAACTGGCAGTCCGGTTTAAGTCGTCAGTGTTGATAAGTACATCAACTTCACATCATTTTCAGGCTTTTCAGAACAAGATTGCTACTCCAGTATACCAATAACAAGAGCCCACAGCCCCTTTACTCTGCCTGGGGCGCCTCTATGTAACGCAAGTCTGTTCAGCTTCTCCACAAAGCTGAACTCTTACACAAAACCGATTTCTGCATACCTGTAGTTATTGTGTGCTATGCCCATCGTTTCAACAGCAGCTCAACAAAAGGCAGAAGGAGCTCATCTTTAATTCAAGGCAGGCGTTCTAACACACATATAAATCCTGTGTCCACTTAGAAGGGGGTAAAAAGCCTCCAAGTATTCATGTCTGTATGCAACATTGTTTAGTCTACCTGTTTCGTTCCGCAATTTCAGAGAAGGGTTCTATTTTATGTTTCAGTGAGGCATTTAGGTGATGCTCTGAAAGGACACAGCCTTGCTTAAACAGTGCCAGTGTTTCATCCCAGATATTGCAGACTCACACAAACACACACGCACATGCATACACGCACACACACACACTTGTCACATTCATTTCCAAACAATCACTTCAGGTTCTCAGCAGGTCACACCTTATTCAAATTACCACACCTGGAAACTTTAAATTTTTGTTGTATTTTGTCTCCATGATGCCATGTAATTGGATTCAGGGTAATTAGAAAGCCATTTTTAGCCTTCTTATTTGATTTGCTCTCTTACATTTGTCAGCATGAATATCTGTTAAATTGCTCCTACAAAGATACAAGATGTCAGCTGAGTGCCTTGGCATCGCTCTGACATAACTTGATATAAGCTGGTGCAACAGAAACTGTGCCGGTGTCATTGTAAATCTGTCCGTTTGCTTTGTGCGATCGAGTTGTTATTCCTTTGTGAGGACCTAACGGCATGAAAGGCTCGGTGTTCTCTGCATGAATCATTTAGATGAAAGCCTGAGGAGGAGGGAGAAAGGAGCATGAGGCACCTGATGTCAACTTTAATTAGAATCCAGTTTAGTCCACGTTACCTTGACTTTGAAATCCTAGAATCCTGCAGGGGCAGTGCAGACAGATCTCAGTTACAGGATGTGATTAGACTCGGTAATCTCGCCAATTGCTTGATACTAGAAAACAACTGCAGTGAGAATATAGGAACTTTTACTTCAGTAATCTCTTTGTACCATATATGTGCAGCTTCTTGGAAGTGTTCAGATGTTTGGCAAAAAGCCATGCAGTAGATATAAAACATTTTTTAATAAAAAAGGGCTTCTTGAGCATTGATCTACTCTCAAGCAGGTAATTATTGGTGTGTGGGGATTTTGTCTTGACGGAGTTATTTTACACTTAGTTTACACACCTTATCATCATATCCTTTTGCTGTAATGCGCACCTTGATATTCATGGAAACACAGCAGTGACTTCCAAGTGCAGAGAATGGAGCCTGACTAGACTGTCTGAGTGTTTTGAATGAAAAGTGTCTTAAAAATAAACCCAAGGGAGCCTCAATTCCCAGGACGTCCCTGGTGCATCATAAAAAGAAGTCTGGGCACATCATCATCACTTGTGTCTTATTTCTCACTGTTCTGGAGCCTGACGTGAGACATCAGAGCCTACAGCAGCAGCCCAAAGAGCCACTCTGAAGACTGACAGAAAATGGGATGCTGCTTGCTACCATCTTGCACATATTATGCCCACTTAGCAATCCCATGTTGGATAGGGAACATCTTTCAAATGCTACTAGTTTAATGTGCGATTGCCTGAAGCAAATAAACCAAATCCTAAAGAGCACTTTCGTGTATTCATATAACCATGTATGACAGTCACTGCTGCTGCGAAAAATACTGTAATTTCACTACAATGGACGGTGGACAGTGTGCTGTAATTAGGCATCTGTGTTTATGCTGTACGATCCACTGCACAGATGGACCAAACAGACAACATGTGCAAAGCAGAATCTCAGCAGGGCAACTCTGAAAACACGCCATTCAGATGCAGATTAATTCACAAGTGATCGCTCACAAAATCACACCTGGATTTACAGTAGGTATAATGTCCACAGCTTATTACAGCTAAACACGGTTGTCTCTCCTCATTACAGCTCTTAATTGACTGAAATTAACACGGTGTGCGTTAATGAATGGGGGTGACAACTGCTGGTATGACAAGTCAGTTGACTGTAGTTGGTATGCGCATAAAAATTAGCATGTGGTTTATACTGAGAGCCACCATCTCTGCCCATGTCAAGATAAGACTCTGTTCAACTTTCTGTTGTATGAAAAAGATTACATTTTAATTGGGTTTGGGGTTTGATGGCCCTATTTGTAATGTTAGCACTCCATAATTCACTCTTGGATACTGTCACTTACCCTAAAATAACTATAGACTCTGGAGAAGAAGTGGACTTAGCTCCTGTGACATCGCCCATTGGTTTAATCAACTACTATTTTGAAACCCTGAGTTTGGTATCTGAACTTTCTTTTTTCTGAGCTTGAAGTTGGCATAAATTTATTGGTGGGTATATCAAATTGCTTCATTTGTATCCCGGTATATACAACAAGTTGTTTAGTGGCAACTTGTCAACAGGGTCGCCATACCCTACCACAAGCAATGGAGAGCTTAAACTCATCAGGAAAGGTTATTTAGATTATAAATCCAATGACAAGTAGGCAGATTTTTGAAGCTGGTTCCACATAAGTAGGCTTTTTTCACAACAAAGTATCCCCCTAATGGCCGTTAGTGAGAGTGCAGGTTTTAGCAGTTTCACATTGACTGAACATTTGAATCCTGGAGCAGTGTCTCCTTTTTGTATACCAAATATGATGCTATCTCATGGGAAAAGCCCAATGAAGTATTTTTTCCTGTTCAACTCCAAGACGGTTTGAAGAATGGACAGCACAATACCTTGCCTGAAGTGAAGCCAAAATATTTACAGGTCTCCCTACTAACTGACTGACTGACTGACTGACTGACTGACTGCGGTATTGGTCATAAACCGCCTCCTTGATGTTAACAGATGGAACATGGGTGGAAATAGAAACTCAAAATACATGTGAAATACATGGTGCTAGTTCTTATCATAGTGATTTGTGTTACAGTCCTCTTTAAAAAAAAAATAAGTTTACTTTTATTGATGTATTTGATGCTATAAATAGTTATAAGAGCTCAAAATGAACAGCTATGTTGATGTAGGGGACTCAAGCCACTGTGTGCACTAGATTAGCAGAGTAGAGGATGAACAGCAAGAGGGAATTTAACGGTAACAAGAGTCATTGAACTTCCATATCCTTGAGTGTCGCCAAATTACACGCCTCTTCCAGCCGATCCCTGCTGAGCAGCCTAGGGCTCTAATTGTCCAATATTTTAGCACTAATCAGGAGGATATTTTGGCTTCATCTTTTTACAACAGAGGTTTAGGCACGTTGTCCATCTGTATATACTGTACTGGCTTTTCTTTTTACTGCTTCAGGTTGTATTCTCAGAGAGATTGTTATGACCCAAAATATTTCTACTGTCTGCTCACAAAGATAAATTATTTTCCGGGGGCATATCCAAAGGTTAAATCCAATATTTCCACAGACAGCATTAATCATTACCACGGCCTGTGCCATGTACTCAACGCATGTTGAGTTTAGTGGAGATATTGGATTGGATTATTGGTTTCATCACAAGCAAACTTTTTATCTGACCATGCAGCAAGCAGACAAATCTAAGATCACAAAAATATATTTGAAGATTGAACCTGCTTTTGTGTTGCAGGTAAAAATCAATAAATGTGATCAGGATTTTGAGATACTCATGGGAGCTGTCATTGATGAAAGACACCAAAATAGTCACTGTTTTATCTTGATGAAACAAAAAGTTGCTAAAATTTCACTGGCGAATACAATTGTAGATACCTATCCAGTCAGAGAAGGGTATTAGGCAAAGATGTTCAGACATAAATACATTGTGAGAAGCTAGAAGGGAAAAAAAGTCCTTATTTTCTATTCAAATAGAATAGATTCAGTGCAAACAAGTCAGATAATGAAACTTAATTATTTTTTATTTCAAAAGGCAAGTGACATGAAGACTATAAAAACATATGCATCTTTTCATTTGTCATGAATTGGGAACTGGTATTTAGGTGGACAGTGGAAAAATAATGAAGTCCAAGCTCCAGGTAGAACTTTCATTTTGTAGAAGATGGATGGCACCCAGGAAAGCAGCAGCAGTCACCCAGAGTTTCTACTAGAATAAATCCTGCAGGGCAGAGGCTGTGAAGGCACTGGTCAGTATCCCACTGTGATACTGCATCAAAGTGCTGTAAAAATCAGAGCTGGTCCTGTTACCCATTCATCTAAGTGTGTAATCGTTCCAAGCTACAATATATACCTGTGTGTGCTAAGAGCAAGAGTAACTGCAGTAAATAATCTGAGTGTCAGGCTTGGACATTTTTAGCTATGGTAGATTTGTCTCCAGCTTCATGTTTACAATTTAGACAAAAAATGGTATTTGGTGTTAAGGTTTCAAGCTCTGTTCTAAAAATCATAGGGTGATGATTTTAAAAACATTGAAACCCCATATAGGAATATAGGAAAACAGCACCAAGACAACATGTCAAATGTTGAAACTTACAAATGTCATTGTTTTTGGAAAATGATATGCCATTTTTTTTATGTGATGCTAGCAAGATGTTTAAAAAAAGTTGGGAAAAGGTTATGATTACCAACTTGTTGCACCACTTCTTCTATGAACAACACTCAGTTTCAGTCACTTTGAAATTTGAATGTTTTACCATTCTTTCATGCTGCAGGATTTCAGCTGCTCAACAGATCTGGGTCCCCTTTATCTTAATTTATGCTGCATAATTCCCCAAACACCTTCAATGGGTGACAAGTTGGGACAGCAGGCAGGCCAGTTTATCCCCCTGAATCTTTTACTATGGAGACATGCTTCAGTTATACATACATGTAGTTAGGCATTGTCTTGATAAAATAAGCAAGGCCTTCCCTAAAACAGAAGTTGTCTATTTGGCAGCATAAAGTATGTCGATCTGATACCTGTAGATATGGTTCAGCTTTAATGGTGCCTTATCAAACTTGAAGGAAACCCATGCTATGTACAGTAATGCACCATAAGATCATGTGTGTTGGTTTTTAAATGTGCACTGATAAAAAAGCTGGGTGGTCCCTCTCCTCTTTTAGACCTGAGAATAAGGTGACTCATCAGAACAATGGACAGTTTTCACGTTGGCAACATTTCTGGATCTGGTCTCAGATCCAAATTGAGCATTTCCAAAAAAATAATGACATTCCTCAGTTTAAACATTTGATTTATTGTCTTTGTGCTATTTTCAAATCAAATAATAGCGTCCAATGATTTGCAAATCATCACACTCTGTTTCTTTCTTACAGAACATCCCAACCTGTTTGGAAATTGGGTTGTGTGTGACATACACACATTCTGTTTTTGATCATTTACTACAAAATGGTCCTCAGACAAAACAAAATTAACATGATTATTATTATTTTGTGCTTGGTATAGGTGCTTATCATTCCGTTTCTGTTCCACTTACTATTACCTGATCCAATATAACACACACAAACATTTCACCATGTCTGAGTATTTTTTCTCAATGTGTGTGAGTCAGAGTTGGGAAAAAAAGAAAAAAAGTTGCTTAGTAGGAGCATAAAAGTCCCTCAAGTTTGAAAAACAATTCAGAAAGTCAGTGAAATTTGGTACACTCACTGAGTCGACGTCATCGACTCAGAGCAATATTTGCAAAAAGTAAATGTTGGATTCATGTTATGAGCGTAGTATAATCACACTAATTGCATTGTCGATTTTTATGTCAATTTATGTGAACAAGCTTAGCTTGTAATATGTTATATAGTTCTTACCAAAACTTTCATTTTGTGAAAGCACGAGGTTGCATAATAGTTAAAAATCTGCATAACCTCAACAGCAAGTCAAGCAAAGCAATATTTCAGAATTCAACAAAACTTCTTTGTAGCAACCACAGTTTCTTGATCGAGACTTAGTGCCAACAAACCAAAGTCACAAGTGCCACCTCCCAACTTGGGAACCATCAGGTACCATCAGAGAAGCATGAGAATGCATTGGATGATTAAACTGGTAACAGACGGTAATGCACATCAAGATTGAACAGGTGGTCTCAACAACTCCTTCGCCTTTAGGTGTAACCTTAGGCCCCCTAAAAACAATGGATAAAAAAGGTTTAATATCTGATGACCTAGACTAGAGGCTGATAAGTCTGTTTGGGTGACATTTGACTCACATTTTTTTGACTTACTGGAAGGGGACCCAAGTTTATTAAGAAAGTGCCTATTTTGTGGAAGTCACGTTCAACCTTTACCCTCGTTCATAGATGAAACACATTTTTTTGGCATAATGTATATAAAGACATGTTGTTTTTGGTCGGTAATGGTGCTAATATTGGAAACACTCTTGTAGGTGTGAAAGAGGGTAAAAAACCCATCTTATAATGGTTCATGGTTGTAGAACTTGTTCTTGACACCTGCAAAAAAAGCAACACTCGCATCCGTTACAGGAACAGTGACTTTAATGAAATATCAGCACATTTCAAGATGGCTTCATATACAATATCATCATTTGTATGATTTGACACAAATAAGGCATTTCAAGTTTCCAAAGTAAACCTACTGGTATCTGGATTTTGGTGAATTGATCAGTTTTAGGGTAGTTGACAAGTTACCGAGTTCGACTGGTTAAGCCATGTAAGAGGTGATCAAAGGCAAACAAGTACCATACAAACAAATGGTAAAAGGTACAGTATCAGGACACACAAGCTGTGTTTGTAATATGTCTTCTTCACACTATATCCTCATAACATTGCATCTTTGAACTTTGGCTGTGTGGGTATGAAGAAAGGGGAAGGTCAAGATCACATTCAGGGACTCGAAAGATCGTTTTTCACCACCACTTTAAATAAAGCTCATGTACACAAGAAAAGACAAACAATTTATGTACAGTATTTTTCATTTTACAATGATAAAAAAAGCAAATCCTGAGGGCTGTCAACTACTGTACTCGCTCATCCCGCTTCCTTTGATGTATTCGTTTCCTGTTTGCTGCTTCGTAGTGCACATCTGTCTCACTGATGTCTGAGGAGGAGACGTCAGATGCTCTCCAGATAATAATCCCAATGCAGACAGTCTCGTTTCCATCTCAGAGTTGGAAGGAAATGATGAAAATCTATTCATTACAAGGTTATGATGAAGTTCCCTGCAGGCATCTCTGAGCGTCAGTATTTTCAGTAGCCTCGAGCAGGGATGTGCTTTATGTATTCTACATCTTTTTACACTTTAATCTGAGAAGTGTTCACATTTCTTAAAGCAACAATAGGTTTATTGTCTTTGTGGTAATTGGTCCTGTGACAGTGCTGAAACAAGAAGGAAAAGCATTTAAAGGACAATGTGAATATCAGAGAGATTAGTGTGTTTTACCCTTTACAAAGCTTACCAATTATATCATTTGAGAGACATTAATTAGCATACCAAATTCCAAGAATAATGACGTGGCTGACCTGCAGATTAACCTTTAGAGCAGAAGAGGTCCATTGCATCTTTTCCGCAAAGTGTTAATATGTTGATGTCGTGTATGGCTGAGTGTTCTGAGTGTGACGAGAAAAAGGAGAAAATGAAAGGGTTAGACTGCGCTGGTTACAAGTCAGTTTGCAGCTGAAGTCAATCTCAATAACTATGCTGTTCTGTTGATGTCACAGTGCTGTATATTTCTCTCCAACTGTTCCGCCGTAATAACTTGTTTCCCACGGTCAAGAGAGGTTATCTTACCCTTGTGGTTTTGATCTTGTTGCCGGCATAGCACATCCAGCCTGAGTTGTCAGGTAGCGTCTTGCATTCCTCCCCCTCCAGGCAAGGCTCCATCTCACACCACCACTTCCCAATTACTATGGATGCTACAGGCAATAAAAGAGAAGAGAAATAGTGATGCAGGTAACTCTCACATGAACAGAGTGCAAATCCAGATACCTGAGCCTGGAAGTTTAGACAAAGGTGACCATTGACCATTTACAAGCAGCCTCAGGATGCAAGCTCAAATACTGTTACAAAGTCAAACTGCTGTTTTCCAGCTAAGTTGAATACATTTTGGGTATCTGATGAAACATTAGACACTCAGTAATCCATTGATCAGTAGCAGAAATGATTATTGAACGTTTGTTTCTTTGGATCCCTATTAGCTTCAGCATAAGCTAGTAGCTAATCTTCCATGGGTTCGCTGTTTACTTTGTGACAAATAAAATTTACCCATTAATGATATCAATCACAATACACACATACATCAAATTTACATCCAACTGAAAGAAAATTAAATACATGTCTCAATCTCAAATACAACTGAGAAAATAAAATATAAAACAAAAGTTCAGACTAATAATGACATCTAAAAGATATTGAACTTGTTAGCATAGAAAGCCCCTGGGACCATCACAGCAAAAAGACTTTGGGTCCTACTTTGGGTTTTGGGTTAAGCGCGCTGCCTAAAGCACATGGCGTAAAGTGATTTCATGTGTGTCCGATTACATTTAGCTAGTTTCACAGCGCACACTCTGGGCACAAAGCTCAACACAGAGCAGAAAGAGGCTGACAGAAGCCACTTGCTTATACACAAGTGTGTTCTGGGCTAACCTGAATCAAACTAATCTGAGTGTCAGCTCTCATAGCCAGGTGTGTGTGCATGCTGGTATTTACATGGCAGACTTCATTCTTTATTCTGAAATAGACTGAACTCCAGCCAGATCATTTAACAGCCCTTGCTTCACTGTGCCCCGTAACACACAGAACACATACAGGACACTGTATGAAATATGTTAATGGCAGACTGAAGATATATGTTATTGAAGCATTACTGTACAACATCAGAAACAATCAAAAAGATGCTGTGAACATTTCCACATGAGGCACGAAAGTGTATACTAATTCATTATTAAAATCTACAGACACGCTGACAGCATAGGACAGGATCTATGCTAATGTTCTGTGTGCTCAGCATCAAATATGGTGTTCTGTAAACATTTATTTCCTTTTTTTCTCTGCTGGAATTCTTTGCTACATTGTCTAATGTGTGCGTACAGAACACTGGACAGTCTATATTAATACCTGTGGGCGATATGGTAAGCGGCACTCATAGTTTTGCATAAGAACTATTATTCAGTACATCCAACTCTCTGTTGCTTGAGAGCATGTGTTTCTACATGTATTGGACAGGACACAAATTGAAGTGAGCGCACACGCAGGAGAGCTTGGAAACAATCAGAAACAGAAACAAAAGCTTTCTTTCTATTTCTTTCTTCTGCTTTGTGTTGGGCACACGATAGTGCCCTTAGTATTTATTACCAAAGTTGTCTGTAGGTAATGAACTTTATGTGACAATGAAAATACTAAAGGGAAATCTGGCCATATTACTGGTTATAACAACACATTTGAATATCTATTTGCTACGTTAAGACAACAGCTAGGTTAGCATTCAGACATATCCTAGCTAATGTTACTGTCAGCAACTTACTCTCTTTTACAATCAACTAGCTAGAGGGTGTAAGCATGCATTACTGTTTGTTAGTGTTGCATAATAAAACAGGGAAGGAAATAATGCATAAAGTTTTAGCTAGAAATTTAAGCTAGGATGTGGGTGAATGCTAACTTTAGCTGCTGTTTATCAGTAGCTAACAGGTTATGCGTTACGTTGTTCTACTTTGAAAATGTTGTCCTACTACCCGCAACAGTTTTACTATCAATTGTCTTTTATTGGGTCAATAGCAGCAGGAAAGCAATGTAATTTATTTTAGATGATTTGCTACCCTACATTTATAAACCTACAGTTCAGACGAACACTAATATAACAGAAAATTAGCTTCCCAGTCTGAGTGACATCAAAGGAAAAATGGCCAAATGTGAATATTTTGAATAAGTTGAGGATCTAATCCTGATTATGAAATGCGTCTAATCAAAGGTGACATGAACTTCCATGTGTCACATGTACAGTTCATACAAAACTGTTGCCTAGTTGTGGTTTCTTTGTAACATGCAGTCACAAATGAATACGGAGGGTTGAACTGAGGCTTTTCATTGAGTGAGTGGATGGGTAGGTGTGACTGTGACTTGACTTTAATGCACGCCACATTTCTGCCGTCAGGAGAGAAAATTGCCTTAAATACAGGGTAAGTAGACAGTAAATGGTTTGTAATGTGTGACTGAGGAAAAGAATCTGTCAGGGCTGACATCGAAAAACCTCAAATTCCCCCAGTCTGCTCCGAGATTGCAGTAATATTTGCAAAAGGATTTAAGATAAAAGCTGCAGGTGAGAGGTTTAGCTAAAGCCAATATGTGCTTTAGTTGTGTCAGAACCCAGCGCCAAATCCATTTCTTACAAGGGATTGAGCCTGTGTAGCAGACATTTGTCAAAGCCCATATAAAAAAATACCATAAAATACCTAAAAGCATCCTATGTAATCAACAGCCAGTTTCCTTCTGCATCCCTTTGCTTTGTTATTCCTTTTTTTTAAACTCTTGTCTTAGGTGTGTTTGTCTGCTGTTTCAGTAAAGCTTACCCCTGCAGATAGATTCTGCTCACTGTCAGCAACCAAATTTGGTTGTGACATTATCCCAGGTAATGTTAATCTTATCTGGGACAAGGTATTACATGTGCGTCTTGGGCTTTTATTGGAACAAATCTCTGTATCTCTTAAAAAAATGTTGCAGTTTTGTCTGGAAGAATTTCTCTTATTGTGTGATAGAGACCATGTCTAGTTGAAATCAATGTAAAAATGAAAATCATTCCTTCCCTGCAATGAAAGCAGATTCAATACTAATATTTTCTTTCATCATGCAGCATTTGAAAGTGTTGTAGTTAGACCGGGTATTGAATTTTTTCTTGTTCTGCTGAAATACTCACCGTCGACACATGAAGGTCTGTTTCTCGTTGTTCCAGCCACCTTCCCTGGCAGACAAGAACACTTTACCGTCTGCGACCGCTCCTCAATACGATTCTTATTACAGCATCTGTGAGCAGCGATCACTTCACATGTGCCCCCTTCTGAAAAGAAGAACAAAAAAATGACAATAAATACACAGTAATTCTGTGTCTAAGGGCTGATCAAAACGCCACATTCTGCTTCCTCTATACATCCAAACATCTCAGTGTGTTGAGAAAGTTGAAAGAGAGGCTGAACACAGTTATCCAGTTCATTGACTCAAGTACTGTACCATACAAATACTTCTGCATTATTATCAGCTGATTTGTCAGTGATATTTTTAGATCCTACTCCATATTTAGATCTTCTACAACTTTTAATTGCTGATTGTATGTCACTGTTTTGTGTACAAGTTGTTCCAAACAAACTGCCCCAGAGGGAATTATAAATAAGTTCTTATTGAATCGTATTTCTGTGTGTACATCACTACATTTAAAAAAAATCCTGTCCACACACGTTAAGTTCTAAAAACATCTTCGTCTATTTGAAAATGCAAAACACATTGTTTCGGCTGTCATGAGCATGCCAAGTCAAAAACGATGTCCTTAACATGCAAATATTTTCTCGCCATTCCTCTGCAACAACCATTTTATTTACAAAGTTGACCATTTAGGCGCCTTTGCCCGTCAACATTGGGAGTAGGAGAGCAATTGTCAATGTATGTGTAAGCATTAGAAAGTCCAGTTAGCAATTTTAACACCAGCACTAGTTTGGTTACATCTGCCACTACACTACTCTCATGTAAACAAAAATGACAGCATCGCACGATGACACCAAACGGAGGAGAAACTGCGCACAGTGTAACGATACAAGCCCAAAACTCTTTTCTCCGTCTACACATAAACACCTTTAATGGAGTGTCTGAAAATCTTTCCCCTAAAATTAGTTATTCAATAGGTTTTCTCAGTTGTTTGCACAAAAGACCCAAACACAGAAAAACCTACATTTTCTAGGCCTTAGAAGGAGCAGATAGTTGCTGCTGCGTCTTTTTCAGAAAAGCCAGCACTTCAAAATAGCATGTTTCCTTATTGTCTGTTGATATAAAAGCCCTTACTCATCAATGCTCCTTGTATGCTCAGGTTGGTTGGTCTGCCTTGTCAGCTCGTAGACTAAATCACTGGCATATTTTTACTATAAAAAATAGATACTCTAAAACTTCGGGAGCTGGTTTCCTTGGATGTTTTTAAAGGTCTTCTTAATGATCTGGAGGCTGGCATATCTGACTGTAGATGTTTTAACTAGCTCGTATTGTTGTACTTACTCTCTGATGTACGTCGCTTTGGATAAAAGCGTCTGCTAAGTGAATTGTATTGCCCTTTTTGATCGCTTTGTTGTTGATGATTTATGACTAATTTTGATGAATGGTTCATTTTGTGATTCCTTTATTTATGTTAATTGTTGTTAAGTGTTTTATGTCTGAAACCCAGTAAATTGTGCTGCTGCCTGTCTTGGCCAGGACGCTCTTGTAAAAGAGATTCTTAATCTCAATGAGACTTTTCCTGGTAAAAAAAAAAAGGGGGGCGTGACTGAGTTGACTGACAGGTGGGTGTGTTGTCGGTGTTCGCCATGAGGCTGAAGACCCACATCCACTCCATCTCTTTGCCTGTTATTAGCTTTACAGAAAGTTTGGTTGAGATAGCATTTCTAACATGGCAACAGCCTTTGTTGGGCTTCATCAGGCTACTTCACCTTTGAGTGACATCACCGAGACAACCTCCATGTTTTATACATTGTATGGCTCTGATATCTGGCTGAAAAAAATGCTCACACAACAACAGCTAGCAGATCACAAGGAGATATTTGCTAAATGTAACCTGTAAACAAGACTAATAGTCCTTTAAAGGCTCTGAGTGAAAGCAGCCCTGCAGCTCGTTGAATTTAAAATGATGAAGATGAGGAGATTTGCGAGTGCGGCCAGAAAAAGACATCCAGTTGCAGGAGGAGAGAGGCCTGCTTCAGGGCTATCATGAATATGAACAATGACTCCACCGTGCAATTATCACCAAACTAGCTGCTATGGCCCAAAGGATGAGAGGACCAGACCAACAACCTCGACCCACCTCAACCGCTGGCCTCTCCCACCCACTGCGCGCAGACTCTCCACATATGAGAGCTGTGCAGCAAAGGGCCATCTGACAATTACACCCGTCAGCACGACACAAGATCAAGGAGGTTGTAGAGAGAAAGAGCAGAGAGAGAGAGAGAGAGAGAGAGAGAGAAGGGGGGTATCGAGCATTTTGCCGGAAAAAGTGATTTGAAGTCATGTTTAACAATGAGCTGTAGATTTTTTCGAATGTGTCATGTCTTCATTTGCATGTATCACTCTTTTACATTTGAATATTTTTGGTTTTTGAGGCCAACCTGATGTAGAAAAAGAAGGAAAAAGCAGCTGTGGACACTATCTCCACAGAAACCCTGCTTTAAGAAGAAGCAGCAAACAGCTTCAAATGCCTGTAGGGCAAGATTGAATAATTCAATCAATATGGAAGGCAAACTGTGACACTTTATTAGACTGTATTTCAAGATTACCTCATTTTTTTAACCAGGAAAAGTCTCATTGAGTCTCATTAGCATTTGTTAGCAGAATAACATACACTAAAACTGTTTCAAGCAGACATAGGAACATGTGTATTTGTCAGTCATTCTTATGCCTCCTTTATAACACCTTCTATGGAGGCTGTATAAACTGTTTATGCTTTTAACATACAACATAATATCGCTTTAATGATGTATATTAAATGTGAACTGAAGCAATGAGTAAATAAGTCATGAGTGGATAATCTAGATTTTTTTGTGAAACAATGAATCATTTCAGTCTCCAGATTTCCAAATGTTTGTTTGTTTTCACTTCTTAAATTGAGTATTTTTAACTTTGCTGAGTTCTATAATAATACTCTGTGTCACAAATTAACTCATTTATGTGAAGCCACTTTAAAGCCCCACAAAGCTGACAAACATGGAGTATTGATTGGTCTATTGAATTGTACCACTACATTAAAGAGTGTTAATTACTCTTTATTAAGTGATTATATATACTGCATGTTAATGCCAAATAAGGTTAAGTGAAGGTAATATGGGCAGCTGACCAAACAAAGAACTTTTACAAAAAAAACTTTAGTTTTATATTGATATTATATTTCATTTATTTGTAGTCCTAATGATAAATATTTCATATTTTATAATCACATTCATAAAGTCTATTCTTTCTATTTGTATTCAGTTAATTCAGTTGGGCGGCTGTGGCTCAGTTGGTAGAGTCGGTCGTCTCCCGACTAGAATGTCGGGGTTCGATCCCCAGCTCCTGCAGCAACATGTTCGATGTGTCTTTGGATAAGACACTTAACCCCGCTGCTTTGTATGAATGAGTATGAATGAAGTTAGTTACTTCTGATGGTCACTTTACATAGCAACCTCTGCCATCAGTGTGTGAGTGGGTGTGAATACAGCAGGAGTGACCTGTGGTGTAAAAGCGCGATACAAGCACATGTCCATTTACCATTCACCATATCAAACCACAAATAGATAGTAATCGTGCATATGACTACAGCAATGTGACAGTTTGGTATCAAGCACTTATAAACAGCTTGAACACCAGCTGAAGTTACCATTCAAGCTTAATCTGCTAATTATTTTCTAGATTTGGATTTAAATTTAGACAGCGCAAAGTATTGTTAATGCATTGTATTTGGTGTTGTTGTTGAGCTTTACATCCTGTATCTCAACACGTCTATTGGGATAACAAGAATTCGGTTGCAGAATTTTCAAGATTTGCAAAAAAAAAAGTGTTTTCCATTTCGTTTTTAATCATTCTGTTTCAAAGAATCTCTCAGAGCGGCCATAAAGCCATGAAGCAGCAGAAATTCTAAAGTGACAAAGAGAGAGAGAGAGAGAGAGAGAGAGAGAGTTGTGTGTCAGTTTCTGGATATAATTGAGCCATCATGTGAGCTCCTGTGGGGATTACAAGCACAGCTCTACTTGACCCGCTGGATAGAAATATATCAGAGGGCTCGTCTCACACTCCGTTCTCTAGTTTCTGCCACATCGCATTATTGAAAGAAACATCTTCTTGTAGGTGCATCAAACCTCCAGAGATGTTTGAATTAAATTTTGATCAAGTGGAAGCACTTCATTCAGGCTTCAGTGTTTCTCCCTGGTGGTTTTGGTGTTGAATCTGTTTCCCGCTGAACTAAAGAACAAGTATTAATGTACAGAACGCGATTGTCGGGGGTGTTGATTGGATAAGTGAGTTTTCAGAAACAAAATTAATGGCCAATTTTTAATCCGGCGCGAGGCAAGCCTTAAGAAAGCTTGTATTTTCCCTGCTTCCTGCCAAGTCTGTGGAGTTTCTCGGCTTATCTTGACTCCAGGCTCTGCATTTCAGAAAACATCAACAGCCTTTGGTTTTACTGAAAAATATCCAGAATTTGTAGCCGGTCTGGGAGAATGTTTCTCTGCTGTCTGATGCACTCAACAAAAGGGCATGTCTGTACAACGTTAATCGTGATGTACCAGTGGAAGCAGTGGGGCATCATTTGAAAACAACAGCCCACAGGGGTTTGTTCTTCCTAATGCGTCTCCTTAATTGCATAAGACAGCCCCAGATTTCCTCTTTGATCTATTAAAAACACACCACTTAGAATTAACTTGCATCGCTCGTTGCTAGCAAACAGAGGAAAGAATTGGGATGCTCTATATTTGGAAATCATCACCTCAGAAGAATACATTAAAATCAAATAAAAATGCAAATCAGTGTGGTATTTCCAGCTGGCAGGTGTGCTGGGTACCTTTAAACAAAAGCTATGCAACACTGACGACCACTCTTCAAGTTCACCCGTGGTTTCAGTCTGCCAGAACAACACGCTGCACGCTCCGAGACCCCGTCTTTGCTTTATAAATATTTCAGAGGGAGACGGAGAACAACATGGCTGGAGATGAAGGCTCTCATCAGGTGAAGGCTGGAGCCATACAAGGGTATAATTGTTTTCTGTATTTCCATTTCCCCCCCATTATCAGGGACTATGAACAAAGCTAGTCCGCCACAAGACAAATGGCTGCAGTGTATAGAGAGAGTGTGTGTGTTTTCAGTGTGTGTTGCTCTTTCTCCAGCAACGTATTGATTGACAGGGAACAAGGGTCACACAGAAATTGTCATTCAGAAGGGCAAAAGTCACACAGAAGCAGAGGGTCTCAACTGGAACTGCCCTGTTTTTGTTTCCATGCTCCATGCTCCCGTCTCTTCATTACGGTGAGCTTAGGAGCGGAGGCTGTCAGGAAACGAGGTGACCAGGGCACAGCTTATATTTAGGGCTTGAAGAAATTCAGAACTTTGCACTGTATGACTTGGAGATTCTGTCATGTTTTCTGGGATGATTTGTTCCTGGTGTTTTTAAATAAAACATGTGGTTTGTGAAGTTGATTTATTTCCTGTGCTAATATTGCTTTTGTTGAACACAAACTTAATTTCCTAATGAGAACAATGAACTCTTGCTGTTTTCATTTTCTGCAATCCACAATCCAAGTTGCCCTTTGTCGTTTACTTCAGAGCTTGTTATCAGCCTCGGATTACTCCCTGATTGAAAAACCTTTTCACTCTCAAAGTGGAATTTTTACAGGCTCAACAGATAATATCCCATTGTTTATAAATTATGATAAATAGAATTCATGGATGACAAAAAAAATTAATTACAACAAAAAGTACTTGCAAAAAAATGTTGTTAGTTTTCTTTCCTTTAACATTTCTGGAAAGCAACTATGTATGTGCACTTAGTCAGGTCATGAACTTAAAGGTGAACTACTCTGATAAGCATGTCCTTAAGTAAGTGGACTTACAACAGGTTTTATTTTCATAAGTCCCAAATTTGTGCCCCAGAAGCTTAGAAATTGTCGACTGTAGTTTCTAATATGGTCAAACTCCACAACGTGGAATCTTTCATTTCCTATTATTGCTATTCAACAGCATCTCTTATTAGACGCTCTGCAGTAAATAATCCACCTACTTTCAAACTTCACACCTCCAGCTGGTAACGCTATCTGCTCAACATTTTGAAGCCCAAATTGTATTTTTATTTCATGCTACTTTTTACTTATTTTATAGAGGTAAACAAAGTCCACTATGTTTATCTCACACTTATAGTTACTGGGTTATCAAGCTTAACATTACTAAAGACTTAATATTCAAAGAAAAAACAACAAAAAAGAAAAATCAGCTAAAGTATAGGATTTATGTTTATAGAATAAATCATTTAAGAGAATAAGATATTTATTTACGCTCCCCCTGGACCTGCTCCAACATGAAAATCCTTTTTACAGGTTGAAGCACCAGTTATAACAAACAACAATCTAATACACATCATAATAAAACATTACATGCACTTTTATTTCTTATAATTTCACTTGATTAAGCAGATAGTTCTTTTAGTTTCCTGATGATTATACTTCCACGCCCCAACAATACAGAGGAATGCACTTTTTACTTGTTAAATAATGATTAAAAAAAGGAAAAATCTAAATATAATGTATATTTTAAATCATGAGTCCATTTGTTCCCTGCAGATTGTGACTTTTTATCAAATCATTTTAGTCTAGTAGTTGAGACTCAGCATTTGTGTTTAGATTTTTTGCAGTTTGTGTTATGTATTTAGTTAGATCCTACTTTACCTGATTTACAATGCAGGAGTTTAACATGTGACATTGTATGTTTTTGCATTTCAAATGTACGGACTAACTCCGTCTGCTGATGAGAATAATGTGACGTGATCCAAAGTTCCAGACCTCAAACGGCTGAGCGGGCCTAGTGTTGCAGGCTGGTTTTTATAACTCCCTCACTGCTGTGTATACATTTAACTGTTATAAAAACACTCATTTGAATTGTTAATGCAGAGTTAGGAGAATAAGTCAGCAGTCAGCCTAAAGAAAAAGTAGGAATGGCATACAATTAAACCTTGTGGTGGGATTGTTTACTCAACTGTTGTTTTCAAGGTCAGTGATGAATAACACCTCAGTGCCAGTCATTAGAGACTGAATAGTCGACCCATCTCGTGATTTTCTCATCAACTGAAGCTATTGCAAGCTGTCAGGATTGCCTGTCTTACTAACTTTGGAGCTGTCTGACAACTTTGGCACTTTTTCAATGTTGGAAAAAAGTTCCTATATTTCCCATTCATGGATTGATTGCCTTCGGGTTTAACTTGGGTTATTTCTTTTTGCACAATGTGAATGTGTCACATTCCTGTACTACAAAACCATTCTATATACAGTACATATAGATTTTGTGTAAATGTAGTTTCCTAATAGTAGTTTTCTTTTTTATATTCTATTTTTATGTTTACCGTCATGTACAGAAAACACAAAGACAAATACCTCATGTAAGTAAACCATAGACAAATACATAGACCATATACCATAGACATTACAATGTGGCTGATATGATAGCTCACCAAAAGAGAAGCCAAAACATCTTGATTGCCCCCTGTTGACTGGCTGCAGTATATACAGTAAGTATTTAGCTCCGCTTCCCCCATGTTAACAGGCGGGATATGTGTCAAACTTAAGAATCAAAATACACATCAAATGAATGTATCTCAAACATTCTTCTTGCCAATGAAGTCAATTCTTTTCATGCCAATTTATGTCCAAGTGCTAATTTGTTAAGTTTCTTTACAACTGTTGTTTGGCACAAGGCAATGGTGAGGGCAGTGTCAGTGTGAATATCAGGGCTTGGCACATTTCTGTTGCACTGGTACAATAAGGTCCAGGGCAAAGAGAGAAGTCAGTGCAGCAGTTGGTGAGACAAGATCAAGAAAGGATGGCAAGCGTGAGGTAGCAGGGGGCTTGGATGAGATGGGGGAGTGCGATGGAACGCAAGCTCACTTAGACTGACATCTGGCAAGCTTAGCCTCAGCACATAAAATACCTAATCCAAGCCGTTTATGACATCTTACCTAGCCCAGCAAACTTCCAGCTGTGGGGCAAGTCTAATACATCGTCTTCCCCTGCTCTGCTCTGGGAGAGGGACAGACGAGCACATCTTGAGCAGCTGCCTGAAGGCCCTGGGGGATGGTTGCGACCATTGGTGCCATGACCAGATGCTGAAGGTGGTTGTCGAGAGTGTCTCCTCCGCCACAAAAAAAACCCAGAAGGCCCCACTGCCTCCCCATTTAGCAGATGACTTTTTATGAAAGCAGGAGAGCAGCCCAAACCACATTTACAGAGTAGGCCAGCTTTTTTGCAGCTGGCTTACTCTCCACCGCACAGGACTGGCAGCTAATGGTTGACCTTGGCAAGCAACTCGAGTTTGAGGAACAAATCACAGCAACATCATTGTGACCAGATATTGTCATTTTGTCAGAGGCCTCAAGACAGCTTGCCCTGATAGAATTGACTGTGCCCTGGGAAGATAGTAAGACTCAACACCCGGCTGGGAATAAGAGGGCTGCTGAGGAGACCAACCATCAGGTCTGCACTAGAGGCAGCAAAGAAAGCCTCCAGGTGGCTGTAGATGAAAAGGGGGGATCGGCGGCCATGTGCTGCTTGGACACAAGTCAGGACTTGTTCAACCTGGGCCAGGGTGTACAGTATGATGTTTTGAGACCTGAAACATCCAATGCAGGAAACAGCACTGATAATGCTTACCAGCGCTTCCGCAGGATGTATCTTTCATCTGATGCTCTAAAAAGGGGTACTATGCCATGATTGACAGCCCTTCCAACAAATGAGGCTCCTGCAGAGCTCTGTACAGGTATACAAGAAAAGAGTAGAGAGGAGAATCTATGGTCATTTATTTAGCTCAACATACTGTAACCTTGAATGTCTGCTTCGGACCGACACAAACTTCTTTTCCATTTTGTCAGTGTTTTGGTGATCCGAAGGGGCGGGGCGTCAATACTATGCTCTCCTCCCCCCCCAGTCGATGCGCAGACTCTGGCTCCAAACAATGTCTCCAGCAATTTCAGCAATATTGTTTTCTACTTTTGTAAAACAAGAGTAGGGGGAGAAAGATAAATCTCTTTTGCAATAAACCCAAATCATTGTTCTGTTTCTGTTGTTTTTCCACTTTGTTGATGTTTTTAGTTTATTTTGTCTGTTGTGATTCTTAATTTTAAAGCCCAAACTTATTTACCACTCGAAGAATCATAGAAAATAACTTCACCTAAGATCAGTTCTGGACTCATTTTGACAGAGTTTTCAGTCTGACTTGGCCTTATTTTCTATTTAATTGTATTCAATGCTATTTTTGCCCGTCATAAAGCGACTTTATTTGCAGACACTTTCATGTCTGCAAATAAAGATGTAACCGTATGTTGACCGTCGCTGTAAAATAAGTTGAACAGAGAAAATAAAACAGCTTTGTGAGACCTAACAAACCCTCTGGCACTCTACATGACGTCTCACAGCGGGAGAACTGCTTTGTTCCTGTTTATCACACAAAAAAATCTGTCAAAGCACTTGACTGTACTGCTATTATCTACACAAACGACAACACCTGGCATGAGCACGAGTGTCTCTGTAGCTGGATGGAGAGCGACGGCACAATGAGTCACTCTGATAGATAACACAAACCGCATCAAAATCAGATGAGTTATGGACAGCAAGCCTGGATGAAGGCAGATTCCGCCAAATCGTGCGTGACATGAGCGAGTATTGTACTGATTCTGTGTTTCAGCGGGTCTGCGGTTCTGTCTGCACTAATGAATGTGAGCAGAGTTCAGGTGGGACCAGTAAACGCTTCCTCCAACATGATGAAAAAGCCATAGTGCCGAGGAGAATGGTCAGTCTATCTCAATAGAAATGTCACTATGCAATAAGTATGCAATGACTCGCTGTCTACTGTAATGAGCCCAGACTGTGTGCATGTCTCTGGAGACGCTGATAGCAAGTATACCATCTGAATGGAAACACTTCTCTGCCATCTGTTTCTGGCGTTTGACACAATATGTACATAAAAAATACTTTATAGAGGGATTCTGAACCAATCTATTATTCTGTTGAAAACTAATCTGAATGAAATATGTGTGCTTAATGAATGCAGCATATGACTGAGACGATAACAGTCAGAGAAGTCACTCTTTCACTCCATATACAAACCAAACTGAAAGCCTGGGGGACTCAATTTAGCGAGTAACCTGTCTCTCTCCTTGAGGCTTAGGATTCCAGTGATTGGCAGCCAGTAGCACTATGTGGACGCTTTACTGACTTACACACACATTCAAGTGCCGTGTGACGATATGTGAGGTGTAATGTACAGTGAGCAGGTCATTATGGCGCGTTATTACATGACCTTGTTGAGAAAACATTTGTGGTTGGTCAATTGCAGCACAGTCTATTTCTCTAAAGCAGACCACTGCTGAAAAAACAGCAGGTAGGAGCTAAAGGATACACAAAGCTGTAGGCTACGAAAGAGGAATCTACTAAATTGAAGATGACACATGAAGTAAACACGAACTGTAACATGGTATGGGATATGGCGCGGTTCAAACACAGGTGAATGGATAAGAAAAAGTCAACAGACTCTGACAGCGACAGCACAAAAAACATCAATCAGGAGCTGCAATGATACGAGTGGTCTCATTCAACATGTCTCACTTCAAAGTCATCAGTGTTAATGTTCAGTCTAATGTGAGTAGTAACCTTTTAAGAAGGTGACAGAGTTAAGCTTTGCTATGGAATGTAAATTTGCTATTAAATCAATGAAATCATTTCATTGAGCCAATCCAATCAATGTTTGTGTCAAATTATTGATTTCTTCATTAAGTAGCAGGATTTTGTGATTGTATACAGCAAAGTTTCAGGAGCAGGACCAACTCTCAACCGCGTCTCTTACAGCGTTCCTTTAATTTTAAACCCAACCCTCTCTTCCACCTTCGGTCACGCATTCCTGTCACCTCTTTTCTCTCTTTCGTTCTTTGCTCCTTTCCATAGATGCCTAAAGGGGGTTAATCGTGCCCGGGAGCAGAGGTGGATCCCCTGAGAGACATCCCCAAACTGATGTCAGCAAAACGTCCAACATCACCTGATTCAGCATCGTCATTCCAATACAATTGACAAATAATTGTCAAATTGCATCATGTACATGGTGTGTTCTTTGCTAGTGAAATGCAGAATAATGTATCCAATCATTAGAGCTGAGAACAAGGAGAGCGGATTGTCTCGCCCAACATTATTTTGCTTATCATATAGCCACTCAATAAAGAAGTTACTCAAATGACACAAAACTTGGCAAGGAAATGTTTTAACTGATTAAAAATAATAATTAATTTCACTGTAAAAAGTAGTCCCTTGACTTTACATTTGCTGCAGCTAACTCTGTAGCATCCTTAAATTTGGTCAACTCAGCAGTTCGGGGCGGCAGTAGCTCAGTCTTGGAACCGGAGGGTCGCCGGTTGCAGTCCCAGTGCAGCTCAAAGTACGGAAGTTGGTCTGGTTGATGGAGAGGTGCCAGGTCACTTCACGAGTACTGCTGAGGTGCCCTTGAGGTCCTGCCTGTGCATGTGTGTAATTTGTAATTCAGGCCTTTCTGTGTGAGAAGCGTGTCTCTCAATAACAGTGTAAAGCCAGAATTTCCCTTCTGGGATAAATTATGTAAAAAAAAGTTTAAATAACTTACATGAATGAAACGCTTCCATTAATGATGGAGAAAAACAAGGTGGAAGGGACAGCACAAATTACTGCCACACCTGGTTGAGGTTTCTTCTGTGTCACTGTTAAAATCTGTTAACAATTTAATTTCCATTCAGCAGTCACTGACGTATCCCATATCATGTTTTATTTAGTTTTTACTTCAGCTGTCTTCTTCAGTTAAGAGGATTTATCTGTCTGGCCTACAGCATTTTGTATTTCATGAACTCTCTTGCTTTTTTCCCCTACTGTACACAGAGCAACGTCAAATATATATCCGACTTCTTTTTGCAAATTAATATGATTAAAGTTAATCCTCAAAGTCTATCAGAGCTATTTCCCTAGCAGTGGTCTGTTCTTCATTGCATCAGTGTAGTGTAGAGAAAATTCAGAATCGAGTATTCAGCACAGCTGTGTACTATAATCTGATAGCTACGTTACATTCAACTAACTCCCTACAAGCTCACAATTCATGTCACTTGCCTGTCCCTGCAAAGTCTCTATTATCAGGGCTTAATTATTGTGAAGTCTAAAAGTCATTTACAAGAGACAGCAGGCCTGGATCTTCAAACCGGCAGCAGTCCTTGTTTCAGAGCAGCATGCCTGTCACCTTTTAATGGGAAATGCATCCAAGGTGACCTATAATAGGCCCCACTTCCTCCGTGCATGCTCTCTCTCTCTGCAGACATCCAAGCCAGCAGGCTGTACAGCAGTTCTGCCTCTGACAGGAAATGGGAGCGGCAGATTAGAGAATGTCAAATTAATGCAGATGGAAGACAGTGAGAGGCACAAAAAAATGTGTGACTGCATGGTGTCAAAATGAGTGACTATTTTTTCCCCCCACTGCCTTCCGCGAAAACATTTGAAGTCCCCGTAGTACTGTTGTTATTCGAGAAATAAATGGCGAGGTGAGAGTGAGTGACATTTTGCTCGATAAACTGTGAGACAAATTTGTTTTGAGGCAGCACGAGGATGCAGAGGACTTGTGTGTCGGTGTAA
This sequence comes from Tautogolabrus adspersus, assembly GCA_020745685.1. Lineage (NCBI taxonomy): Eukaryota > Metazoa > Chordata > Actinopteri > Labriformes > Labridae > Tautogolabrus > Tautogolabrus adspersus. The sequence goes on along the minus strand of CM036547.1, from coordinate 21,390,370 downwards.
ACAATTAAAAACAGCTTGGGAAAAAATTGAAATGTTTTTGGAATTAACAGTTTTTGGGGAAAAGCTTCAAATACTAAAGGTGTCAACACATGAGGATTAAACAAACCATTTTTCCCACCCTTGAAGCAAGTGTGTTTTCTAAGTTTACTCTCATGAGTGCATGTGCTCGCTGGAGAGAAGAGTCAAAACCATTTACAAGCAAAACTACCATTTGCTTCTTCTTTTAAAAATAAGGCCCTCACCGTGACAAACAAAAGCAGAAAAATTCATGAAATATGGCTGGCGGGTTTTGACAGCATGTCACACGAGGAGGCTGTAAGATTGGTCCTGTGCAGTCGTCCAAAAAAAGAAAGTGATACTTTATTGAAATGCAAAATGACAAGTCACAGAGCAGCGCTGCTGTTGTTTTAAGATGCATGAAAACTGCATGGAACAGAGGAAGCAGGGAATAGAAGGGAAGGGTTTTTTTGCATTTGCATGTGAGCCTCAAAGTGTGTTGTCTCTGCTGTCACACACACACACACACGCACACACACACACACACATGCGCACACACACACACGCATACACACGCATACACACACACATAACACAGGGCTGTGAAAATTCAAGATAGGACCTGATCAAGGACATAAAATCTGCTCTGACTCTTCATAAGACCTGCAAATGTAAAACTGATTTGTTTTTTTTTATAGTTGAGATGTGTGGCTTGTGGAGCATGACAGCCATTTGCTCTAAAAAAACAACTTTAATGTCAATTAAACAGAAATAATCAAAGTCACTCTATCTGTGTTATCCTTTTCTAACCTCCTTCTTTTTTGAAAATGGGCAAACAGAGAAACTGCGGTGTTAAATTATGTCTTCTGTCAGTGTGATGTCATTCACTTTTAAATGTCACGCTGTTCCTGTCAGTCATTTCAGCCCTTTTCCCCCCGCCTGGCAAACGTCCAGAACTGGTATAACATATTTTTAGATCGCCTGCTCTGATGAAAGTTACATTCAGAGAGAAGAAAAGGGAAACAGAGAGATAGAGAGGAGGCAGAGAGTCTTTAGAGAGCAGCTGCTTCGCCTCTGATGTGACTGCTGGCCCCTCTCGCTGCCGGCTGCGGTGTGCCAATGAGCCTGGAACATGTAAACTGTGTAATAATGCATAATACAAAGGGCTAAATGACCTTTCATGCTGTATGACATGTGCTCCGAAAGGGTCGACGGCGGTGATTATGCAACACCTGGGAGCTGGAATTGGCACTGACGGTTCTTAACGTATTCAGTCTGATACAACAGAGCTGATTGTGGCACATGATCGGCATGTTAATTACATCTCACAACAAAAAAGGACGGTATGGAACATGTGTTGCCATAAAGTCAAGCACATATACCACTTGCTTTAATTGAGACATTTGGATGTGTTTTTTAAGGCTGCCTCATTAAATCATGGCTTCAAAATATCAGATCATAATAAGAATTTTTAAAACTCCTTTTCTGTTACTATATGACATGTGACACTTTTTAAATACAACTTTGAGACATTGTGGATGTTTCTCTTCACCTACTGCCTCAGTAAGTTAACATGGGATAGTAGGCCTGCACGACATGAGAAAAATGTGTCCACTTGTCCAAAAAATGTCCACTTACATTTTTCAATATTACAGTAACGATATTAAAGAGTGCCCATTAGCTTTACCGACTCTATAAACATGGACATAGTGTCAGTGACATCACCCATTGGTTTCTAAAGCACAATTTTGAAGCCCAATGATGGCGGTCGCCATAGTGTAAATGCTGCCTCAAAAAACGTTTGGTCAATCTAGAATCAGGCAAAGAGGTGCAGCTGAGGCGGGCCTTAAACCTCCTTTGAAACAGCTGCAATGCTCCCGCTTGCAGTCAGATCAGTCACGTCTCTAATTATTCCTTACGCTCCTATGCTTCATACAGTCAAAATGGAAGAGTGATTTATTAAAAAAAACAAAAACACCCCACACCTTTAAAGTGTGTGAAGATAAAGACAGGAGCTAATGGACAAAAGTATTTTTTTGGTAGCAGACTGTTGTTGCGTTCCATTTGCTTGCGAAGATGGAAATTCAGAGTTGCGAAGTCGGAATTCCGACATGGAGACTCGGAGCAGCTTCAGTAGTTTGAGTCAAAATCCAATATGGCTGCTATGTGCATCAACAGTAACGTTTAAGCTGTAACTATTGTGTTTATTAGCAACTTAGTCCTCTTTTTGTGTAACGAAATCACTCACATCGAAAGTATCGTGCTAGTTATATCTGTAGACATGTTGTCATGCTATTTTTGCGCGCAAACTATCACGTAGTGTGGTGTTATCGCCAGGTATTAGCTAACAAAACAAAGGTACCCCTGGAGGCGTCCATGTTGCTCGTCCAACTTGTCGCAAACTCACAACGTCATTGTGACGTCATTACCAGCTCCGAGATCCGAGGTAAATGGAACGCACCAAAGAAATCATGGTTATTTCTGCTGTGGAAATGGACATTTCAACATGGACAGGGCTTTTGGAGCCAGCCTCAAGCAGTCACTTAAGGAACTGTAGTTTATTGCAATTCTGCATAGGCTTCATGTTTCAACACCAGGGGTTGTCGCTTGGCTATTACTCAAAGTTTTCTGTTTCTGCTATTATTCACCTTTTACACAATACCTGAGTTAGAACCTCCTGAATCCAAAATAAATGTTGAAAAGCATTTTTTTTCACCAGTAAACTGGCACAAATACATTTAAGAGTAGCAGTGAGTTTGCCTGAGCTTCATCTGACTGCATCAAGATAAAATTGCCACTCAGGCGCTGGCCCCCATCCAATGGGTAAAATGCACATATGCTGAGTGACAAAGCATTCCTTGTTTACATTTTTCTTATTAATTACATTTAGACTTTTGTGTTATGTTTATTGCAAATCCTCCAAATGCAATAACGATGAAAGTACAATTATTGTGCAGCTCTAAAGGATGGATAAGAGTACAATATCAGATCATAACTGTAAAAAAGTATGACGTGCTTTTTTGTTGTTGTAGTTTAACTATGCAGGAAATCAAATGCTTCAGTCAACCCTTTCATCATGTTCATATAAACCAAATTATCTTCCCATTTCTGTCCCAGTTTTCCATGTAAGCACACACCAGTTTCCCCAGCAAAAGGTAATTGGATCAGCAGTGTAAATATGCAAGAAGACTTATGGCACACAGTGGAGAAACTAGAGCAGAATTCTGCAATAGAGCCCGATAAACCCAATATTAATTACTCTTCTTATTTCTCTGTTTTCCCTCCCCCTTGGAACCAATTAGAAAGTTGAGATGCTTCTTTTCAGTTTAATGAGGTCTAAGTAATGATAATGAATTTCCTATTCCTGCCAAGCATTTAAAATAGGCGAGTGAAGCCACAAAGACATTGCCATATGAAATGATCTCGAGCATAATTCCCATTCTTGATGAGTATTTCTTCTTTCATTGAGAAAATAAAAAGAAAGATGAAATGAGGTCCTGTTTTCTCCACTACAAATACACTGGATGAATTAATAGAGGCGGTTTTTACTTCACGCTGATTCCATTTCGGAGGGCGGAGGGGGGTTAGTCACATTAAATTACTCAGAGTACACAGACTCAGTTTTTAATAATATACTAAAAAATGATTTGTCCCACAACTGGGTCACTAAATATTCAAAATCGCTGCTAAATTCCTTTCCAAATGGTCAACATTGAAGTGACTTAAAAAAAAAACTCTTTCAGGGCAACGGGAGCCTGAGGGCTGCCACACCTTGACTATTCTTCACAGGGAAAAAAAGGCAGAGCGGGACAAAAGCACCCTGTGATGAACTAGTTACATCGCTACACTCCAGCGTTATGGTTAACAGAAAAACCAAGCAGCAAGGCGGCCTTTTATCGTAGCAGGGAGCGAGTTTGCTGAAACAATCCTCAGAGCACATTAGACACAAAGTTCTGGATTCTCTCATTTAATATTTACAAACAGTAGGGACATGAAGCCATCATTAGTTTAACAGTAGTTTTTATTACATGGGGAAAGTGTTGAATTAAAGAGGAGCCGTGTTGCTCGTGAACCCACAATGGCTTGTGCAACCACTGACATCAGCAATTACTGTGGAGAGCGGTGACGCTGGGATCCTTCCCATTGTAAGGGCTTGTTTTGATTATCTCGCAGGAGAACAAAAGATAAAAGGTTGGACTGATGTTTTTTTTTTTTCATGTTATTAATCAAGAGAAATTCGAAGTGCTGTCACTGTGGAGACGCAACATGAACTGTAGTCTGTTATCTTGAACCTTAGTGGGTTTAAGGGGGTGACTTTGAGTACAGAAAGCCAAGGCTCAACATGTAGAGTCTAGCTGTAGCAGTATAATATTCTAAGAAGGGAGTCAGAGGGTTCACTTAAATGGCTACAAAGAGACATGAAATACCCGAAACAGAAACAAAACAGCAACAAACAAATCTGCAAATAGATGCAAAAGACTACAAGAAGAATCAAAGCAACTGTAAGACTTTAAAATCAACAAAGACATGCCAAGCAACTACAAATAGGCGCAAGACAACTACCAAGAGATGCAAAGTCACTGCATAGAGATCCAAAACAACTACTTTGTACAAATAGGGTGAAAATGACAACAAAGACATGCAGACCACTGGAGAAGGATGCAAAAGTACTACAAAGAGGTGAACAAGGAACACAAAGGAGGTAGGAACTGATCAAAATCATGTGCTTAACGACTAAACAAGGGGTTAAAAATGACCAAAGAAAAGATGCTAAATGACTAAAGAGATAAAATGACAACCTGTGTGCACTCTATAGGAACAGGTGTATGTGTGTTGTATTGAAAGGTGCAGGCTCCTTTTAGAAAGTGTTTTGGATTTAAAGTGAGCTTTTGAATCCATTTGTTCATTTTCTGTCATTTTTTAAAATGACTTTGTATTGTGTTGGTTTATCTTTGTCTTCCGTAAAGCACATTGAGTTTACGTTTGTATGAAATGTGCTATACAAATAAAATGGAATTGAATTGAACCTAGAGATGCAGAACAACAACAAAGAGAAGCATAATAACTAGCATAATATGTAGAAGTACCACAAAAAAGGACTACAAAGGGGGTAGAAAATGAGTGAAAAAAGATGCAAGATGCAGAGAGGGTTGAAAATGAAATATTGTAAAGCAGCAACAAAGAGGCGACGTCAAAAAAGATACAACATGTTCATGACATTAAACAGGTACACAAAGAGATGGAAAATGACAACCCAGATGCACAACACCAACAAAGATGTGGAAAATGACAACAAAGATGTCTTAATACAAAGAGATGGACATTGATAAGACATACCAAACAAACACGGGAGAGATGAGTAAAACGACAAAGAGATGAAGAACAGAAATGCTACAAAAAAATAGAGATGCAAAATGAGGACAAAGGGATTCAGAACAACAGTAAAGAGACTCAAAATGTCATGCAAAACGAGGAGCAAGATGAGGTGCCAGATGAAGCGCAAAACAAGATGTCAAACAACTACGAGCAGACCGAAAATGAACAGAAAAAGAGATGCAAAATAACAAGAGAAATAACGGGAAGTAATAAGGAGAGTGCGTGTGCTGCTGGAGGGATTGAAGCCTTGTCTCGTGCATGTTGTCTCGTATTCCGACTTTGGCTGTGGGATATTTGGCGTTACAAATAGCAGCAATTTTTTGATATTAGTTTTGATTAAAAAATGTGCATTGTAATTTGTTTTAATGAATAAACAACTTATTGTGCAATGTATTGATGCCAAGAACCAGGGCTTTAAAATTTGAGCTGCAAATCATTCATTCTTATTTTATAAATCTGCCCCAGTTCTTTAAAACTGTTCCCCAGTCTGTCTCCAGTTTCTAAACCCAGCCCCCTGGACTAATTCAGATGCATAATTCACTGTAATTAAACTTTAACACTCATTACACCTAACATCATCATTACACATTAACTAATATGAAACATTCATGTAATCCATAAAGTCTCTTAAGAAGCCACTGATTCATTTTTTGCTGCAGATGAATCTGAATGTTCAACTTTCCAGAGAGCTTTGTTTAATACTAGCAAACGCACTGACTTCATTTTTTCTGTTGTGCACACAACAAAAAGAAGAAGAGTATCTGTGATAGCTGAGCTTTGTTTTGGACTATTTCGGGATTAAAGCAGACTGAACATTTTTTATCAGGACTCAGGTCTTCAGAGTCAACTCTCCTTTAGCGATGTCAGCTGTCACAACAACATATTAAGCTGCTAACTACAAAAACAAAACAAGGGTCTTAAAATCTTGGTAAGGACCCCGAGAGGATGCTCTGCTTCTTCAGCACAACAAAGGCAAAGTGGTTTGAAACGATCAACTATTATTAATGCCGGTCTGAGGGTAAATATGTTCCTCTATTCTCAGCTGTTATTAAACAGAAAATGTCTCCTGACGACAACGATGCTTTATGTGCAGTCATGAGGATTCTTCAGCAGAAACAATTAGCCAGAGGCTGCAATTTATACATTTATGTTCACATAAAAAGAAATGTTTAACAATTCATTTCACTCCTATGGTCCAAGCATTTACAGACTTGGTATCCTCCTTACATTTTACATCTCATAAATTGCAGAACATTTATTTAAAAATCTAAGTCCCGTCCATAAAACCGTGGGATTGTTTACGGCAGTGAACCGACTAGCTCAGCTCGTGTTCTGATATGAAAGTGATGACACTTTAAACACAAAGCTCAGCTCTTTACAGACTCGAGGTCTAATAGATTCATTTAGGATGCTCTGTAGGGATGGAAAAGTCAGTCCAGACAAAAGTATCTCAACATGTGCTGGATAACTTGCCATGAAACTTGGTTTGTATGGACAGTCACAGTGCCAAACAAATGAAGCCCAAAGACTTTGCTGTTCCTTATGGTGCTTCAATGCAAACCTGTCTTCTTGAAATTAAATGTATACATTACAAAACTACTTTCCAAGTATTTTGGAACAAGGTTTTATTTATACATCAAAAATGTGCAAATTTGGGGCGCTGGTGGAACAGTGGTTAGTGCGCGCCCCATGTGTGGAGGCTACAGTCCTCCAAGCAGGCGGCCCGGGTTCAAATCTGACCTGTGGCTCCTTTCCCGCATGTCATTCCCCAGTCTTTCTCTCGCTGATTTCTGAATCTATCCACTGCCCTTTCTCTCTAATGAAGGCACAAAAAGCCAAAACAAATCGTTGAAAAAAAAACGAAAAAAATAAAGTGTAAATTTATGGTCTGGACTCAATAAGGGTTTGGTTGTTGGGATACATGGTGGGCCTTTAAAGATGCAAGATTGTCACACCAGAGTTCTGGGCTCATGTCGAGGCCTGTGGCTATTTATGCAATACAGTCAATTTGCTTCAGGGAGGGAAGATCAGGTTATTGGTTTTGATTTCAATTAAAAAAGGCGACTTACGTTTTGTGCATTAAACACAACACTAAATAGGATACATTCTGTGGTTACTATCTGTGGATAGTTTATTGTAAGATTGCCTATTTTGGTAGAAAAAATGTGCAATTCATTTTCAGATAACTTTATACTTCTATATGTTTGCTGTTCACATTTTGCAGTCTTGGAACAGAAAGCAAATTGTATCCAGTCAGTCTTATTTCCCCCCATGTATATGCTGTTGCAAATTTAGTGTAATATGAATAATATCTGGGAGACTTCAGTTAATTATCTTAATAACTACCGGATGAATCTTCATTGAGAATTGCAGAAAGCAGGCAATGGTAGGTCATATTGAGCTTTCTTATTTGTCCCCTTGTTACTGATAACTGTTTAAAAAAGCACAGACATGAGAACTGTTTCAGGATTATCAAAGAAGACATGCCTAATGGTGATGTTGATGGCTTTAAATACCAAAAAATCCATTTTATCAATCAGATATATCAGAATCAAATTGGAACATGAGTGCAACCAAAGCTAAAGCTCAGAGGTCATTGTCAAACTGCCCAATGTCCAGATGTTGTTCAGCTATAGTAAACTATGTTTGACATTAATACATATATACTGCATAAAAAAATGAAAAAGCACACTCAGTTAAAAGTTTGGTGTACAAATATTGTTCTGTATCCATCAATGAATGGAAAATGACCAACTCATTGTATAAAGCAATTGTTCTCAACTGGTCGAGCCTCAGGACCCACCAACAACTCCTTCAAATCTCGACCCAAATATCTTATATTTTTAAATCAATCAGATTTATTTGAAGAAAAATTGTGCAGATTGGACCTCAGACGTTACAAAGTGTGATCGAACAAAGAAACTGAATAAAACAAACTTGTTAAAAAAAAGCGCTTCATAGACTTTTTGCCAGCGTTTTTCTTCCAGGCACACATTCCCGACCCACTGAAAATGGCTCCGAGACCCACTTTTGGGTCCTGACCCACCAGTTGACAACCACTGGTTTAATGCATGTTTTCATTCAGGGATTACGATTGTTATGAGAAGGATCTGAAAAATTTAGAAGCAACATTATCTCAATTTTTTACTTTTGTTGAATAGTAAATTGCTCCCTATAACCTCCAGGTATTTAGAAAATGCTACACTCCTACACTTAAGGTTCAAATAAAATGACAGAAATGTACCAGAAACACCTGTGACCCTAACACAGCTATACATAGTGAGCTGCTGTTAACAACACCCCTGTTATTAATACTCGGGGATTCTGGCGATGACGAGAAACAGCTGGTGAAGCCTTGAGAGAGAAAGCTGGCTAATTAATTGAGCTGTGGGCCACAGAAATTCATTTTGCATTTAAGCGTTGTGACCACAAACCATAGCCCCTGCACAGAATTGGCTGAAAGACTTCAATTAAACATGCTGTATAAACAAATATCCACCAGCTTAGAGGAGCTCTCCCTGATGAATAATTCATAGCCTCGAAGAGGGAATAAATGGGAAATATTGAAATATGTAAAACCTATTTGTAGCTGTGAGCATACAGTAATAATTAGAGTCCTGATTGTCCTTAGATTCATTTACTTAAGTATATATTTTACTCTCAGGGCTTAACAAGGAAATGAAATGAATAGTTCATTTCTGTAAAATATGCGATACTACACAGGCTGAACAAGCTTTGCGTCTCAGAGCTACAAGAATACAGAACACTGTTTTGAAGTTTATAGAGTTTGTAGTGTTTTACTGAGTGGTCAGGGGTCCTTCGACGTCACAATGGCATGTTTAACAACAGCAGACCAAAGTGGGTTCATCAAGCTCCAGATGTTGAGGGGCCGAGGCTGCACGCCACTTCCCATTGGCGCTGCAGCGGAGCAACGCTGACACTAGTGAGGGCATGGTTGAGAGGAGGACTATGGGAGGGGAGGAGGAAGATGTATGTCAAAATAATGTGCCTGCAGGATGCATTATATAAGGCTATTAAATTGTCAGTGTCTAAAACAGTGCAAAGAGGATGCAACCTTTGTTTGTGACAGGCGAAAATCCATTTTTCATGTTTGTTGCATTGTGAGCTTTAGCAGCGAGTGGGTTCTTTTGTTGGAGCGCATTTAAAAGAAGCACTGATCCTGTGCTTCTCTAAAGCTCCTGAAAGCGAGACATGAGGGATTGTAGGGGCATTTTAGCTTTGGAAAGGAACAAAAATACAGGTGTACTGCATATATTGAAAATAATTAAAATGAAAGTAACCAAAAGTGAAAGTAAATCCGAGCTTGAAGGTTTTTCTTTAAGAGAGATAAGAAGGTAGGGTATGTAAAGCTACTATACAGAGATCGATCATCATATGTTAAAGTGTGAGGAAAGAGAAAGGCTGTGAAATTGATATCACACAGAGTAAAGTATTTATGACCAAAGTCTGAATAAATTATAATATACAGTGGATACTTACAAGTGAGTTACTTCTGCTATCTGTATCCCCACTTCAGCTTCTCTGCATCTCATTATGCACATTCAGTCACTTGCTGCTACACGTTTTACACAAACCACAAGGTAAGAGGCCGATGTGCACACGCTGCTTCGAATCAATGACCTTTCAGTTATGAACAGTTTGACCTTGCAAAGCCGGCTGTTGGTAGGAGTGAGTTCACAGAAGAGCAAGGCCACCTCAGGCAGCCACTATCTACTCTTTGTCGTACGCTCTGCTAACACCTCCACATCATGCTCTGCATCACCAATGGCACTATTTCTTCAGCTGGAAATAGACAGCTGCTCCAAACACTCAATGCACCTTTGTTCTTTTAGCAGTCAGCATTCATTTAAGTTTTTACTAAATTTCTGATAACAGCTGCAGGAAAGTATAAAGCAAAGTGGATTTTAATGCTTCCGGCAGAATCTGTGCACAATGCAAGTCATTTTTCTTCTGCAAGTCAGTGTTTAAGACAATGAAAATCCTCCCGCAGTTTCCTCTGAGGTCGAGAAAAGCATGACCCCAAAAAAAAGGCTGCATCTCTGCTCGCCGCATTACAGATGCACGACAAACACAATCTGTTCTATTTCGTGCACAGTTCACGCTCTTTGCACCAAATAAATACAGCCCCTTATGAATCATGCCGCAGAGAGAGCAACACCGCCTGCACCGGGGAAGGCAGAGAGAGAGAGAGAGAGAGAGAGAGAGAGAGAGAGAGAGAGAGAGAGAGAGAGAGAGAGAGAGAGAGAGAGAGAACAGCCCAGAGTGTATCTGAAAGAGTGGCAGGCAGCAATCTGTAAGTAGAGCTGTAGGCTGTAAAGCAGGCTGCCTTGTTCGAATCACTGAGCACACACAAGCAGCTATTCAAGGGTCATCCGGCTAATGGACTTCTGGACACATGTTCTGTGCCAATAACTCGGAGCACAAGTGGAACAGTTGCTTATTTGCTGTCAGAAGAAATTATTATTTGGAGCTGGAAACACAATGCTGCTGATAAATCTGTAATTTTCCTGTCGCGTATGCCCTTTTCATGCTACAGGTGCTTCTATTTACAACCAATAATTTATCTCGAGTTTGTGTTTGTTGAAGGGATACGAAGATCAGGTCACAATTCAGCCGCTCCCAAAGTCAACACACATGATTGACTTGCTTTTTCTAAACAACAATCCCTCCCTAAAGATCTAAATTTCTATTGGCAAGGACACCACTGATCCGCCGCCCTCTGTAATCTCGATTTCCTCTGGTAATACCATTTGCCGTGAACTTGTGGCATTTTAGCTGCCTTAAATGATTGGCCGAATGGTCTGCAACCAATGGCCTCCTTGCCACCAATTCATGACCCGTCAACCTCAATCCTCCCGCCAATCCAACAGGCACACAACACCCAGCACAGAACAAATGTCCCAGTGTCAGAATCAATCCAGACAGGCATCCCATCCTCCTCTCATAAACCTGGCATCTCATTTATCCAGGGTGAGGGTTAGCCATGCTATGGTAAATGGAATGACAGGGTATTTACACTTTTAGTGGCAGAGGCTCCTGAAGGACTAGAAATGTTGGCTTTGTACTTGTTTCCACCGCAGTTACCTGAATGCATATTTGAAATATTAATTCCATTTCCCTTTTGTTGACCTGAGAACACTTTTCTTGAAGATATCCTATTTGTTAGTGTCGTTTTTTTCTTCCTCCAATACATGTCTGCCAGATGGGAATAATGAAATGAAGGTGTTGGAACAGGAAGTCTTCTGACTCACATTATTGAGAGTATTGAAAAAGACCCCTTGCTGATATGCAGGAAATAACAGACACCAAGGACCTGCACACTTATGTATGTACTTCTCCCTTTGAAGCTAGCTTCCTTTCCTCTGTCGAAGCCTTAGATCATAATTATTTACCATAACCGCAGCTCACATCCGTCTTACGAAAAAAACAAAAAGTTCAAAAGCAATGTTTCCGTCATTTTCTATCCAGTGTAATTTCACAGAGACCACAATCGCTCAGATCAAATTGAGAAGGAGCAGTGTAGCATGAAAATCAACTGGAATAACTCAAAAAGGAATCTGCAACAGCGTTCACTCACTATAGTTTTGTGATCTTCAGGATTGAAATGTTCATGCTTTACAGGGGTATTTCAAAAAGGTGGTATGGGTGGCATCAGCCCCCTGAAATCTGATTGGCTAGATGACCATTCAGAGGTGGGCCTAAGGTCAAACCAACTTATTGGGCTTTGTTGCAACAGGCTGCCATTTTTTTTCATCGCTTTTCATCAGTAAAATGTTTCTTGTTTTAAATGAATCATTCTTTTTTAATTCCCTCTACATTTAAAAAGATATTTTTACACAGCCTGGTGTGCTATTTACAGAAATTAAAAAAATCTATTAACATGAATGCAACATAGTATGATGACCTCATATTAGCAGCTAAAGTAGACAAGATTAGTAGAGATAAAGGGTAACCAATGTGCAAACTTTCTAATGCCACCCCTACATATTTGCCCAAGTTTGGCCATCTTAGTCAAAAACTTCTGGACACGCCCCTGACGCTATCAAGGCCAAATCAAAATGAAAAAAAAAGAAACACTTTAAAATGTCCTTTCTAGTCAGCCCAAGCAAGGGAAAATAATGACTAAATAAAATCAAAAAGGAGACATAAAACAATGTTTGTGACATCTAATTAAACAGATGAGCGATCAAACCTTTCATTGCCTCAGTAACAGTATATCAAGAACCTTTGCTTTGTGGTTTTGGGTGCTTTGGAAGGACTCACCAATCATGTGGATGGTGGTTCGTCCAGGCCGTGTCCCATGATGCTGCTGGATGGTGTCGTAGAAAGTGGCCTGACACAGCTGGATGGCCGTCACACTGACCCAGAGGCACAGGCAGAGCAGCCAGGACATGACAGGACACATCTGCTGAGGACCGGCAGAGGTAGAGTCAACGCATACAAAAAAATTCAGCATGTTCCCAACCTTTGACCTTAAGCCCCCCAAATGCCTCCAACACATTTACTCAAACACACACTTCTAGAGTCATGAGCAAAATAAATAAATAAATAAAAATAAGGACTTCAAGATTTTTTAAAAGCATTCGAGCCTATAATTGGCCTTATCGCTCCTCGGTGGAGTTTTAGTCATCGAATGTATCATTAACATGATTATATAAGTATGAGTTCTTCCCCATTTTCTCTTCTTAGTTTGCCCTGTCTTGTCCCTGAGCCACAATGCTGCAAATGTGTAGTGATCCCTGGGGAGTTTTTTCCCCCCATGCAGCAGAGATTTCCCATGACAGGCTGACTCCCTTCAACTCCTGAGCTGTGCTCCCGCCTCAGAACCCAAAAAAATAAAAAATAAAAAAATCTAAACTTGAAGAAAGATAAGATTTTGTGAGCAGCTGTCTGCCGAGGTTTTTCTGTATCTGTCGGAATAATGTGACAGTCACACAGCAGTAATGGGAATCAAAAACCTTGTAATGTTTCACCATGCTGTTTAGATAAGAAATGAAAAAAAAAGAGATATAGAACGACAGCGAGGAATGCTTCTGGTCATAGAAGGAAAGAAATCTATGAAGGACAAAATACAAAATGTTTCAGCCCTGAAATCATTTCACAGCAGTTTTATTCGCAGCAGAAAACTGCCTGAAAGAATCAGGTTACTCACCATTGTATCAAGTGCACCATATCAATATAACTATATATACAGTATATAGAATTTAAACACTTTTGAACTTGTCAATAAATCTTGTGATTTCCAAATGCATGCAAACTTTATCAAACATTTCAGGTGTGTATTATTTCAGTTGAACCTATTGATTTTTTAAATGAATGAGCAATACAGTTAAACTGAAGACATCTCATTCCTTTCACAAGTTTATTGCGCTTTAAGGCATCTGAGGTAGCAATGAAATAGTTCAGAAAATGGCTAAGTGGCTCTAAAACATCTCAAATAAATTAATAATTCTTAGCATGATCAATAATAAATCACATCAGGAAACAAGAGTACAGAAAGATGCTCTTTTTCCACAACAATATACCATATAGTTATAGGATTTGATTTTAGATTTTGTAATTTCATTCAAACTGATTTTCATGGTAAATGTCCATTTTGCCATTTGTATGCAAATAGCTTCATCTCTCGACAATGCCATGATTTATTCTCTGCCCAGAGTAAAAAGAAGAAAATCTTACCTGAGCAACCAGACAATGAGTGTATAAATATCTCAGCAGAATGACATAAATCCATCCATAATGCTGCTCATGTTTATCCCATCCAATAAGTCTTGAATTTGGCTCGAGGAGGAAACTCCACTGACTCTGCCCGCCTGCTCCACACTTTGATAGCAACAGTCCAGTGATTCAGAAATGACCGTCAAGCCGGAGTCAGGAAATAGATTTACAGCTCTTTCAATTCCACCTTTGAAATATCACTGCTTCCCCTCGAGGAGCTGCTCTCACTGACACTGAATTCATTTGCCCCTTCGCATTTATAGGCACGTGCAGAGTGCTCCTTAATTAACTGTAGTGGAATCTCTTCTCTCACCGTCTGCATCCTTCCAGTGAGAGGCAGCCTCTGAGCAGCGGCTCTCTCTCGCTGAGTCCCCCCCTCAGTGAGCACTAAGAGACAAATGTTTCCGTACAGGCTGGCTGAGTGTAAAGACTGTATCACATGTCTTAAAGCCAGACTGCCTCCGGATTAGATGGCATGGTGGGAGCTCCACCTGATCATATGCTTCAGATACATGCAAATCAGGGAGACTGGCAGCGCATGATTAACAATTATTTACATTTAGAATAGTTTCTTGTTTATCAAAGGTAACATTTCTTTTTATTTATGTTCTTTTTTTTAGGTGTTCTTCTTTTGCCTGCAAAAAGAAAGCCAAGAACTTGCTTCATGTCTTTTAAATAATGTTAAGTTATTGAAATAAACTTAACCAAGGATTCAGGAGGTTATAATAGCAGATATAAGCATACAGTATGAGAAGGCAAAGACCTCACCCCAGTTCTTAGCATACTTTGGTATTGTTAGAGGAAGGTGCATAAAAGATGATTAAGAAAGATTGTGTTTTCACAAGCTGGGCAGAAAAGGAAAATTGAAAGCGGATTGTGCTGAGAAATAATAATAACCATTCATCTGAAGGCCATCTTCGCCTACAATGGGGGAGTGCTTCAGTCTGTGAGGGAGACGTAATGGTGATCAGAGCAAAGAAGGGGGAGGTGAGTGTTGTTATTAGGTGTAAATCAGCTCAGATCTCTAAAAGTGGGGACACAGCTCCATCCTTACTGTTCCCCGTCACCTTCACTAAGAGGTGAGCTCTACATTCGTATTGTGTCTGGAGTTTTTTTTTTTTATCACCTGCATGCAGAACATGCCCAAGGCCTGCAGCTCAGACTGCCATCTCTACGGCATAAAGACTTCACTTTTTATTTTGATGCTCGCTCAGGAAGACAGGGTGCATTCCCAGTTCAGCAAGGAGTGAAGAAAACCCGGAGTGAGAGGAACAGCAAGACACTGCTTGAGATGTAGGAACACTTTACAACACGGCATTAATGTCTGACGCGTTGGCAGCTTCAACTCTGTGCAGAGGGGAATTGGAACACATGGTAGGAAGCCAAATTTAATAAATTGCTGAGTTGTTCTGGAGAGGAACAATAGATCCCATAGAAGGAACATTTATTAATTGTTTCAACACTTTTTCCCATGTTGATACTGTGCTCTGATACAATGGTAATGTAATATATGCCCTTTAAGCTACCTGTGTTAAAGGGGTTTGTTTGGGTGTATGTAGAACTCCTGGCCTTGTGTCCAAAATCAATAACATCTGTGATCTCTCATCGGGAAAAAACATTCAAAGTAGTTAGATGTATTTAGAAATACTGATATCTCTAGGAAAATGTAGTTGCAGGGTTATTCTCTGTTCAGTTGCTCTCTGTTAGGGCAGATCAATCAATTAATTAGGTCTCTGCAGGGTTTTTGGTGTTGCAAAGACATTTTATTTAGTCACTTTAATTCTGTGACTTTCAATGAGCAACACCTAAAGGCCCTTAGGTTATGATACTATTTTTAGTTGCTACTTAAATTATGTTTTTTTTTTTTTTTTTTGAATCTTCCTGATGCTACAACTTTAATTTGAGTAAAGTTTGAATGTAGGGGAAAGCCATCTGTCATGATTTCTAAGCTGAATGCACCATTAATAACCCACTTCTCAATAAATTTAGCCTCCCACTGATATCAATATCAAGCCTTTCATCACAGAAGAGAGAGTTTTCAGGTATCCAGAGGATTTCAGTTTAGTTTTGTAGTTATTTCTCCATATGTGTTATTGAAGCAAATACTAACACTCAATGCAAGATTAAGCCAACTATTGGTAGTTTTTGGTGTTCTTTTTTTCCCTAAGTTCTATTTTTGGGTGGTTTGTGCCCTAGGATAGGACAGCTGGAGATTGGCAGGAAATGCTGGGAGAAGAGAGTGGGGGACGACCTGCAGCAAAGGGCCGAGGCTGGAGGCTGCGTCAAAACCACTAGGCTACTCAATGTCCCTAGTTTTCAGTATTCCTGATCATTTTAGAAATAACCTCTTGATTCCAAATGTGTAAAAGTGGCTATGGCTGGGTTAACATAGTAAAGGTGTGTGAAAAGTTTGACTCAACGTAACAGAAAAACTAAATTATTGTCAATAATTGGAAGAAAAAAAATTCCCAGTAAAGTGCAGTCAATCGGATCTTTAGCCTAAGAACCAGATGAATCTTTGAATTCATGTTTTATTTGTTCTGTCAGATGCATCTGGCCCCCCCAGTTTAGACAGATTTCCATCCGACCTGATTTAGGTCAAGCCAATCACAACCTTTTTTTTGTCTTTTATGGAGTTTAAGTGCTGTTGAGGCAGTTTTATAAACAATCAAGATGGCTGCACTGTTGCTAAAATGTTTTGAAACCACTACAATATCAGTAATTAAGAAATTGAACTTTAGGTCATGCTACGTACAAATGTTAAGTTTTGGCTTTAAAATCATGTCATGCTTAATGTCTGAGAGGAAGCCAAATGAAACAGATGTTGACACCAGCTACCTGCATGCAGCTTACCACTACGACACAAGTATACAGTAGTTGTTTTGACGGTCATTGTTTTCAGAGGCATGTGGGTCTGCACCTGTTGTTGAGGTGGACATAATGTGGCTTGATTGTTCCTGAATTCAAAACACTAATATCAAGTTAATGCAGATTTCTTCAGTCACTAATCTTCTAGTTTATAGGAAATTAAGATTATTATGCCAAGTTCTTCAAGCCTAAATCTGTGTTATATTTGACATGGGTTCATGTAGTTCAACCACGTGGCTCTTTTAACATGTTTTATTAATAATCAATGATTTAGTTCAAAGGCAAAGAGGAAAAAGACATATTTGGTTTTGGCTACACAGGCAATGCATGTCACCGGGATGACTTCATTTTTTGGCTGTGCCCAAAACCACTATCATACTATTCATACTATATAAGACGTCACACTGAGTATGTAGTATGTTCCTAAATCATAGTATGCAATTTTGTTATAAGAGTGGAAGTATAGGTTGGTTGATTTTTAAAGTTTGATACGGGAGCACACCCCAAAATGCATTGTGGCTCTCAGACGATCCAATGACAGAGCCCGCCAGCCAGCCATTTAGAGGCATGCAGATAAAAGTAACCATACTGAAATACGTTAAACATGTTGTCAAATTATATTAATACTATCCATTAGCTGTATGAATGAACAGATATATATTGTTGTTCAAATTCTATTTACGGACCAACAGTCGCGTTACCTTGATGCTAGCTTATCAAACGTAGCTCGACCAGAAATACGTCAAGTGACCTGTACTTAATAATGTTGCTAACGGCATACTATCGCAGCCTTGTTTTTGAAAGGACAAATATCAACAAGTTAATCCTTTATCTTCAGTGGAACAATATGCATATTGGCATGATACCAATTGATAGATCATTTGCTTTTCTGTTTAATGTTTGTGGTAGCTGGAATATTTCTACAGATATGTGATTTCCTCTCTTGACAGAAGCTTAATAAACACTGTGCAAAACCAACTCTGTCTTTGCAGACATTTGAATGTGTTGGACTGTGTTCAAGTCGTGCTTTCCAATGACACATCTCTCTACTTACATGTCTACAAAGTTGGATAGCAACGTGGTTATCTTCGCTTTAGTGACTCTTGATAACTTTTATGATAGCAAAATGCAATCTTCATTTTTGAAAGGATTTCAATACTTGAAAAACACATCATAAACATCATCTTTGCAGTGCAAGAAACCACAAATCAAAAAGATTTTCTTCCTTACCTGGAGACCACCAGTTTCTGTCTGAAGAAGGTTCATGCACTACTGATTCAATGGATCCTCCCTGAAAGGTTCTGACGGCTGCTTTCTGAAAAGTTACCCTGAAAATAAGACAAGTTTTGTAGAATGTTCACAAAAGTTTTTTCTTCTAAATCGTAACTGGTCTGAACAAATATGGCTAGGAAGTAGACAGCCAAACACACCCACAGGCTTTTGGCCAGAAAGTTACGGACCTAGAGTGATGAGATTCTCAGGGACATGTCCCCAGCACCATGCTCCTTCTAACATCTGCAGAAAGACAACATGAAGTCACATATTCTACCAATAATGGCAGGAGCATTGGTGTATTCTTAACGCCTGTCTGATTCCATGTCAAATTTCCTTTTCCAAATGGCATGCCTGCGAGATAAGGTGTTGGTCGCTTCTTTATGCCGAGGGTGGCTAAGCAGAGTAAAAATGTCAATAAATCGTTGTGATTCGCTCTGGGGTGGGAGAGCAGGAGATGTCTCAGGAAGAACTATGGAGCAGTTTTCCATTTAGCTTCCCCCTCAGCTGTGCCGACTCTTGTCATAACAGGGATCTCTAAAGGTTTAGCTGCCCTAAAAAAGATGTGACATTTTAAGACGATATTACTGTTGATTACGACGCCGTTCCCAGGAGGCCGATTTCTACCAGACACAGAACATGCCATACTGTAGATCATGTCATGCATCACCAAGCAATGCCTTTTGAACAATAAAAGAGGAGGAAGAGTAGAGGGGGGGGGGGGGGGTTGTTGTAGATAAAAGTCATTTAATACTACAGGCATTCCTGCTTTAATTTTTTTTTTTAAACCTCCTCTCATGAACCCTCCATTCACACAGGCTGTTTGTATGCTAGCTGTGACACCAAAAAAGACAAATGGTACGACACCAGCTTCAAAGACTCAATAATAGAAGAAGATAACATCTTGGTGTTTGTTTAACTACTGAAATATCTTTTCTCTGAGATCAATAAATCACTGCCAGTAAGTAACTTACAGTGAAAGAGTGAGAGGGACGCCTTTCAAGTGATTCATTTGCATTTTCATTGAGTGTTTTTGTTTTTCTGAAGCATTCTCCGCTCCTTTCTGGAAAGGTCAATGGGAATCGGTTGGTGTCTGCCTTATCTGCATGAGCCAACTCTCGAGTTCAGCCAAGTAAGAAATAAGATTATCTTTATAGTAGGCAGTGTGAGAATCTGGCCTTTGGATCTTATTCAGTAGAGTATTAATGTCTTAGCGGGTAGAATCAGCCTGGAACTGCTATTATAATAACTGAAGTCTTGAGTGGTGTGTTTTCCATTCGCTGAGCCCCTCATGTTTAATGGAAATTGGGTATCTCACCTTTTACATCAGTTGATCTTAACATTTAATAGATTCTTTTAAGGATATTAATCTTTTCCATTATATCTTTGTTGTGGATAAGAGCAGGGCACATTTCTCTCAGGTGAGGCAGCTCATTAACTTCCCAGACACAAACCTTTCCACACCTGAGGTGTGATATGAGAAAACTCAGGTGAGAAGCAGGATAAAATCCTAACAGTTTGCTATCCTAACACATGCCTAACACTGTTGTTTTCTCTAACGTATAATTAAAACTGGAAAAGGCCTCCATTATTTTCTGAGTCCGATTGACATTTACTGAGAGCTACACTATTTGATCCCACCATTATGCCAAATGTCATTGCATGCACGTTGGGAAATTTTCAAATTAACAAAGAGAATCACGCTATTGAAAGAAAAAACAGAGCTTGCGCATAGACATTTCAACATAAGTAGCCATTCCTTTGGCCCAAACTGCTGATGACAGTCTCCAGAGAGAGCAGATGCTGTTGCCTTCTGGCTCTGAGCTTCACTGTTCCATCCCAGTAACCACCTCTGTGTCTCCTGAGATTTGCTACTGTAAAACCTGCTCTCTTTCGTGGCATCCAGGTGATGAAAAAACACAAAAGTTGGATTTTTTCCCTCTCTTAAAAAATGTCACCAGCCATCAGCAGCTATCTTCGTTATATGCGTTTCTTGCATTTCCTCTCTTTAAGATTGTCAAATCAGATATCAAAATATGAAACGTGGAGATTACGGCTTCTTTGAGAGATTTGTAAAAAGGGGAGGAAATCTTATGAGAAGACATTTCCGACACAAAGCCTTAAATCAATCATTTTTCCTTCCCCTTCGTGCGTCCTCAGTGTTCATATGGTTGACATGGTGCATTGAAGTCATGTTGGCTCTATCACATCAAATGACAACCCAAAAAATTGTGGTCGTTCATGTAATTGAACCTGCCAGTCCTCCTCTTTTGTCTGCATTCATCTCCTGAGATGAAACCACATTGGCCCTTCAGATGTTTGCATTAGCACATGAATGGCATGAACATAATTATTTAGTCAATGTTCCTGTTACAGCAGTTGCTAGACGTCAGGGATACTCACACAACCAGATGACATTTTTTTGCTACTGCAAACAGTTAAACTGGTTAATCAGAGAGAAGTTTGACCCTTCTTAACATTTAGACATTCAATCAGAGACAGACAATTGTAATGTGTTGTATTTCGTAAAGAACCTTAAAGGTATATGATTCAGGACCACATGGGTAAGGTGTGCCATATCTTTGCCAGTCCCCTGTGCAGTGTTAAAGGGATTCAGGACAAATCTCAGTCGGACAAGGTCAGAGTGTCTCCAGCAACCTTTTGTGGAAAGCACTCAGCACAACAAATGGACCCTAAACTGTTTTATACCTGCTGTTTGAACTCCAAAGGCAGCTTTTCAGAGTTGATTATGGAGACCTAACCCAGCTCTCTCCATCTCACTGTGTTTTTTCTGGGCCACTGCTGACTGAATATGACGTGAACAGCTGGAGGGACCTCAGCAGCAGAGGTCAGCTGCAAACCTTTCTATACGTGTTAACGCAATTTCTTTAATCTAATGGTTGGAGGGTCAAAAGTTAATATACTGTATAGTATAAGGCAACTCTGCTACAGATGATAAGGGCATTCTGTTATCCTGTGTGGAGAAAATGACGCTTTTTCCTCAATAAAAATAAAAAGCAACCAAAGTCAAACTTCAATATATATATTTTGTCTTACACAGAAATTTCAATCCAGGTTTTGGTATCAAATTCGAGACTATTTAAGACTTCTTAAAGACCCAAACAAAGAAAATGTTCAACCTTTTTTTTGCATGGAGTAGGGTCTTTGGTTTACGTGTTTCATTCAAAGGCTTTGATTCCCATAGTTCCAAGTTTAAAGGTCTTTTGCATCTATCCTGCAAGTCAGCCCATATAGCTGTTACTTGCCCTACTAACTGTTCCCAGTATTTTTCATCTAAAAGCCAAAAATTGCTTAAACTTGCATTTCCCCTTCTTCATCTCTGTCTCCCTTGTTGATCTCTGTCTGCCTTGTTTTCGCCGTTTGTTAATGCTTACATATTATGCTAACGTAAATGATGCTGTAAATGCCATGAATTGTCACTTGAAAAAGCAAATCCACGTGAAAAGAATATTGAAAAAATCATGTAACGCTTGCTAAATAGTGTAGATTTGATAGTGTTCAGACCAGTCTCAGTCAAAGTGCCATCTAAAATTTAAGACCTCTCACAAGTAATGATATGAATATTTAAGACTGCTCAGTGAACCCTGACAGCTTTCCAGAAGCAGTGATTTTTGTTACTTGTTGGGTTGGTAGGCTACTTGAATTTGACTATTATATTAGTGTTGACAAGCGCTATCGAGTGCATATATTAGCAGGCTAAGCTAGCTAGCTGTCGTGTAAGATGTGACTATTTTACAAGTTTCCATTTAAGCTAGTTTGCTAACTAGTTCTCTTTGCCTATAGCTGACAAGCTAGGAAATGGGTAGACTACTTTTTAGACACACTAGCACTTACTCTCCAAAAGAAACAAACTATTGTTCCACCCAAATGTATCATTTTGAAAAAGGGGAAGTTAACACTTGTTTGCTTTTAAACAGAGCATAATGAAAAAATAGATGCTACTCAAATCTTTAAAGCACATTATGTTAAAGCAGCTTAGCTTTGCACAAAAATGGGAAAAGTAGGCTTTCTGTACAACTTGATCATTTAAACTTTAATTTTTGTAAACATTAACCAAACTGAATGTAACATGTTGTTAATTAGCCAAACAAGCTGCTATATTTAGCAAACCTCATCCTGGCGCTAGAGGTATGTATAAAAAATGTTCTGATCTTCTCTTGTAACTATTACGGAGGAACTGTAAAGTAATATTATTGCCCAAGAAAAAACTATCATCAGTATTTGTAATGATGACACAAAAGAAATCCAGGGTAAAATAGATAAATCCACTATACAGCAGGATGAATAATTTGAATAGGCTGAAAGCAAAATTACTCAGAGTCTTCTTTGGAATATTTTCCCGACCTGTTCATGTGAACTTCATTTCACCATTAGTGAGCTCTGTACTTCTCCCCACCTCCACAGGCATAATATGAAAATAGCTAATATAAAAACTGAAATTGTAATTCTTTCCTCTGTAAAGAGAGATGATTGCATATCAAGTTGGCTGCTTGAAGTACCTCCTGTGTATGACTCCTGTGTGGTTGAGGGAGGAGGCATTTTTCTTGCAACCAATGGAAGAGTGAGTCAGGTTTATGACTACGGGGAGCAGAGGGTGGCCTTTATTTCCCTGAGAAGAGTCATTATTATTGCCCTGCAAATTTATGGCTTGCTTCTGCAGAGAACCTACCAGCAGAGTGCCTGTCATTTCTCTTACTATCTTATGCATTATTGATAAGCCTATGGTCCTATCATCCATTGTGTGCTTCTGCCATAACTCAACACTAGAAAACAACACATACAGTATACAGTAGATGTGTAGGGTGAGTTTCTTTTTTGTTTCCCCACTGTATTATATAACGCTGTATTATGAGGCGTTTCACCTGTTAAGTAGAAGTATTGACAAGAAGAAAGCAACAACTCTGAACCCTCTTAAAGAAAATGATGTCTGATGATGAAACTATTTATTAAGCCTTCCTGACGGGAAACATCTAACAGGCAAAAGATAAGAAACACACTATTAAAGACTGATTCCCCTGCAGAATCACAAAAAAAGGCTCATCAGATGAAACTTCGGGTCATGAAGCAGTTTACGCGGGTTTGACAGAATAGATGTGGGCTGTAATGAGCAAGAAGCTCAAGTTGGGACACGAGAGACAGGAGTGATTTTTCGTTTTTCATTGTGCAGGTAAACTGTGCAGTGAAACCAGGAAGAAAAAAAAGTTATTTGCATTAATAAACCTCTTTGAATCATGTGAAAGGAACGGAAATTAGATATTCGAATCTGATTACCACTATCTTCTGGTAAAAAAAAAAAAGGCCGTGTTAAAGTAATACGTGACAAGAAAACCGCCAGAGCAACTGATTAATTGTAAGAGTCTGCTTCAATTAATACATCCTGATAAATGGTTGCTATTAGCAATATTCTCAGCAGTTACATGGGGAGATAATTAGATCATCATGTTGTTAAGGATAATAAGAATCAGCCTCTTGCAACAAAGGATGCCCTCCTTTGACTCTGTCCTTCACCTGCTGTGAGCACTGAAGCTGTTCAAAGAGAAGGCAAAAAAAACTAAAACGGATAGAGGCTCAGCCATCTCTCATTTCCCGTTAGCAAAAGTGCTTGTAAAGCTGCCATCTTCTGACATCGGGATGTGCACAAATTATAGCTCTACATATAGGCTACAACACGCTCGCATATCAGAACCACTGCATAGTACTAAACAAGTTAATCAGTGATGTTTTGGCACCTCCCACATGTGCTGCCTTTTTCTCTGTGTCTTTTTTCCTCTGAAGCTCCTCTCTCTGAAGGACCCTTCAGACCAGCAGCAATCATCCTATTTAGACAGCTGAGAGGGCTGTTTTTTCCAAACGTGGTTTTGTGTACTGCTGCCTGCGCATGCAATCATGCTCTTCACTCCATCCTGATGAGGTTAATTTCAGTCTTTTGTGTATATTTTGCTTATTCTGTTGTTTATATAAGCAGTTAAATTCGACTGCAGAACAAGCTGAGTGTTTTCTGGTATTCTTTTGTGAATTATTAATCGATCACATTGGCCTTTTTTTATAATTTAGGTTTTATTCCCTCTTGATGCCAACACATGCTGAACTAGTCACCATATTGGATATTTTGATGCTCTAATCTTAATTCAATTTTATAAATGTGTCTGAGTGTCATATTTAAAGCTGGACATGTGGCTTTGCATCCTGAGCTGCACCAGTGACGGAAGATAAAGACTTAACAAATTTGTTTATTAGCTTCCCACTTTCTGAGGCTCGGCCAATCCATCACCACTGAACGACCTTATGAATATATTACAATACATTAAAGCTGATTGGCTGCACAGGAGTCAGTTTGTGAGTTATGTTGTTTGTCATTCCGTTGCATTAGCTCTAACTCCTCTCTGTGCTACAATTATAGACACTGCGGCAAATGTTGGCAAAAATCTCTGAAAATATACGTCAAATAACTCCTTCAGATTAGATTTTCTACACGAAAGAAAAAGGAAATTACTTGTAATTCTCACTTAATACGTCATCAGAGCCTACTCACACGTAATGCAGAACCAACAAAACTTGATAACCAAATGTTCTCGTACGCATTTTTAGGCTTATCTTTGATTTGACATGCCTGGCAGGAAGAGGAATGACTGGACTGATTCAGAGGGAAAACACAACAAAAAGAATACAACTGTTAAAGAAATGTGAGTAGTAGTTTTCGAGTTTAAAGTGAGGAAGCTACTAGAACAACCTCTGTGCATCCATGCATTAATATGGTGATATCCTATGATGTTAAATGTCATATCAATGAACCAAAGCATAAAACATTTGTTCAACCTTTTCATGAAGTTCTCATTTAGAATCATCAACAACAGCAGCTCGGGCTGTGCCACAAAAATCACATTATGATGCCCTAGTATTAGTAAGTGAAGTAGACATAGATATGACAAAAGCAACGTTCATGGGCAACCAATAAGTGAAACAAACAGGTGACTCATCAAGAAGACAGGTCTAAATCATGATAAAAGTTGTCAATGTCAAGCTTAAAGAAGACAGTTTAAAGGACAGATTGTTCATAGTGTTTAATCGTTAATTTTATCAAAAGTTCCAAGTCATATCAAAAACTGCGCATGAGGTTAGCCCTGGTTAAATCCAGTGGATAAAGTTTGTGCTTTATGTTCAGATGCTCAGTCCTCGACCGGGGAGCTCCCTGCAGTATGCCATCCCAACTCTACCTCCCCTTACTTCTGATCAAGCAGCAACATCCAGTCCTGGAAAGTAAGCCAATGGGAAAGTGAAAAAAAACAGCAGTTCATCTAGTGTCCACTTGAGGCTGGCTGCAGAAGCCCAAGAAATCACATGCACACCCATTCAAAAATAAAGATGTTTAAAGCTACGTTCGAATAACAAAATTGGTCTAAATATCATATTTACTTGCACATACTGTTCGGGGAGGGGGCAGTGATGAATGATAAGAGTTATTCATAATAAGGTGCGTGGCTGACCTGACTGATGGGGGTTCTCAGTGTAAAGTTTTGGCAGAAGGCTTAACCCACCCTCAGCTCCAGCTCTTCGCCTGGTGTTAGGTTGTCTGAAAGTTAGGTTGGGACAACATTTCCAGCATGACGACCGCCATCGACAGGCTTCCAAAGCCCCCTTCAGTAACCAATGGGTGACACCTATCAGGCCTTGTCCACTATTATTAACAGTCTATGCCCTGACACTAACCACAGTCCTATACATTAAACGCTGAGATTTAATATTGAAAAAACAATGAGTGCACTGCTTATAAATTTGGCTAAGCTTATAACATTAGTCCTAAATAATCCCAAACCATGATCTTTATACTAAACCTTAACCAGTCCTTTTTGTAACAAAAGATAATATGATTGGAACTTCACCAAGTTTTGTTAGTAATTCAAAAGACGTGATGGTCTGTCATATTTGACTAGGCAGGGCAAACTATATACATAGCACATTTCAGCAACAAGGCAATTTAAAATGCATTGCGACTAAGTAGTTGGAAACGAGAACATTTTGAACATTTAAAAAAAAATCATCCACCCATCATAACTTTGGAATATGTCGCGCTATAACGCAGTCGAGCGACTTAGTCACCAATGACCGATTCACTGCTGCTTCGGCTAAACCATGTCGATGGTTTAATTCTGCTCTCTCTACTTTTATTTTAATGACTGTAAAATACTTCTGACATCTACAAAACAGAAAATTAGGCTTTGAATGACTTTCCCCCCACCTGTGTAGCTACTGAAAACACCATTAAAACTGACAAATACTCACAAATATGTAAAGTCTAAAAAAAAAAGAACTTCCCATTGTGCACACACTCTCTGTGTGCTGCACACAAAGACATCCACTTTCTATTGTCATTTTCCTTTGAGAGAACCAATAAGGTCTACTTTAAAGACGCTTTATTGACTTGTCCATATGGTTTATAGGTTTCTGAATGGCTCCACTTCTCTTTAGGAAAAGAATGAGAATTTAATCACACACCTTTGGCGGGCTTAGCGAGGCAGCTGTGGCAGTCAACAACCTCGTCATGTCAGTCTGAGACTCAGAAGAGAGTGTCCTTGAAACACAAAGAACCTCTGATGACATTGATTAAATTTAGCCAATGTAGCGCTCATTCTTGATAACAAAGGCCGGAATACTTAGAACCTTTCCAGCACTGACAATCAAAATCCATACTGCACTGTATATAAAAGTTTGTCATTTATTCCTCCCACTTTCCTAACATCGTCATCACTGCTCCCTGCTCCCTGCTCATAAACAATTTCAGTTCAGGCTAATCATACACTTAATGATTCTGGGTCCCGGCCAGAAATGTGCAGATGACACAATTTAGTAACAGATTCCCAGTATTACAAGGTTTCTGATGTGTAATTACACAGATGTTAGGAGGGAATCAGGTACTGTACGTGGGCTTGCAGTTGATTTGTGCCATCATGTTTCATCCTGCTTTTCATTTTGAGGCAAGGACAAGCCGATACGCCTCAGTTGCTCTTATAATTATTTTTGCTCCTCTCTCTTTTTCATGCCCAGTCTTCTCTGTCATGCTCTCAGTCTCAGCCGCAGCCTGGTCGTCGATCCCCGAGGATATGCGAGCTGGAATGCCTATCTCAGGCGTCTGCAGACGGAGATTGGGAACTATCTTAGATTCAATACAATTTTCCAAATCAAGACTGAGGAATTAAATGAAATCTTACAATGTTATCTCTGGTCGAATTGGTCACTCAAGTGTGCTGCCCTGATAGACTGATAACACAAGCCATTTACTTTTTATTATCCACATGCCACAGATTGCATCTGCCTTCATTTGTGCACAACGTGAAGCTGCTACTGTGCTTGTGTGTAGTTTGTCATCCACTCCTTTAGCTCTTCAATCATAACTGTTCATAAAGCAGTGGAATTCAGTGTGGTATTCAAAGGATAGATTATAATCCACAGGACAATCCTTTTATTCTTCCTGTAATATGCAGAAAACAGCACCAGCGTCCCCAGACATGCCAGCTTCAGTGGTTGTCTGTGTTTGCCAGATAAAGAGGAACAATGGTTCTAATAGGCAGCAGAGAGTCTCTACGACCAGTATTTCAGTGGTGCACATTTGTTCTCACAAAGGCTAAATGTATTTTGAGTGGCAGATTAAGCATATTGGTCAGGGGCTCTGCATTGTCAACACTGAAAAGTGGGCTAAATGTGTGTTTGGATGATAATTCACACATTCTTAGGCTTGACGGCGGACAAAAAAGACGTACTGTTCTCGGTTTTGGGAAATGTGTTTCACAGATTGTTAATTATGTGTAACATAATCTCATTAAGTCTCTTTGCTTTGCGACTCAATTTCTTTTACAAGCATTAGTCATGATTGAGTAGTTTGAGGGGTTTAAGTTCCCTCTTTTGTCTGAGTTTAAAATATGGCCGTGTTCATCAGGGATCTGCTTTGTCACATTTGTATTCCACAAGGAAGCCTGATGACCAGCTGCAGCAGCGACACAGTTCCGCCTGGTCGAGTGTCTGCTTTACCAAACTGTCCTGGTCTCTGGAAGACACAAATTCAAGTTGGAGTAAAATTAATAATTAGGCATGGTCTGCTTTAGGGTGTGGCTATATTTGATTGACAAGTCTTTGCCCCATGTCAACCAAAATAGGGGCATAGCAAAAATGTACTCCTGTAAGACCTGCAATTACTGTTTTAATTCACTCTAAATACTCTTGTAGTGATTGTCTTTGGCACCAGCAGTCCCACGAGCAGATCAACAAATGTAGAGCTTTGGAAACATATTTCCCCCAGGAGTTGGTGGAGAGGAAAAATAGGTTTAAAATAAAATAAGTCTCAGACATTCAAAACATGGCCATGCATGTGACGCCAAATGTTTGATTTTGCTACTCTGAGGCTGGATTTGTAAATACATAGCTGCTTACATGTTTGTATCATACATTTTAAAGGTAATATGTCAATGAAGGGTTCACAACCTGTACAGCTGCCCCCATGTGGCCCAGGTCCACAAAGTATCCAAAGCATGGACTCGTATTGTGCATAATGCCCCCCATGTGATTGTTATATTAATATATATTACATTCTTGGGTTGTGATTGATAGATTGAGCTGCATTTTAATGGTGCAGTTGATTGAGGTTGAGCTAGCAGCTAAGTATGAAATAATCATGGAATATTCTTGGGTAATTTGGGACCGTATTGTTGATTAATCAACTCTCATAAAAGAAATGAACAATTTGATCAAAAATGCCCCTAAAGATCCTAAAGGTTTCAGCGTGTGTAATTTAAGGATTTGCTTCTCCTCGCTGTTTTATAATCACTGTGAGCGGAATATCTTTGGCCTATGCATGTTGGTGGTAAAAGAAGACACGATTAGTCCAGAATGATTGAATGTGACACATGGAAATTCTTTACTGATTTTTGACATTTTGAAGACTAAACGATGAATATTCATAAATATTCATTACATATAAATATTCATCAGTCTCAGCCCTAGTTTTATCTTTAATAATGCATAGTATTTTATGAGATTTTGGTTTATTTTTAGGTAAAATCCTACTTTGCAAAATGCTAGGTAAAAAGGTGAATCATAAAGTAAATATCCTCTGTGACAAAGTAGTCGAAGTGCAAAGCTGCAGAAATATTAAAAGTACCACAAAAGTACCTCTTACTTGCTGTGCTTATATGTATGAAGTTATTTTCCAAAACTGGTCCACACAGCTCACTGTACTTCAGCTCACTGTATCTTCAGTATGTATATTAATGATGAGTATTATCAGCTATCTGAGAATGTTGTAGCACTCTGATTCTTGCTCAGAGGACTGTGAAACAAAATCTCGGCTTCTTCTGTTTTTCACCCAAAACATTCAGATGTTGTCTGCTTGTACGAAAAAAAGTCTAATTTTTAAGAATATCTGGAGGATACAGATGATTGTTCGCTATGTAAATATCAAGGTGACCTCCATCGTTGTTATGGTAGCTGTTTGGAAAGATTATCGATTCTGTGAGTAGGGTACTCTGAGCCTCGTTTTCCCCCAAATGATCTCAGTAAATCTTGTGTTTCAGCAGTCAGTTAAGACACACCACAGGACAAAGTGTCTCTACTCTCCGCAAGGTGTGATTGAGTCCTTGAGAGCTCCTTGTATAGAATGAAACTGCGATCGCACCTCTGTCTGCTACATATCAAGATGTCCTGTGTGTGTCCATGTTAGCAGCCCTGTCTATTGATGTTTATTTTAGACCAGCGGTGTGTCATTGATAGCTCTGTCCACAGGGCTGATGAATAAACTCTTAAGTCTCTGCTATTTGCATGACGTTGCCCTCCCTCCAAGTGTAAACATTGTGAAGACAGATTAGTTCTGCCGCTGTGGGTAAAGAAGATTAGCAGAGATTATTAACAAACATGTAGGATTAAATAGTATCACTCCCGTCTTTACAGACATCCCAGCCGTGTTGTTAAAACAGAACTCGGGGTTGAGCCAGTAGGGTGGTTCAAACACGGCGTCTCGATAGGGTAGCAGTCGTCGTGGGGGTTGGACGCATTGCTGCCTGGATTCAATCTTTCTGGTCCCAATTAAAGGGAGATTTAGTGACATCAGTCACAGTTCATCACAGTGATTATGCTCAAGCTGTTCACAGAGGAGTTGACACAGAGTTTATGGGAGCTGCCATTAATTGGAGGTTTCACTCTCTCACTTTGTGTCTCCTCATTAACCTGAAAACGCTTCCATTAAAGTTAATGGCAGCTGTAGTATGTCACGTATCTGCACTATAATATTGATACAGACGTTATCAAAGAACGGCCTCCCTTTATGATATGGGTGTCAATTGCCTCTATTCCAGCTGGTCTAAACTTACATTTCATTATTTATTTCTGGTTATAAACGGTTATTTTTTTCACTCCAATAGATTTTTACAACAGCTATCAAAGGAAATTAGTCCAAAAATTAAAATCACATTGAATTAAAAGTTAATAAAAATGCTCCATTGTAAGAGAAACGAAACTAACCAACCATAAATAAAACGTTAGCTTAAAAGATCAGTTGATAAGCCTAATATAAAGGTAAAACAAGTTACTGTTTTGAGAAAAAAAAAAAAGTAAATGGACAAAATGAAAAAGGAGGACTTTCATCTTCTTAGTCCCTTGTGTTGAATTACAGTACAAAAGCATTGTTAAGGTCAGCCTTGATAACACTATTTGATGATGTGATCTGGAGCTCAGGGTAACTGAAAATGTGTTCCCATTGTCTTAGATTTTACAAACCACTCATTGAAATGTTTGAGCAAGAAAATACATGAATGTATATTTAATGAATGATCTTTGGTTGCAGTCAGATGAAGTAGTTCATTCATGATGCATCATATTCTGTGTATACTAGACATCATAAAATATGATACACACTCACACATTTCTCTTCAATTGCGGTTTAACTTGTGAAACTTTGCGTACATGTTTTTTGATGTTATGTTCTTCTACTCAGGTGACCTCCTTTATTCTAAGACGTTTACTTCAAAAGAAGTCGTTATAAAATGTGATTTTGGTACTTTTATCTGTTTTCTTCCTCAACCATTGCCTAAGCATTACAATTCTTTACACCAAGATGTGTGTGTGTTAAAGGTCTGTGGTGAAACTGGACTATGCTGAATAAATTGAGTTTGGGTAAATAAATAACCCAACAGTAATATAAAAAGAAAACACTAACACTGGGTAACATTAAACAAGAAGAGCAGCATTACAGGATCCAAAGAGAAGACAACACAAACCAGAAGCCACAAGCTTACACTGTTAATCTCATTTCCAGATAATGTTATCTTAGCTTATAAATAAACATATTGATTTGTTCACTTAAGCAATTTTGGTCCATCTACAAAAGGAAGTCAATAAGCACCTTGAAGGGACGTGATAAAAATGGATCCTTTAAGCAGATCTCTCTAATAATGGCATTGTTCTTTTCCTGCTCTGCTCCTCCATGTATCTTGTGTCGTAGGTGCTCAAGGCCAGACACTAAGGGGGTGTAATCATGCAATATGTTGGAATATAAAGTTTAGAATATAAAGTTTGACCTGTGGTAGGATGATATGACCTGGCATAAAATGACAGATTGTATCTGCAGTCAGAATTTTCTCTTAAGGTAGATGAGTCAGAATCTTTGAAGTTGTTTTATAAAGTTCTTCACGGTGCACAGAATACAAATGTGTTCCACTCGAGAAAGTGTCACTAAAGAAAGCGATTTCAATTTGTGAAAAAAAAAGTGGTAAATGCTTTATGTGTTATATGTTTGATACTAAATCAATGAGGCCAAGTTTAACATTTCAGCCCTTCACCTTCACATGTAAATGGTGTCTTACTTTTAAATGGTAAATGGACTTGAGCTTATAAAGTGCATTTCTCATCTTCTGACTACTGAAAGCGCTTTTACACCTCAGGCCACACCTGCACATTCACACCCATTCACTCACTGAAGGCAGAGGTTGCTATGTAAAGTGTCCATCGGTATTAACTAATCCTATTCGTACACATTCATACACATTCATACGCCGCCACTGAAGCAGCGGGAGCAACAAAAAGTGTCTTGCCCAAAGACACATTGGACACGTTGCTGCAGGAGCTGGGGATCCAACCCCCTACTTTCCTGTTGGGAGACGACCAGAATATTAAATGCGTGTAGAATCCCCCGAACTTACTTAAAAAGTTTGCTTCAAAAACATAACTGCAAACTGAATTTTATTATGTACTTAAGTGATGCCACAGTGAAACAACTCATGCAAATCCCCAAGACATAGAACATGAATTTTAACCGAGACAAAAACTTTAAGAATGAATGAAGAATTTCCTCTTAAATTGAGACTTTCATTTATGAGCAGTATGAGGGGGGCTTCAGGGCAGGTATTCTAAGAGAAATATTCCGTAGTCTTTACAACAGCCATTTCATTTCTCATCTTTTAATTGCTGTGCCTTTAGCGACCCTTAGTCATTAGATCTGGAGGCCCATGGGAGGGTCACGACCCAGACTTTGAAAGCTATGCTGTAAAAACCCAAAACACCAATGAAAATTTCTTTTGTTAAATTTCAGTTTAATGAGAATGATGTGCAGCACCTTTAGTTCCCATATTAGAGTGACTAGTGCCATCTAGTGGAAAAGTATGATAATAAACAGCTGTGGAAGGGCTCCGTGGAGGTTTTGACTCATTATTTTATATCAGTCCCCCAGGACAATTACTATTTATACAGCCACTAAAGAAACAAATAGGAATTGTAAATGTTTATAGAGACATTACGATAATTGTACTGGAGGTGTTGCCTGATGATTTATGAATGAAGGCCTTAAAAGTTTATGCTTGCCACATAGTCTTATAATAATAACACAAATAAAATACCCATTAAAATACCAAATGCTGATCTAAAAGTATGTAACAAAGGTCCAAAGAGTCCAACAACCTCATCCAAAGTAGAAAACATATTTTATCATAATACCCCATATACTGTATGCCCTGCTGCAAGGCCTCTGTGGGGTCATCTTCCACTTAAAATGGGATCAGAGTCAGTAAGTTTATCCGTCCGTTTCATGCACTGTTTTCTCATCCTGGCTAGTTTTAAGTTCCACTGCCTCCTCACAAGTCCTCATATCCACAGCCACTGCCTGCCTCCGCTCCTCGTCCAGTTTCTTGTAGTTGAAGTAATGCATGATGAAGAAAAATATGCCAGGCACCAGCATAAACACTCCACAGGCGTAGTACATGTATTTATAGTCGCCATATATATCAACCAGAGCTCCTGAAAGAGAAGATGCAAACTTATTTAGATGTTGTTTTGTGATTTTCTAAATTTTTCATGCATTTGAAATCTGAAAAACACATCGCTTTTTTTATTTTTTATTCACAAACCTGAAATTGGAGGTCCAAGAAGCACTGGCCCACATTCTATGATGGTGACAAGTCCAACTGCACTGGAAAATCGATGAGCCCCAACAAGGTCCATCAGAACTTCAAAGAGCAGAGCAGAAACCATCCCAAACGCCAAACCAAAGAAGACAGCGTAAATAACCAAACCCACATATCCCTCCGCCAGTGGACATAAAAGGTGGCACACACCATTGTAGGAAACAGCAAAGCTGAAAAAGTATTGGATCCTTGGTCTGATCCACTTAGTGTTGCCTAGGAGGCCAGTTGCTGGTCTGATAAACATGTCCACTAAAGCAAAAATAGAGAGCAAGAAGGCAGCTGAATATTCATCAATCCCTTGATGTTTGGCGTATGGAGCCAGGAAAACCACGGGCGCGAAAAAGCCAAAAAACATGACCACATTGCCAACAAGGTAAATGAGGAAGCCCCTGTGTCGGAAAAGAGAGAAATCAATGAATTTGTCCACACAGCCCTGACTCCTGCTCTCACTTTGATTTTCTTCAGTCAAAAGGTTAGCTGACGGTGCACTAGCAGCTTCCTCAGCAGCGGGCCCGTTACACTCCGATGGTTCAGCCTTTGGCTTTGGTAGGGCATTTTTGTTTACTGGTCGCATCAAAGAACCAGCCACACAGCAGTTCAAAACAATGGATCCCAGGATGAGGAAGCTCCCTCTCCACCCAAAACAATCAAAAAGAAACTGATTGAGAGGAGCCAGAGTGGAAAGAACAACTGGACTTCCCGTCATAGCAAGCCCGTTTGCTATCGGCCTTTTGACGTGGAAGTAGGTACCAATTATTGTCAGAGCCGGCTGCAAGTTGAAGGCAAGGCCAAAACCTGTTGGAACATAGAAGTGTTTAAAAAAACCCAAAAATGATTTTGATAAATTAATATGATAATGTTGTAAAACTTTTGACCCTAATGGCGTCTCATTAGAACTTAAAGACAGGTAGAGAAACACTGAGACTGTTACATCGTTAACAAAATCAAACTATAAAAGAAATTACAGTAACCTGAAGGGAGCTTTGACAGTAGATTTAAATCCTCCTTCATCAGCAGCTTTATTAGAATGATTGGCTTACATTGTTTGGAAAGGAATTAAGATTTTGGTTTTAATTTCAAGGTGGATCATACAACTAAAATAACAGGTCCATCTTGAGGGCGTTGGGTGAAGACGATTTAGTCGCTATATGGATTCAATATGATTTTAATTTATAAGCCAACGAAGAATGTTGTTTGAGAAGCATTACATAGCAATTTAAAAAAATTTAATTGTCAGATGGTCATCAAACACAAAACCAAAACAACTGTTAAACAAAGGATACAGGAGGCAGGTTTGAAGATATCCTTGACTTTAAGCAAACTTTGACAACTTTTACAGATTACACTGAAACTAATGGGACAGAACAGCTCACTTTGTTGAGTACATGATCTGCAGATTGTAGCCCAAATACCAAACACTGACTACACGTTTTATGTGCACAGTGGTCCAAATAAACCCGCAGTGGGTGGAGCATCTCTACACGCTTACAGTTTAAAGTCTAAGAAGTTTGTTTACTCACTGTTAGTAGCAAGATCATGTGATCTCTGGAACGCATCCAAGATGCAGGGATTTTCTAAATTCATTTGATCCAGTCACACGTTTAAAAAAAAAAAAAAAAAGGCTTACCAAAATCTAGTATGACTTTGAAGTGCTTGGATTTTTCATAGTGATTTGAGTACAATACACATTGCGCAATGTGACCCTGGTTAACTCCAAACAGGGGCACAGAGAACTCTAGTGGACTGACCCTGATAATGACAAACCTCGTCCTGAATGGGAGTTAGTGGCATCCTCCTGTGTCAGCCAGTCACAATCAAGCAACGTAAAGCAAACGTTCAGAGAGGAGCAGCGACCTTATAGTAAAATTCCTCAAAATCTATATACAGTGCGATTTTTTAAAATAATAACTAATGAAAAAACATTAACAGCATTTACCTCCAATAACTCCAACACAAAGATACAGATGTATGATCGTACGGCCAAAAGAAGCAAGCACCATGGCAGCACTGACCATGACCCCACCGACCATAACCACCGGTCTGCTGCCGTAACGGTTGACAAGAATACTGCTCACAGGTCCTGTACACAGGAGAGAAGCATCCCATTATTTTGGTACATTATTTCCTTAAAGGTTTACTCTCCTAAGGCTGCACATGTATTAGTTTAATAAATACAAAATATTGATTGAAGTACTTTCTCATTCAAGATGTGCATGGAATATACAGTGTGGGAATGTGTCAAAACTTTGAAGATGTATTATGGACACTGACCTCCTGCATACATGGAGGCGAGCATGACGGAGGACACCCAGGCAATCTGGCTGTAGGAAACCGAAAAATATTCCTGAATTTCCTTAAAGTAGATAGTCAGTGACTTGGGAAAGGCGTAGGAGAATCCTATGGAGATGAAAGAACCAAAGACGACAGCCCAGCCCCAACCTCCATCAGGTGGGGTGTAGTCTAGATTGGTTGCTGCGGCGGGGGGCATTTTCTATTCACCAGCTGTGAAGTGGGAACAGGTAAAAGAAGGGAACACAAGTATAAAACAGCTGCACATTTGCAAAGCTACAGCAGTGACATCATAACACAGAACTTAAATCAGACAGCAATAAATGAGAACTCACCTCTGTACAATTCTTGAAACCGTATCGCCCAGTCTACAAACTCTGTAGTTGTACCAAGCTGAGACTCTCTCCCTCAGAAAGACCCTGCTGCAAGGTCTTTGATCTCATCACGTGTGCTTGCACGATAAATACAAGTGACCACACACAAACAGAGCCATAACCCTGCTGCAGCCTGCGATTAATATGTAGCCTACAACTATGAATGGACAAGCTTTAGAAAAACAACACGACCAGACAAGCATGTGTACCAATGTCTGACAAGTAAAAGTACATCCATTTGTTTTAAGTCTGTTTAAAAGGTTTATGGTCCTGATGAAGCCCTTTGTACACATCTGTGAAAAGATCAGGCCTTAGTACTTTAGGATACTCGCTTGTAATTGAGTTAATTTAAAGTATGGTATATGTACCTCTACTTGGGGTAATATTTAGCAGACTTTCTCCACCAGTATACATGTAGCATTTTTTACAACTACAAATACTGTACACTTGAGACAGTTTACATGTAATACTTAAGCGTGTTGTGTCTAGCACTGGATAGATTTGACCTGTCTGGGTAAATTATCCAACAGGATTACAAAAATAAGACTAATACCTCGTCAAAACAACACATTGGGCAAAGTCATTCAGCATTGCTACGTCAGTGTTGTAATGTGTGTAAATGTATAAAATTACCACCAACGTCACCAGCTTTTGTTTACTACAACTATGTTGTGAAAAGCTAACGCAAAGTATGGTAACGTAAGTGAGCTGGATGGAAGGATAGACAGAGATACTTTAATGTTACTTTGTGTTTCTCAATAGAGAAAGCTGAAGGTTGGTTCAAGACAATAGAGTTTTTTCATCTTCTGAGATAAATTAGCATTTTGGTTACAGGTTAACAACTTCCCTGGTCAAAAATACGACCTCATCAGTTTAGGACAAAAACTATTTTGTACACATCCAACAACAATATTGCTTCAGACTGAGGCAAAGAGGTGACTGTATGACCTCAAGAGAACTGTACTGGTTCAATGCAACCAAATAAACCGTCTTTAACTTCATTCAAAGTACTCAAATCTAATCAGCCTTTACAGTAAATGTGCTTTTGGTTAATATATATATGTATATATTTATATCACCACAAAAAGCATCTGTGGATTTACAATCAATATTTCAGCTGTGGAAAAGACTACAGTGGCACGTGCTTGTGCTAGAAATGTAAAAAAAGATTCATCCAATAGAACAAGGGAACACACCAACACACAACTCCTGCTAGCTAGCTATTACCTGCTAGCTGTAACATTAGCTAACGCAAGGCAGAAGCAAACAGTAGCTACATAGAAGAACTAGACGTTAATGACACTAATTTACGTTATTAAAGAAGCCTGTTCAGCCACAGTTGCTTTCTTCATCCTCCATGTTGGGCATCACAATGTCCTCCAACACATTAGCGTTGTCATTATTGAGGTTATAGTCTTTGAATTCTCACCATCAACATCATCATAATCACTGAACACATCACAACCACAACTTTTTTGGGCTTCCGCTGTGGCTAATGGTGAGAGATTAAAGACTGTCCAGCTGTGGTTGTTGAACCCTAAAAGACGCTTCTATTTCAGCATTACAGATAGTAATTCTACATTAAAATGGGATATTTATATGGCTGTTTGGCACTGGTGGTGAGTAAAAGGATGTTGGAAAAAGCAGAATCTTTGAAAAAAGCAGATTTGGTTTTGTTGCCCAAAAAATGCACAAAGTGAGCAAAAAAGACTACTTGTGAAGTTAACATCATCAAAGAAATCACAACATACATAAAGAAACAGCATTACCAAGCTGCTAGCAATTCCCTCCAAATAATGTCTTTCATTTTTTAAACGTTTCCAGGCCCTGCCCTAATTCGGACCAAACCATTACGTATTTCCCACTGGAAAAAAAAACTATCAAAACATGAGAATATTGCACATTGGGGTGTTAAAGCACATTAATACAGACTTACAATATATAAACCTCTCTGAGCCTAATCACTCAGCACCAATAATATTATATAGGAAACATAACGAATCTTTGGGAGGTGAAAAGACATTGAGGAAACATTTTTGCATCCACAACTATAAAGAATGGAATACAAAACATGCCATTTTCTATTGTTTGTTGGCTAGAAAGGAAATAAAGCAGCTGCAGAGTCCAAACCACCTCCTTCAAAACACACCCGCTTTTACTTAAAGCGGCTGCGGAAGACAACAAAACATTATGTACATTATGTGTAATAATCAAGAGTATTTTTTTCCGCAATGCAATTAGACTGGCAATAATGCAAACCAACCAATGGCACTGCAACACAAGTATCAAAGTTCAGAGTTTATCATCACATAGGAGTTCCATAATGACATACCATCATGGGCTTCAGTACAATTTTAAGGTACTAATACCTTCCTAGTGAAGTTGTGCTTCCTAAAATTTCTACCAAACTTAAATCTAATTCACTTTTTAAATTGAATAATATTGGCTTTAATTTAATTTGAAGATACATTATAGAATAATAAACTAATATATAAATGTTTAATGTATTTTGATAAGGATAAACTGTTTTCCCTGGGGGACATTTACAAGCTGCCATGCCGTTTATTGTAAGGCAGTAAAGATGATAATAATAATTCTACGAGTAAATAGTGTCCATTACTTGTGTCCATAAAATATTGTCCAATATTGTCAAAAAGTCGGCCTACTTATGGTATTTATTCGAATGCTGATACTTCTGTATTGTTATTTTACACTTGTGCTTGAAAACAGTCTTTCTTGATTGTGTTTTTCCTCAATTAAAACCCGTAGCTCTGCAAAATATCGATGCTATTTTCAGCATTGTTCCTCTAACATTTGGCTTTGCAAAAAACAACGGAGTGAGACCTCAGCACTTGAGATCTCGCCAGCACTTACCACGCCCCCTGCCGTCACATCATCTGGTCAGCTTCTGTTATTATATTGTTGCTTTACAGTTTGCATGGATTTCTCTAACTAATAGTTCAACATGTTACTTCAGGAAATGCTAAGTGTAACTATAGAGGTGTGTGTCTCTCTATTTTCTTGAACAATATCAGCCAACGACCTCTACACGTGTTAACGTTACTCAACAGCTTTCGTAACCTGAGTTTTTGTCTTGCTAAGCTAGCTTGGACAACATCAGGCACTGCATTAGACCTTTCTTCGCTATATAGCGGTGTTGCTAGCTACCTGGCTCTTTAATAAATAGTTTTTTTCTGTGTTGAGTTCAGAATATTCGCAGATGTTTTCCAACGTGAGAGCAGGTTTAGTCTCAGGTTTGTTCAGATTGCCCACTTTTGCAAATTCAAGGGCAATAAGAGTGACACCTGCCCTCTGCAGACATCAGCACAGGACCTTCAGCTCCGAGTCGGCAGATGTCAAGGTAAGCTTTTCTTGTATAAAAAATATAAACTGATAATGTGTAGGATGTAACCAACGTGCTCTTGGATTGCTGCATTCATGTGCTGCTCGGGTGGTCGTAATTTCCGAGTTGGGAAGTCGTTCTTCCGACTTCAGTGTGTTCACGTGATTTCAGTTCGGAAAGTCTGAATGTTGTAACAACAGCACAAACACGCGTTAATGCTACGAAGAAGATCAGTGAAATGTAACTGTTAAAAGTTATATTTGAGCAAAAAGTTGATGTGCAATACGCGAATTAATAAAAAAGTATGTTAACATTAACAAAACATAGTTTGCTCCCCATTTGAAGACGATACATACGTCAAGTCGGGCAACCAATTCTTTTCCGAGTTTCCGAGTTGTTGTTCCGACTTGAGCAGGTGTTCATGTTCATTTTACATCTCGGAAAGTCTTTTTTCCGACGTGTCCGACACCACATGAATGCACCAACATGCTCTTGTAAGTCAATGGCTTCCAAAGATTTTGCTACACGAAGAACCACCACTCTGTTGTGGTCATATTTACAAATACTATTTAGGTGAGTGTCATTTTGTGCTCACGGCCACGACGAGCTGACCAGTGAAAGTTTTACATTGATTTTTAAACATTTTATGTAGGCTACGCACATTTCTTAACACACAGCTAGTTAGCAGCTTATCCCAATGGTACACTTGCCAATGCATTAACTTCAATGGTTGAACAAGTCTACCCAGTTTACACAACTTTAAAACAAACTTCACGTAAATATTTAAAGTATTTCACCTTAAAAGCTCTGTTTCTGGATCACCGGAGCAAACTGACTTCAGCTCAGCAGGAATGAATGGAACTGGAAACTGTGCGAATCATTGGATCCATAATATATCATTAAGGAAGCTCTAAATATCAGAAGTGACAGCAAGTCGTTTGTCATATTTACCACAAGTGGGCGAATATTACACCAATCAGTCAAGCTTGATGATGTAATGGAAGATTTGTATGACTTAAAAAATAGTTATTTACTGATAGAAATCGATTTTACTAAGTAAAAATGATGACCTACCAAATAGTTTTAACTTCAGTGTTATTCCAAACCAACTTACTGTATAATGCTTTGACTTTTTCCATCATGCATATCCTTTCTCTTTTTGGTTTCCAGGTAGAAACAGACTACTAGAATAAGAACCACATAAAACACATTTGATTAAGTTTTAAGATCTTAAAGGGTTGGAATTTCCATTTACTTACTTTTTTTTAATTAATCATATATTTCCTTTTCGTTCCCCAAAGTTCTTTATATTGTGATTTTTTTACATGATGTCGGCTCTTATCCATTTATATCCTTTGATGAGTACTCTGTAGGGGAAGGTTTCTCAATATTCTTTAATGACCTGGAACAGATACCATTTCTGTAAAACTTGTTTTGTTCATAATACAATAAGGATGAATGGGGTCTCAGAAAAGGCTGGTTGTCAATACATGTCTCAAGGGTTTTTCTCCAACGAACATTTGCCATCAGTCAGTTGGCTTTAGTGTGTGCTCTGTTTCAGGTGCTGTATGATGGGCTGTGTCCCATTTGTGTGACGGAGATCCGGTTTCTCCAGTTTCTGCAGAGAGGCAAGCCTGAGAAAGTAGATTTTATCGACATCTCCCTGCCAGGCTATGATGGAGAGAAATATAAGGGTGTCAGCTATGAGATGGCCATGGGTGAAATGCATGTGATTGATGAGAAAAATGAGGTAAACTCACTGAACTAATTAACCAGGACTGTAATATTCTGTAAATCAAATTGTCAATTTGGAAGCTTTTCCAGGAAAGCTTTCATATGCCTTTTAACTAAACTCCTGTGTTTTGTCAGGTGCACTGTGGGATCCCAGCCTTTGCAGTCATGTACAGTGCAGTGGGACTTGGCTGGTTGGGCTGCTTCATGATGTGGCCTCCTGTGAGACCGTTTATGGATAAGTCTTACGCCATCTTCGCCAGAAACCGCTTGAAGTGGACTGGACGCGGGGACGAGTGCACCACCGGACGCTGTGAAAAGAAAACAAACTGACTCTTGCCCTCAGAAAAAAAGGCTGTTTAATAAGTCACTTAATTGTGTAGACCCCTTGTCCTGTTAAACCCTCAGGTTCAGGGGCGGACTGGCCATCTGTGTGATCTGGAGAATCACAGAACGGCCGGTACTCCAGGACGGCCGGCGGCCGCCACACAGTCATCACCATTTTTTATTTTTTTTTCCTGCTAATCTACTGTTTCACACTCCAGTCCAGTAGGTGGCAACAATGCGTCTTT
The DNA here is from genome assembly GCA_020745685.1 of Tautogolabrus adspersus. Classification (NCBI taxonomy): domain Eukaryota; kingdom Metazoa; phylum Chordata; class Actinopteri; order Labriformes; family Labridae; genus Tautogolabrus; species Tautogolabrus adspersus. Next base: position 21,348,351 of record CM036547.1, on the reverse strand, counting down.
AAGTTGGATGCCAGCCGGCAGCCGCCCGTGCCCACCAGCTAATTGAAAAGAAGAAGAAGAAGTAGTAGCAGCAAAGACGATAATTGAGTGTCTTTGGTAGTTGTAGTGAAGCACTTGTATTGAAAAAATATGGATAACATCGGTAAAAAACGCGAAGAAAAAGTGGGGCTGAGAAGGCGAGGGGAAAAAAATGCGACATTTAGAGAGTGAAGCCGCTAAATGTTGCAAACTAACTGAAATGTTCAGCAGCACAGCCGGCTGCAGCAGCACTACGGCACAAGATGACGTTAATATTAGCAACATCCAAGAAGTGAGTGAAGAAGAGAGTGTTGTGCAGCCTCAGCATGGGAGGGCCACCTGTGATGATGAGGGACAGAGAGATGAGCTACAGATACAGGGCGAGTAAGTAACATGACATGAGAGAGGGACAAAGAGAGAGCTGATGTTATTCAGGTCTTTGATCTATACCCAGTTTGTGTTGCTCAGTACAATGCAAACAATGTAATGAAATAAAGTGAAATAATGATTATAGTAGTTAAAACAGCTCCACTTTAAAGATGTGAGGTGTAAAAAGCCACATGCAGTAATATTAAGAAATAGGCTTTATAAAACACTGTTGTGCTTTTACTTGTTAAAGTTCTGGGAACGTTACAGTGTTCTGATCATACTTACAAACTGTGAAGACTTTGAATCCAGAAGTTACATTTGTAGTGGTGAATTTTAATTATTATTTGTCCAGTTAGTTAATTACTGCATAAATTAAGATTATTGAGTCATAAAGTCATCATAAGATTGCATGGATATAATATGCTGTTATAATCAGTTGGAAACATAAAACCTGTTTTTTCCATCATTTGTTTATTCAGTTTGAGTTTAGACCGAGGGCAGTGGATGACACCCACGCCAGCTCAACCTTAAATTACTTTAAGTTCTCCAAGTCAGACAGTCACAGCCTAGAGGGTTTTTTTTCTTGCCACCCTCAGAAGAAGACAAAATACCTGACAGTACAGAAGTGTTGGTATGGTATAGTGTCATGACTCATGATTAAAGTATTGTGACACCCGTGCCAGGCGTTGATGACTTTCCGCGTATCAATTTTTGTGGGCCAGCCGAGTCAAAGTCCAGGGCTGTTTAGTAGTCCCAGTCCGTCCCTGCTCAGGTTTATTATAAATATGTCTGGAAATAATCCAAGAGTATTTCTAGCTGAAGGAAATATTTGCTGCCTGATGTGTTTTTTTGTTAAGCCATTATTTTAACGCAGTTTCTTTCTGTTTGAGTAAACCTCTACTGAAAAAATATTCCAAACAGGACTTGAGTATATTTTGAAAACCCCCCAATTAAATCAAACATAAGGTTCTCCAACCACTATAAATGGCTCTGAATAATCATGCTATAATCAGAACATTATGCTAAATATTAGCTCTAACATTAATATCCGAAAAGCATGTTCAAATATCCGAGGTGGAAAGTAGTGAATGACATTTACTCGCATTCCTGTAATTGAGTAGTTTTTTTTGTGTACTTGTACGTCAGCAGTTTTTAAGATCTGTAATTTTACTGTTACTTAAGTAGGTTTTGTTTTAAGTATTGTACTTCGCTACATTTTAAATCACAACCGTTACTTGGTAAAAAAAAATGTAAGCCGAAATAAACAAATCGCCCCAGAAACAACTGCAGTGTCAACTTCTAATAAACACCACTGAAGAAGAATAACAACAACTGCAGTTTTGTCTCAAAACATCTTGAGTGTCCCCGATACTTAGATATTGGTCTTCTTTGCGTCATTAAGGGAACGTCACAACACTTACGACCTTGACCTGTTTTGATTTATTTATTTGGAGCATGACTGTCGTTGGTGTTTGTTGGTGAAGAACAGAATCCACGATTTATGCCACCTTCAGTGGTTGTAATGTTTGAAAAAGTTTGATGGGTTGATCTCAACTTTAATGACACATTATACCTCCCTAAGGGTTTTAAATGTCGAGTGTCGACTTCTTTTATTTTGTTATGGCCTTTAATTAAAACTACTAGTTTGAGATTTAAATCCTCTTTAAGTCCTTTTTGCTCTACACAGGAGAGATCCGTTGTTGAAAAAGTAACTTTTACTTAAAGTACATTTTAAACCAGCTTCTTTGAACTTGTCCTTGAGAACATTTTTAAACTGGTCATTTTACTTGAAGTAAATGTCATCAAAGCAATGTTACTTTTACTTGAGTAGAATATTTTAGTACTCTTTCCACCTCTGCCACATAGCACAGGTTATTTTACACATCATGGACTTATTGCATTCATTAGTATTATAATTGATGTTTGTTCTGATTTAGAAAGCTCATTTTGGTGTAACTCAGTATAACATTTCTTCAACCAACAACACTTAAGATGACAAATGAGCAGACAAAATACATTTGACAGATTATATTGTTGAAGCCACACCATAGGTGAAAAGCTTTACTGAGTAGTGTTGTGCTGTGTCATGCTTTGACTAATATACAATACAGAGAAAACCGCTGAAGCAAAATGCAGCCAATCTCCCGTCACACAGTTTTTCAGATTGAAGTTCTTTCAAAAACAGATTGAGAACAAAAGTGTCACAAGGCTGCCACTAGATGTCATTCTAAGTCTTAAATAACAACAGCTGTGAAGGTGAAAGTGTTCTTATGAATTATGATTTCTACTGGCAGCCATACATTCTGACAAGATAATGAGCGACTTTGTTCACTGAAGGTTGCCATGTCTCCTGATGTTGCCAGGTTTTTTTTCTAAAGGAGGCTAACCGATATGTGAAGACATCTGGAGTCTGGTCGATTTATTCACATTGAATGGCGTGTAAACAATTTTTCTGACAACAAAGGGAACCTGAGAGCAATGTCGAATGAACTTCATGATACTGTTCATTAGTATTACCCCTCCTTAGTAAGTTATTTAGGTTGGTGGTGTCCATCTCAGAGAAGGCTCTGATGTGAGCGTGTTTAATCAACAATGCAGAACAGCTTGTGCTAGTTACAGGTATTATTGTGGGGCTTTAAGGACAGTGGTATTTACAAAATATACTCTGTTCCTCACTGCAGAGACAGTGTAGATGTGTTCACAACCTTTTTTTTTTTTTTGCATTTCACTTCTCACTTTGCACAATCAAAATGATGAAGGTAAGGCTTGAGATTTCACCCTAATAAAATGACTGGGTAATTATTTATAAAGAGGAAAATAAAATACTGTGTACCTTGTGTTTGCACAAGAGGAAGTGAAAAAGTGATTGATAACTTTGCGTTTTAGAGCGATGTAAATGACAGAATGTATGATAGATATGGATGACATTATGTATGTAACTGGATATGAAGACCTTTGTTAGAATAGATATTGACTTGTTTATTTTATCATTCATTTTCTCGTGGCAATACTTTTTTTTTTTTAAGAAATAGAAACAACGATACACATTTCTAAAGAAGCAAAAAGAAGAAAAGTATATGTTTTGCAAAACAAACTCTCTAAAGACAAATGTGTTTTGATCACATGTACCTTTTGGAAACTGTTCACAGCTTCCAAGAATTACAGAGCAGGTGACCAGTCTGACAGCTACTTCTGGTTTGGAGAGATGTGGGTGCGTGTGTGTTAGTGTTGTGACGTAAGACGCAGCTAACCTCAGCTCACTGAGACCCTTAAGTTATCGCCCCCTCCCCTAATTTTAGACATGTGCTTCCAGTCCGGCACTCAGCAGTGGCAGCACATGACCTTAAGCTTGTGTTGTCTAACAAAGCATTGGCCGTGCTTGTCCCCCTCCCAGCCCAGCTCAACCAATGAGATTAGAGTACTGCAGGGGGAAAAAAGGACTGAATTAAGTATCAAAACACGGTGGAAACAGTACTTCTGATAGTTGTCAAAAGAGGGGTCTGCATTTCAATAACAGAAGCTTTGCTGAAGAAGATTGTGAAGACAGAAGAGCTAGGTGTTTTGTGGCAGGTAAATCTTCAGCGACTGTTTGTATTGGACATTTTCTGTCAAGGTTAGAGGAGCCTTAAGCTGCTTTGGTTCATGACCTTCCCCCACTTACCAGGAAAGTAACCACAGTAGATGTTTGGTTATTGCATATACCCATGTTTGTTACTCTTCTCTTTCCGAAGGAGTCACAAGAAGTGTAAATGAATGCATCATATAGTCACACAGTACTTTTCTATTTGTTAAGGGTAAAAGAGCAACTAAGGACAACGCTGATTGTATTCTCACATTTCCAGGTAACATTGCAGACATACCTTTCTCTTGGCAGAATGTACAGAGTTATTAACCAGCTATTTGGACTGACGTATTATAGCTGAGGTTTCACATAGCATGAGATGACACTAAACTGTGGAAATCAAAGGTTGTTGTTGAACATAATTTTTGAACACATTTGGCTCCCTCTGAATTCTCCAGTAATTGTTCCCTGTTTAAAGGAGACAATGTGTGTATGCTCCTCACAGGCATGCAGTTAAGATATTAATAACCAAACTGACCTGATTCTTGGACACTTTGATTTGTGAGTGTTTGTCCTTACTTTTCTGCAACGTGAGTTATACTGAACTGTTTTAAGCAATGCTATAGCAGCTTTGATGAAGGCCATGTTGGGCTGATAGTTGGTCTTGTAGATCCACTGGAGGGTCCAGGTGGTTGACAGCTCAAAAACTATTGCTTAGATTGTCATGTATATTTTTAAATATATTCAAGGTGTCCAGATAATGAATCCTGTGGACTTCTGTTATAGTTGACATACTTCCATTATTACGGCAATATTGACACATTTTTAAACTGATTATTGTCAGATTTGGTCCATGTATTCATGTTCCTAAAGGGAGGAATCCTCCGGACTTTTTCCACTTGTGATACCAGCAGGTTCATTTTGTATCTTGTTCAGTGAAGCATATATATCTTCTTATTTTACTGGAACACATTATTGTACAAACACTCGTGGTTATCAGATTACTTATCTGACTTTGATGATTTCTTGACGTTCCTCTTGTGCCGCCAGCATGTTGACATTGTTGATTGTTATTTAGTGTTTCTATAACCACTGGTGTTATTGACTTACAGAAAAAATTTCATTCTCAAAAATGTCTTTTACAAAAATGACAATTACCATCAGGTAAACATTGTTAAATGCTCACAGACACATGTTTACAGTACATGCTAACACTGTACACTAAGACAAACCTGCTAAACATTATACAGGTTAGAACATCAGCATGCTAGCATTGTTGCTGTGAGCATGTTAGTATTGTGGTTTAGCATTCAACCCAAGAAGACACCACTGTCCCAAAACCAGCTTCAATGAGCTGCTAGTATGGCTGTAGTCCTTTTGTTTTAACACATTCATTTTTTGTGTTTTTTTTCCTCTTCTAGATTTTATATGAAGCTGCTGCTAATGTCTAAATCAATGCAAGCTGAACATTGACATTTGGACTTTGATTGATTGCTGCTCACAACATCAGGTCAAACATGGGTCGCTACCTCAGCACCAACTCATGTTCAATTTCTGTGAACAAGACTTGGAGGTCCTACTGCAAAATTAGGTACCTAATGAGCCTTCTCAGAAAGTACCCTCGTCTCGCTAAAGCACCACTCTGCTTGGACCTGCATGGAAATTCACCACTGTCACCTCCTCATCCTTCCAGATTTATAAGAAATGCTACTTTAAGAAGTTTGAATCACAATGATACAGGCTCTACAGCTTACCTCATCCTCAGAGATTTTACCAAAGGAGTGAATCAACTTCAGGTTGTGCGTTTCTACTCATCCTCAAACAGGAACACATTCAAAAATGAAGCACCAATTGGGATCTTTGAGGAGTCTCAGAGCAATTTAAATTTAAGTTCACTTGGAGGACGTCTTGGTCAATCATTTAATCGATTGTCCAGACACATTAACTATTATTTCAAGAACAAGGAAGTTGTACTGTCACCAGAAAATGCCACTCTTGTTGTAGCAACTCCAGGGTACGTTGGTAGGTCACAGAGGCGAAGTCAAAGCCATTGGGCAACAAGGGAGCGCAAAAAAACTGAGGGCAAACAGACAACGCAGACTTTGACATGCGAGGAGGAACAGAAGAGCTCTGGAACAGCGTCTTCAGCACAGAATTATTCAGGGCTGCAACTTTTTCACATCAGCTCTTTGGCTACAACATTCGGTGAAAGCTACAGCTACGTTGCTAATCACATTAACTCAGCCTTCTTTCGAGGTTTTGAAATGGTTCAAACACAGGAGACATCTGAAACATTATCTCCCACTAGAGGGACCACCAGGAGGCTTAAAAGGAGAAAAGTACCAAACTCTATCATCCTGAGCTCAAAAGAAGCTGAAATCTCTCAAGGGACATCTGATGCTAATCAGGTAGCTGTGGAGCCTAACAGTCCTTCGAGCAGCTGGGAGGAGGGTTATCTTCAGTTTGCAAGACACATCAATAAATACTTTGGTGCCAAGGTTACTGGTCAGAGGACGAAAGAACAGCTTAATGTTGAAAATAATAGCACTTACAAAGAACACCTTTCAAAAAAATCTAACTTGCAATTTCAAGTTCCCTCATCACAACAGAAGCAAGATGAACCTACCGTCCCTGAAGGTGGAGGCCTTTTCCACAGCAGCAGTAATGCCACTAACTTTGGGGAGAACTTTTTCCAAATGGCAGGTCACATTAATCAGTATTTCAAGGGTTCAAGTGGATCAGATGAAGAGGACATTGATAGAGATCTCCTACTAGAGCTGGACCCTGGATCTGCTTTCAGTCCAGAGGGACCGAAGATTGTGACGCTTATGGACTGCCTTCGCCACCCCACAAGTGCCATCCCCGACTTTCTTGGCGCTTATCTTAACCCAAGGGCCCAGACTAAGCCAACGTCTTCGATAACTTCACCAGAGAGAATATTGAACAAAAAGGTGAGTTGAGGTAAAACGTTGAGTAACATCACTGAAAACAAGAATATGAAAAACTGAAAATATTAAAATAATTGCTTGTTAGCATAAAAGCTACACAGTGTGTTTCTTGTAGGGTTAGCTTAACACATCAAATTAAATCAAGAGGTTATGAGTAATGTTTGGTTGTGTATTTCCAGTTTTTCTTGAGTCAGAGGCGGGCAGAGGAAATGACTCAACAACTCATTGGCGCTCTGGTACAGGCTTCTTCTCCTGAAGCCCTGACGGCCTGTGTGGACGCACTCAATGAACATCTCATCCGTTACCCATCATGCAAAGCTGTAATGTGGCAGGTTTGTTGAAGTGGAACAATCACACTTTCAAAATGTTTTTATATTAACCCATTTAACCCAAGTGAGTTCTTAAAGATGTCTCTGTTTCCAGGAGAAAATAGCAGTCACACTGTTGAGAAAGCGACGAGCACACAGAGATAACTTGATGCTTCAGAGCACCTTAAGAGAAACGTTGGCGCTAATCGGGTATCTTGATCCAGTCAAAGGTCGGGGAATCAGAGTGCTCTCCATTGATGGTGGCGGCACGAGGTAACAAGAAAACTGATTTGTGTATGATATACCAATAACAATTCTGATTTCATGCTGTACACAGAACACAGTTTAAGTGTGTTTGACTATATTAACCAAATATATAGCTTACTGTCATATAAGACAGAAGTTTCAAAAGGGTGAAAGGAGGTAATAATTGACATTTTTACCTGAAGGTTTTCTATAAGGATTAAGCAATACTACCAATGGTTAGCTACAGTATTGTTTTTCCGTTTACTGCCTATTTTATATTCTAATCATTTCAACAAATCCCAGAACCATGTTTGAGACTATCACAGTCCTTTGCTATTGTATATATAATTCCATATTTTATATCTATGGCTTAAACCCAGTGTACCACTCAGACTTTTTAAATAATTTTTCTATTTTCGTCTGCCTTTTCCAGAGGTGTAGTTCCTCTTCAGGTGTTAAAGCTACTGGAAGCTCAGACGGGCAAAAAGATCCACCAGCTGTTTGACTACGTCTGTGGAGTGAGCACAGGTGAGAAACAACAGACCTGCAAGTTCCTACAAATAAACCCGGGACATATTGTCTATAAAATCCCTGTGCTGCTCTCTGTAAATATATCGTTTCATGTCTAACTCGTGTGTCTCTGCATGTGTTCATTAAAGGTGCCGTTCTAGCCTTCATGCTGGGTCTGGCCCATTTTTCTCTGGAGGAGTGTGCTGACATGTATCGTCGATTTGGCTCCGAGGTGTTTCGACAGAACCCGCTGGTTGGCACTGTGAAAATGGGGTGGAGTCACTCTTACTATAACACAGAGACCTGGGAGAAAATACTACAGTAAGCCCTAAATAGATTAAAACAACCCACTCAACATGTAATAAGATAGCATTTGAATCGGGTCTGACTACATTCTTTGTTTCTATTTAGAGAAAAGTTGGGAGATAGAGTACTTATTAAAACAGCCAGGGATGAGTTGAGTCCCAAGGTAAGAATATGGCTTTCACAAAGGTTATTGACAAAATTATCACAAGGCACATACTGCATCACTGATAAAATAGTGTCCCCTTGTTAAGACTACAGTTGCTAAAGTATTGCTTCAATTACCTCCTTACTTCGTTTCAAGCATTCATTTCCCATTTGGTACAGTGTTAGAAATGTTTTCACAAAGAGTGTTGTTTGTATCCGCTCAGGTTTCAGCGGTCAGTGCAGTAGTAAACTGGGGAACAAGTCCAAAAGCCTTTGTCTTTCGCAACTACAACCACAAACCAGGCTCTCTCAGTCGCTACGCAGGAGCCTCAGGCTGCCAGATGTGGCAGGCAGTTCGAGCATCATCAGCTGCACCGGGATACTTTCAGGAGTTCACCCTACAAAGTGACATTCACCAGGTAGGAACCTGTATAAAAGAAGTGCATTTTGGGTCTTAGCTTCTTGAAGCCAATGCAGAAGGGCAATGAATCTGCATTCTTTCTAATGACCAACAGGAGGCGACTCCACTGAATGAGAAAAGAAGACTGAATACATTTAACTACATGAGAAAATGATCCTTTCCAAAGTTGATTTATAACCTCAGTTAACGTTTCCCCAAGGTGTTGAGTGTCTCATTTGCTAGTTTAAAGTCTTCTTCAATATAGGAAGATGTTCATTCATACAATTACTGTCCCATTTAGAGTAAAAATTGATGAGAAAGCTAACTGGTTTTATAAATGTACCACCTTGGCTGTCATACTAATAGTAAATCTGAAAGGCATATCCACATTTTCTCCAACTAGTTTCACTTTTGGCTCCAAAAAAACAAGATGGCAGAGGCCAATGGGCTTCAAAACATTAGTCCACAAACATCCTTGTGGCTGTCTCAATTCCTTTAATACTGTCTTGCCAAAAGCTTGCACTTGGAACAAATTAAAGATTCATATGTTTAACAAAATAATTGTCCTGTACAGTATATTTAAAGATTTATTTCTGTCTGTCTTTTTAGGATGGAGGAATTATCCTGAACAATCCCTGTGCCTTGGCTGTCCATGAGAGTCGTCTATTGTGGCCCAACCAGCCCTTCCAATGTGTGCTGTCCCTTGGCACAGGCCGCTTCGACAACGCTAAGAGGACACCTGCCACCTCCACCAGCCTGAGGGCCAAAATCAGCAACCTGATCAGCAGTGCCACTGACACTGAAGGGGTCCACACTCTCTTGGACGACCTCCTGGCCCCAGACGTGTATTTTCGCTTCAACCCCATGTTAAGTGCTGTGGTGTCCCTCGACGAGAGTCGGCCAAGGGCTCTGGACCAGCTGCAGAGAGACACTCAGAGCTACCTTGAGAGAAACAGGCTCAAACTGGCCAGGCTCTGTTTGGTTCTTGGAGCGGAGAGATCAGCTGTTAGTAGAACTAAGGACTGGATGAGTGAGAGGGCCTGGGAGGTGAAGCAGAGATGGGTGTGAGTAGGTACATTATGTACTTGTCTACACATAGATGGATACATTTACAGACGATGACAAAAAGAAAAGAAACACCTTAAAAGTACAACAGCTACACCATCTGCTGGCTACGCATCACATTTTCTTGTCTTAAAAGTATTATCGTCCCCTAGTTTTACAGTAGGACCTAGCAGAGTGTTGGAAAAAACTGTGTGTAGAGATAAAGTGGCAGAATGCAATCCGCAGAAATGTAATCCTGGAAACTATTGGCAGTCATCCACTTGTGATTTAACATTAATCAATATCTATAAACAGATATCTGGATACAAATGCAGCTAACAATCCGCTCTTAGTCACTTCTCAACACAAACTTCCTTGTTGTTTCACAAGTTGCTGGTTGAACTCGAAATAAAGGCCACACATGGAAAAGGAGGTCTTGGATTGGAAGTCCTTTTCCCTTAGCGCCGACAATACCAGAGTCCCAAAAGTTGGCAATATCTCCCAGGGGCTATATTGCTGTAAAACGATATCCAAGGGGTTCCGAGATTATTGAGACCTTTAAGGTTTCTGTTGGATCTAAGCTGTGGCGGTGTCAGTCTGTGGGTTGTTCCACCAATGTGGTCAAGACTTCTTGATCTTGCCATGAAATGGCATTAATTGTCCCAAAAAAATGAACCCAGTTGAATTCTGGGATCCATGACCATTGTTTAACCGTTCTGTTTCATGATGGCATTTGTAATTTGTAGTTAAAAATCACGTCAATTGTTTTACCAATTTCACTGAAACGTGTTGCAGACATTCATGCCCCCCTGAGGATGATTTGTGATAAAAAAAAATCTTGATCACTCTATTGCACCATCAGGCCAAAATGTTAATCCCTCCAATACTCACCTTCAAAACCTGTCCTGTTTTTCATTGAGCCTTTGTTGCATTTTGTGTTCGGTACTTTACTTACATTAAGCATTTTGTTTCATGACTTCTTGACATTGACACACAAAACTAATTATTTTATGAAGTAAGCACTTTCATGCACTTTATTTAAAACACTTGTGTAATATGAACATGTGACATCACTCACTTTTCTCAGTGTTTTTAATGTAAGCACAAGCTTGAATCATACCTCCATGTGACATAACGGCTGTGTACATTACTGGTCATTTTATTAGTTTTGAATAAATTGATATTTATGATGAGTCTTTTTTTCATTAAAACGGCTTCCTCTTTGTTAAACACCTTAAACCAAGACCAGTTTGGTCAATCTGGTCTTGTCAAATGATGTAAGACTTTATCAATGAGTGAGAAATCATCCAATCACTTGAATGTGACGGGCTAAATCCCCCCCATGTGTTCTGGAAGCTGTGCCTCCCCTGTCCACAATAGACTGACTTTGTTCCAGACAGAAAGGCCTTGTGTGAGAGAGCGTGCTTTCGTGCCAGCCAGAGTGAAGATACAAGGTCAGTAACCCTCCCCCGTCAAACACTCTGAATATCAACAGAAGACACAAGAAAAAATCTGAATTATTTGAACTTTTATGCAGGCTGTAGTTCATGTTGCAAGATACAAGTTGACTTACCCTTAACCTAATCCATGAGGTAGTTCTAGACATATGAGTTCTGTATTATTCTCCCATCACAATGAAGATGACGTTATATGTGTTTGTGGATTTCACAATGGATTTATTATAACAGACTCTCGGGCCCCCTGTGACCGAAACTCAGGACAGCCATCCTGGTGGGCAACATGGGCAACGCTGACATCTGCTTTAGGATGAAAAAGTGACAACATCACAACTAGATGCTGCTGGGAAGTTCAGACTGACTGTGAGGATGATGTTGTGAATCCAGTGGGAAAGAAGATGAGAAGAAAGTAAGAGTTTACTTTCGCTGCAACGAGGGGAAAGGGGGAACAAAAGAGCAGAGACAACACTTAAACTACACAAAGGTAGGTACAAAGGTTTTAAACAATTCTAAATATGTGGTTTTGTTTATAGAGTGCAAGGTAATAAAGTGAATAAAGACACATAAGAAAAGCCCTGTAGAGCGCATCAACCCATGAAGGAGTGCTTTAATCCCTGAAGCTGTTGTTCAAGATGCTTATCAATGGAAGTCAAGGTTTGAATGATGTTATTGTCTGAGTTGAGAAGTGGGATGGATCTAAAACCGCGTCATCAGATTTTTACGAGTTGGAACTACAGATTGTTCTGCTATACCTGACATTTAGATGACTTTACGTCACATTTTTATTAGTCAATATTCCGACAACAGGTGTGAACCGTATGAACTGTTTATCTAACAATCTAACTGTAGGAAAATAACTTATGTTATGCTAGCAGTGTCTCAATTTCACTAACAATGTCTGTCCACCTCTTTGGTTTGGACCATTTACTGGATATAAACATGCACAATGCGCCTTTATCTCTTTCTGTTATACAAAACTGGAGACAAAATACTAAATGATGGGCACTGACATATCGCACTGTTGGCATCACTTTGAGCCAAGACATGCACTTTAGGGATCTGGCTGAAAAGGTTCTGAAATAACGTCACTCCACTTCTGCTCACCAAAGCACACATTTAACTTACTGACATGTGCAAATGTCCCTCAGGTTGTTACAGCACAACAGATTATTGTGTCGATTTGAAGCAGGCACTCTGGTTATGGAAAGTCTAATGACTGTTGTTTTTCGTTAAGTTTCCTCTTGCCTTTCCTCCTCTACTCTGCTAATGTGGTAAAGACTGCGGCAGGAGCTCAATCTGTCAACAAAGCCGTCAATTATAATGTTACAGCCATTCCTTTCGCAACTCATTCAAAGTCATTTTCTCAGAAAAATGAACACTTGGACATAAAAAAGCATGATAACACATAGTATATTTTAATTCTAAAGGTGGATTCAATAGCACTGTTCGTTGCAGCTTGTTAACACAACATTCAAACCGGGGCCCCCCTTCTGGGCTAATCGCCCCAAGAAGCGTATATTCCCTGCAGGACGTAGCGTGGATTTTTACTGCTTGTACCTACACTGCAAGCTACCGTACGATATTGCAGGACGCAATGGAGCGTTTACTGCTTGTACCTACACAGCAAGCTACCGCACGCTAGCACAAGCTAAACGCGGATGTTTGATATCTGCCTGCCCAACATAAAGCAGGCAAACTCTAAACTATGTTTATATTTTAGTTTCTTTGCCACTTCATCCTCATCTGTCATATTTGCTGGTTTCTCACCTGTGCACTGTCATTGGCTGGGGGAAACACACCAGCCAATGACAGGACAGTGGACAGGGTCTCAGTCATCACCACACATGAATGGAGGCCCATACGTGACGATTAAGTGGCATTAGTATTGTAGAAGTCTATATTTAATGTTTTTAGCAAAAAGCTACTGACTCCATCTTTAAAGCTTGGCTGATATATCATCTGTTAAAATGGATGCAAGGTTTGTGACTTATCCTGCAGCCAGCCAGTAGGTGGAGCTCTAAATCTTTTGGCTTCAGTTTTAGGGGGCTGTGGTTTGTCCATCTTTCATAGAGTCTATGTTCGACCCTGAAGTACCTTAACAACTTTGAACTATAGTGTCATGTCATCCAGATATTTTTTCTCCATAGAGGATGAATACTTTTTACTTTAGTGGTCTCCTTACATTATATCTTGTACCGTTGAGAGGTTGACATTTTAAGTTTGAATTTGATGTACTGGTTGAATTGCCATGGAATTCTTTACGAACATTTACTGTATGTTCCTTTCAGTAGACATTCTGTGATCTTGATTCTCGGTTAACATTTCAAATAGCACAATTAGTTTGTCTCAATTTCTACAAAAGTTTTGTCATGACTAGATTTCTGGAAAATATTTCCACCATCCTGTTCTTTGTGTTCCATGCTAATTGGAAAATGTAAGCGTGATATCAAACTAGACTTTGATGAACATAACTGATTAACATTTGTATGTCAGAAATGTTATTCTCAGCATGTTACCATAGGGAAATTAGCATTCAGCTGCTAGCATGGCTTTGGATTCTTAGTCTTGTGACAGACAGCTCTTAGAAATGTGTTTTGGTTGCAGTTGAAGTTAAAGTTTTACTGCACAGTTGGGATGACTTAATGTGTCAGAGGCCTAGAGTTTCTCTCTGGCCTCCTCTTGTGCTCTCCCTGATGCGGTGACGTCAAATTGTATATGATAGGTGCTCGGATACTGAACAAGGAGCCTGTGCAGTTGTGAACGCTCCCACATGCCATCTGCTCTCACCCGAGCCCTGGTCGACACGTGCCAAAGGAGACCCTGGGAGCATAGAGACCTTGTTGTCGTCACTGAGCTGCCTCTGTCCATCTCTCTGCTTCTTCACTGTGCAATCTGGTGCATGGCACTGATCACTGCTCACTGCCAGGCCTGCTTCAGTTCAATGTATAGGCTGGAAAAAGTCCATTCAGAGAGCCAAGAAGCTCGACATACCCCTTTTTGCCTTTGTTCACTATGTGAGGCGAGTCAAGTTTGTTTCACTTCTGAACACGGAGGACAGGAACAGGGCCAGAGAAGGCAGGGCATTAGAGCTGTGATAAGCTGCTCTTACACTAAAACTAAAAATGAAGGATGTCAAATCTTTAATAAAAGAGCAGTAGATTTACTCAAACTAAAATTACAAGATTTTCTTTACCTTATTTTACCCACACTATCCCCAACACCAGGCTTTTGTTTAGCCAGTCAGTGCTGGTTTGTATACGCAGTCCTATGTGGATGCCTGAAAGCCTACACAGGTCAGGACTCTGTCAACGGCGTTAAGATGGCTTTTGTTTATCACAAATACAGCTTCTCCTGTGTGCTTCGCAATGTTTAAAAAAACCTTCCTTGACTCTGTGGGATTATCTTAGCTGAATGGAAATGACCTTTTCCTCCTCCGAGGACAGGCAAGTTATTGAGTTATTGTGAAAATGTCTGTCTAAAGATAAAAGGGGATACCTTCTGAATATTATTATAGGAAACATGAGGAACTGGAAAATACAGGAGGAGGTTTTTGGAGGGAGTTTTAGATGTTTAAATAACTGCATTTGTCGTGAGAAATTTCTGGATGTTGGATATTTTAGTCTGGGAGTCATCAGACTTGAGATTTGCCACATGCAAAATTCATACGAAAGAAACAAGCATTGCTTTCATACTCTGTTCCCCAGCTCTCTTCAGTCAACAATAAAGCCTTCATTTTGATGTCATCAAACCAGCAGGAATGCAAATTGTTTTGTGCTTTCTCTCGGCCAAAGCAATCTGATTTTGCTAAACTGAACCAGGTCAAAGCAATCATTATTCAGGCACGAGGCTCGCAGATTTTTTCATGAAAAGTCAGAAAATTCTCAAGTAAAGAGCAATAAACCAAACATATGTTATTATTTGTTGTACTCTTGGATGTTTACTGTGCTGATAATTCTTTAATATGCTAAATATTTCAAACTTATTATGTCTGATTGAGATAGTTTGTTCAGAGTTATGAGAGGCCGGTCAGAGCAGCGCACTGAAGTGGGTGAGGAGTAGGTGGTGTATGACGCTCATTCATTATTCATGAGATGGGTGGGCAGAGTGTAAGTGGCAGCGACAGACAGAAACTCTATTACTGAAGTGAATGAACTCCTCGAGGGTTCTTGACCTGATATTTGAAGGTCTGAGAAATTATTTTGGTAAACTGCACAAACAGGAATAATTTTGTGGGGATTATTGGTGCATTGGGGAAAGCTGCAGAGATGAGGAAGAGAGAGCCCTGATTGGACTTTAACATGAGAGAGGTAAGTACTGACAACCTTTTGTTCATGACTCAAGGTTTGTTACATATCAGGGGGAAACATTTCAATGTCAGCTTTGAGGCTCAGTTTGATGACAATAAATTATAGTGTCAGAGAGTAGTGAATGTGTCTGTGTTTCTAATACATAAAATTCTCAAGCGCTGTACTTTTGTAAAGTTTTGAGGTATTCGAGACTATTTTAAATTGATTATATTTCTCCTTGAAACCACAAAGTTTTCTTTTAGACTTTATAAAAGGATTATAAAAAAAAACAATTATCAGACTTCCACAGACTAAAGCTGATAGATCTAACTTCTTCACCCTCTCTCCCATCTCCACTTTGTCCTCTGGAAAGAAAAAGTTATTTTTTTTACATGCATTAACAAAAAAATTTAACTGAAATTTTTTTTAATTGAATGACTCCTTTAACTGTGAATCATGTTTATTTTTTCTGGTCTTAGTGTTGTATTCATGTTCCCTGTGTTATTTGTGTTCTGAGTGAATACATCCCACTGCAAAAAACAACAACAACTGCCCACTGGGACAAATAAAGTTATCCATTATAATGATAATAACATTGTAATATTTTATATCTGGATCTTCCAAACCTTTTAGGGGGGTTTAATTTTATACAGCAATAGATTCACTTAAGTATCTGTTTACACACAAAGATGTGAAATGATCTAACAGCTTGTATAAAAAGCAAAGATTGGAGAAAGTTGCTCCAACAGTTCAGCAATTCTACAACTTCATTTAGCCGACGCTTTTGTCAAGAGCGATATACAACTGAGAGCAAGTACAACACAAGCAGAACTAGAAAGAAGGAAACAACATCAGTAAGTGCCAACCACAGCTTTAAGTCTGATTGGACACATGTGTTGACAGGCAGTGCACAGAGGCAACACACAGGGTGTATAGAATAGATTCTTGTTTTAAATGATCATCAACAACATCAACAGCTGCATCATCAAAATCACCAACATCATGAATACTTTAATCAGCACCAACGCTGTTGTTAATACCTCCCAAAACATACATTTTTACAAATATTAAAGAGTCCTGGGTTGAACTCCATCACATGCATGTGTTGTACTGTTTTCTATTACTCTTTATTGAACAGGATAGTTGGTGAAGGAGAGCGTAGCTGGATTCCATGCACTGCAAAGATGGGGACACTGTTCTCACCAGCGCTGCTGCTACTATTATGGCAGAGTGTTTGGAGTTTGGACATCCCTCTGGAAGGTGAGTGAACTTTAATGTTGTTATTTGGGATTTTTAGTTTCTTATCATTTAAGTTACACATTTTCCAAGTTGATGTATTTCTCTGCCTGCAGTCAGACAGCCTCCGACCATCATAAAGCAGTCCATGAAGGATCATATTGTTGACCCCAAAGACACCATGGTCATAGAATGTGAAGCCAAAGGAAATCCTCATCCCATGTAAGAGCTGATGACACCCAGTGTTTTAAATCTGACATCATCTACAAGACACCTCACCCTGATTTCTGTCTGTTCTCTCATCTCCATCATGAAGTTTCTCCTGGAGGCGTAATGGGAAGTACTTCAACATAGCACGTGACCCTCAGACATCAATGCGCAGGCGCTCGGGGACGCTGGACATCTACGCCTGGAACAATCCAGAACAGTATGAGGCAGAGTTCCAGTGCATTGCCTCCAATGAATATGGGTCTGCATACTCCAACAAGATCAGACTACGACTGTACAGTAAGATCACTTTTAAGTGTACAAAATTTCAATCACTGATTTACTACTGACATACTGCATATGGACATTTTGTATATTACTAATTAACATTGATCATTTATACAAAGAATGAAAAGATGGTTGCACCACATTTAGCGAGTCGCTAATTTCCATCTGTAGTCCCACATAAAAGTGTTTAAGACAAACAACAAGACTCGGTTCAACAGAGGACGATAAAGAAACACACCTGACAACACAGAGTACTTAAACTCAATTTTTTTAAATCTGAAAATTCAAGTTGAACCATATAAAAAAGAAAACACCTTACAATTAAGAATCAGTCTGTTATATTCTATATTTTTAAATGTGTATAATTTGTGAAAAGGAAATCTGTGAAATGTGAAAAATAAATATGTTGGTCCTACTCTCAGCACTGACAAACTCTCCCACTCAATGGATGCTCCTCTGCTGCGTGCTACACTTGTTCCCACAGCAGAGTAAAGTCTTTATAGACGGATCACAGATGTGAACTTATATTTTGTTTTTAAAGTGCAGTAGTCTCTTAAAATAGCTGGGTTTTGCAGTCTTGAGAAAACATAATCATAGCAGCAGCAGAATGAAGGCTCAGGTGGGCCTATCATTATGTAGTAACATGGTTCCCAATGCAACAATGGCTCTCGTGCTCGTGGCGCTCACTGATGTGTTTCAAATATTTTTGTCAAACTGTAGCTCTAAGCACAGATGAATAAATAATATCAGGCTTAAGATATAAAGGTAATTTATATAAGTTGATGGATTCATTGCTAGTTTTTGTCTTGACATGAGATTTCAATCATACAATCAGAACAATCAGAACAACATAGAGTAAAAGCAGACTTGCCCTTAGAGATAATCTGCTTATTTCTGGTGGGTTTCTTTTTTTGCTGTTAAGATTTAGGAACACCTTCCTTCAGACACTGAAAACTATACCCTTGCTGTAGGTGGAATCATGTCTCTGTGTTTGTGTAGGAGCTCCTGTGTGGCCGCGGGAGATCCTTGAGCCTGTGGTGGTCAGCGTTGGCCTGCCTTTGGTCCTCTCGTGTGACCCTCCACCTGGCCCGCCTAAACCTGAAACCTACTGGATGTCCAGCTGTTAGTGTCTCTCAACAATTACTATAAAAATTTGTATCAAACGTTTTAAGGATATATTACTATGAAACCTTCTAGCTGTACTTTTTTCTTCTGTAAACTGACTGCATTTTAAATTGTATGATTGAATACAGGCTCTTATGCAAGACCTTTCAACTGGCCAATTCAGACGGCGTTCCCCACCATGCAGCCTGTGCGGCCGGACCGCAGGGTGTCCATGGGAGTAAATGGAGACCTGTACTTCTCAAACGTCTTGTTCAATGACTCTGATTCTGATTACTGCTGTAATGCTCGCTTCCCATACAAGAATGTCATCCAGCAGAAGATGCCCGTGGTTGTAAAAGTACTTACAAGTAAGTGTGATTATACAAATGTATCTGTGCCTTTTTTTGCCATGTTCATTTTTGAGGACCCCACTCAAAACCTCCTTAACCTCCTTGTAAGCAGAATCAATTCTGAAATACAAGGAATGTGAAGGACAAACATATTCCAAGTTTTATCTTCAGACAGTGTTGGTGTGTGACACTGTTTTTTTGTTGCCTTTTGTTGGTCACATTAACCAGTTATATGAGTCCTAAAAGGCTAGTCAAATTGTTTTTAACTCTAGGCAAGACACAGTTAAATATCTCTGAAATATTTCCCCAAATTAGCTCGGAATAGATTTGAAAATATTTAGTTCCATGTGTTGATACCCGTTAACATCTTTACAATGCACAAGATGATGTAAATATTACGTTGGACACATGCTAAGGTCAAGGAGACATCACCACTATTTTAATATGAATCCTTCCATTATTACTTTCAAACTATAATTGCACTTACATTTCTGCTACCTGTACTAACAAAATAGATGCACTTAAAACACTGACTTCTAAAGTATTTCAATCACTTTCTGTCTTCTGCCTGTATTTAACCATTTGGTTTTTATTTTAGACTACACTCTAAAAAGAGTCATCATTTCCTGCAACTAAACTTACTAATTGTGGTGAGTGTGTGTGTGTGCTCTGCTGCAGCTTCCCTCTCCTGTGTCATAGTTTGCTTGCACTATATGGGATTAGTGGATTATTGAAACATGGGTGACTGCTGTCTTCTGCTGTGTTACCAAACAGCTCGTACAGTGGCTGAGGCTGCCCCCACCTGGCTGTCTCCCACAGGCTCGTCCAGCTCCATCCTGGTGTTGCAGGGGGAGGAGCTGCTGCTGGAGTGTATCGCTGCAGGAATGTGAGTATGGAACCAAAATAACAATATGCACTGGAACTATTTTTTAACAGTGAAAATGATTCAAAAAGATAAAAAAAAAATGATGTGATTAAAATGTTTGTTCAGTAAAGTTTTGACTTTGATTTCATGAGAGTCATCCTGTGTTGACCCTTTTTATCACCCTTAAGGCCGACTCCTCAAATTACATGGACCAAAGATGGTGAGGACCTGGTAGTGACGTCGAGAATGAAAGTGAAAAACTTTAACAAGATGATTCAAATCCCAAAGGCAGCTTTTGATGATATTGGAGAATACGTCTGCACTGCTACCAATAAAATTGGATACATTGAACACACAATAGCGGTCAAGGTCACAGGTAAGACATGTTCAGAACCATGTTGTCTTTTTTTTTTTTTTTACCGAAAAATCATTTGAAAACAACAAACATACTTTTATTTTCAGCTGCTCCATTCTGGTTGGAGAAGCCCAGAGATTTAGTTTTGGCTCCTGAGGAAAATGGGCGCCTGGTGTGTCGTTCTGATGGGGTTCCTCGTCCCACAATCAGCTGGTTCATCAACGGGGAACCAATTGAAAGTAAGTTCTTGGAGATCAGGCCCCCTACCTGTCTAAGTTCATGAAGATAATATCATCTGCCACTGTATATTTAACTTTTTTATTTTTTTCACAGCTGCTACACCACAGCTTAATAGACAGGTGTCAGGAGACACGTTGATTCTACGCGGTGTGACGGCTGAAAACAATGCCGTCTATCAGTGCAATGCTTCCAATCAATATGGTTACCTTTTGGCCAATGCTTTCGTCAACGTGCTACGTATGTTACCGCTCTGTAATCCATTATTTTTACAGTGTAAAAGCTTGTGTTCAGGGTCATAGATAGTGAAAGACTTTCCGTGCTTTACCAAGGAATCTGCAAGTAAAAAACCCTAAATCTATTCTCAGGAATATTTAAAAGCTCAAACTGAGCAACTCTCTGTTTGTGTTTATTTTGACGCCCTATGTAGACGAAGTGGTACATTTATCTGTTCGATACTTTTGTCCTGTGCATGCTTAAGTGGTGTTTAATAACAAAAATCTTACCCTGCTTATTTTTAACAGTTAAACACATTATTCATTGACAATTTTTGCTGTCAAAAAAGGTTAGAAAAAAAAGGCTGTTTCAGCAGTGTGCTGTTAATCACTTTGTTTGACACCCAACCCCCGGCAATGGTTGCAGGCATCAATAAAAAAGTCAATCTTTGTGCTGATGTTCTTGTTTGCTTTTGTAGCTCATAAAGAGGCATTGGCATTGATACCAGCCTGTTTCATAACCAGATAAAAACTCTTCACAGGAGCTTTAAGCATGTTTATGTCTTAGTCCATGCAGTCCTTGGTCTAAAAGGTTAAAGGAAAAAGGTTACAAACAATACAGTATAAGCTACATATTTTATAATGAAATAAATGATATGTTTTAAATGTGTTTTGTAGATGCAACGCCTCGAATTATTGGGCCAAAGAATGAACTCATAAAGGTTATAGAGGGCAGTCGTACCTTCTTAGACTGCCGCTACTTCGGTTCTCCAGTACCTGACTTGCGATGGTGAGTTTGTGCTGTTTTAATACTTACATGTAAAGAGAGAGTTCAGCCATTAGCTCAAAGTGTTTGTGACCTCATTGCTTTTTGTGCTTTTCCTCACCAAGGTCCAAATATGGACAGGGGAATCTTGAAGGGAATCGTTTTAACACCCACAGTAACGGGACTCTGGAGATCAGACGCATACAGATAGAGGACCAGGGAACGTACCTGTGCATAGTCAGCAACCTGGCAGGAAGAGATGAGAGTCAGATCCGTGTAGAGGTCAAAGGTGCGTGGGATACTGTTCCTAACTAAAAGTTCTGCCCTTAAACTTCTTGATTGTTGTATCCATCATGTTTTTCTTCAATTCTTCTCAGAGCCTACTTTAATTGTAACCAGACCACAGAGTATGAAAGTCATCAGAGGAACTGATGTGCGCTTCGAGTGTGGTGTAAAAGCAGATCTCACGACTCCTGTCACCACCTCATGGATGAAAGACAAAAGGATGGTAACATATGGCTGGAGGTATGTCTTTAAAGAGTCACGCAATGATTCTTAACATTTTTAATTACATTTTTTTAGCTGTACCCGAGAGCTCAGCTATTCTTCCTGGGGTCCGCAATTTATATATATATATATATATATACATTTTATAAGTAAGAACCATAGACTGTATATAAGAAGTGGATGTAGCCTTGGTGACATTATACATTGGTTTGTGAACATTGCTTGTGGTTTGTCACATTTTGGAGCAAGGAGTAAAAATAAGGTAAATACATATTGCTTCAGTACATCTATATCCTGGTTTATCACCTTGTCAATCACAGGTAGCAACTCCCTTAAGCGCACCCTGCTTTCGTCCAGATCAAAATGGGACCATAATTTACAAACTTCATGCTGTATTGAAAAAAACTTGAAACTAGTCACTAAGATGATACATTTATACGGTATAATCAAGAAGTAGGCTTATTTTCTAATCTGGTTTCGTAAAGTTGCCCCTTGCTGGCCATTAGCAGTCATGATTTAAGCCACCTCACCTTCAAACAGGCCTCTTTTTTGTACACAGGGTCAAAACCCTTCTCATATATAGTCTATGTTGTGAACTAATGAGCATTCTGATTTAAAGTTTTTGCCTACATCTATTCAATCTTCAGAATCTCTCTGGATGAATCAAATTTGGTCATCACAAATGTGAATAGAGGCGACGAGGGAAATTACACCTGTATCATCAAGAGTGAACTGGACCAGAAGTCAGCCTCAGCACGCCTAATGGTGATGGGTATGACATGTTTAAAACGAGCAACATTTCATCAATCATACAGCACGTTAGCTTTTTAATTGTTCATTTTGTTTGTGTTCAGACCGTCCTGAGCCTCCCACTAAATTGGAGTTATCAGATCCATATGAACGTAGTGTAAGACTCAGTTGGATTCCTGGAACCAGCAACCACAACCCTATTACAGGTTAGAGCCATTCAACTACAGAAACTAACGAAGATTAAAACATTCTGTGAGTTTTATTAGTTCAGACATTTATCCATCTACCACCCTGTTACAGAGTACTTAGTACAATACGACGATGATGACTGGCTGCCTGGGAAGTGGAGGAACCTTTCAACGTACCCGGGGAACCTTAACTCGGTCATCCTGCATCTTACCCCTTTCACCTACTACGAGTTCAGGGTCATCGCTATCAATGAAATCGGGATGAGTCGCCCCAGTCGTCCATCTAAGCGCTTCCAGAGCAGCGGTGCACGTGGGTTTGGTTCTAAAATACATAGGCTACTTTTTTTTTGTCAGAGATACCAGTAGTTTTAAGCTAGCAAAAAGCTAAATTTTTGGCACAATTTAGAGGAACAGTTTTGATTTTTTGACAATTTTGATTAAAAGTTGAGAGCTAATTTTCACTTCCATATCTGTACTGTATGTTTATAGTTATGCTAATAGGGAGACAGTTAGCTTAGCTTAGCAAAGCATAGCAACAAAAGTAACAGAGAAGCAGATAGTTTAGAGGATTATTTTTCCTAAACAGGGTTTGATTTACAATTGAAAGTGGAATTTGAAAGTCATTTCCACTCTCATATCATAATGTTAATGAAGCTTTGGAGGAGATGGTTAACATAGCCTAGCCAAAAGGCTGAAAGTTCTGTAGTGTGGGAGATTTAGCTTTGCTCCAGTTTTTCTTGCTAAGACTGTAAATTAGCATATTTCCTGAAATGCTTATCGATTCCTTTAAAACCAATGATCTAAAATCTGAATTTGTTTTTCTCGCACAGCCCCAGATATTGTTCCAAAGAACCTAAAGGGTGTTGGTACATGGAGGAACAATATGGAGATCAGCTGGGAGGTAATAAAGACTCAAACTGTCTTATCTGTCTTTACTTTTTATGTTATCAATGTTTACCATTGTGATTTAATTCAATGCTGGTCCCTGTTTCAGCCTCTGACGTACAGAGAGTGGAATGGACCCCACTTAAAGTATCTAGTGTGGTGGAGAAGGAGAGACTCTCGAGAGGAGTGGAAGAATGCAACCACCAAATGGCTGAAATACTACATCTACGATGCCGATACCTTCACTCCTTATGACATAAAAGTACAGGCTGTCAACGACTTTGGGATGGGTCCTGAGTCTCCTGTTGTGACTGGTTACTCAGGAGAAGACCGTGAGTACCTCAGTCTGCTGCATCATTATATATAAAAGGAAGTAAAACCAGTAAAATGTCAAAGTAAATTTTATTTAGTCGTCTACACACTCAAAACTTCAGGTTGTTTGTCCAAACATCTTACAAATAACATTTTTTATGATGGCTGAAATATGTGCAAGAAAAAGTACTGGAAAATTATACAACAAACCAAATATTTTTCTCAAAGCATCTTAACCTGAATATTTCCTGCTGTTAATGCTTATCAGGGTGCATTTATTTTGCAATTCTATTTATTTTTTTAATTGTTAATTTGGATGCTAACTCTGTTTTGAGGAGTTTAAAGGGAAAGCGTAATATTTCAGTTCTTGAGGACTTGTTTAATAAATAAATAAACATATAATTTGTCCTTATATTTTGTTTTGTCCAATTACATTAAGATACATGCAGTAAAAGCCACACAATTTAATAAAAAAATGGAAATAACACATTTTTTTAAAACACATGTTGCCCTTTATTTACAGTATAGTCTCTCATAGCAGAGTTAACTCTCATGTTTTACTTTTTCTTTCCAAGTATTTTTTTTCCTAAAAGATTAGAGGTTTTCGTATTATTGTGTGTATTTTCTGCATACATCTACCTTATGCAAAATGATGTATGTTTGTGCTCTTACATGTATTTAGATTTCAAATAGACTTTTTCTTCTTTTGTTAAGCCATGCCTAGCAGTATTGTTATTGCAACACAAACTTTCACAGATAGCACTGATAGTTTCCTGTCTTCCTCAGGTCCTGTAACTGCACCATTGAACCTGAGAGTGTCTGACATCGAGAGCACCCAGGTGACCGTGCACTGGGACCCAGTGACACGAAACTCTATGATGGGAGAACTGAAGGAATACAAGGTTAGTTTATTGTGACATAAATATGGATAATGGAAATTACTTTTGTGTTGATGGTAAACAAGAAATGGGGAAATACTGTTCTGCTTTGGAAAAGTCATCTGTTTTAAAAAAAAATACTGAACTGCAATAAAAAGTCCCAAAAAATAAAAATAAATATTTTGTGTGAGTTTCCATATTTGGCTCCCCCACTGACTGGCTGTCGCAGCCTGTAGCTTTAGTATAACAATGTTGTGATTTGATGCCTGATAATGGCCCTTACTGAAACATTGCAAGTCTAACAAACTCTGAGAGTACTGACAGTGTTACTGAAGACGTAAACAACCTCGTGAAGTTACTCATGGCTGTGTTCATGACATGTTTAAAACATAACATCTACATATCATGTTCCATCCTTAAAAATGATTTTCAACTTCCTTGCAACACAAAATAACATTTACAACTGTATCCAGGCAGGTTTGTTTACACACCTGAATATAATATAATTAATCAGAAATGTTATAAGCACACTGACTGTTTGCATGAATGTATTTTACTACCTGAAAAATTGCTTAAATAATGTTAAGGAACAAAAACCTTCTCTTAAAAATGTTACAAAATGATCAATCTACTGCTCCCAGACTGTTGAAATGCTGTGTGTGTTGTCATCTCTCAGGTGTACTACTGGAGGGACAGCAGCCAGCTGAGGTGGCTAAGGGTCAACAGAGCTATGAAGTCAAAATCATTTCCAGAGAACGGCCCAGAGCCTTCTGGCGTCCTCACAGGAATCATACCCTACAGCAACTACAAGATGTATATAGTGGTAACAAACAATCGATATGAAGGTCCGCCCAGTAATTACATACACTTCTCAACACCTGAGGGAGGTAATTAAGTCCCACAATAACTATCCAATAACAAGGGATCATGTCCTCTACCAGATCACAAATTAATATTTGTTGTCTCCTGCTGCATTTCTGTCTGTAGTACCATCTGCTCCAAAATCCTTCAGGATCCAGCAGCGGCATTTAGACAGTATTTATGTCGACTGGGAGCTGCCAGCTGAACCCAATGGTATCGTGACTGGATATTCCCTCAAGTACCAGACAGGTATGCCATATGTACATCTGAAACACTCCAATCCCCCATGAGATTTTTCTGTCATCACACACTTCACTTTCAAAGCATAATGTACATGTTCTTCAGTCCAAGGAGAAACTGAAGAAGAAATGGTTTATTTTAGCAAAGATGGAAAAAGGTTTTCACAGACTTGAATCCACATCCCTGTAGTATACAATAGCAGACTTAGATAAGCACTCAAAGACTTAAATACCACTGAAGTGTGTACTTGAAGGTGTAATGAACACTTATGTAGGCTCTTTCTGAGCAAGTAAGGTACTTAATAGCTCAACTGTGTGCACTCTACTAGCATTAAGAGTCCTCCTTACGCTCTGTAATTTCTACTTTCTCCACAGTGAATGCCACCAGGGGAGAAGAGCTGCAGGTGGAGGACTTTCCTCCAAATGTTACAAGTTTCTCAATGCGGCGATACGACCGCTACACTCGGTACAGATTCTCTGTGGCTGCTCGGACCCGGCTCGGGATAGGGGAGTGGCATACTGAGGAGTCCCCACATTATACCACTGAAAGTAATGTACTCCTTTTTGCATAAATGAACACACTTTGTTTATTATTAATTAAAAAACAACAACTTTGAAGCATCAACATGGATTATGTGTGGACTAAAAGGTGTGTGCATGTTCTTGTGTGTACCTCAGCGTATGCTACAGACCAGGTTGACATCACCACTCAGGGCTGGTTCATCGGGATCATGTGTGCTGTGGCTCTCATAGTGCTCATCCTACTCATAGTGTGCTTCATTAAGAGGAGCAGAGGGGGGAAATACCCAGGTACAGTGCTGTTTACTCATAGTCAATGATGTCCAAAAGCACTACAGAGTATATTTTATATTTGCTTGTTTCAATTTCAGTACGAGAAAAGAAAGACATTTCACTGGAGCCGATGGATGACAAAGAGGAGGGATCCTTTGACTATCGGTAAGAAAGACAGCAGACAGATGGTTAAAAAAAAGGATTGTAGTATATTTCACAAAAGTTTGGAGTCTGCTCTGCCAAAAATTCTTCACAGTTTATTTTAATTTGTCATAAAGCGTGTTACATAACACAAACTTATTTATACGCCAGTAGGTATCTGTACAGCACTATCATCATTATGTTTTTACAATTTTGCCCTGTAGCTGTGCATCACAAATCTGCTTTCTTAATCAGGGTCTCCCTTTGGAGCCATGTTGTAAACAAAGAAACATTGTGTTTACATTCTTTGTTACTCAGAAAAAAAAAAAGATTATATTCCTGATGTCACACAAATTTGTTAAGTTGAATTATTTTCTAGATTGAAAAATTGTCAAGGTAGATTTTTGTTAATTATTAACCATACACTGTGTGGATCACTGACTCCCAACCTGGAGATGCTTTGTCTGCTCTGAGGTTAAAATAAGGCCTTCTTGATCGTTTTTACAAATGTCTTTTGGTAAGTACAAGTATATGTTCTGTGTGGATTTTATTGAAATTAAATTGATGCTAATATGCACACGAGGGTGTCATAAATTTAAGCAAAGATGCACAGTTACAGATCAAACCTATTTAACGTTTTTATGGCCTTATTTATGATAACTCTTTGACCTTACTTACATTATTTCTCCTGTTTTTTTTCCCCCTATTTACCTTTTCTATCTAAACCTTATTCCCCCCAAACCTCAATCCTGTTCTTTTTCCACTGAATCACTCAAGGTCTCTTGAAAGGTATGAAAACACTTAGCACCAACATATTGACACTATTGACATTAAAATGTTTAAATCCTGCAGGGTATAAACATCCCCTTGTTCATACAGTATTTAACTGACAAGTTTGGAGCAGTTTGGAGCAATACATAGCAAATTCACACAAATATTGAACTGTACTAAAGATTTGATGAGGGGGATAATTGATTAAATGTTGTTTTAAAAAAATCACAGATCCTGTCATACAAAAACTGATTACTAACAAAATCTTTTCATTTTTCAGGATTGCACGTGTCTCCACTCTGCCCTACCCTCGACGGTATGTCCATTTCCTATGTACTGCAACATCAGGCTGATTTTTATCAGTATTTTCTGTTTCCTCTTGCTGAAATAATGCCTATTTTAAATGTTATTTGTGTGTGTTTTATATTGCAGAGAGGAGGAAAGAGGACTTCAAAGGGGCCAGCCGTCTATCGAGTCTATTATGAAGCGCTCAGACAGTGACGACAGTCTGGTGGACTATGGTGAAGGAGGAGAGATACAGTTTAACGAGGACGGCTCGTTCATCGGCCAGTACACAGGAACCAGGAGAGACGTCAGGGAGGTGGACTTCGGTGTTGGGAGTGTGGAGCTCCACTCTCCAATGAATGCCATCTACTCCCTGGCATGAAACTGCAATCCTGATTTCAATTCAACTTCTTGCCATGTGACTTTTCCAGGCTTGTGGCCTCCAACTCCAATTTTAAAAACGTGTGGTTTATTCTGTAGACGGGAGCAGCAGCAGCAGCAGCAGCAGCAGTAGCAGCCTGAGGTGATGTTACCTTCTGTGTGCTGGCAGGCAAAGCAACTTTCATTCATTTAAAGGAGAAAATGGTGGAGTTGTTGGGACAATTATAAAGCGGAGATGCTTATTCATCTGACGAAAAGCTAGCTTTCGTGTTTGGAATTTCATATCCTGTAAATAAAAATGTGGTGCATGATCAGCTATCAAGAGATAGATGCTGCACATTAAAGGAGGCAGAGATCAGTTTATCATGTTGATAAAGGCATTTGCAAGGACCAACTTAACTACTTTTATTTAATATTTTTATTTAATCTCATTCTAATAAGGAAGTTTGTGTTATTTTTGTATACCCGCTGATTGCATAACTATGGGAGGGAGGGTCGATGGTGGTGGTGGTGTTAGGGACAACAACTAAAAGAGTATAAGCGTTGGAGATGATAAACGATCATCTGCACAGTTCGTTCACAGGGTCAAACTATTTTGAGGAATCAGCTCGCAGGCATAAACAGCTGTAAATAAGAAAATATTCATGTTTCTTTCTGAGTTTGCCTTAACTGTCTTCCGCTTTACTTAAAATGGAGATGAAATAGGAAGAATTAATGATGATGTAACAGCTTTAGTTTATTTTACCCCTTAGATAATCTGTGTAGTGCAATGCAGATAAGTCCTAAATGTAAATAAAGTGGGAATATTTATTTCAAGCATACGTTGGCTCTTAATCTTTTTTCTATTCTTTAATGTCTAGTTTATTTTACAGCCGTGCTAATATTCAGCGCAAAAAAAACAAGCTTAAGTAAACACTTGTCTATACAACTTAAATGTAATCATTAGTAATACATTTAAATGTTTTCGATGATTAAATATTTTTAATTTTATTTGTAAAGGGACCATGTAGCCTACAATATTATAGTTACCATTGGATGCATTGTACCAGATTTATCTTGAAGCTAGTTTGCATCTGCAGTCCCTTGGCAGGTCACAATGATTTATGTAATCATTGATGTTTCTTTACCAAGAAAACTATGACTGGAACTGGAAAAGCCAACTGGTAAGCATTTTTCTGCATACTTGCTATTTCATTTGTGTTCATGTCACAAGTCACACTGTAGTTGGATTTAATTGTTTTTGAGATAAACATGCCTGAAGTTTGCCATGATGTAGAGCCAACATTATTTAGGCTAATAGTATTAAGAACATCTGCAGCAGAGTTATATGTCACTTATTGGTACAAACTGTTGTATAATGTTTGCACTTGTTCATATATTTAGTTTGAACCTCAAAGCTGAAAGAACATTTTACCATTTTGAATAATCTGCTCTGCGCAGAGTTGGTTGACGACAAGGACTGCCTGTATAGTATGCTAACAAGCTAACAGCATGAGTTGGCTAATTTAGCCTAGCATGAAGTTCTAGCACAAAGAAGCGGGAGGAAAAAGCTAGCCAGCTATTGTTCAAATGTAAAGGTAAGGCACCTCAACAGGTCCTCAATTAGCTACTTTAATCTGTACACAAAGTAAAGACTTGAAATGAAAACTTGTCATTTGAAGGAGGTTATTTTCCAGACTAGGCCAGTAACTCTCTATCCTCTAGCTGTAGCTGGTTAGTAACAATTTAGATGTGATGGGTATCAATTTTGTCATCTAACTCTTAGGAAAGGCTACTTTCTCACATGTGAAACTATTCCTGTAACTGTTACTGTGGTCTTTGAACATAAAGCACAACCTAAACTATACTTACTGAACTCTGGCCTATCGCTGCCATAAGATAACTCATAGTTACGTCATCAAGCTTATAGCTTAATGGTAAGGGACATCTTATCTAATAACCTACCCTTTTTACTGGGCCTACGATATGATACTGTAGTTTCTGATGACATTGGACTTAAAACTACATTGAGTTTTTATTATCTTTGCACACCTGTGACTGCAGGAAAAAAAGACATAGATATACATGAACATATTGTAAAAGCCAAGTCCTTTTTGAATTCCTCAAAGATGCAGGACATCAAAACATGCCCAGAAAGTATTTTTTCTAAACATTAGTATATTATTTATGATTTGCAAGGATCAACTGAGATGTACTTTGTCTGCCCCCATCTTACAACAATCATTTTGCTTATACTGTTCTGAACATAAGTATGAAGTGCTTTAAACAGTTGTCCTGCTATAAATAAGACATGACTAAAAAAGCAATGTTTTTAAAGATGAAGATGGAACGTGGATAGAAAAGGTTGTCTCTCCAATTATTTTAAGACTTATGCATATCATTGCAAGGGTTAATCAAGATATACACAGGTATTCAAACTGTGGTCACAAAATGTAATATGAGAGGTCCGGTGATTAATAAGTAGTTATATCCATTAAAAAAACATCAAGATAGAATGAAAAAAGATTTACTTGTTGCAGGATCTTGAGAAAGTATGACGGACATATCATTGACAAAGCGATTGATTGAGGAAAATAACAGGATGAATCAACTATCACAGTGCTGCTACTTGTATAGCTGATTTGTTTGAAGTTTTGTATGAGTGGTATAAATATCTGAAAGTCCAACTGTGGACAAACACAAGCCAACTTTAACTCAAGTCCAAGACAAAGAACATTTTTCTACAACCTGACTGATAAGAAAAAGGCTGTAAGCAGCAGGACCTACAACCACAAATGTTACGGTGAATTATTTTGATCTAAGGCTTCGTTAGAAAGGTTCTGTTGTTTGTTCTCACCATGGTAACAATGTTAATCCCACAGTTACATAAAATACAATGAATCAATTCATACATTTATCAAGTTTGTCTTATCTGCATGATTTGACCTGTTTGACTTTACAGAGGCAAGTTTACATAACCTTGTGCTCTTATCCTCTGGCCATAAAAAAACCTATGCAATATCATCACTGGTCATCTTTTGACGGTTTACTGCCGTTTAACATGATCACCTTCACAGAGACAATAATCCTCCTCAGGAGCATCCTTTAGACTTCACAGGCGCATGCAGCCTTTGTACCTCTCTTATCATGGCTATAAAAATAAGGACTAGCAGGCGAATCAGACCCAGATCCAACCAGCCGGTCGCCTGGGAACAGGTAAGTCATTAGCACTAGAGGTTTTTGGAAGCTTTGGTAGCTTTTACTAGTATACAGGTTTGTGCACACCAGGACAAATTTGACAAAAATGGAAGCACTAAGGGGCAAGATATTGAAATGTTTTAATGAAGCATATTTGTTATCTTAAAAGAGAAGAGGTTGGTTGCTGAATGGATCACAGTGGTTCAATTTTCATCTTTTTAATTCAGATTATTTCTCCTAAAGTCTCTCTGGTTAAACAGCCTGTTAAGTCAAATCTTTTGAATGAAATTTTGTTTTTTTTGCATGAAATGATCAAAGAGCCAGATTGGGATAGTTATGGGGCCTCATTTGGCTGATAATGGCCACAAATTTAGGAAAAAATATACTGCAATCTTAAAATAATTTCCTGACACAAAAATGTAAATAGTTTTTCAGGTCACTCTGCGGAAAAGGCTCAGTTAACACAAGATGGCTCGACTTACGATCTTGGCTGGTAACCTTCATTCCTTCAGTTTATTTTCCACTTATTTAAAGGTAGTAATCTCGTGAAGAGAAAAAGACTGAAATCAACTGTCTTGTCTTTTTAGGATTGTCCCTTTTGATGTCCCTTCAACTGGGTATGTATTTCAGTTTCTAACCTTTTCATATGTCACTGAAATTTGCTCACAGAACTGAATAGAATAGAAACTAAATGATCACTTCATACCCTCTCTTGAAGTGTCTTCTACCAAACTGGTGTGCTACTTCACCAACTGGTCCCAGTACAGGCCAGGTGTTGGCAGATACATGCCATCCAATGTAGACCCCAACCTCTGCACACACCTCATCTACGCCTTCTCAATAATCAGCCCCTCTAACGAGCTGTCAACTTATGAGTGGAATGACGACGTCCTCTACAAATCTTTCAATGGTCTCAAAAAAAGGTGAGATGTTTCCACCTGCAGTGTCAATCAATCTGCAGTCATATCTTCAACTTATTACTCAGGCAGTCATGATCATTTGGATGTTAAAGTGTCTTTGGGTCAGAGGTAAAATCAATTTTTCCATACATGGAGATTTTTGAATTAAAACTGGTTCAGCTATGGGAATATGTAGTTTACATTTTTTCTACCATCCAATGCCAAGGAAGACTTTTTTATTTGTACAGCGACACTAAATACCTTTTTTATTCTTTAAAATGTGTCCTAAACCTATCCTGTTAATATTTCCACTTTTAATCTTCATAATGCTCCCCTACATATTATTTTAAATGTCGAAGGTATGACAACGACTATTTTTGAATTGACCTGTTTTGTAACTAGTTTTGGTCTTTAGTAAATCTTCATGTTTTTGCTTCTTTCTTGTTCAGGAACCCCGAGCTGAAGACTCTCCTGGCTGTTGGTGGCTGGAACTTTGGAACCACACAGTAAGTCCACAAGGCTTCAACAGCCATGAACCACGAGGCTGATTATACTGATTACATTATATCATGAAATGCTAACATTTTCAACAGAGAAGCTAGAAAAATGTTTTTGTTGTTGTTGTTGTTGACAGATTTACCATCATGGTTTCATCCCCTGCAAACCGCCAGAAATTCATCAGGTCTTCAATCACATTCTTGAGACTGCACGGCTTTGATGGGCTGGACCTGGACTGGGAGTATCCCGGATCACGAGGAAGCCCACCAGAGGACAAGAAGAGGTTCACAGTGCTCTGCAGAGTCAGTTTGACAATCGACACCTCACATCTCACCAGAACTGACCGAAAACTAAAAGGACTCTGATCTGAAATATACTGCTTTGTTAATATTGTATGGGTGATATTTCTCTTTTTTATTCAAAGGAATTACTGGCTGCCTTTGAGAAAGAAGCAGCTGAGACCAAAAGACCACGACTGATGCTCACAGCTGCAGTGGCTGCTGGGAAAGGATACATTGATAGTGGATACGAGATCGCTAAAGTCTCAAAGTGAGTATCAGTAACGGATGGCCATTTAACCACTTCGAAAAAAAGTGCAGTTAGAGTAATAATAATTAGAATAATAAAAATACCATTTATTTATAACGCACTTTACATTTGAAGCAAATCTCAAAGTCTTAAAAATAAATGGTAGGTAGGGTAGCTATGTGCTCATCAGATTGCGTGTGGAGCATTAAGCAAACTAACATTAATAAAATGTAATGGTAGGTTTTGGTAACCTGGGTGATAAACACCCCAAAACAAATCACTAATTCAATGTATGTGGAAAAGTGCACAGATACAATCATAACTATAGAAAGATACTTCTAATGTAAACGCTTACAAAATCTTTCAGTACATTGTAAAGTGAAATGCATGCATACAGAAGTTCACATGCCCCCTTCTTTTTTTTTTAAGAAAATGTGTAAACTCAGGGAACAAAAGAGGAGGGAAAGTTGCATTTATGCAAAAAGATCCTGTTTAATCCTCATATGACGTTTTAATGCATAAAACATGAGTCAATTAAAATCTCTTGTATTATTAAATACAAACCTACAAAGATGTGTATCATAGTTTCCTTGAAACCAGAGGTATAGGTGTTTGGTTTCTTTTATATTTTCTCATATCATCATGCTGTGTCTTACAGGTTCCTGGACTTTATAAATGTCATGACCTATGACTTCCACGGAGCCTGGGACACATTCACAGGTCACAACAGCCCTCTGTACGGCAGCTCTGTCGACCAGGGTGAAAACATCTTCTACAATGTTGTAAGTAAAGTCATCCAAAACTTGTTATTCTTGTTACGAAATGTGACCTTTGTATTTGATATGAGATCTCTGTGTTTATGTCACCTCACAGGACTTTTCTATGAAATACTGGGAAAAAAGGGGCGCTCCTCTGGAAAAGCTCATAATGGGTTTCCCCACATATGGCCGCACATTTCGCACATCATCGCTCGCTCACAGTATTGGAGCACCAGCCAGCGGGCCGGCCTCTGCCGGGCCCTACACCCGGGAAGCTGGATTCTGGTCCTACTATGAGGTCAGTGAAAGCAGCATTTAAAGAGATGCAAATGTAATACCACTCTAATGAAATGGGGAGACGTTAAAATCTGAGATATCACAAATCTGTTTAAGGATGTTTTAGTATCATTTTCTTCTGCTTCTACAGATTTGCACTTTCATCCAAGGAAGCAGTATCCACTGGATTGATGAGCAAAGTGTTCCCTACGCTATTAAAGGAAATGAGTGGGTTGGGTTCGACAACAGGCAGAGCTTTGAAATCAAGGTAATTAAGAACTTATTACCCTTCACATCAATGGAGATAATATGATAATGCCAATATATCACTTTTTCAACTTTCCCTATTGATTTGGCATTGGGTAGAGATGACAATAATAAAGCTGTAAAACACAATATTTAATACATGTGAATGAACAGAAGGGGGCACTCTAAGATGATAAATATGGCCACAGGTTTGTAGTCTTCTGTAAGTGGTTGTTCATGCACAAGCACCTAAAACAGTTTGTAGGCAGGTGACAGTCGTGTAGCTTAAATGATTCCACTTGTTTTTGTTAAGATGCACGCATGCATACATTTTTTCTAGTTGTAAAGAAATGTTGTGATAGCAATACATGAATTAATCACAGCTGTTAAATTAACCCTTAAGACTGAAAATATTGTCTCATTCTTAAAATGGTACGACCACCAAACTTCACATACTTCTTAACATGGTCTTCTTAAGGATGAAGTTTGGTTTTACTCCAAAGCATCGCTGCTTGTATTGTCTGAACATCACAATTATTTCTTTCTTTCATAGTTGTTTCTGTTTTTTTTCCATTTTCTTCCCCTTTTTTTTCAAAATTATGTAACAGATGCTGCACAATCACACTGCTATACTTGTGATTTAAAGGCGACATCACACCTCTATGGAAAAACAGGATGAACTTATTGAAATCCCTACATGTGATGCTTTATTGTATTTTATTGTTTTTGTTTTTCAGATTTGGTTTTGTATGTGCTGTCCTGTATATCATTTTGTCTTTTGTCACTTATTTTGTGTTTTATGCTCTAAGTACAAGGCAAATTCTCCTAGAGGCAATAAACATTTTGTTCATTCATCATTTAAACAAATTATTCACAATACACCTATTTCATTTATTCTGCTCTTATATTGGGATTTTATGTTGATGAGGAACAAAAAACTCTCTGAGTTTGAAATGTGACTTCTTTGACTTTAAATCAGCATTGTGTGCAGATCGTTATTTGGTTTTTACTCGTGCATAGGGCAATGTGTTGGTTCTGTTTCATGGTGTCAACATTGTGACACTCACTCAAATTTGTTAACAATAGCACTTTCAATGAGATTGTAACTGACCCAGTTTACATCATTTTAAATGTTATTTGTATGTACGATCTCTGGAGTAAAAACGTAGGAGTTAGTATTGAAATGACAAAACCTGTGAATAACCAAAGTACTCTCTGTTACTCATTTCCCACAGACAAGGTATCTGAAAGATAACAAATATGGAGGAGCCTTCATCTGGGCTCTCGATCTGGATGACTTCTCTGGAACCTTCTGTGGACAAGGGCCCTATCCTCTCATTGGTTACCTGCGCTCTCTTCTGCATTCAGGTAAACTAGTCCCAAACACCTGAATCACATGTCAAAGTGAAATCATCTGGACATAAAGAAAATTATCTCTTGACTTAAAATATGTTTTAAATTGCCAGACCTTCCAGCTCCCCCTCCTGTAACCACACATCCACCTGTGGTCTCTACGAGCCGTCCTGGCCCCGGCAACACCACACCTGCTGCCACTTCTGCTGCTACTGCTGCTCCTACAACCACCACTGCCCAAACTACAACCTCAGCAGTTGCTCCTGGAAGTGGTTTCTGTGGCGGGAAGACCGACGGCCTGTACACAAATGACAAGGAGAGCGGCTCCTTCTATCAGTGCGTCCACGGAACCACATACCTCCAGAAATGTCCAGCGAATCTTGTGTTTAGTGAAAAGTGTAAATGCTGCGACTGGGCTTAAATAAATACCTCATTCATGTAACAAAACTCTGTGATTATTTTTATTTTATTGTTTTTTTTATACATTCAACTCTAATTCCCCTTTTTGTGCATGATTGTGACAAAGCAGTAACTGCACAAAGAACAAAGGAAAGACTCAACAATAAACTGATGTTCTTATGTACAACATCGAGGGATTATTTCTTAGCTAAACGGTCTCTATATGGTCTCGACTACAACTCTCTATTGGGGCACAAGAGGCTTTTTCTTGCTTGATTTGTGAGAAGAGGATTGATTTTCTGGCAGGTCACTAACCCTTGACAAGAACTAAAGCTTTACCATGTCAGTCTTAAAAAACAAGTGCTGATGTCCCCCTTTTTTACCCCCATTATTATCACAAACCTCTATAGAAACATTAGAAGATATAAAAGGCCGAAGATGCTATAATGTCACAAGAAAAGAAATTAGGCATTTGAAATATATTGGAAAAGTTCTTATAGACAGTTTTTTAATAAATAGTAAAAATTACACAAATAAAGGTAAAGGAAAAGATTATAATAACCCCCACCCCCCCAAAACTAGCTTGGGATTTCTATTTTGGTTGCCATGGTATTGAAACATGTATTCACATTGTGTGATTTTCACTAGAAATGTATTGAAGTTTAAGAATCTGGTATTAGGACAACTCTTATATACAAAGGATAAATCCTTCCTGCATATTATCCCATTATGCTCTTTTGTAAAGTGTCTTGAGATAACACTTGTTATGAATTGGCGCTATACAAATAATGATTGATTGATTTTATGTGATGGACTGCACAGATTAATACACTGTGGAAAGTCAGTCACAGGATGTATGAAACATTCTGCATATATATATATATAAAGAAATGTTAAAAAAAAACATCTTGAATACTACCAAAACATTAACCAATATTTGTCAGGTCCAATTCTTAAACCAACAGCAGTTATTTGACTAACATGAAGCAACAGCCTGGTGCACACACTCTGGGTCAAACAACTTGTTCCTGGCTAATGATTATCATGTTTTGTGTATATTTATCTTCAGTAAAGGAAAGCTTCTCAGGACTCTGTCATACGCACAAACACCATGAGCAAGTTGATTCTTCTTGCAGGTAAGTCACATTTATTCAAACAGCTTGAAAATATTTTCTGTTTTTGACCTAATATGTTGTAATTAATCTGTCATTTTGAAGGCTTCTGGCTTTCCTTTGGAAGTTTGGGTGAGTTCACAATTTATATGAAATGTTAATATTTGTCAGACTTAGAAGCGACCGAAATTGATAAATGAGCTGACATTGTTTATTCCTCAAAGATGAATAAAACAACATTTGCTCTTTCGTGTTTAGTCTCGTCCTCCAGACTGGTTTGTTATTTCACCAACTGGTCCCAGTACCGGCCTGGCAATGGAAAGTTCATGCCTCTAAATATCGATCCCAACCTGTGTACCCACCTGATCTACGCATTTTCTGGTATTAATGAAGCAAACGAGTTGGTCACCATCGAATGGAACGATGATGAACTTTATAAATCTTTTAACGGACTCAAACAGAGGTCAGCCTTTCGTTTTCAAACACTATGCTAAACTGTATGAAAAAGAATCATAGCAGGTTTACTCATTTGGGTACTCCCACAGGAATCCAAACCTGAAAACACTGTTGGCAGTCGGAGGCTGGAACTTTGGAACACAAAAGTGAGATATTCATCTTAAACACAATGGATAAAGATCTGTGTATGTAATTCTTCATGGGAGCACTTTTCTTCCCCAAAACGATACCTAGGTTCACTACAATGGTGTCAACACAACAAAACAGAAATACATTTATCCAGTCTTCAATCAAACTACTGAGAAAATACAGTTTTGATGGACTCGATCTGGATTGGGAATATCCTGGTGCACGAGGAAGTCCTCTGGAGGACAAGCAGAGATTCACACTGTTGTGCAAGGTAAGACACAGAGATACTCGAGTTTAACTAATGTTTTACATAAGCCATGATGTCAATTTCTCATGAGTCTGTGGTGTACAGGAGCTCCTGGAGGGTTATGAGGCTGAGGGAAGAGCAACAGGGAAAGCCAGATTATTGATCTCTGCTGCTGTGGCTGCTGGAAAAGGAACCATCGATACTGGTTATGAAATCGCAGAGATGGCAAAGTAAGCCAAAGTGTTACACCCCACATTTTTCTTATTATTACGCTTTCATCATCTTGCATTGTTTCAGGTACCTGGACTTTGTTAATGTAATGACGTATGACTTTCATGGCACCTGGGAGACTGTGACAGGACATCATAGCCCATTATACAAGGGATCTCAAGACATCGGGGACCATGTTTACCTAAATACTGTGAGTACAGGGAGTCATTTATTAGCTCCGTCATCAATGTAAAGACGTTCTTAACAGTCCTCTAATGCCAACTCACTTTTCTCTCAGTGAGTGCAATATTATCTGTTGCTATTACTAACCTTTTTTTCATGTTTGACTGAGGTGGAAAAAATCAGTGCATCTCTGTAAAGGAAACAGACTTGACATCGTTTACAGTAGAAACACAAAGAATGTCACTTGAAGGTGTAAGGGAATTTTGTCAAACTAATCTGTACAACAGAATGATGAATGATTTCCTGGACTGACCCCCTGTGACCTACCAACAGGTAATTAGCATATTTTAAGAAAGGAGTGATCTCCTCTAAGCAGACGCTTTGCTATTTTTGCATCATTCTATTGTGTGGAGGTGTGGGTGCCTTCGGGCAGATGTTCTGATGTTGATTGTATGTGGGTGTGGTTGTTTTCTGTGGCATTTATTGTTTTAAATGTTCTTTGATGTGTTGAAACTGTATGAGGGTTATCTCTAGTTCAAGGTAAAAATCGGGAGAGAACCATGTCCAATGTTTTCTCTCCGTGATTCACGTCTTAAAGGTTTCCTGAATCATATTACATCGTGTTTGTTTTTCTTTAGAGAACTTGCAATTCTCCTATTTTTGGAAGAAATTTCTCTCACAAATGTCTGATGTTTCTCAGATAAGGAGCCATTATGGAGACTGAAAATGTCCTCCAAACATAAATATAATATATCAAAGAGGTTTTCCAAGTGGATTTTTACCTTCATTCAAGATTTGCCTCATGCTTTTAAACATCAGCCTTCTCCTGCAAGAATGAAATGCCGTTTAAAACTGAGAATTTGTGCAAGCAACTTCTTATCTCTAAGCATGCACTTATGGGCATTTTACTTTGCATAATTTTGACATTTCAGTGCATCAATGGGAATCATGACTTCTTTTCATCTTTGTATTGACATTTTTAGGACTTTGCCATGGGGTACTGGCGGGACCAAGGAACTCCCGTTGAAAAATTAAACATGGGCTTTGCAACATACGGGAGAACATTTAGACTGTCTAGTCAGTCCAGTCAGGTTGGAGCACCTGCCAGTGGTCCAGCTGCTGCTGGTGCTTTCACAAGGGAGGCCGGCTTCTGGTCCTATTATGAGGTGAAATAACCAAAAATGATGACATCATTCATGATCATGTCATCACACGGCTTCAATAAATCGATCACAAAATTTGAATTAAATGTTGTTTCAGATTTGCACGTTTCTCCAAGGGGCCAGTGTCCACTTGATCCAGGACCAGAAAGTTCCATATGCTATAAAACAAAGCGAGTGGGTTGGATTTGACAACAAAGAAA
Organism: Tautogolabrus adspersus; assembly: GCA_020745685.1. Lineage (NCBI taxonomy): Eukaryota > Metazoa > Chordata > Actinopteri > Labriformes > Labridae > Tautogolabrus > Tautogolabrus adspersus. Next base: position 21,308,306 of record CM036547.1, on the reverse strand, counting down.
GCTTTGAGACCAAGGTAGTCATGTGTTTTTTTTTTTACAATTTGGTTGCTAAGTTCAATGTGAAGGTTAAGTTCAAATTTTGCTACTGTTATGTATTCAGGTGCGTTACCTAAAAGACAACCAATTTGGAGGAGCTTTCATCTGGGCTCTGGATCTGGATGACTTTAATGGACAGTTCTGTGGACAAGGAAACTATCCACTCATCAACCATCTCCGCTTACTTCTAGCTTCAGGTCAATATATAGCTGGTTAAATAATTATTCTATAATCAAAAGGGTATTTATTTCTTGGCTTCAACTATACTAATAAGTTATTTTTTCCTACAGATCTTCCTCCCCTTCCCCCTACGGAAACAACCCCAAATCAGGCGGCTCCTTCTACAAAGCCTGACATCAAACCTCGTCCCAGACCTACAGTCACATCTTCATCCACAGTCCCAGACAACTTCTGCGCAGCAAAGATTGGTGGGGTTTATGCCAAACCAGATGCCCCTGGTTCATTTTACAACTGTGCCAATGGCATCACCTGGATCCAAAACTGCCCTGCTAATCTGGTCTTTAAAGAAGCCTGCAAATGCTGTAACTGGCCCTAAAGCTTGCATATCATTTAAAATGCCACGCAAAAAAAGGAAACACTAGGAACCCTAATTCTAATGACTTCAACATTGACAAGCCAGAAACAGTCAGACAGGTGCAGCGATGTATTCATGCAGACTTCTCTAACTTCACCACTTCACGGCCTGCTATCAAGGGAGAGCAAACTGTTGCTATATGAACGTATTTACCACAGCCTTGTAATATATCTGCTATAACAACCAGCTCACTATTCACGACATTAAAACAATCTCTTTTAAATGACCAAAGGTGTTTATAATGTAATTTGATGGGAATATTATGTTGTTTTTGTTTTACAGTGAAGGTAAAAAAAAAATCAAATGCTCAATGACATCCCTGAATCTAGATCCCTTAACACAAAACCAGAGGCTGCCATTAAAGATATGTTGGATTACTATCATGCCCACATAAGATGTTTGCTGACACTGTTGGTCAAGTTGTGGGTGCTATACAAATACATGTGGTCCAAAAAAATAACCCTCATCATGATTTAATGCTGGTGAAAATGTGTGGAGTCACTGCCTAGTTCCAAAGTTCAAGCCACTGACTGCAAACAGAGTCTTTCGCCCTGGAAACTGCACGGCTTTCACAACATTTCAAAGCTTACTTGGATCAACATCAGGTGAATGTCCTGTAGGTAGCTTTGTAACTGTGGTTCTCTGACTGGAGAGACTACCTCTCCACCCAGTTACAGATTCCATATTTACAGCGAACAGCCACCCCTGACAGCGTGAATAACTGACATACACAAGAAACGTTGTAGGCCGCCTTCCCAGGTATCCTATACATGTATAAGGCTAAGCGTGCATTATCACATCAGTCTTCCCTGGTCAACACCTGATTCTGAGCAACCTCAAGATTGAGAGATAGTCTCTTCACACAGAACAGGGGTACAATGTAACCCGCAGGTTTCTAGCATGCTCTCCACCCAGCAACATATTCAACATGTTCAGGGACTCCGGGAAGAATAGAATCAGTCTTACACTCCTGACACTACAAACAAATATACAATATTTACACTCCTGAGCTCCTCTTTTGGAGAGGAGAAAGAATAAAGTTCAATTTTTTGATCGGAGAGAACCTTATTGAGAAAGGCTGGATTAGGATGTAGCACTACACTCCCTTCGCCCCATCTAAACTTCCAAAGCTCCCCACGGACTGATACTGTAGGGCTTGCATGTCCCCTACTGTCCTTGCAGAAGTCAATGCCAACAGAAACACTTGTGAGTGAGCCATCTCAGGATAATCTACTTCATGGGCTCAAAGAAGGCCCACTGCAGAGCTTCCCGAACTAACTTCAGCTCCCCAGGCAGACTCTTTCCACGTATCAACCATCTCTGCCCACTTTCAGTGACAGGTACAAAGTCATTCTATGTTGCTGCTTAAATTATCATTTTATAACCCAAAGGATAAATATGTCTTGACTTTTACTGACTTTGTTTAGACTCATAGTTTGTTTTTTTCCTACAGAACTTCTTCCCTCTCACAAGAACACCCCCCAAATCTAGTCCATCTTCACCAACAATCTCAAACTTTTTTGCAAATAAAAATGATGATGGGTTTATGCTGAACCTGATGCCCTTCGCTCATTTTACCACTGTGCCAATGGAATAACCTGGATCCAAAGCTGCCCCACTAATTTTGGGTTCCAGGATGCCTGCCAATGCTTTGACCAGTGTGAAAGCTATCAAATAGTTTTGAATTCAAAATCTATTTTTCATTAACAGTGAACAAAGACATGCTCCATTATATATACAATAGAGAGAGTGTGCTCTCTGTTAATCTACCTCAAGGGATAGCCTACTTTGAAGTGAAATTGAATTAAAAATCTTTGAATCATAATTTTTTAACCTACCATTTTTTGTTCTATGCTTTCAATACAATAGTTTAAGCAGCAAAGCAAAAGCTCATGGGCTTCTTTCCATTACAATTCAAAATAACATTTGGGATATATGTACTGTAATTATTTGTCTCTTGAATAAACAGTGAAAAAGAGAATTAGTTTATATCATTCACTTTATCAAGAGCCTGAGCTGTTCAGGTTCAGGTTCCAATCACAAGTTGATCTGTAAAAAGCTACAGAGCCGAGAACACCAGAATAAATAATACATGAATAAATAACCACTAAGAAGCATGACAACAACTTCTCAGGCTGCTATCTCCGTCCCTCCATGCAAGGCCTTCATGAAATTAAAATGACCACATCAAGCAGCAAAGAGGAAAGACAAAGACATGATACACACACACTATGACTTGTTCCGCTCTATAATGGCTGCTGTAATCGTTTCTTCTACCAAACTCAATATTATGACGTTAAGGATTGGAAAAATACATCAAATTGGGGGGAAAATACATGAAATTTGATGAAACAACTTTGTAAACACAGACAATTTAATCAATTATATGAGTTCTGTTTAACTACTATTCAACATGCAAATTCAAATGCATCCAGTCCCTGCCAAGTCTTCTGGTTTTTATGAGGTTCTAGGTATGATGAACATCATAATCTTTGTTGCATCTGTTTGTTATGTAATGTGTAATAAAGAGAAAGTAGAGAAACGTGTTTTTATAAGGCCTGTTGATAAGGATGCAGAATGTTGTTGCTAAGCAGGTCACATGTTTACAATGCTGTGTGGTAGGTGTTGAAAAGGTTCATGGTTGAGCAACAACAGCTGTCATGCCCTGAAAAAATCTACATACATATGACACCTTACATATATATCCATGATCTTAATTACTATACGGCTGAAGACAAATACGAGCATATTAAGTTTGATCTTCATCTCAGAAACTAGTTATCCCTTTGTGGATTGTATTAAAAAGTCAAATATAGTCCCAGCAATGACCGAGCTGTGTTAGTAAATCTTTTTATTTCATAACAGTTGGACAGAGGGAAAGGTTAATATCTGTAGAAAACTATGTCTTCAATGCCCTTGCACACTAGTCCGTTTTTTTCTGATGCGTTTTTTGGATCCGTAATCCGGAAAAAAACACGTTATGGACAGACATCTTTCACACCAGGGTCCGATGCATTTATTTTTCTATTAATTCCGAAAATATGCAGTATGATTCAAAATGCCTCGTATCACGCAGAGTGCTCAAGCAGTGAAGATGATTTTGTGCTTCTTGCACTCCTTGAAAAAAAAACAACGACGGGGTCCGTCCCCATGAAAACAAGACAAGAGCGAGGAGAGTTTCACCTGTCAATAAAAAGAGAGTTTCCACCGTCGATAAGGAGCTGCAGAATTATCCCGATCACTTCCAGGTGTATTTCAGGATGTCAGTGGTCCAGTTTGAAACTCTGTCCTCTATACTGTAACCACACATTAACAAGGAACACCACCAATTTCCGCGAAGCAACTGATCTTGAACAGCAGCTGAGGGACACTAGGCCTACAGACACACACACACACACACACACACACACACACAGGGATGGATGCGAAAAAACGCAGAAAATCAAACCTGTTCCCAAAGAAGCAATGATGGACAAAAGTTTCAGAGTCAGTTTGCAAACATGATTTACATAACATGGGATCATATTTATGTTTTAACGTGCTTCAATTGTGTGCAAATCGCGTGCTTTAGAATGACCAAAAGTGATTGTAATGTTATTAAATGGTAAGTGGTTGCACATTTTCCAAACAACTTGACAAAATGTTGGCACTTTTTTTTGGTTTTTTTTGTTGTTGGTATACAATGCAAGTAAACAAGAACAAAAAATCGCTAACTTAGAGAGCCATAAATGATTAAGGATCTGTAGGAAGTTTTGATTACCGTCATTCCCACATAGAAATGTTGCTTTCCTTTTGTTACAGCTGTGCTGTATTTGCATGTTGTGTTGCCAATTGTCTTAAAATGAGAGAACAGACTTGTCATTCAGCAAACCTTCACATGCATTGACGAACAACGCATTTACAATAATTTGCCTGTCATTCACTTTAATCACTGGGCAGGGTAATGGCAGCACACAACAAAAGCATCTTAATTTGAAAAAGGAATGCTGTAAAATGCTTTGAATTAAACCCCACCAAAGGTGTGTCATAATCACACCCAGTATTAATGTTCTTAATTATAGTATAGCAGTCGTGAGAACACGTGTCACCGCTGCTGCGCCTTTTATCCACCTTATGTAAGTCACAAACATGCTGTATATTCGACAGCCTTTGAGGTGTGCCACTTAAAGGAGCTTGAATGGGAGGTGAGAGAGGAAAGAAAGTGAGAAAGATATAAAGGGGATCTAAAAATAGATAGCCAAGTGGTTATGACCCGAGCACCATTTCCGGAGGCTATAGTCCTCAGTGTAGTGGCCATGGGTTCAAATCTTTCCTTGGCCCCTTGCTGCATGTCATCCCCCACTCTCTACTCCCAACATTTCCTGTCTCTCTTTAGCTGTCCTATCTTATAAAGGCAAAATGGCCCAAAAAATACATTTAGGAAAAAAATTAAACCCAATTTTCTGCAAAGTAAAATATTTGTTTACTCCTTTTACATACACAAGAGATTTGTGTCTCAGCTGTTAATCTCAAAAGATTCCAATAGTTTGAGGGGTTAAGTCCCTGGTGAAATAAGTTGTTCTTTTGTGAACCAATCGGGCTTTAGAAACATTCGGATCACTATGTGATGAAAGGACACAATATCTGATGCAGACTAAAAAGGCTGAAACCAGCAGTGCAGCAAATGTATTCAGAAATGTCTACTAATATCTATAAAAATAGGTTGCTTACAAAAACCTAGATAATTGCACTAATGACTAGCTTCAGTGCTCTTGCATTGTATTCCTCAAAACTAAAAGCTTATGTACTGCGGCTACACACAGTCACATGAGTTATGTCGGCTATGTAGTCAATGCTAGTTAACTTTGCACCAGGTTATTATTTTCTGTCATACTTGTGGTGCTAAAGGTCATGTCACCTCTTTACAAATGTAGACATGTGTTCTTTACTTTTTAGAAATGTAAACAGACCTACAGTATGTGAAAGATTTGATGAGACTTCACTGTTGTTGTCAATGGCAACTGGGGGTTAAAAAAAACATCTCAATAATTATAAAGTAGAAAGCACCATCAGGTAATTAAAGTATATCTGGTAATTGTTAGCCTCATCTCCACTGTCAAGTTTATTTTAAGGTTTTCCGCCATGTACTTATCATGTGTCCCAATTTGCAGAGGAATCTCTGACAACAAAGGCTGCCGAAATGCACAGGATATCTAGAACATCACACTTAACCTGCTGATTGACAAGTATGTCAATCCTGAACCTCAATAATCTCTATGTAAACATTAAGAAGGGTTTTAATGTTTCAAATTTACATGTGGGTTTCCTTGTGGGTTGTATGTTGGTAAAACATCATGTTGAATAAAGCAAAGAACAAGTGAACATAAAAGCTCCATAAGGAGGAATCATAGGGATTACCCGATAGCAGTTTATTTCATTGACTTTACAGAATACACAATGTCTCATCATTTAGGTTCCAGTGCATTGAAAAGGCAAAACTGCCAGGGAAAGGTGGTAACCATTGACCAAATGGCACAAATATCCAGTATAAGGGCATACTGGATATACTCTACAAGCTTTATCCCCCCAGAAGTTTGAATTATGACATTCTGTGGCATGTTGTGCTCTGAGGAGTTCTGGTTTTATGCAGTATAGATTTACTGACTGTACACAGGATAAAAATACTAATAGTCATGGGAGGTTAGCATTCTGCTAAAGAGGACAGATGCAGCCAGAGCAGCTCTCAGGAAAGCAAGAAACAACCTCTCAAGGAATCAAGAGAGCAAAACAGCAGCAAGCAGAGAGGATTAACAGTCATTTCAGAGACAACAGGGTTTTGTAATCCTTGTGGCAGGGAATCGAGGCAATCAAGGATTACAAAACTCCCTTCAGGTCTGTGATGGTGACCCCTCTCTACGTCCCTGACCAGCTTTATCACTTCTATGCACGTTTTGAGGCTTAAAAAACACACTGATCCTGAAAGCTCCACCTCAGCCGGAAGAACATGCTCTGTGTTTCACCCTAACCAGAATTAGGTGAGTTCTCTCTGGGATTAACCCCCACAAGGCTGCAGGACTGGACCAAGTACCTTGGCGGGTACTCAGGGACAGCGCTGACCAGCTGAAAGATGTCCTCACAGACTTATTTAAAACCTCCCTGCATCAGTCTGTTGTTCTGTTGTGCCTGAAGTCGGCCACCATTATTCCTGTGCCACAGAAGTCCTAAGCATTTTGTCAAAATGATTATCACCCCATAGTTTTGACAACAATAATAAAGAGTGCTTTAAAAGGCTGGTCATGCAGCCCATCAGAAACTTCTTCTCCTCAAAATGTGGAGACCCATCAATATGCATACAGAGCTAACAGGTCAATGGATGATGCAGTATCAACTATTAAAACAGATTGATTAACCAAAACTGTCGCGTCTGGTAAGAATGCGTGTATAAAAATACCATTAAAACTCTAAACATCTGACTCTACTCCAAGAAGAGCATTGTAAATGATTGTGAATACGGGCCAGGGTGTTTATTCATACCAACACTTTATTATACATCTTTTAACTAGAGTTTCTCCCTGTGTTGGTAAAGCTGATGCACTGTTGATATTTTGCTGGCATCACTCTACCTCCATTTGGTAAAGCTGATGCACTGTTGATATTTTGCTGGCATCACTCTACCTCCATGTGAATCTGCTCCTCTGATTCTAGGCCATTTTACACTTATATTCCTCAACAGCACTTAACGAAGCTCTGCCATTACACTTAAACCCTGAACCATCAGTTCTGTGATATCGCTTTCACAGGGTGTGATTGAACACAGCATTCTGGATGCGCAGCGTGTTTAAAAAAAGGTAAAGTGTCACATACACACACAGCTCTGTCCGTCCTGCCTCTTACCCTGTATACAGTCGACAAGTCGTTAAAGAGACACAATATCCAATCCTGAATAGGCTGTGTAAAAGGGGTTTCTGGCTCAAACAACTCAAACACACCGTTCACGGCTGCATTATACTGATTGTTACAAGATGTAATGAAATGTGTGAAGCCAATCACAAAGGTTATATCTACTGGGTCAGATCTGCTAATACATACTTACAAGAGCTGTTTTTGAACTAGGTTTTCAACTGGTTATGAATTTTTCTTTGATTTCAGTTTAAGAGCGTCAAGCTTTAAGGGTGTATGTAAAGCACTGAGGATCTTTTTTAGGTTTTTGATTAGGTATATTGATAAAGTTATTGGAAGATGAAAACTAACATTTATTGCCACCCATTAAGCAATGCTACTCACATGACTTGAAAAAAAAGTAGTCCACACATGTGTATCTTCCTTTTAAAATCAAATTTAGTAAGCTCTTTGCCAACAATTGCTTTGTGAGCACAGGTAAGACAGTTTAACAAGATGTGAACAATTTAAGCCTATAAGGAACTGTGCCCATATAGCTACAGCAGTATAATAGCAGGAGGCTGAACGAGTTCCAGAATCAGAATCAGATTTATTGACCAGGTATGTTTAACACACAAGGAATTTAACTTCGGTAGACTGTGCTCTCTTTGTACAAAGGTAAAACATTAAATATCAACAATAAGCTAAAAAATAAACAAATAATTAAAGACTAATATGTACAAGAATAAATAAGATAATAGTGCAGTGGTGAGTAGTGCAAAAAAGATGCTGAAGTGAAGACGAGGTAGATATTTTTACAGTATTTACATTAAAGAGTGTGTGCAGATGGTAATTTAAATAAAATAAAGATACTATATATTTGCATATATGTACATTCACAGTTTTGTTCCAGGGTTATTTCACAGCAGCAGGTCTGACACTCTCTGACTGCTTAGCGTTCATCAGAGTGACAGCCTGGGGGAAGAAACTGTTCTTATGACGGGTTGTTTTGGCGTACAGTGATCTGTAACGCCTGCCGGAGGGAAGGAGTTTGAAAAGTTTGTGTCCGGGGTGTGAGGGGTCTGCAGTGATGTTACCTGACCGTTTCCTGGCCCTGGCCCGGTATAAGTCCTGGATGGGGGGAAGGTCGACACCGATGATCTTTTCTGCAGTCCTGATGGTCCGTTGCAGTCTGTGTCTGTCCAGTTTGGTTGCAGAACCAAACCAGACAGTGATGGAGGTGCAGGGAACGGACTGGATGATGGCGGTGTAAAACATGATCAGCAGCTCCTGGGGCAGGTTGAACTCCCTGAGCTGACACAGGAAGTACATCCTCTGCTGGGCCTTTTTCCTTAGAGTGTCTATGTGGGAGGTCCACTTCAGGTCCCGTGAGATTGTGGATCCCAGGAACCTGAAAGAGTCCACAGTAAACACTGTGCTGTTCAGAATGGTGAGGGGGGGAGTGAGGGGGGGCTTCTCCTGAAGTCCACTGTCATCTCCACAGTCTTGAGCGGGTTCAGCTCCAGATGGTTCTGACTGCACCAGAGAGCCAGCTGTTCCACCTCCCGTCTGTAGGCAGACTCGTCACCGTCCTGGATGAGTCCGATGACGGTGGTGTCGTCTGCGAACTTCAGGAGTTTCACAGAAGGGTCCCCTGAGGTGCAGTCATTGGTGTAGAGGCAGAAGAGCAGAGGGGAGAGAACACACCCCTGGGGGGCGCCAGTGCTGATTGTCCGGGTGCCGGAAGTGATGCTCCCCAGCCTCACCTCCTGCCTTCTGTCAGTCAGGAAGTTGGTGATCCACTGACAGGTGGAGGCAGGCACAGTGAGCTGGCTGAGTTTACGGTGCAGGATATCTGGGATGATGGTGTTGAATGCCGAGCTGAAGTCCACAAACAGGATCCTAGCGTAGGTCCCTGGGGAGTCAAGGTGATGCAGGATGTAGTTCAGACCCATGTTGACTGCATCCTCCACCGACCTGTTTGCCCGATAGGCAAACTGCAGGTGGTCCAGCAGGGGGCCTGTGATGTCCTTCAGGTGGCTCAACACCAGTCTCTCAAAGGACTTCATGACCACAGACGTCAGGGCGACGGGCCTGTAGTCATTGAGTCCTGTGATGGCAGGTTTCTTTGGGACTGGGATGATGGTGGAGCTTTTGAAGCAGGAGGGCACTTCACACAGCTCCAGTGATGAGTTGAAGATCTGCGTGAAGATGGGGGCCAGCTGCTCAGCACAGACTCTCAGGCAGGAGGGGGACACACCGTCTGGTCCTGGAGCCTTTCTGATCTTTTGTTTCATAGGAAACCACCGGATGCATCTAGTTCCAGTAAATGTTTGTCAAAATGCAGTACACTTCTGTACTTTGTGTATATTTTGAACATATAAAAAGAGAAGTAATAAGCAGACAGATTGATTGTTATCTATAACTTACCTATACAGCGTTATTATCTTCATGAAGTTATGTTTTCGGTTTAGTGTGTTGTGAGCAGTTTATTTTCTATCTCTAAGTAATTAGATGTCCCTAACATGATTACACTGCTGTGCCCTTCCCTTTGAATTCATGAACACTTAGCCTCATTTGACACATTTAAAGTCAATTCCAAAAAAGAGCTGTCTTTGATTGTGAGGAATAAAAAAGGCTTAACAATTACAATGCTGTTATGCTACATTTGGTTAAGATCCTCTACTGATCTTGCTTTAAAGCTTAAAACCACCTAGCTGAAATTGTTTTACACGTGAAAAACAAACTCTGACAGCTGCTTCATTTGCATGTGTCTTGATCTCAGTATGTGATTCATGAACATTTCTAAATGAGTCATTATTGCTTATAATTACTGATAATTGCAGTGTCCTCTGTGACTTTCCAAAAAGACATATTTGATTTGGGATCATCTAAAGATAAGTTGACAGTGACCCAGTTTCTATCAGTGCACCCTTTTTTATAATTGTCTTCCAATCAAATGATAATGCTTTGGACATGACCACTATGCAATAATTAACCCCACCCATTTTCTTTGGGATTTTGCCACACCCTGTCAGACCCTTTTAAATATCAAGTCAGACATCTGACAGTCATCATCCAGTCTGAGAGGAGAACGGTGTATGAACCTTATACCATCATCTTTGTAAGTATTCTTTTTTACTCTTATTCACCGACCTTCATATTCACAGATTTAAGATTCTTTTTTAAGATATATTTTTGTTTTTCTTCTAGCATTGACTGTGTTTTCTTATCCAATATTCTGATTTAAATTCAAATGATTGCAGACGCTGTTGATTACTGGTTGAAACTACAGTACAGTATACCCTCCATTCTTCAAGGTAAGTCAAAATATTGTTGGTCAAGTCAAAAACAAAACTGAATATTTTGAGGCATGTGCTTGGATTCGTAAATGTGATGGCAGAGTTGTGTTTTCCTCTCAGTTACTTTTAAAAGGCTAAATACCAGCAACAACTTTATTTCCACTTTGGATGTATACTTATCGAAGTTTCTAATTCAAACACTGGCGGCAGCTAGCTGCCTGGTGACACTGGTGGACACACCTGATGAATTTGACCTACTAGCTGGAGAGGGTGTGGCTGGCATGTTCATCAAACAGAGCGTAAAACCGAATTTCCCCTGGCGGGATTAATAAAGTATAAATTATTATTATTATTTAAACTCAACAAGAGAAACAAGATTCTCAAATTAGTTCCATCAACTGTTTCTTTAAGCTACTTAATCTCGCTTGAATGACTTCCTGGGGCATTTTTGTCACAAAGGTGGAGGAGAAACTTTAGGCTTGGATGTGTCTTGTGATGATGTGTGATACATTATGGTGGGCTGACTTTGTGCAACAGCTGTAAGAATTAGCACCATCTGAAAGTAAACAGTGCCTTTAAAGTTTTAAACTAAAAAAAAAAAAAAAAAAAAGAACTCTGTAGCTATTTCCTTGGAGCAACATGTTTTGAGTTAGTACACATTCAGTACAGGTCATAATGATACGATACTTTGGGTACCTGAATTAGCAAAACTTCAAGATTTGTATTTCTTTTCATCCAAATAGCAACAAGATGTGGAAGCTAACTCTTACTGCAGGTAAGGCACACTGATCAAGAATATGTTTTCCTAAAGAGCTGCTTCAACAAATTCAAACATTTCATATTTTCTCATTCCTTTTGTATTTAACCTTAAACTTACTATTTTGTCTTTTTAAAGGTCTCTGTTTGATCTTCACCTGCTTGGGTATGTTCATACACATATTTATCCTAATTAGCAGTCTTACCACCATATACCGTATTATCCTTCAGTCAAGAGGTGCAATAATATAACCACCATTTATTGTCTTTAATACTTTCATAAATCAGAGAGAGGGAAAATGTGTACTCTTCAGAGCACAAGATATCAACAGCCATGCTCAGTAATATTTATATTTTGGTGATCAAACCTGATTAAATAACAAATAAACACAAGATCTGATTCTTATTCTTCCAGATATTTCTTGTAATGGAAATCCAGCTCCTGCCACAACACCTCCGAGCGACTTCTGTGTTGGAAAAAAAGATGGACACTATGCTGCTCCAAATCTCCCCAATTATTTTTACAGCTGCGTCTATCACATTGGGTATGTCCAACCATGCCCACACAATCTGATCTTCAGAGAGGACTTGCAAAAATGTGACTGGCCCAAAGCACATTACTCTCATGGAACCGACACATCTTCATCCGACACAGCAACCAAAACTACTAGGCCCAACCTCACTGTTCCTGAACACTTCTGTGTCGGAAAAAAAGATGGGCACTATGCTGCTCCAAATCTCCCCAATTATTTTTACAGCTGCGTCTATCATGAAGGGGTTGTCCAACCATGCCCACACAATCTGATCTTCAATGAGAAATTGCAAATCTGTGACTGGCCCACAGCAACTTACCCTATTGGAACCGACACACCTCAACCCGACACAGCAACCAAAACTACTAGGCCCAACCTCACTGTTCCTGAACACTTCTGTGCCGGAAAAAAAGATGGGCACTATGCTGCTCCGAATCTCCCCAATTATTTCTACAGCTGCGTCTATCACATTGGGTATGTCCAACCATGCCCACACAATCTGGTCTTCAATGAGAAATTGCAAATCTGTGACTGGCCAAAAACCAAACATTCCCATTAAGCAAATAAATGATACAAAAATTGTGATGGCACAGGCAGTACGGTCTTTAGATCATCAGGTCTTTGTTGTAACCATTCTTAAAGAGTTGCACAGGAATCAAATCATGGCAGTCATCACTTTTCTCATAAACAGATGCAGGGGGGGTGATGGGGGGAACTATATAAGCTGTTATATGATGAATGTCATCAGATTGTTTACTAGTCATTAGTAAAACAAACCTTACTCTTTGTTATATTATATTTGATGTATCAATATATCACAAGAGAATTTCTTGAACTGTAAATTGATGCTGTACTTTAACATGTTGGGTGTTTTGGTTTTCAACTATCAATATTAAATCTGACATATCTTACCTATTTGATCGTTGAGTGTAATATTGTTGTTGCCATTTTTGGTGTTTGTAAATGTTTTGGCATTTTCTTGATTAGTTGATGTTTATTCATTGCTTTATTGGATTGATCTTTGATCATATTACCATATCAATGTAATTTAAATACAAATGAAGAATAATTGAATAATTTATCAATTACATAAAGCACATTTCAAAAACTATAAATTGTTTGAGGGGAAAACTACACAAAGTATTAAAACAATTCAACCTACTGGCACTTATGCAGACGCCATTCAAATCAATGTAAGTTTAAGACGACAAGGAAAGACTCTTGTTTTTCCATCACTTTTTGACAATCAAGCCAATTACTATGAAATTCTCAGAAGTTGAAATAGAACAATGATGGAGAAATGTAGTCTCTTGTGAGGATAATCTGAATAAACAGAGCTCCACAGAGATCTCCATCCAATCTTAGACTCATTAAATACAACAACATATCATGATTCAAACATTTTGTTTTGTTAATGTTAGTATTTTGCAGTTCAACTTTGTTTAAGGCTAGGTGGTTAGCCTGCTAGCTGATATTTACAGTATTTCCATCCTCTCCATGTTGTGCCCCATTAAATGACATGTTGCATTTGACTAAACATAACATGGTTAATGAAAAGAATAAAAACACAATTTCACTGTTAAACAACTATGAATGGGCAACAAACTATTACTGTACCTAAATCACCAGCAACTACTTGATTATTTGAGATACTTTGTACAAAGGATGAATTTCATTCATGTGTGCAAACAAACTTCATGCTACACTTGCATAAATCCGTGTCCAAGTGTAGGGAGCTTGCCCCTTCTGACTGGAATAAGTCATTACATGAAAGCATCCTCCATGTTAACATATGGGACATGAGCCAAACTATAAATACAAAACACATACATTTTGTCTCGTCATACTGAAGTTAGTTTGTATCATGCTGATATATGCCTGGGTGTTCCTTATTTCTGAAGAGTTTAGTTTTAATTTGCTATTTGGTGCTACATTAGAGGGTACAACAGCACGGCCCGGTTGTTCAAAAGGTGTAATCCAGATAAGAATGATCCAGATCTGGTAATTCCGTTTTTGTTTCTCAGGATCACGTAATTCAGTTCACTTTCGTCCAGGTTGCTCAAATAAAAACTGGATAGGATCGCCCTGATCCGGGGACAGATTACCAAACCTGAATTATCAGTGCTATAAATCGAAAGCAGGGGGCACCGAAATCCACACAACATGAACAATCCCCATAGGCCTTTTTAATCCATCATGTTATGTTTGATATTAATATCTATTTGGTGGAGTATTTCATTGGCAATTAAAGCCTTTTTATTCTGTAAAACCATGTCTACCTAACCTACTACAGCATAGTGGGGAGGCAATAATTCAAGTTGAAAATATTTTTTTAAAAGTTGGGCAGAACAACCCCAACCAACATGGGGTCATATTAGGTGTTTTGTTTTGAGATTGAAAAAAAACTAAAGAAAAAGCATTACAAAAACCAGAGTTCCCTGTTTTAGACTGAACAGGTTTAAACATTCATTTATCCCTGTTTCCATAAAAAAGTTAAATAGTGGCAAATAAGACTGATAGGCACTGGAATTGTCTTTGTGTGTTCGCACTGGTATTTTAAGAACCTGGTGTATTTATGTATTTATATACTTAGTTAATGTTTATCATTTTATGCAATGTTTGTCGTTGTATGTTCGATGTGAATGATGAGGTTGATTGTTGTCTTTTTTATGGCTGCAGCATGGGTGAAGAGCCCAAGACAAATTTCTCACTTTGTGAGACAATCAAGTTAATCTTGAATCTTGAAGATAAAGCATTACAAAAAGACCTTGGATGGTCATTTTTTTAACAGCCAGTCCTCTGACCAGAAAATGACCCTGACCAGTAGACATCAAGAACATAAGCATTGATTAAATGTTTTTAATCATTTAACTTTTGACATCATTATTTGGTCATTCCTTTTTAATTATTGTCTTGACTTTAGCGCACAGCATACTTTATTTTGTATTGAGTCCAGATTATACATTATTCATAGAATATCATGCATCATAAAAAATCTTTTGAAATAAATGGATTAAAATAATATTACATAAATATTCTACCTGAAACAAGTTGTACAAAATAGTGGTGTCAAATTGCAGTTCATTATTAACTATGTTTATCAGTTCTAATTGTCTTGTTTGACCACTTGGTTCACTTTTGTTACATTTCTTCCCTATAAACAAGTCTGATTCCAGCCCTCAGCTAGGATCAGGATTATCCTGGTTTTAGTTTGGATCAAAGTAATCCTGATCCTGCTCAGAAGTTTTGAACAACACAAACTAGAGGTTTGATTTGGATAAAAACCAGGATTGGATTACCTGATCTTATCCGATTATGGGATCCTGTTTTCACTGTGAACAACCGAATTTCAATAATATTCAATAATAATAATAGTAATAATGAACTGAATTTCAAGATTTGATCCTATCGGACAGGATTAATCCTGTTGGATTCCTTTTGAACAACTGGGCGCATCAGATTAGCAAAGAAGAGGGGGAATGGAGAAAACTTAATGAGCACTCAGACAATTGTCACTGAACTTTATTGCTTCTATAATGGGAAGAGGCAGACAAGCGTAGTTCATAGTCATACAGTATATAGTCAATACCATGTACACAAACAAAGCGGCTAAAGAGCAGGAAAATGTTGGGGTTTCTTGGCGATGACCCAGTTTCAGCTGAGTTGTTGGAGAAAAACATATAATTTGTAACTGATCATAAATGTTGACCATTTGTTGCAGCTTGTATGACTTTTGTATAAAATCATTATCACGATCAAGGTTGTGATTTTGTACTGAATATCAGATCACTGTGATTATCTTTGTCATTCTTCCTTGTGCCTTGGACTGAATCACAACAGTGGTGATATTTAGAACAACATCATAACATCAAGCGAGATACTGCTTGAATGTTTTACATGTTCACCACATTACTATTTATAGTGACATCTAGGCATGCTGATCAATGGTAATTATCATTATGGCACAGGAAGAGAGGACTTTCAATTGCTTCTCAGGTAATTAGTCATTTGAATGTGTAAGCTCCCAATATGCAAAACTTGGTTAGAGCCAGAATCAAGTGTGATGAGGTAAACTTGCAGAGGACAAACACTGCCCTCTATTAAACCACATGCGTGACTAAAAATCTAAAGGCTGTTAAGGCGAGTTCATCCTTGGTTCAAAATAAGATGTAGCAATCTCTTCCTTCATAAATTATTTTGGGTCATTAGAGAGCGCTAATGTGCTGCTCGGCCACTCCCCACAAGGAGAATGACAGATCTTCACTGAATAAGATTACATTAGTTTTCAACAAAGGCTATATAAATATATAACATTTTAAGAGGGCAAGGTAAATATGATGTAGTTATTGAGTAAAATGTATAACTTCAATACAAAATTAGATTTAAAACGTTCCACGTGTCTAAAGTTATTGGTGACATGTTTCAGGTATTCTTGGCGCGAGACTCCAGCTACCCTGGGCCTCCATTGATTCATGTTTTAAGTTGCACATGCGCATGTCGTTCTTTTCAATACAAGAGATAGGAGCTTCCCAGGGCATTAGAAAATATGCTCATGAAATCATTACACACCACCACCTAAAAGTAAGCAGCAGAGGGATACGTCCAATGAACAGAGACAAAAAGAGCAAATGTCACTTGATCCGAGCATTGACTGTTTACAAGTTGGATCAGAAACCAGACTAGCATAAGTCAGCAGTTTGTTTAATTCATCTCCACAGAGTTTAGGAAACATTACTGTTATTGCAAATGCATCTGGTGTTGTGTGTTTAGTATTTTAAGTAAAATAGATTGTTTTCTAAGTTAAGATTAACAAGAAGCTAATTCTGTTAGCCAGTTAATGGTATTTTCCAGTATGTGTTACAATCAAGCTAACAAACTAAGCTAACATTCCTGTCCATCTGTGAGAAATTGTGCCCATCCCTGGCAAACAATGCACCAGCCGCCAAGGCACAACAGGCACATGCAATTACAAAGGAGGAACCAGTGGTTCCTGCTCAGGACTTGGGCTGCATGATTCTTGCTAAAATTTAAATCACAATTTTTCTCCCTGCGTATTGAGATCACAAGATTCTTATTTTTTCAACAACAAAAATTCTTTCACTCATACAAAAACATATGCTGTCTAAGGCTTTCCGCAGACATATTCCAAAATAAATCGCTGGATTTAAACTAAAAAGTCTCTTGAAAATGCATCTCTTTTCCTTTCTTATTTTAGACCACTTAAAGTGAATAACTTAAATGATGTAAAGTTTTATGGCAGAATCATGGGCTAATTTACAGTATGGCCTGATTCATGAATTAAATACGTGTTTTGAGTTATGCTGTGTGAGTGCAACTTTGTGATGAAAATAAGTTAAATGTGATTTGTTCTGAATGTGTAGGGAAATACAAGCAAGTCAATCTCCACCATGTAGAAAGTGATCATATGTATGAATGAAACAAGCTCGAGATTGTTTGTTTTTTTAGGATTAATCATGCAGCCCTTCTCATGACTGAGTGTGACATAGCACCCTGAGGGACCACTTTCTCAGGAAGGATCAAGAGGTGACGAAGAACCAGAGACAACACATGCTTTGTAACTCAAACTGTAACAAAGAATGAACATCATCTTGTATGATGATACAAGCAGCTAGACTTGATGAGCTGAATCTCTCAAACATCCCAACTCCACCTGTCATTCCTTATAGGAGAGAGGCCTACACAACAATCCCCTTAAAAATGATTAGTTGTACTGTATATGAATCTGTTGATCTATTCAAGGCATCTTGCCCAAAATAGAGTTCCTCTATCACTCTTCAGGTAACTTTACTCAGTTAAATAACTTTAACATTAGCACTATTTAAACCAATGTCTGTCAATATGCACTCCTGAAAGAAATACTGGTTTTCATTAGTGATTAAAGGGATACTGCACCCGTTGAAACATGAATCTGTATAGATATTGGGTCATACATGTAGTAGAAGTGTAAAATGAATTTTGAAGTTGGTTCTTGACCGAGAAAAGGCAGAAAGTGTCTTTTTGGCTCATGTGGATGAAAGACAACAACTCCCAGAATGCACAGCACCACAGGCCACTCCAACTGAAGCTAGGGTGCTCTATTTACAGTCTACAACACATACGGCCGTTTCCTCAACTGATTCCATGATTTCTTTCAGAAGGAATTGGCATCTTAGAAATTCCTGGAAGCAAACGGACTCTATGTCTGTGTCCATAGGCAAACAGTGAGAGCACTTACACCGCCAATCCGCCCCAGCTCGAGCCAGCCCGGACTCCTCGTCCTTACTGCCGCTGACAGGCAGGTCTTGTGCCTCGGTTGACCTGCCTGTTGGCAGCAGCCGCCTCCGTTTCCTCCATCAGCCTCAACTGCTAGTCGCTATATTGCGGCTCGTAGAGATAGCCACGAACATCCGATTCCAGCACAAGACCTTCAGAATCCCCTTCATCCATGTCAGTTTGAAGTTGAAACATACTTTTTTCGCCATTCTCGGTTCTTCTCAGCTTTCTCGACAAAGCCTGTTAGCATAGCTTCCTAACAAGATGGCGGACTTTGCTTTCAGATTCTGGGAGTGAGGTCCCACCCACTGATCTGTAATAGGTCTGTAGCTTCAGTGGGTGGAAAACATGAGGAACTAGCGATGTAGTTTCACCCCCTCTAACCAAAACAGCCTCCGATGACACAAAATGGCGATTTTTGCTTCATCGGAGGCTCCTTTTCAGACAAGAAATATGGAGCTTTCCCGTCTCAGGGGAAAATGAGGGCGGGATGCACGACCATTCAAAAATACTACCAGGTTTCTAATGATACAAAGCTTAATGCAAATGGGTGAAGTATCCCTTTAATAACAACAGTTTGGTAGGTAGGTGTTTCTCGCCAAATTGGGTGTGTGTCTTCCAGTAAGAATGTTTATAACAATGTTTTTGGACATGCCCTTTCTAATGATGCTGTTAGTTAATATCAACCCATCAAGATTTGATTTCTTTGTTATTGAAGCTAACTATTAATGGCCGTCTGTTCTCATTGGTTTGTTCTTAATAATAGTGTTATTAAATGTCGTTAACATGATGATGCTGTTTTGCTCTGCCCTACTTATTATAGCCTTGTGATATGTTGTTATTGTTGAGTTGTCTTTGTCTAGGTGTCATTTGACATACGTTACATCACATCATAACGTTGTTTTCTTTTATACACATTTGTTGATTTGGGGAATTCTTTTAAACATTCGTTATGTTCATTATTTCATGTTATCTTTGGCATTGGAATTAGGCTTCAAACGGAGTCTGAATAATGAGTGCTTGAGATTGGAAATATTTTATAATATATCCATTTTATGCCATTTTGATACTAGTACAACTTAAAGGTCTTTTAATAAAATACTTGTGAGGTTACAGACTGCTGTTTGAGATGGTGTTGTACTTGACAGTTTTATATTTTATATGACCTGAATATGAGAAACAGAACTACTGGAGAGAAAATTAGAAACATTCAATGTTTTACAGCCCATTACAAAAACATCAAAACACAATCTCCGCATACAGGGGGGGATGTCCGGTGGTCTAGGATGTGCAGATACTGACCATTTAACCACAACATTACAAGAATGAGATCAGACACAGACCTTTGTTTGAGGAAAAGGACCACAGAATGATTGCAGCACTATTGTATTCTCTTCAGCGAGTGGTTTAACCTTCTTGGTCATTCTTAGCAAATATCAAAAAATTAACTTGTAGCATTGAATCTGATACAGTTTCATCAAGAAAAATAACTAATCATACAGTTTGTGTGATCTGGTGCTTTTCTATTGGATACAGTATTAAACTGATGACTGAAGGGTTCTTATTCTCCCCTAGAAGACCAAAGCCCCTAGCTCACTTTTTAAAACGTGATACTTGAAAGTTGAAAGGGCTTGGCATTTCAGGTGACTTCACCCAGCTTCCATCATGCTTAACAATTAGACAATAGTACTTTTGACAATGCAAAATTGCACTAATTATAGCTGTCCTTTTTATTTTTGCCACACCTTGTGAGGTGTCTCCCTGTATTAAAACTCCACAGCCGTCAGTCACCAGTCAGTCACAGTAGAAGGATAGTACATGCTTCTTTCAACATTATTTCTGTGAGTATTCCTTTAACTTTGAATTTATAAAACTAAATATTCTGTTTATTGAATATGTTTATGAATCTTGAATCTTGAATCTTGAATCTTGTATTAAAGTTGTTTCAAGATTAATTGCAACAACTGCTTCGTCTCTCGAACTAGCTCACAAGCTTCACTGGACATATTTCAGCCAGAGAGAGTACAACAAGCTGGCTGTTTCTCTTCTAATTCAGATTTAGCTAATGTTAAGATTTGTTGAAATATTGTTAGGATTTTAAGCATTAAAGTTGTGTTGTAAGACAAAGGCAATTCATTTATCCAAATGTGTACCAGTTAAGTCAAATCAGACCTGACCTGATTTTCAATGGGATAAAAATCACATAAAGAATAACAAGTAAGCTAATATCAAAGCAATTGCTTCACTAGCAACAAGAGCTGGATCAGTGGTTGAAATGTTGTGGGTGGCTGCTGAGCATCATAACCTTTCCACTTCCTTAACTTTTCCATTTAGCAGCTCCAATCGTTATTTTTTCCACGTTTTTAAATATTTGTTTTGATTAAATTGCAGTTTTTGTTGGGTAATAAAACAAACAATATCTTTCCCATTGATTCCAGATGCTGTTTGTTCTCTAATTGAAACATTATCCAACCCTGATATAGGTAAGTAAAACTACTGTGAGTCCAGTAAAAGGAGGATTTAGAGTTTGAAGCAGGTGCCTCATTTTCTCTGGCCAGTATTCTTTTACTGTACAATGAAACTCTAAAGTACTCAGTTTTAATCTCTGAACTAGTACTTCACGATTGTTCATACATTAAAAGCTGCAGTCTAAAAGCTTGAGATAACTAAAAAGATGAATCCTAGTCAGTTATAAGGGACTTTATGATTGAAACATTATAAAATGCTTTGAAAAAACTGCATTACTTATTAATTTTGTGTTCCATGAAACAAATTTAATTTTAATTGAATTATTTTAAATTAATTTTTCATACTTTATTAATCCCTGAGGAAAATTCAGGTTTACACTCCGTTATTGAGAGACATGCTTCTCACACACATAGGCCCAAAATCACACACATGCAGGAATAGGACTTGTGGACATGCATTAGTGGACAGATGTCAGAGTAAGGCTGCTATGCAGGGAGCGTACCAGAGGTGTTGGAGGTCCGGTGGTTCTGTAGTTACCAGACCAACTTCTATACTTTGGTCCTACCCGGGACTTGAACAGACATCCATCTGGTTCCCAACCCAGATCCCTCCAGGCTGAGCTACTGTTCCCCCCAAATGCTATGATTTAGCCTGTTATGGCCTCCCTGATTCATAGTATAGAGGTCAATTTGACATTATTTGGCATGGCCAGTGACGCTAAAGAGCCAGGAGACTGTATTTATTATTTAGCCTTTTACTGGCCTTAGTCACCAATTATTGCGACAAAGTAAAAGTAAAACTTACCTGTAAAATGATCAGTGTGCCTCGAGCTGGGACCACCACTAGTAAGATTGCCTTATATTTGTTATGTTTTTAGTTTCATATGCTTTAGGTAAATAGGACCAGATTTATTTTGTGGAAACACATATTCATCTCTAATTACGAATTCTACATTTATTTGTATGTACTGTATTTTTTTTTTTTTACTGCATATTCATTCTTTTTTTCTATTTCTCTTTATTCACATAGCAACAAAATGTGGAAGCTAACTCTATCTGCAGGTAAGGCATGCTGGTCAAGTATATGTTTCTTTGAATGTTTGGTTCAACTAAATCTCCAAAAGTGTTCATTGTACATTTGTATCGTCTCATGCAGGTAGTTTTTGTTAGGTAAACCCGTGTTATTGTCTCTGAGAGGAATTTGTTTTCATTTTGCCTCCAATGTACTGACGTGACAGCAGAAATCTCAGAAAGTTTGAAATCATTAACCTGCAACAGTAAACTGAACTTTTATCTGTAATGCTTGAGTTATTATGTCAGAAAGTTTTTTTTAATTATAATTAACTGACCCGTTAAGCATTTTTATTAAACTGTATACTAACACGTGTGTCCTTCTGAAGGTCTCTGTTTGATCCTTGCCAGCTTGGGTGAGTTCATCACACAAATTGATCATAATCATCACCTTTATAGCTGCAGTGATTACATAGGACTGTCTGTCTAGAAGAAAAATAATATCCTTGAGTAAAAAGATGTAGTAAGTAAGAAGATTTTTCTTTCATGTCTATAGCTTCTACCTCCAGGCTGGTGTGTTACTATAACAGCAAGGCTGAAGACAGACCAGCTATCGGGAAGTTCAGAGTTTCAGATATTGATCCGGACAAGTGTACCCATCTGATTTTTGCCTTTTCTGACATAAGTGAAAATGAGCTGGTTCCCACAAATGTAAATGATGTTCAGCAGTACATCGACTTTAACGCACTCAAACAAAGGTCAGTCCTTAGGTCTATAAATACTGTGGCGATTACATTGTAATACAACGTATTGGTTTGGCAAAAAAATCATCATTTAATTTTTATTCTCCTGTAGAAATCCACTTCTGAAAACCCTGCTGGCTGTTGGTGGAGAAGAGTTCAGGACAGAAAAGTAAGTTTCCTTCAAGGACACTAAGACTTGTTTGAAAGCACACAAAATTACTCACACACTGTTGTAGTCCCCTGACCTTGCCTTGCCTTTTGTTGCACTGTTTCAGCACTTTGTGCAAAAAGAAACAAAATCACATTCACATTTAGGAGTTGGAAACTTTTGTTTTTTTTGCACTAAATTCATTAAGATTGAATGCAACCCAGCTGACCCCTACAGCCAAATCATGAAAAAAATACTTTTTTTTAACACAGATTGGTATTTCACTGAATGTTGTGCAATATGTATTTTAGTTGCTTAGGTCAGTGACTTCACATTATAATTATGGGGATCATTTTGCCATTTATTTTTGGCATTATTCATTATATACGTATGGAAATCATGGTTATACAGCACATTAATTCACCTTTTGATTGCCTTGTTCTGCTTGAGCAGAGGCCTTCATTGAATAGGTGGAGTGTGAGTGTAAAGACCCCTTTGTGTTTATCTTTTTATTTTTTTCATGCTTACCAGATTCAGGACAATGACGGGATCACAAGAGAACACAGAAATGTTCATCAAGTCAGTTATCAAACTACTAAGATCATTCAAGTTTGATGGGCTAAACCTTGACTGGAGGTACCCAGCTGCAGAGGACAAGCAGAGATTCACAGAGCTTTGCAAGGTCAGATCCTTAATATCTCCTCTGGGACCGGCATTTTCAGAAATAAGTCATACTGCAAATGCCATGCATTACAATAAACATTATTTAACTGAGAATGAGAATCATGCTTCTGTGTTGTATAGGAGCTCAAGACAGCCTTTGTGGATGAAGGAACTTCAAGTAACCAGGAAAGATTAATCCTTGCAGCATCTGTCTCTGCTAAGAGGTCAACCATCGATGCTAGCTATGCAGTGGAACAAATTGCCATGTAATTTTTTTTAAAGACATCTCTGCCATAATAACAATAAAAAGCTGCTGTCTGTTTAAAAAAAATGTTACTTTAGGACGGTTTTCTGACCCAGGACCAGCGGAGACTAAGACTGCTATACAGACTCGTACACATTGTGTGCTGTCTCTTCAGTCGATTTGATGTTCTCGTAACTCAAGTTGCTGCTATACTTTCCATCCACAGAGCACTTTGTTGGATGCAACAGTGGGATTTGTAGTTTTTATTTTCTGATGCACCTGCTGCTAAAAGTGATTTCGTCTTGATTCAATCAGGCACCTGGATTTCATCAATGTGATGACGTTTGACTTCCACGGCCCCTGGGAAAGTGTCACAGCACATCACAGCCCCTTATACCAGGGATCCCAAGACACTGGAGATGCTATCCACTCTAACACTGTAAACACAGGGGTTTATTTTTTTATACAGCTTTGTATTCAAACATGTACCTGTATCCTATTTGTTTTGATTATTGGTTTTCACTTCTTAGGCCTCTGCCTTAGAGTACTGGAGGGACCAGGGAGCACCTGAAGAAAAACTGAACATGGGGATGGCAGCTTTTGGACGAGCTTTTTACCTGTCCTCTATTTCTAGCGCTGTCGGTGCACCAGCCAGTGGTCCTGGTGACGACGGCTGTTTCACCGATGAAGAAGGATTCTGGGCCTATTATGAGGTATTACTGCATGGTTTCAATATTACCCATTTATATTAATGGCCTTATTATTGGCTAACAGTTTTGGCTGTATTTGGTGTGCCAGATATATATCTTTGTAATTATAATTACTTTAATTAGATCTTAATACCAAATCTGACCCTTCTTTTCAGACTTGCCTTTATCTAGATGGGGTAAAAACCCATCTTATTCCTGATCAGCAAGTTCCATATGCCACAACACACAGTCAGTGGGTTGGATTTGACGACACAACCAGTATAAGTACCAAGGTAATCATCTGTCTGTAACACAGTATTACTTTGTAGTGACTCTGCAAATGACTGCAGATGTACAAAATGTGGTTACATTGATTTTTTTTATTCAGACTGTTGAAATTTTGTCTTTCTCATCCTCTCAGATCAATTACCTCAAAGAAAACAACTTCGGAGGAGCCTTTGTCTGGTCTCTGGACCTTGATGACTTCACTGGACAGTTTTGTAACCAGGGCAAGTGCCCATTCGTTAGCCAGCTGCATAATCTGCTTGTACCAGGTAAACTAATTATCGAAAAGTGTCCTTTTTTGGGGGGGGAGGTTGCGCCATTTATTTGTTCAAATGCCATTAGTAATACAAAATTCACCTATACTTATACTTCTTTAACTTTATTTGCAGAGTACATATCTAGTTCAGCTTCTTGAAATCAAGTTATCTCAGACGTAATGCTCTGTCATATCACAATATGATGATCAAGAAAGGGTTAAGATCAATTAAGACAATATCTGACTGTCTTTCTTTCAGGTTTCCCTGAATCAACTACCACAGCTCTCCCTACTACAACCACAGCTGCCCCTACTACAACCACAGCTGCCCCTACTACAACCACAGCTGCCCCTACTACAACCACAGCTGCCCCTACTACAACCACAGCTGCCCCTACTACAACCACAGCTGCCCCTACTACAACCACAGCTGCACCTACTACAACCACAGCTGCCCCTACTACAACCACAGCTGCCCCTACTACAACCACAGCTGCACCTACTACAACCACAGCTGCCCCTACAACAACCACAGCTGCCCCTACAACAACCACAGCTGCCCCTACTACAACCACAGCTGCCCCTACAACAACCACAGCTGCCCCTACTACAACCACAGCTGCCCCTACTACAACCACAGCTGCCCCTACTACAACCACAGCTGCACCTACTACAACCACAGCTGCCCCTACTACAACCACAGCTGCCCCTACTACAACCACAGCTGCCCCTACTACAACCACAGCTGCCCCTACTACAACCACAGCTGCCCCTACTACAACCACAGCTGCCCCTACTACAACCACAGCTGCCCCTACTACAACCACAGCTGCACCTACTACAACCACAGCTGCCCCTACGACAACCACAGCTGCCCCTACAACAACCACATCTCCCCCTACAACAACTACAACAACAGCATCAGCCTCTGGAGGCCCTTGTTCAGGGCCAGGGCTTGTCCCCCACCCCAGTGACCCACAGTCTTACTACAACTGTGACAATTTTGGTGTAGCTCATCTCACATCTTGCGTACCTGGTTTGGTCTTTAAAGTGTCCTGTTTGTGCTGTGGGTTTCCCTGAAGGGTTTAACATGAATGAAGTCAACACACGTTTGGGGTAATAGTTTATAACATTAACAAATGGGTTGAAATTGTAAAAAAGATTTCTTTGTAAAATCGTTGTATAGATAAAAAAGCATAACATTGGTAATTCATGCACTTTTTTTCAGGCTTTTGGGATCTGTACTTAACAAAACAATCTATTTTGTTCCCTCCTTTTTTTTGACAAGTAAACAAACGTAACATTGAATTTTTCAGCACTAACTTTTATTATGCAATCATTTTTTAACTAGGCTATGTGTATGCTTTAACAGTGGTCATGCTCTTCCATTCATGTCTATCAATATATATCATATTATTTAGATTACTTTATTCAGAAACACATGACTAGATAATGTGTGTATCTCAACCAGTCGGGTGTGTATATTCTCTCTTTTCACTGCAATTATTTATTTTAACAAGCCATCCCTAATTATTTGTCTGTTGCATCAGTTCTCCATTGTTGTTTCACATTTTAGTTAATGGGTGTGTTATTTTTTTTATATACAGCCAATGATTGGTTGCATTTGCCAATATGCAACACATGTATATTGTATATTGCATATTTATATGATGTACATCTAAATCAAATTCATGCTACAAAATGTTGATGAATCACGTCAATAATAAAAAACAAATTAACATAATACCACATGATGGATGCATTTTTTATATTTGTAAATATAACAGTTTGTAACAGAGCAGCTCTAGACAGAGGATTTCTTAAATACTGAAAAAGAATCAACATCAAAATCAATAAGCAAAATATACAGTCCACAGATTCCCACCCGTAGGTCGTGTACAATGTATCTAGTATTAGGACATTTGCAAAAGTTCAGCTACACTTTTTCCATTACATCACTCAATGTGACCCATCATATTTGATAGTATTAATTGCCAAAATGGCCCTTACTATTCCTCTGGACTTGCTTTTTGTATTTATCAAAATCAAGGAATAAAATATACAATAAAATGTGTTAATAAAGGAATGCACACATTAATGATGTTAAAGGGTCTAAATAAGTTAAAGTGAAATGATTAAAAACATTTAATCAATGCATATATGCTTGATGTCTACTGGTCAGGGTCATTTTCTGGTCAGAAGACTGACTGTAAAAATGAAATTGACAACGTTTTTGTAACGCTTGTTTTTTCCACTTTTAAAATAATAACACTTAATGTGATTTGTTCTCCATATATTTGAAATAAATTGAAATATTTTCAACTTGAATGATTTCATCCCCATTATGACATAGTAGGTTTTGAATAAAAAATTAAGGCTTTCATTGCCAATGAAATATTCCACCAAATAGCTATTAATATTAATCATTACATGATCAATTAAAAAGGCCTATGAGGATCTTTCATGTTGTGTTGATTTTGGTGCCCCCTACTTTCCATTTAAAGCACTGGTAATCCAGATTTGGTTATCCTTAAATTTTAAACCTGAATCAGGGTGATCCTATCCAGTTATTCTTGAACAAACTGGGATGAAAGTGAGTTTGATTATGTGACCCTGAGAAGAAAAAAAAAAATTATCATTAATTATACTAACCCTAACCCATACTACGGATTACACCTTTTAAACAACCGGGCCGGATAATCTATTCTGTAAGAGCACTACAGAAATATTGCTTAATGCTTCATTTGGGAGAGCAGCAAGTGCAATTCATTTTAGCCCATTTCTGTCATTATGCACTCCTCAAAGAAATACTGTTTTTCATTCTTGAGTAATAATAATTTGGTAGGTAGGTGCTTCTAGTAAAATGGGTGTGTGTACTTTCTATTTTTAATCTTTAAAACAATGTTTTTGGATATGCCCTGTCTAATGATGCTGATAGTTAATATCAACTCATCAAGATCATTAAGGATACTGTTAATTATTATATATTCTACAATTCATTTTGCAGACGCTTGTATTCAAAGTGACGAACATCAGAGAATAAGTACAACAAAAGCAAGGATTGATAGAGGAGGAAACAACGTCAGTAAGTGCAAACGAACAACTTGAAGACCTTTTGAACACAGAGGCTGACAGGCAGTGCTCAGAGGCAAAGCATTTTTATTTTTTTTATAATGTAGGTTAATTATACATCAACAATTACATCAACTGCTGTTTCTGAGCTTTCTAATCAGCATCAAAACCAACCTAGATATTGTCAACGTCATTATCAAAATCATCATCATCAAAATCATTAAGTGCGTAGATGTTCATAAAAGAGCTGAGTCTTTAGCTTTTTCTTAAAGGGATACTTCACCCATTTGCATTAAGCTTTGTATCATTAGAAACCTGGTAGTATTTTTGAATGGTCGTGCATCCCGCCCTCATTTTCCCCTGAGACGGGAAATCTCCGTATTTCTTTTCTGAAAAGGAGCCTCCGATGACGCAAAAATCGTCATTTTGCGTCATCGGAGGCTGTTTTGGTTAGCAGGGGTGAAACAACATCGCTAGTTCCTCATATTTTCGACCACTGAAGCTACAGACCTATTACAGATCAGTGGGCGGGACCTCACTCCCACAATTGAAACTTAATGTCCACCATATTGCTTAGGAGTTATGCTAACAGGCTCTATGGAGAAAGCTAAATAGGAACCAAGAATGGCGAAAAAAGTACGTTTCAACTTCAAACTGATATGGATGAAGGGGATTTTGAAGGTCTTGTGCCCGAATCGGATGTTCGTGGCTATCTCTACGAGCCGCAATATAGCGGCGAGCTGGCTGCTGACGACAGGCAGGTCGGCTGCTGTGAGAACAGCCGATCGTTGTTTATCGATATTTGGTTTGACAATTAAATCACTCCCCCATCTCCCTCCCGCATGTATTTGCAGTTTTTTTCTGAATGTGTGATTTTGACAGAAGCAAACTGCCAAAACAAATGCAATGGCTGAAACGCGCTGCAAAAGAAACAAACGACTGCAAACTGCAAAAGGGCGAAACAACTGCATTAACATCAAACAAGTTATAAGTATATAAACGAAACAAGTCAAAAAATACATATTCAGAAAACATCTGCAAATACAGAAACGCTGCAAGTTCAGCCTTCACAACGGAAATGCTCTAGGCCTGTACTGTAGGACTCTGTGGAACCATCTATTAACGGGAGAGAGTAAACCGAGCACGGAAAGTTTTGTTGAGACATGAAGGTTTCAATATTAATCGACACAAAATAACATCAATATTACAGAACACAGAGAATGAAAGTGAGTCCGGCCTGTAACCCGGGGATGCCTGGAACTCGCGCTAGCACTGGGGCTAATGAGCTCCGACTCAAACACACCCCTCTACTCTTCAACCAGACCGCATTTCTCAAAGTTGTGTGGGTTTTTGTACTTGTTATAAAGTTGTGTTTTTGCACAATAGACAGTGTCAGTCTGGCTATATGCCATTAGCTCTTTGCTGCCCTAAGCCCTGCCCTTTGCTCTCTGATGACCTCAGTCAGTGAGCCTTTGACTAGGCGTGGTATTATGAACAACCCATAAAGATTTTTTTTCTTTGTCATTGAAGCTAACTATTTATGACAGTCTGTTCTTGTTGTTTTGTTCTTAATTATAGTTTATTAAATGTCCCTCACATGATTATGCTGTTTTGCTCTGCCCTTCTAATTATGGCCATGTGACGTGTGCTTTGTGTTTAGATGTCTTTGTCTCACGTGTAATTGGACATAACTTACATCACATCATGACGTTGTTTTCTTTTATACATATGTGTTGCTTTTTTTGGAATTCTTTTAGAAACTGGCAAAGACCAACAGATTAAAAAGGCCTTTTGGCCTATTACACAGGAAAACTGTTGTTTTATTAGTATGAGATGTGGTGTTTTGGGGTTGCCCTTACATATAGTAGTAATATTTCATTTATAATGACATATTTGTTATGTTCATTTATCCATTTTATGAAATCGTGGTACTATTACAACTTAAAGGTCTTATAATAAAAGACTTGTGAGGTTACAGACTGCTGTTTGAGTTGGTGTTGTACTGGACAGTTTTATATTGTATATGACCTGAAAATGAGAAACAGAACAACTAGAGAGAAAATTAGAAACATTCAATGTTTTACAGCCCATTACAAAATCATCAAAGTACAGTCTCAGCATGCAGAGGGGGGATGTCCGGGTGGTCTAGGATTTGCAGATACTGACCATTTAACCACAATATTACAAGAATGAGATCAGACACAGACCTTTGTTTGAGGAAAAAGGACCACAGAATGATTGCAGAACTATTGTATTCTCTTCAGCGAGTGGTTTAACCTTCTTGGTCATTCTTAGCAGATATCAAAAAATGAATTTGTAGCATTCAATCTGATACGGTTTCATCAAGAAAAAAAACTAATCATACAGATTGTGTGATCTGGTGCTTTTCTATTGGATACAGTATTATACTGATGACTGAAGGGTTCTTATTCTCCCCTAGAAGACGAAAGCCCCTAGCTCACTTTTTAAAAAGTGATACTTGAAAGTTGAAAGGGCTTGGCATTTCAGGTGACTTCACCCAGCTTCCATCATTCTTAACAATTAGACAAGAACACTCTGGACAATGCAAACCTGCATTAATTATAGATGTCTTTTTTATTTTTGCCACACCTTTTGAGGTGTCTACCTGTATTAAAACTCCACAGCCGTCAGTCATCAGTCAGTCACAGTAGAAGGACAGCACATGCTTCTTTCAACATTATTTCTGTGAGTATTCCTTTAACTTTGAATTTATAAAACCAAATATTCTGTTTTTCTAAATTGTTTCCAGATTAATTGCAACAACTGCTTTGTCTCTCTAACTTGCTCACAAGCTTTACTGGACATATTTCAGCCAGAGAGATACAACAAGCCGGCATTTCACTTTCTCTTCTGATTCAGATTTAGCTAATAAAAAGATTTGTTGAAATATTGTTAGGATTTTAAGCATTAAAGTTGTGTTGTAAGAAAATGGCAATTCATTTATCCAAATGTGAACCAGTTAAGTCAAACCAGACCTGACTAGATTTTCAATGGGATAAAAAAACACATAAAGAATAACAAGTAAGCTAATATCAAAGCAAATACTTCACTAACAACACAGAGATGTAACCAGCAATGAAGTTCATTTACAGTAAAGAGAAGTAGTTTGTTAAATATGCTTGCCGAACTAGTTCTTCTTCTGTGTCCTCCAGATCAAACCTATATTTACGGATCAGTTGTTGGAACAATACTTTGGGAGGCTACTGAGCATCATACCCTTCACCCTCCACTCCCTAAACTTTTCCATTTAGCAGGTGCTTAGTTTCGATTAAAGTATTGGCTTTTGTCACCAATTGTTGCGACTAATTTATTTTGATTTATTTTGTGGAGACACACATTCATCTCTAATTATAAATTGTACATTGGACTGCATATTCATTCTTTTTTTCTATTTCTATTTATTCACATAGCAACAAAATGTGGAAGTTAACTCTATCTGCAGGTAAGGCATGCTGGTCAAGTATATGTTTGTTTGAATGTTTGGTTCAACTAAATCTCCAAAAGTGTTCAGTGTACATTTGTATCATCTCATGCAGGTAGTTTTTGTTAGGTAAACCCGTGTTATTGTCACTGAGAGGAATTTGTATTCATTTTACCTCCAATGTACTGACGTGTCAACAGAAAACTCAGAAAGTTTGAATTCATTAACCTGCAACTTTTATCTGTAATGCTTGAGTTATTATGTCAGAAAGAGTGTTTATATGGGTTGTTTTTTTATTTTATTAAACTGTATACTAACACGTGTGTTCTTCTGAAGGTCTCTGTTTGATCCTTGCCAGCTTGGGTAAGTTTATCACACAAATTGATCATAATCATGACCTTTATAGCTGCAGTGACTACATAGGACTGTCTGTCTAGAAGAAAAATAATATCCCTGAGTAAAAAGATGTAGTAAGTAAGAAGATTTTTCTTTCATGTCTATAGCTTCTACCTCCAGGCTGATGTGTTACTATAACAGCAAGGCTGAAGACAGACCAGCTATCGGGAAGTTCAGAGTTTCAGATATTGATCCGGACAAGTGTACCCATCTGATTTTTGCCTTTTCTGACATAAGTGAAAATGAGCTGGTTCCCACAAATGTAAATGATGTTCAGCAGTACCTCGACTTTAACGCACTCAAACAAAGGTCAGTCCTTAGGTCTATAAATACTGTGGCAATTACATTGTAATACAACGTATTGGTTTGGCAAAAAAAATCATCATTTAATTTTTATTCTCCTGTAGAAATCCACTTCTGAAAACCCTGCTGGCTGTTGGTGGAGAAGAGTTCAGGACAGAAAAGTAAGTTACCTTCAAGGACACTAAGACTTGTTTGAAAGCACACAAAATTACTCACAAACTGTTGTAGTCCCCTGACCTTGCCTTGCCTTTTGTTGCACTGTTTCAGCACTTTGTGCAAAAAGAAACAAAATCACATTCACATTTAGGAGTTGGAAACTTTTGTTTTTTGCTCTAAATTCATTAAAATTGAATGCAACCCAGCTGACCCCTACAGCCAAATCATGAAAAAAACTGAACATTTAATAGAAATGTTTAGTTCACTGAAACTTGTGAAATATGTATTTTAGTCGCTTAGGTCAGTGACTGCACATTATAGTTATGAGGATCATTTTTGAAATTAATTTTTGTTAATGTTTATTATATACGTATATGGAAATCATGGTTGCTTACACATTGCACCCACACTAAAAATTGGTTTACGCGTTAACTCACCTTTTGATTGCCTTGTTCTGCTTGAGCAGAGGCCTTCATTGAATAGGTGGAGTGTGAGTGTAAAGACCAAGTTGTGTTTATCTTTTTAATTTTTCATGCTTACTAGATTCAGGACAATGGCGGGATCACAAGAAAACAGAGAAGTGTTCATCAAGTCAGTTATCAAACTACTAAGACCATTGATGTTTGATGGGCTAAACCTTGACTGGAGGTACCCAGCTGCAGAGGACAAGCAGAGATTCACAGAGCTTTGCAAGGTCAGATCCTTAATATCTCCTCTGGGACCGGCATTTTCAGAAATAAGTCATACTGCAAATGCCATGCATTACAATAAAAGTTATTTAAGGGAGAATGAGAATCATGCTTCTGTGTTGTATAGGAGCTCAAAACCGCCTTTGTGGATGAAGGAACTTCAAGTAACCAGGAAAGATTAATCCTCGCAGCATCTGTCTCTGCTGAGAGGTCAACCATCAATGCTAGCTATGCAGTGGAACAAATTGCAATGTAAAACAATTTTTGAAAAATCTCTGCCATATAAAAATAAAAAGCTGCTGTTCTGTTTTAGTAAAGGTGATTTCCTCTTAATTTATCAGGCACCTGGATTTCATCAATGTGATGACGTTTGACTTCCACGGCCCCTGGGAAAGTGTCACAGCACATCACAGCCCCTTATACCAGGGATCCCAAGACACTGGAGATGCTATCCACTCTAACACTGTAAACACAGGGGTTTATTTTTTTATACAGCTTTGTATTCAAACATGTACCTGTATCCTATTTGTAATGACTATTGGTTTTCACTTCTTAGGCCTCTGCCTTAGAGTACTGGAGAGACCAGGGAGCACCTGAAGAAAAACTGAACATGGGGATGGCAGCTTTTGGACGAGCTTTTTCCCTGTCCACTAATTCAAGTGCTGTCGGTGCACCAGCCAGTGGTCCTGGTGAGGAAGGCTGTTACACCGGTGAAGAAGGATTCTGGGCCTATTATGAGGTATTACTGCATGGTTTCAATATTACCCATTTATGTTAATGGCCTTATTAATGGCTAACAGTTTTGGCTGTATTTTGTCTGCCAGATATATATCTTTGTAATTATAATTGCTTTAATTAGATCTTAATACCAAATCTGACCCTTCTTTTCAGACTTGCCTTTATCTAGATGGGGTAAAAACTCATCTTATTTCTGATCAGAAAGTTCCATATGCCACAACAGAAAATCAGTGGGTTGGATTTGACGACACAACCAGTATAAGTACCAAGGTAATCATCTGTCTGTAACACAGTATTACTTTGTAGTGACTCTACAAATGACTGATGTCACTGATGTACAAAATGTGGTTGCATTGATTTTTTATACAGGCTGTTGAAATGTCTCATCCTCTCAGATCAATTACCTCAAAGCAAACAACTTCGGAGGAGCCTTTGTCTGGTCTCTGGACCTGGATGACTTAAGTGAACAGTTCTGTAACCAGGGCAAGTGCCCATTCGTTAGCCAACTGCATAATCTTCTTGTACCAGGTAAACAAATCATCAAAATATGTCCTTTTTTATGGGGTAGAGGTTTCACCATTTATTTCATGAAATGCCATTAGCAATGCAAAATTCTGTAAGCCACTGTTTTATACTTCTACAACGTTTTAGGCAGAGAACATATCTAGTTCATCTTTTTGAAATCAAGGACTCTCAGACGTCATGCTCATATCACAATATGATGATCAAGCAAAGGTTAAGATCAAGTAACACAATATCTGACTGTCTTTCTTTCAGGTTACCCTGAATCAACTACCACAGCCCCCCTTACTACAACCACAGCTCCCCCTACAGCAACAACCACAACTCTCCCTACAACAACAAAAGCTGCCCCTACTACAACCACAACTCTCCCTACAACAACCACAGCTCTCCCTACAACAATCACATCTGCCCCTACAACAACCATAGCTGCCCCTACTACAACCACTGCTGCCACTACTACAACCACAGCAGCCCCTACAACAACCACAGCTACAACCACAGCTGCCCCTACAACAACCACAGCTGCCCCTACTACAACCACAGCTAGAACCACAGCAGCACCTACTACAACCACAGCTGCTCCTACTACAACCACAGCTGCCCCTACTACAATCACAGCTCTCCCTACAACAACCACAGCTCTCCCTACAACAACCACAGCTGTCCCTACTACAAACACAATTGCCCCTACAACAATCACAGCTGCCCCTACAACAACCACAGCTGCCCCTACTACAACCACTGCTGCCCCTACTACAACCACAGCAGCCCCTACAACAACCACAGCTACAACCACAGCTGCCCCTACAACAACCACAGCTGCCCCTACTACAACCACAGCTAGAACCACAGCTGCCCCTACAACAACCACAGCTGCCCCTACTACAACCACAGCTGCCCCTACTACAATCACAGCTACAACCACAGCTGCCCCTACAACAACCACAGCTGCCCCTACTACAACCACAGCTAGAACCACAGCAGCACCTACTACAACCACAGCTGCCCCTACTACAACCACAGCTGCCCCTACAACAACCACAGCTGCACCTACTACAACCTTGACTACCCCTACAACAACCACAGCTGCACCTACTACAACCACAGCTGCCCCTACTACAACCACAGCTGCCCCTACTACAACCACAGCTGCCCCTACTACAACCACAGCTGCCCCTACAACAAACACGGCTGCACCTACTACAACCACAGCTGCCCCTACTACAACCACAACTGCCCCTACAACAACCACTGCTGCCCCTACTACAACCACAGCTGTCCCTACAACAACTGCCCCTACAACAACCACAGCTGCCCCTACTACAACCACAGCTGCCCCTACTACAACCACCGCTGCCCCTACTACAACCACAGCTGCCCCTACAACAACCACAGCTGCACCTACTACAACCACAGCTGCACCTACTACAACCACAGCTGCACCTACTACAACCACAGCTACCCCTACAACAACCACAGCTGCCCCTACTACAACCACAGCTGCCCTTACAACAACCACAGCTGCCCCTACAACAACTGCTGCCCCTACTACAACCACAGCTCTCCCTACAACAACCACAGCTGCCCCTACAACAACCACAGCTGCCCCTACTACAACCACAGCTGCCCCTACAACAACCACAGCTGCCCCTATTACAACCACAGGTGTCCCTACAACAACTACAGCTGCACCTACTACAACCACAGCTGCCCCTACAACAACCACAGCTGCACCTACTACAACCACAGCTGCCCCTACAACAACCACAGCTCTCCCTACTACAACCACAGCTGCCCCTACAACAACCACAGCTCAACCTACTACAACCACAGCTGCCCCTACAACAACCACAGCTCAACCTACTACAACCACAGCTGCCCCTACAACAACCACAGCTGCCCCCACAACAACCACAGCTCTCCCTACTACAACCACAGCTGCCCCTACAACAACCACAGCTGCACCTACTACAACCACAGCTGCCCCTACAACAACCACAGCTCTCCCTACAACAACCACAGCTGCCCCTACAACAACCACAGCTCAACCTACTACAACCACAGCTGCCCCTACAACAACCACAGCTCAACCTACTACAACCACAGCTGCCCCTACAACAACCACAGCTGCCCCCACAACAACCACAGCTCTCCCTACTACAACCACAGCTGCCCCTACAACAACCACAGCTCAACCTACTACAACCACAGCTGCCCCTACAACAACCACAGCTGCCCCTACTTCAACCACAGCTGCCCCTACTACAACCACAGCTGCCCCTACAACAACCACAGCTGCCCCTACAACAACTGCTGCCCCTACTACAACCACAGCTCTCCCTACAACAACCACAGCTGCCCCTACAACAACCACAGCTGCCCCTACTACAACCACAGCTGCCCCTACAACAACCACAGCTGCCCCTATTACAACCACAGTTGCCCCTACAACAACCACAGCTGCACCTACTACAACCACAGCTGCCCCTACAACAACCACAGCTGCACCTACTACAACCACAGCTGCCCCTACAACAACCACAGCTCAACCTACTACAACCACAGCTGCCCCTACAACAACCACAGCTCTCCCTACTACAACCACAGCTGCCCCTACAACAACCACAGCTGCCCCTACAACAACCACAGCGGCCCCTACAACAACCACTGCTGCCCCTACTACAACCACAGCTGTCCCTACAACAACTGCCCCTACAACAACCACAGCTGCCCCTACTACAACCACAGCTGCCCCTACTACAACCACAGCTGCCCCTACTACAACCACAGCTGCCCCTACAACAACCACAGCTGCACCTACTACAACCACAGCTGCACCTACTACAACCACAGCTGCCCCTACAACAACCACAGCTGCCCCTACTACAACCACAGCTGCCCCTACAACAACCACAGCTGCCCCTACTACAACCACAGCTGCCCCTACTACAACCACAGCTGCCCCTACAACAACCACAGCTGCACCTACTACAACCACAGCTGCCCCTACTACAACCACAGCTGCCCCTACAACAACCACAGCTGCCCCTACAACAACCACAGCTGCCCCTACAACAACCACAGCTGCCCCTACTACAACCACAGCTGCCCCTACAACAACCACAGCTGCACCTACTACAACCACAGCTGCCCCTACTACAACCACTTCTCCCCCTACAACAACTACAACAACAGCATCAGCCTCTGGAGGCCCTTGTTCAGGGCCAGGGCTTGTCCCCCACCCCAGTGACCCACAGTCTTACTACAACTGTGACAATTTTGGTGTAGCTCATCTCACATCTTGCGTACCTGGTTTGGTCTTTAAAGTGTCCTGTTTGTGCTGTGGGTATCCCTGAAGGGTTTAACATGAATGAAGTCAACACACGTTTTGGGTAATAGTTAATAACATAACAAATGGGTTGAAATTCTAAAAAAGATTTCTGTGTAAAATGTCTTCATTGTATAGATAAAAAAGCATAACATTGGTAATTCATGCATTTTTTTAAGGCTTTGGGGATCTGTACTTAACAAAACAATCTATTTTGTTCCCTCCTTTTTTTGACAAGCAAAGAAACGTAACATTGAATTCTTCAGCACTAACTTGCATATATTATGCAATCATTTTTTAACTATGTGTATGCTTAAAAAGTGGTCATGCTCTTCCATTCATGTCTATCAATATATATCATATTATTTATATTACTTTATTCAGAAACACATGACTAGATAATGCGTGTATCTCAACCAGTTGGGTGTGTATATTCTCTCTTTTCACTGCAATTATTTATTTTGACAAGCCATCCCTAATTATATGTCTGTTGCATCAGTTCTCTATTGTTGTTTCATAGTCTAGTTAATGGGTGTGTTATTTTTTGTATTTATCTGCAGTCAGTCATTGGTTGCAATTGCCAATGTGCAACACAGACGCTTTATATTGCATATTTATATGGTGTACATCTACATCAAAATACATGTTACTAAATTTTGATGAATCACGTCAATAATAAAAAACAATTGTTTAAAAAAAACCTGTGTAGATTGTATTTTTTGTTACATAGTGTTCTCCAGTTTGTAACAGAGCTGCTCTAGACAGTGTCATATCCAAGGGTTCAGTCTAAGTTATGTTTCTCTTTCTTTCAAGATATGACTTTTCTTGGTTTTTTTGTGAGTTATTTACTTCCCTCTCATTTCAGGTCCCCTCTGCTGCCCTCTTGTGCCTTCTACTTGTTTAACCGTCCTTCCCAACCCCGCTGCGTCAGTGTGTTGGTCCCAGCTGAAGCTCATCAGCAATCACCCCAGCCATCTCCCCTTGTCTTGATTACCTCATGTGAATTTAGTCTGTGTGTTTCCTACCTTTTGTGCCAGTTTGTCTCAGTACCGTGAGTGAGTAGCAATCCAGCCTTTTTCCTAGTAATAGATTATCTCTGTGTATGACCTTTGACTGTTTTTTGGACCTGGTTTTGCCTGCCTATTCTGGTTTTGAGCACTTTTTCATTAAACTTTGTTGAACGTTGAAATCTTTAAAGGAGTTGTGCATTTTTTGTCCACCATTTGTGCCATGTCTGACAGACAGAGGACTTCTTAAATACAGAAAAAGAATCAACATCAAAATCAATAAGCAAAATGTACAGTACAGGGATTCCCACCTGTAGGTTGTGTACAATGTATCTAGTATTTCAATGTCCGCAAATAGCGACAAGGGTTAGGACATTTGCGAAAGTTCAGCTACACTTTTTCCATTACATCACTCAATGTGACCCATCATATTTGATAGTATTAATTGCCAGTATAGCCCTACATTTTCTTGAACTGCAGTCCAAAACTACAGAATAAGATTTTTCAACACAGTAGAGTCAGTAATTTATTCACGACTACTGGAAAGGCACAGGAAATGACGGAAGGGATTACTCAGAGAAACAAATACTAATAAAACTAATTCTTACGATATTATAATATAACATGAAACAGCCTGTGTTTCCACACAATATAATAATTCTAACACAGCAGGCACCTTGAAACATGCACGATTTAGTGCAGATTTTAAAGCAAGGCTTAGCCGTTTGATAGATGTTAAATTGTTCCAGCCCACACATGTGGCCATATCCAGCAATTTTCATCTCACAGTGGACCCTGATTGAAACCCTTGGGCTATTTTCCTTTTCCATGCACAATTCTTATAAGTCACATTGAAAATAAGAAAATCACACACAACCCTTCGGAGGGACAAAAACATTTTTCTAATAAATTGGTGATGCTAAGCAATAGTGTGCAGGATTTTTCTCTTTGCAATGTGACAGTTTGATGTCCTGCATGAGATAATTGGATGTGCGAACACCTCCGTTAAAACTTTTGTTATAGGTAAAAGAGGTACAGAGGGTTGTTATTTGTTGCCTGGATTAACTTCTGTCAAGAATGAGAATAAAAAATGGAAATGTTGGTTGTATTCCCACAGTATCCATAGTAAGGAAAATTCATATGACTATTCATAATTCATATTCCTCATAATTATGGAGTAATGTATTTCTAAAGGCATATGTTCACGGGATAAACTAATTGATTGTTAATTAGTGCAGTGGAAATGTCAATGGAGAGAAAATCTATCAGACCAAATCATTAAATTACCTTTACCATTTAAATTACCATATATTTTGAAATGCATTGCCTACACCAGTTTTGAACAGTATTACGCTTGAAAGATAATGTGGAATCGCTTCACTTATATGTAGGGATGTAAAGATTAATCGTGAGGCAGTTAAAAATCGGTTCAAAGGTGTCAAGGTTCGAATTGGTACTCTGAAAAATGAATCGCAGTAATATCGTGAGCGTCAGCAGCTGTAGAGCAGAGGCGGTTGGTTGTAATAAGCAGGTGTTATCAAGGCAGTGGAAGCATTTTTGCTTCCCAAGACAGAAAATGAAAGAGGTGAGAAGATAATAGACGAGACAAAAAATGTGCAAATATTGCAAAAAGACAGATAACTACACAAATAGCACAACCAACTTGATGCAGCATTTAATCGACACCACAATGAGAAGCTGTCAAAATAAATCGTGAGAGAATCGTATCGTGAACGCAGTATCGTAAATCGTATCGTATCATGAGTTGAGTGAATCGTTACATCCCTACTTATATGTCAGATAACAGGACCAATAAGATTTTCTTTGGAGTAAACTGTCACATTTTCCATGGGCGACAGATCTTCATGTTGTCTTTGAGGATGCTGAATTACAAAACATCTATAGAAATAATTTACCATGCAGTGTGAATTGACTTGCTGGATATGAAGAGAAATGGTTAAATGATATCATTTCGGACATATATTCAAATTAAGCACAATTGTGTTACTGAATCCCATGTTAAAGCAAACTTATCAAGAAGTCAGAGATCTTTGGTCGCTCAGTTGAGAACAGGAATTCTTTCTCTCGCTCTTGAAGTTGGCAGATTTAAAAACATCCCAAAGGAACACAGACTGTGTGAACTATGTGATTCAGGAAAAGTGGAGAATGAATCTCATTTTCTTTTGTATTGTCCTTTTTATGTCCTTTGATTAATGAAATGTACGCTCAAAATCCTGGAATGTTTTGGAGCTCTGATCATAACAGGTGGAAAGGTTATTTAAAATATGTTTTATTTGAATACAATGAAGATGATAAATGATTTTATAATTGTATCAAAAAATATGCCCAGCCCAAAACACACAACAGACTACTGACCAAAAGTAGACATTTAATAGTAATAACAAAACAAACCATCCTGATGTTTCTTCCAGGCTTTAGAGACAATTGTGGCCAGCTCATAAACATTGACATTAATGTTAATGTTTTGTTGTTTGTAAGATGCACTCAGGATAACAATGAAAAGGACATTTTTTAATGTTGTGTAAAGGATACAGGGCGTGGCCTCATGTCTAAAAACAGAAGGCTCATAGACTGCATAATAAAATGTAGTGGCATCACTGTGACATGCATGGGGAAGGAGGTTTCTTTCTCTTACAAACTACGTCATCTGCTGTTGTATTACAGCAAACATGCTGAACAAACTTAAATACTTTGCATTATGTATCTCTTAGTCAAATGTTTGTGGTCAGTTCCATCAAGGCTCTCACTAAACTACTGAACACACAACGCAAAGTTTAGGGGTGTAAGCACATACAATAAGGTTAGTTTGAAGACTTATATGAAAAAATTTAAAAAAAGACTTAGGTGTGAAAACAAACCTATATGAGGTTTATATAATCAATAAAACAAGCCAAATTTCTTAAAAGATGTTATACCTAAAAAAAAAAAGTCTATAATAATAATAGAAAGTAAAGTTTCTATATTTAAACAAAAAGAAAAACAAATGTCACTAGTTTCTGGTCAATCATTGGTCTACTGTAAGCTTTTTCCCTATCTCTGAAGCTACCCACTCTTTTAAGCTTTTACTTTAAGGTCAACTAATAATCAAACACAGCAGAAAGAGACATAGGTTGTCTTTATCTCCAAAGCACTTGTGTTTCTGTATAACTGTTTTCCGCATGTTAATTTCATGTTTTGTCTGACAATTCTTGAAAGCTTCTGCATTACATCCAAAAATACTAAATGTGTCAAACAAGAACAGATTTCTTAATCCAAATAAGTTTTCCTGTCTCTGACGGTTGAAATAAAGAGCCGCAGGAAAGAAGATCCTGCTTCAGATAATGATCCAAACCTGTGTATCCATCTGGCCTCTTCTGGCAGTGATTTAAGATAGTTGCTTGACTTGTACTTGTGTAGGTTGTTGGAACTTTTGGACACTTCAGTGAGATACTTAAATAAGAAACTCTAAAAGTTTATCTTCTTACAGTTTGTGGCAAATCTTCTGAAGACAATCTTTATCCTCAATTCAGCATGTTGGTATAAACAGCAGCTGCCACATTATGGAGCAGACTTTGAGAGTCTGTTATGAGTAGCCAAAAGATAAAAATTGTAGTCATTCCGTCCAAGTTAGGTCCCATAACGTTCAAGATGTTTTAACTACTTAAAATAATTTACTTTCTGGCTCTTGAATTCAATATGTTTTTTTAAACACTTTGATAAAAATGAACAACCACATACAGCAAGGTCCTGTCAGGTGGTGTTGAAATTATTTGAAATGACAATAATGAAGGCTTTTTCAGAATCAGTTGTTTGAGGTGTTACCCATATTGTCCCATTCTTTAGAGTTCATGGACTGAGCTGTGAGGCTCAGGGAGCTTTTGAATGTCACAGTTTTGAATTAGATTGAAGTAAAATACAACA
Organism: Tautogolabrus adspersus; assembly: GCA_020745685.1. Lineage (NCBI taxonomy): Eukaryota > Metazoa > Chordata > Actinopteri > Labriformes > Labridae > Tautogolabrus > Tautogolabrus adspersus. The sequence goes on along the minus strand of CM036547.1, from coordinate 21,265,869 downwards.
AGCTCTTTGTAGTTCTTTTTGGAAATTCTTTCATTGATGCCATGGAATCTAAGAAAAAGGAAAAACAACTTTATTTAGTTCCTCTAAAATGTGAATATCCCTTTTCTAAATTCAATTCCCTCTTTTTGTTTTTGCAGGAAAGAGGCTTATTCCTCACCAAAGCTAAGGGATTAACTGAACAAAAGGTTGATTCTACATACATGTGGTGTTTTGGGGTTCCCCTTACATAGTTACATTTCATTTATAATGACATATGTGTAATGTTCATATGTCCATTTTATGAAATTGTGATACAAGTACAACTTAAAGGTCATATAATAAAATACTAATGAGGTTACAGACTGCTGTTTGAGTTGGTGTTGTACTGGACAGTTTTATATTGTATATGACCTGAATATGAGAAACAGAACAATTGGACAGAAAATTAGAAACATTCAATGTTTTACAGCCCATTACAAAATGAACTTGTAGCATTCAATCTGATACGGTTTCATCAAGAAAAAAAACTAATCATACAGGATGAGTGATCTGGTGCTTTTCTATTGGATATTAATACTGATGACTGAAGGGTTCTTATTCTCCCCTAGAAGACGAAAGGCCCTAGTTAATGTTTCAAGAAGTGATACTTGAAAGTTAAAAGGGCTTGGCATCTCAGGTGACCTAACCCAGCTTCCATCATTCTTAACAATTAGAAAAGAACACTGTGGACTATGCAAAATTGCATTAATTATCCCCACCCCCTCTGTTTTTAGCACACCTTGTGAGGTGTCTCCCTGTAATAAAACTCCACAGCCATCAGTCATCAGTCATTCACAGTAGAAGGACAGTACATGCTACTTTCAACATTATTTCTGTGAGTATTCCTTTAACTTTGAATTTATAAAACCAAATATTCTGTTTTTCTAAGTTGTTTCCAGATTAATTGCATCAACTGCTTTGTCTCTGCAACTTGCTCACAAGCTTCACTGGACATATTTCAGCCAGAGAGAGTACAACAAGCCGGCATTTCACTTTCTCTTCTGATTCAGATTTAGCTAATATTGAATCTTGAATTTCCCTCGGGATCAATAAAGTATCTATCTATCTATCTATCTATCTATCTATCTATCTATCTATCTATCTATCTATCTATCTATCAATATAATGATTTTTTTAAATATTGTTAGGATTTTAAGCATTAAACTTGTGTTGTAAGACAAAGGCAATTCATTTATCCAAATGTGTACCAGTTAAGTCAAACCAGACCTGACTTGATTTTCAATGGGATAAAAAAACACATAAAGAATAACAAGTAAGCTTACATCAAAGCAAATTCTTCACTAGCAACACAGAGATGTAACCAGCAATGAAGTTAATTTATAGTTAAGAGAAGCAGTTGGCTGAACATGCTTGCCAAACTAGTTCTTCTTCTGTGAATTCCAGCTCAAACCTTGGAACGATACTTTGGGTGGTTACTGAGCATCATAACCTTTCCACTCCCTAAACTTTTCCATCTAGCAGGTGCTTAGTTTTGATTATATTACTGGCTTTTGTCACCAATTGTTGTGACCAAGTAAAAGTAAAACCTAACTGTAAAATAATAATAATAATAATAATAATAATAATAATAATACGTTTAATTTAGAAGCGCCTTTCAGGTCACTCAAGGACACTTTACAATTTAAATCAGTTTGCCTCGAGTTGGGACGACCACTAGTAAGATTGCCTTATATTTGTTATGTTTTTAGTTTATATGCTTAAAGTTTATAGGACCAGATATATTTTGTAGAAACACACATTCATCTCTAATTATAAATTCTACATTTATTTTTATGAATATATTTTTTCAACTGCATATTCATTCTTTTTTTCTATTTCTATTTATTCACATAGCAACAAAATGTGGAAGCTAACTCTATCTGCAGGTAAGGCATGCTGGTCAAGTATATGTTTCTTTAAATCTCCAAAAGTGTTCAGTGTACATTTGTATCGTCTCATGCAGGTAGTTTTTGTTAGGTAAACCCGTGTTATTGTCTCTGAGAGGAATTTGTATTCATTTTACCTCCAATGTACTGACGTGACAGCAGAAATCTCAGAAAGCTTGAATTCATTGACCTGCAACAGTAAACTGGAACTTTTATCTGTAATGCTTGAGTTATTATGTCAGAAAGCCTGTTTGTATGGGTTTAATTATTATTTTATTAAACTGTATACTAACACGTGTGTCCTTCTGAAGGTCTCTGTTTGATCCTTGCCAGCTTGGGTAAGTTCATCACACAAATTGATCATAATCATCACCTTTATAGCTGCAGTGACTACATAGGACTGTCTGTCTAGAAGAAAAATAATATCCTTGAGTAAAAAGATGTAGTAAGTAAGAAGATTTTTCTTTCATGTCTATAGCTTCTACCTCCAGGCTGGTGTGTTACTATAACAGCAAGGCTGAAGACAGACCAGCTATCGGGAAGTTCAGAGTTTCAGATATTGATCCGGACAAGTGTACCCATCTGATTTTTGCCTTTTCGGACATAAGTGAAAATGAGCTGGTTCCCACAAATGTAAATGATGTTCAGCAGTACCTCGACTTTAACGCACTCAAACAAAGGTCAGTCCTTAGGTCTATAAATACTGTGGCGATTACATTGTAGTTCAAGGTATTTGTTTTGCAAAAAACTCATCATTTAATTTTTATTCTCCTGTAGAAATCCACTTCTGAAAACCCTGCTGGCTGTTGGTGGAGAAGAGTTCAGGACAGAAAAGTAAGTTACCTTCAAGGACACTAAGACTTGTTTGAAAGCACACAAAATTACTAACAAACTGTTGTAGTCCCCTGACCTTGCCTTGCCTTTTGTTGCACTGTTTCAGCAGTTTGTGCAAAAAGAAACAAAATCACGTTCATATGTTAGAGTTGGGAACTTTTGTTTTTTGCTCTAAATTCATTAAAATTGAATGCAACCCAGCTGACCCCTACAGCCAAATCATGAAAAAAACTGAACATTTAAAAGAAATGTATAGTTCACTGAAACTTGTGGAATATGTATTTTTGCCGCTTAGGTCAGTGACTGCACATTATAGTTATGGGGATCATTTCGCCATTTATTTTTGTCATCCTTTATTATATACCTATATGTAAATCATGGTCTCTTACTCATTGCAACCACACTAAAAATTGGTTAACGCGTTAACTCATGTCTTGATTGCCTTGTTCTGCTTGAGCAGAGGCCTTCATTGAATAGGTGGAGTGTTAGTGTAAAGACCCCTTTGTGTTCATCTTTTTATTTTTTCATTCTTACTAGATTCAGGACAATGTCGGGATCACAAGAGAACAGAGAAGTGTTCATCAAGTCAGTTATCAAACTACTAAGACCATTGATGTTTGATGGGCTAAACCTTGACTGGAGGTACCCAGCTGAAGAGGACAAGCAGAGATTCACAGATCTTTGCAAGGTCAGATCATTAATATCTCCTCTGGGACCGGCATTTTCAGAAATAAGTCATACTGCAAATGCCATGCATTACAATAAAAGTTATTTAAGGGAGAATGAGAACCATGCTTCTGTGTTGTATAGGAGCTCAAAACCGCCTTTGTGGATGAAGGAACTTCAAGTAACCAGGAAAGATTAATCCTCGCAGCATCTGTCTCTGCTGAGAGGTCAACCATCAATGCTAGCTATGCAGTGGAACAAATTGCAATGTAAAATAATTTTTAAGAAGTTTCTGCCATAATAACAATAAAAAGCTGCTGTTCTGTTTTAGTAAAGGTGATTTCCTCTTGATTCAATCAGGCACCTGGATTTCATCAATGTGATGACGTTTGACTTCCACGGCCCCTGGGAAAGTGTCACAGCACATCACAGCCCCTTATACCAGGGATCCCAAGACACTGGAGATGCTATCTACTCTAACACTGTAAACACAGGGGTTTATTTTTTTATACAGCTTTGTATTCAAACATGTACCTGTATCCTATTTGTTTTGATTATTGGTTTTCACTTCTTAGGCCTCTGCCTTAGAGTACTGGAGGGACCAGGGAGCACCTGAAGAAAAACTGAACATGGGGATGGCAGCTTATGGACGAGCTTTTTCCCTGTCCTCTAATTCAAGTGCTGTCGGTGCACCAGCCAGTGGTCCTGGTGAGGAAGGCTGTTACACCGGTGAAGAAGGATTCTGGGCCTATTATGAGGTATTACTGCATGGTTTCAATATTACCCATTTATATTAATGGCCTTATTATTGGCAACAGTTTTGGCTGTATTTTGTCTGCCAGATATATATTGTTGTAATTATAATTACTTTAATTACATCTAAATACCAAATCTGACCCTTCTTTTCAGACTTGCCTTTATCTAGATGGAGTAAAAACCCATCTTATTTCTGATCAGCAAGTTCCATATGCCACAACAGAAAATCAGTGGGTTGGATTTGACGACACAACAAGTATAAGTACCAAGGTAATCATCTGTCTGTAACACAGTATTACTTTGTAGTGACTCTGCAAATGACTGATGTCACTGATGTACAAAATGTGGTTACATTGATTTTTTTATACAGGCTGTTGAAATGTCTCATCCTCTCAGATCAATTACCTCAAAGAAAACAACTTCGGAGGAGCCTTTGTCTGGTCTCTGGACCTGGATGACTTCAGTGAACAGTTCTGTAACCAGGGCAAGTGCCCATTCGTTAGCCAACTGCATAATCTTCTTGTACCAGGTAAACAAATCATCAAAATATGTCCATTTTTATGGGGTAGAGGTTTCTCCATTTATTTAATTAAATGCCATTAGCAATGCAAAATTCTGTAAGCCACTGTTTTATACTTCTATAACGTTTTAGACAGAGAACATATCTAGTTCATCTTTTTGAAATCAAGAAATCTCAGACGTCATGCTCTGTCATATCACAATATGATGAAGAATAAAGGGTTATGATCAATTAATATAATATCTGAATGTCTTTCTTTCAGGTTTCCCTGAATCAACTACCACATCTCCCCCTACAACAACCACAGCTCCCCCTACAACAACCACAGCTCTCCCTACAACAACCACAGCTGCCCCTACAACAGCTGCCCCTACTACAACCAAAGCTCCTCCTACAACAACCACAGCCCCCCCTACTACAACCACATCTGCCCCTACAACAACTGCACCTACAACAGCTACCCTTACAACAGCTCCCCCTACTAAAACCACAGCTGCCCTTACTACAACCACAGCTTCCCAAGCAACAACAGCTGCCTCTACAACAATCACAACTGCCCCTGCTACAACCAGAGCCGCTCCTACAACCATAGCTGCCCCTACTACAACAGCTGCCCCTACAACAGCTGCCCCTACAACAACCACAACTGCCCCTGCTACAGCCACAGCCGCTCCTACAACCATAGCTGCCCCTACTACAACCACAGCTGCCCCTACTACAACCACAGCTGCTCCTACAACAACCACAGCTGCCCCTACAGCAGCTGCCCCTACAAAAGCTCCCCCTACAACAACCACAGCTGCCCCTACTACAACAACAGCTGCCCCTACAACAGCTGCCCCTACTAAAAGCACAGCCGCTCCTACAACAACCACAGCAGCCCCTACTACAACAGCTGCCCCTACTACAACCACAGGCGCTCCTACTACAACCAGAGGAGCCCCTACTACAACAGCTGCCCCTACTACAACCACAGCTGCCCCTACAACAGCTGCCCCTACAACAACCACATCTTCCCCTGCAACAACAGCTGCCCCTACTTCTACAGCTGCCCATACAACAACCACAGCTGCCCCTACTACAACCACAGAAGCCCCTACTACAACAGCTGCCCCTACAACAGCTGCCCCTACTACAACCACAGCTGCCCCTCCAACAGCTGCCTCTACAACAACCACAGCTGCCCCTACAACAACCAAAGCTAGAACCACAGCAGCACCTACTACAACCACAGCTGCCCCTACTACAACCACAGCTGCCCCTACAACAACCACAGCTGCACCTACTACAACCACGACTACCCCTACAACAACCACAGCTGCACCTACTACAACCACAGCTGCCCCTACTACAACCACAGCTGTCCCTACAACCACAGCTGTCCCTACAACAACCACAGCTGCCCCTACTAAAACCACAGCTACCCCTACAACAACCACAGCTGCTCCTACAACAACCACAGCTCTCCCTACTACAACCACAGCTGCCCCTACTACAACCACAGCTGCCCCTACTACAACCACAGCTGCCCCTACTACAACCACAGCTGCCCCTACAACAACCACAGCTGCCCCTACAACAACCACAGCTGCCCCTACTACAACCACAGCTGCTCCTACAACAACCACAGCTGCTCCTACAACAACCACATCTCTCCCTACTACAACCACAGCTGCCCCTACAACAACCACAGCTGCCCCTACGACAACCACAGCTGCCCCTACTACAACCACAGCTGCCCCTACAACAATCACAGCTGCACCTACTACAACCACAGCTGTCCCTACAACAACCACAGCTGCCCCTACAACAACCACAGCTGCCCCTACAACAACCACAGCTGCCCCTACTACAACCACAGCTGCCCCTTCAACAACCACAGCTGCCCCTACTACAACCACAGCTACCCCTACAACAACCACAGCTGCTCCTACAACAACCACAGCTCTCCCTACTACAACCACAGCTGCCCCTACTACAACCACAGCTGCCCCTACTACAACCACAGCTGCTCCTACAACAACCACAGCTGCCCCTACAGCAGCTGCCCCTACAACAGCTCCCCCTACAACAACCACAGCTGCCCCTACTACAACAACAGCTGCCCCTACAACAGCTGCCCCTACTAAAAGTACAGCCGCTCCTACAACAACCACAGCAGCCCCTACTACAACAGCTGCCCCTACTACAACCACAGGCGCTCCTACTACAACCAGAGGAGCCCCTACTACAACAGCTGCCCCTACTACAACCACAGCTGCCCCTACAACAGCTGCCCCTACAACAACCACATCTTCCCCTGCAACAACAGCTGCCCCTACTTCTACAGCTGCCCATACAACAACCACAGCTGCCCCTACTACAACCACAGAAGCCCCTACTACAACAGCTGCCCCTACAACAGCTGCCCCTACTACAACCACAGCTGCCCCTCCAACAGCTGCCTCTACAACAACCACAGCTGCCCCTACAACAACCAAAGCTAGAACCACAGCAGCACCTACTACAACCACAGCTGCCCCTACTACAACCACAGCTGCCCCTACAACAACCACAGCTGCACCTACTACAACCACGACTACCCCTACAACAACCACAGCTGCACCTACTACAACCACAGCTGCCCCTACTACAACCACAGCTGCCCCTACTACAACCACAGCTGCCCCTACTACAACCACAGCTGCCCCTACTACAACCACAGCTGCCCCTACTACAACCACAGCTGTCCCTACAACCACAGCTGTCCCTACAACAACCACAGCTGCCCCTACTATAACCACAGCTGCCCCTACAACAACCACAGCTGCCCCTACTACAACAGCTGCCCCTACAACAACCACAGCTGCACCTACTACAACCACAGCTGCCCCTACAACAACCACAGCTCTCCCTACTACAACCACAGCTGCCCCTACAACAACCACAGCTGCCTCTACTACAACCACAGCTCCCCCTACAACAACCACAGCTGCGCCTACTACAACCACATCTGCCCCTACAACAACCACAGCTGCCCCTACAACAACCACAGCTGCCCCTACTACAACCACAGCTGCTCCTACAACAACCACAGCTGCTCCTACAACAACCACATCTCTCCCTACTACAACCACAGCTGCCCCTACAACAACCACAGCTGCCCCTACTACAACCACAGCTGCCCCTACAACAACCACAGCTGCCCCTACAACAACCACAGCTGCCCCTACAACAACCACAGCTGCCCCTACAACAACCACAGCTGCTCCTACTACAACCACAGCTGCCCCTACAACAACAACTGCTGCTCCTACTACAACCACAGCTGCCCCTACAACAACAACTGCTGCCCTTACTACAACCACAGCTGCCCCTACAACAACCACAGCTCTCCCTACAACAACCATAGCTGCCCCTACTACAACTACAGCTGCCCCTACTACAACCACAGCTGCCCCTACGACAACCACAGCTGTCCCTACAACAACTGCCCCTACAACAACCACAGCTGCCCCTACTACAACCACAGCTGCCCCTACTACAACCACAGCTCTCCCTACAACAACCATAGCTGCCCCTACTACAACTACAGCTGCCCCTACTACAACCACAGCTGCCCCTACGACAACCACAGCTGCCCCTACTACAACCACAGCTGCCCCTTCTACAACCACAGCTGTCCCTACAACAACTGCCCCTACAACAACCACAGCTGCCCCTACTACAACTACAGCTGCTCCTACTACAACCACAGCTGCCCCTACAACAACCACATCTCTCCCTACTACAACCAGAGGAGCCCCTACTACAACAGCTGCCCCTACTACAACCACAGCTGCCCCTACAACAGCTGCCCCTACAACAACCACATCTTCCCCTGCAACAACAGCTGCCCCTACTTCTACAGCTGCCCATACAACAACCACAGCTGCCCCTACTACAACCACAGAAGCCCCTACTACAACAGCTGCCCCTACAACAGCTGCCCCTACTACAACCACAGCTGCCCCTCCAACAGCTGCCTCTACAACAACCACAGCTGCCCCTACAACAACCAAAGCTAGAACCACAGCAGCACCTACTACAACCACAGCTGCCCCTACTACAACCACAGCTGCCCCTACAACAACCACAGCTGCACCTACTACAACCACGACTACCCCTACAACAACCACAGCTGCACCTACTACAACCACAGCTGCCACTACTACAACCACAGCTGCCCCTACTACAACCACAGCTGCCCCTACTACAACCACAGCTGCCCCTACTACAACCACAGCTGTCCCTACAACCACAGCTGTCCCTACAACAACCACAGCTGCCCCTACTATAACCACAGCTGCCCCTACAACAACCACAGCTGCCCCTACTACAACAGCTGCCCCTACAACAACCACAGCTGCACCTACTACAACCACAGCTGCCCCTACAACAACCACAGCTCTCCCTACTACAACCACAGCTGCCCCTACAACAACCACAGCTGCCTCTACTACAACCACAGCTCCCCCTACAACAACCACAGCTGCGCCTACTACAACCACATCTGCCCCTACAACAACCACAGCTGCCCCTACAACAACCACAGCTGCCCCTACTACAACCACAGCTGCTCCTACAACAACCACAGCTGCTCCTACAACAACCACATCTCTCCCTACTACAACCACAGCTGCCCCTACAACAACCACAGCTGCCCCTACTACAACCACAGCTACCCCTACAACAACCACAGCTGCCCCTACAACAACCACAGCTGCCCCTACAACAACCACAGCTGCCCCTACAACAACCACAGCTGCTCCTACTACAACCACAGCTGCCCCTACAACAACTGCTGCCCTTACTACAACCACAGCTGTCCCTACAACAACTGCCCCTACAACAACCACAGCTGCCCCTACTACAACCACAGCTGCCCCTACTACAACCACAGCTCTCCCTACAACAACCATAGCTGCCCCTACAACAACCACAGCTGCCCCTACTACAACCACAGCTGTCCCTACAACAACTGCCCCTACAACAACCACAGCTGCCCCTACTACAACTACAGCTGCCCCTACTACAACCACAGCTGCCCCTACGACAACCACAGCTGCCCCTACTACAACCACAGCTGCCCCTTCTACAACCACAGCTGTCCCTACAACAACTGCCCCTACAACAACCACAGCTGCCCCTACTACAACTACAGCTGCTCCTACTACAACCACAGCTGCCCCTACAACAACCACATCTCTCCCTACTACAACCACAGCTCCCCCTACAACAACCACAGCTGCCCCTACTACAACCACAGCTACCCCTACAACAACCACAGCTGCCCCTACAACAACCACAGCTGCCCCTACAACAACCACAGCTGCCCCTACAACAACCACAGCTGCCCCTACTACAACCACAGCTGCCCCTACAACAACAACTGCTGCCCCTACTACAACCACAGCTGTCCCTACAACAACTGCCCCTACAACAACCACAGCTGCCCCTACTACAACCACAGCTGCCCCTACTACAACCACAGCTGCCCCTACTACAACCACAGCTGCCCCTACAACAACCACAGCTGCACCTACTACAACCACAGCTGCACCTACTACAACCACAGCTGCCCCTACTACAACCACAGCTGCCCCTACTACAACCACAGCTGCCCCTACAACAACCACAGCTGCACCTACTACAACCACAGCTGCACCTACTACAACCACTTCTCCCCCTACAACAACTACAACAACAGCATCAGCCTCTGGAGGCCCTTGTTCAGGGCCAGGGCTTGTCCCCCACCCCAGTGACCCACAGTCTTACTACAACTGTGACAATTTTGGTGTAGCTCATCTCACATCTTGCGTACCTGGTTTGGTCTTTAAAGTGTCCTGTTTGTGCTGTGGGTATCCCTGAAGGGTTTAACATGAATGAAGTCAACACACGTTTTGGGTAATAGTTAATAACATAACAAATGGGTTGAAATTCTAAAAAAGATTTCTGTGTAAAATGTCTTCATTGTATAGATAAAAAAGCATAACATTGGTAATTCATGCATTTTTTTAAGGCTTTGGGGATCTGTACTTAACAAAACAATCTATTTTGTTCCCTCCTTTTTTTTGACAAGCAAAGAAACGTAACATTGAATTCTTCAGCACTAACTTGCATATATTATGCAATCATTTTTTAACTATGTGTATGCTTAAAAAGTGGTCATGCTCTTCCATTCATGTCTATCAATATATATCATATTATTTATATTACTTTATTCAGAAACACATGACTAGATAATGCGTGTATCTCAACCAGTTGGGTGTGTATATTCTCTCTCTTTTCACTGCAATTATTTATTTTGACAAGCCATCCCTAATTATTTGTCTGTTGCATCAGTCCTCTATTGTTGTTTCATAGTCTAGTTAATGGGTGTGTTATTTTTTGTATTTATATGCAGTCAGTCATTGGCTGCATTTGCCAATGTGCAACAAAGACGCTTTATATTGCATATTTATATGGTGTACATCTACATCAAAATACATGTTACTAAATTTTGATGAATCACGTCAATAATAAAAAACAGTTTTTAAAAAAAAATCTGTTTAGATTGTATTTTTTGTTACATAGTATCTCATTTCAGGTCCCATCTGCTGCCCTCTTGTGCCGTCTACTTGTTTAACCGTCCTTCCCAACCCCGCTGCGTCAGTGTGTTGGTCCCAGCTGAAGCTCATCAGCAATCACCCCAGCCATCTCCCCTTGTCTTGATTACCTCATGTGAATTTAGTCTGTGTGTTTCCTACCTTTTGTGCCAGTTTGTCTCAGTACCGTGAGTGAGTAGCAATCCAGCCTTTTTCCTAGTAATAGATTATCTCTGTGTATGACCTTTGACTGTTTTTTGGACCCGGTTTTGCCTGCCTATTCTTGTTTTGAGCACTTTTTCAGTAAACTTTGTTGAACGTTGAAACCTTTAAAAGGAGTTGTGCATTTTTTGTCCACCATTTGTGCCATGTCTGACAGACAGAGGACTTCTTAAATACAGAAAAAGAATCAACATCAAAATCAATAAGCAAAATGTACAGTACAGGGATTCCCACCCGTAGGTTGTGTACAATGTATCTAGTATTTAAATGTCTGCAAATAGCGAAAAGGGTTAGGACATTTGCAAAAGTTCAGCTACACTTTTTCCATTACATCACTCAATGTGACCCATCATATTTGATAGTATTAATTGCCAGTATAGCCTTAACTTTTATTGAACTGCAGTCCAAAACTACAGAAAAAGATTCAACACAGTAGAGTCAGTAATTTATTCATGACTACCAGAAAGGCACAGGAAATGACGGAAGGGATTACTCAGAGAAACAAATACTAATAAAACTAATTCTTACGATATTATAATATAACATGAAACAGCCTGTGTTTCCACACAATATAATAATTCTAACACAGCAGGCACCTTGAAACATGCACGATTTAGTGCAGATTTTAAAGCAAGGCTTAGCCGTTTGATAGATGTTAAATTGTTCCAGCCCACACATGTGGCCATATCCAGCAATTTTCATCTCACAGTGGACCCTGATTGAAACCTCTGGGCTATTTTCCTTTTCCATGCACAATTCTTATAGGTCACATTGAAAATAAGAAAATCCCACACAACCTTCGGAGGGACAAAAACATTTTTCTAATAAATTGGTGATGCTAAGCAATAGCAATATTGTGCAGGATTTTTTCTTTGCAATGTGACAGTTTGATGTCCTGCATGAGATAATTGGATGTGCGAACACCTCCGTTAAAACTTTTGTTATAGGTAAAAGAGGTACAGAGGGTTGTTATTTGTTGCCTGGATTAACTTCTGTCAAGAATGAGAATAAAAAATGGAAATGTTGGTTTTATCCCCACAGTATCCATAGTAAGGAAAATTCATATGACTGTTAGTTCTTCATAATTATGGAGTAATGTGTTTCTAAAGGCATGTGTTCGCGGGAAAAACTAATTGATTGTTAATTAGTGCAGTGGAAATGTCAATGGAGAGAAAATCTATCAGACCAAATCATTAAATTACCTTTACCATTTAAATTACCATATATTTTGTAATGCATTGCCTACACCAGTTTTGAACAGTATTACGCTTGAAAGATAATGTGGAATCGCTTCACTTATATGTCAGATAACAGGACCAATAAGATTTTCTTTGGAGTAAATTGTCACATTTTCCATGGGCGACAGATCTTCACGTTGTCTTTGAGGACGCTGAATTACAAAACATCTATAGAAATAATTTACCATGCAGTGTGAATTGACTTGCTGGATATGAAGAGAAATGGTTAAATGTTATCATTTTGGACATATATTCAAATTAAGCACAATTGTGTTACTGAATCCCATGTTAAAGCAAACTTATCAAGAAGTCAGAGATCTTTGGTCGCTCAGTTGAGAACAGGAATTCTTTCTCTCGCTCTTGAAGTCAGCAGATTTAAAAACATCCCAAAGGAACACAGACTGTGTGAGCTATGTGATGTAGGAGAAGTGGAGAATGAATCTCATTTTCTTTTGTATTGTCCTTTTTATGTCCTTTGATTAATGAAATGTACGCTCAAAATCCTGAAATGTTTTGGAGCTCTGATGATAACAGGGTGGAGATGTTATTTAATTTCATGTTTATGAACTGGCCACGATTGTCTGCCAGGGGTGTCCAAACTACGGCCTGCGGGCCAACTGCGGCCCATGGTCCATTTTTAATTGGCCAATTATAAATGTAAAACAGAATATGGTCCGCACTTGAAACTTGCGCTTGACTGAATTGTAGCTTACTTCTTAGTTGTAACACTAGGGTGTGCTACTGTCGTTATTAAAGGCAGCTTCCTCACAGAACAATATTAATCCAAAAAAAGTTTGCAGTGGGCGACCAAAAATGGCAGAACCAAAGAAGCGCAAGATAGCAAGTGATTGCAGAAGATTTCAGACACAGTTGGAAAATCAATAGGCCTACTTCTTCATAGAAGTCAAGGGGAAGTGTGTGTGTGTTTGATTTGCACTGAAACTGTTGCAGTGATGAAAGAGTTTAATGTACAACGACACTATGAAACCAAACATCAGACCTACACGTCCTACACTGGTGCTGATCGGGAACAGAAAGTTACGCAAATGGCAGCTAGCCTGCGAGCTCAACAACAGTATGTTTTCCGTGATAACAAAACTCAAGAAAATGCCACTAAAGCCAGCTACGAGGTAGCTCAACTCATTGCTCGACACGGGAAACCTTTCTCAGATGGTGACTTCATAAAACGGGGCCTCACTAAAGTTTAAGGAAAATGTGCCCAAAAAAAATGCAAGATGTCCAAAAACAGAAAATAAGACCGATAGGCACTGGAATTGTTTTTGTGTGTGTCAAGTTTCCCTCTTCCTGTGCTTCCCAACTTGATAGGAGTGATCTTCTACCCAAAAGGACTGGACTCCACTCAAACACTTCCTTTTGATTCCTTTTATTTTGAAGTTTAGTTTAGGTTAGGTTTTCACTAGCTTTCAGCTTAGTTATTCAGTTTAGGTTCGGTTTAGCTGAAAAACCTTTGAAAGAAGAAAAAATACAAACAGAGTTAAACATGAGATTAATTCAAACAATAAAGCTTCAACAATTCCAAATGAAAAATACACTTAATGTTTCCTTTCTCATAAATTAAATTTCAACTGCTGCTTTTAAAAGCCTTTTAAATTGCAATTAACATTTATTCCTTTTCAAACTTATTTTAACATGTTTAAACACATTTTAATACTCTGCATTTTAACATGTCCTTTGTATCTTAAACAAATTTTAATATTCTGTATTTTAACAAACGTTTTGTATTTTAAACTCATTTTAATTGTTTTTTAGCAAATAAATATTCTATTTATCTGTTCTTAGTCACACCCGTGCAAAGTCATGTACTCTAAGCAAACCTTAACACTTTCTATTAAAGTCACTCACGATATGCCCATTCAAGCAGTCACCCACACAATCATACAATCAATCAATCAATTAACTTTTAGCCCGTCATTACCCCGTGCTTCCGCGACAGTTTCTAAACAGCGCTCAATAAATTAAATTAAATTAATCTAACCGTAGAGCGTAAACAAACAGTCTTTAAATAATAAGAAGCACGCTATCAAAGACAAACAAACAAAGTCAGCGCGTGCCCGAGCCGGCACCGCTGTGGCTGTTTCCACGCCAGCAAACAGTCTTTCACAGTTCATCAAGCTCTTACCGGCTGCCTCTTTGGTTTTGTTGGTCAATGTTGCACAGTATACAGTAGTTTTCTTGTTTGTCTCTCTTTTTTAGTTTCAGCAATTAACCTGTTGGTCTGCCTCTCCTCTCGCGCCGTCTCTGTGCGCGTCTGTTAATGCCCCAGGTGCACTCGTGCTGTGAGGATTGATTCCTTCCAGTTAGGTCTGCTTGTTAGACTAGTTTTTAACTTATTTATTGACGGAATCCTTACTCTTTTACCGATTTTAGCAAACAGTACATTTTAACAACATAACATATTTATTAAATTGACCTCACTTTATTATGCTGTACTTTTATCTTCCTTTTTGTTTTGATTCAAAGGATACATTCTTTTAACAGACTTTTTAACCTGCATACCTTTACATATTTTTGTTATTTCTTCTCTTTCACCTCTTTGAAATGATTGGTTTTAATTTATTTATTGATCTATTAATTAATTCAATTTTTTAAACAGACCAAACTCCAGTTTGACTTGACAGCGTGTTTGCACTGGTATTTTAAGAACCTGACGTATTTGTGTATTTATATGCTTAATTAATGTTTATCATTTTATGCAATGCTTATTGTTGTATGTTCGATGTGAATGATGATGTTGATTGTGGTATTTTTTATGGCTGCAGCATGGGTGAAGAGCCCAAGACAAATTTCTCAAAGATTCTGAATCTTGAATCTTAAAGGGATACTTCACCCGTTGAAACATGAATCTGTAGTGACATTGGGTCATATATGTAGTAGAAATGTGAAATACATTTTGAAATTGGTGCCTTCTTGACCGAGAAAAAGGCAACAAGTGTATTTTTGCGTTTTCTCTGCAAAGACACATCTCCCAGAATGCACAGCACCGCAGGACACTCCCGCTGAAGGAGAGGTGCATTCATGTGGTATCGGAAAAATGAGATTCCGAGTTGTAAAATGCAAATGAAACACCTGCTCAAGTCGTTTTTGTGTTTTGTTAACATACTTTTGATTCAGGCACGTATTGCACATCAACTTTTTGCTTAAATATAACTTGACAATAAGATTTCTCCGAGTTGGGAAGTCGGAAGAATGACTTCCCAACTCGGAAACTTAAACCACCCGAGCAGCACCTGAATGCAGCATTACTCGCGGACAATAATACAGCAGTTTCCACAACTGATTCAGAGATTTCTTCCATAAGGAATTGGCATCTTGGAAATTCCTGGCAGAAAACAGACTCTATGTCTGTGTCCATAGGCAAACAGTGACAGCACCGACAACACAAGTCTGCCCCGGCTCCTTCTTCCTCTCACAGCCTCGGACCTAGCATGCTAGGCTAGCTAGCCTGCCTGTGGGCACCGCAGCCAGCTCGCCGCTATATTGCGGCTCGTAGAAAGAGCCACACACATCCGATTCAAGCACAAGACCTTCAAAATCCCCTTCAGTCATATCAGTTTGAAGTTGAAACATACGTTTTTCTTCATTCTCGGTCCATATTAGCTTATCCGTAGAGACACCCAGCTTGAGCCCGGCTCAGGCTCCCTGTCTCACAGCCGTTGTGTCTGCAGAAGGCACCTGGCAGCAATATTGCGGGCGGCTCGTAGAAAGAGCCAGGAACATCCGATTCGAGCACAAGACCTTCAAAATCCCCTTCATCCATATCAGTTTGAAGTTGAAACATACTTTTTCCACCATTGTCGGCAGATATTACATTTCTGGTAGCATAGCCTTCAAGCAAGATGGCGGATGTTAAGTTTCGATTCTGGCAGCGAAGCCCCGCCCACTGATCTGTGATAGGTCTGTAGCTTCAGTGGTTGAAAACATGAGGAAATAGCAATGTAGTTTTAGCCTGCTAACCCGTGCTAACCATAGCCTCCGCGAGTGACGCAATATGACGATTTTTGCGTCTATTGAGGAGGCATCTCAGAAAAGAAAATACAGATTTTTCCCGTCTCAGGGGGAAATGAGGGCTGGATGCAAGACCATTCAATAAAAACACAAGTTTACTACTGATACAAAGCTTAATGCAAATGGGTGAAGTATCCCTTTAAGCGTCTACCTTATGTCAGTAGTCTGTCGTATGTTTTGGGCTGGGCATATTGTTTGATACAATAACAAAATAAAATCGTTAATTATCCTCATCTTATTTGATGATAGATCTTTTAATGTAATGTTTTGATGTTTTGTTGTTTGTAAGATGCACGCAGGATAACAATGAACAGGACATTTTTTAATGTTGTGTAAAGGACACAGGGCGTGACCCCATGTCTACAAACAGAAGTCTCATAGGCTGCATAATAAAATGTAGTGGCGTCACTGTGACATGCACACTGTCACAGCACTCTTCCAAACTACGTCATCTGCTGTTGTATTACAGCAAACATGCTGAACAAACTTAAATACTTTGCATTATGTATCTCTTAGTCAAATGTTTGTGGTCAGTTCCATCAAGGCTCTCACTAAACTACTGAACACACAACGCAAAGTTTAACACATACAATAAGGTTAGTTTGAAGACAGATGTTTAAAAAACAAATCTAAACCTACAGTAGGTGTGAAAACAAACCTATATGAGGTTTATATCTTATATACTGAATATCAATAATAAAAGCCACATTTCTTCAAAAATGATATACCTAAAAAAGTATATAAGAATAATAGAAAATAAAGTTTCTATATTAAAACAAAAAGTAAAACAAATGTCATTAGTTTCTGGTCAATCATTGGTCTACTGTAAGCTTTGTCCCTATCTCTAAAGCTACCCACTCTTTTAAGCTTTTACTTTAAGGTCAACTAATAATCAAACACAGCAGAAAGAGACAGAGGTTGTCTTTATCTCCAAAGCACTTGTGTTACTGTGCAACTGTTTTCCACATGTTTATTTAATGTTTTGTCTGATAATTCTTGAAAGCTTCTGCATTACGTCCAAAAATACTAAATGTGTCAAAAAAGAACAGATTTCTTCATCCAAATACGTTTTCCTGTCCCTGACGGTCGAAATAAAGAGCCGCAGGAAAGAAGATCCTGCTTCAGATAATGATCCAAACCTGTGTATCCATCTGGCCTCTTCTGGCAGTGATTTAAGATAGTTGCTTGTTTTCTATTGGATATTAATACTGATGACTGAAGGGTTGTTATTCTCCCCTAGAAGACAAAAGGCCCTACCTAACGTCTTAAAAAGTGATACTTGAAAGTTGAAAGGGCTTGGCATTTCAGGTGACTTCACCCAGGCTCCGTCATACTTAACAATTAGACAATAACACTTTGGACAATGCAAAACTGCATTAATTATCCCTGTCCTTTTTATTTTTGCCACACCTTGTGAGGTGTCTCCCTGTATTAAAACTCCACAGCCGTCAGTCATCAGTCAGTCACAGTAGAAGGACAGTACATGCTTCTTTCAACATTATTTCTGTGAGTATTCCTTTAACTTTGAATTTATAAAACCAAATATTCTGTTTTTCTAAGTTGTTTCCAGATTAATTGCAACAACTGCTTTGTCTCTCCAACTAGCTCACAAGCTTAACTGGACATTTTTCAGCTAGAGAGAGTACTGTCTGTTTCTCTTCTAATTCAGATTTAACTAATATTAAGATTTGTTGAAATAGTGTTAGGATTTTAAGCATTAAAGTTGTGTTGTAAGACAAAGGCAATTCATTTATCCAAATGTGTACCAGTTAAGTCAAATCAGGTCTGACCTGATTTTCAATGAGATAAAAAAAAACACATAAAGCCGAATATTCTGTTTTTTAAAGTTGTTTCAAGATTAATTGCATCAACTGCTTCTTCTCTCTTACTTGCTCACAAGCTTAACTGGACACATTTTAGCCAGAGAGAGAACAACAAGCACGCATATCAGTTACAGTTATTACAGTTAAGAAAAGCAGTTTGCTGAAAATGCTTGCCAAACTAGTTCTTCTTCTGTGACTTCCACCACAAAGCTTGTTGGAACAAAACTTTGGGTGGCTACTGAGCATCATACCCTTTCCACTCCCTAAACTTTTCCATCTAGCAGGTTCTTAGTTTTGATTATATTACTGGCTTTTGTCACCAATTGTTGCAACTAAGTAAAAGTAAAACCTACCTGTAAAATGATCAGTTTGCCTCGAGTTGGGACGACCACTAGTAAGATTGCCTTATATTTGTTATGTTTTTAGTTTATATGCTTTAGGTTAATAGGACCAGATTTATTTTGTAGAAACACACATTTATCTCTAATTATGAAATCCACATGTATTTCTATGAAGATATTTATTTCAACTGCATATTCATTCTTTTTTTCTATTTCTATTTATTCACATAGCAACAAAATGTGGAAGTTAACTCTATCTGCAGGTAAGGCATGCTGGTCAAGTATATGTTTCTTTGAATGTTTGGTTCAACTAAATCTCCAAAAGTGTTCAGTGTACATTTGTATCGTCTCATGCAGGTAGTTTTTGTTAGGTAACCCCGTGTTATTGTCACTGAGAGGAATTTGTTTTCATTTTGCCTCCAATGTACTGACGTGACAGCAGAAATCTCAGAAAGCTTGAATTCATTAACCTGCAACAGTAAACTGGAACTTTTATCTGTAACGCTTGAGTTATTATGTCAGAAAGCCTGTTTGTATGGGTTTAATTATTATTTTATTAAACTGTATACTAACACGTGTGTCCTTCTGAAGGTCTCTGTTTGATCCTTGCCAGCTTGGGTAAGTTCATCACACAAATTGATCATAATCATCACCTTTATAGCTGCAATGATTACATAGGACTGTCTGTCTAGAAGAAAAATAATATCCCTGAGTAAAAAGATGTAGAAAGTAAGAAGATTTTTCTTTCATGTCTATAGCTTCTACCTCCAGGCTGGTGTGTTACCATAACAGCAAGGCTGAAGACAGACCAGCTATCGGGAAGTTCAGAGTTTCAGATATTGATCCGGACAAGTGTACCCATCTGATTTTTGCCTTTTCGGACATAAGTGAAAATGAGCTGGTTCCCACAAATGTAAATGATGTTCAGCAGTACCTCGACTTTAACGCACTCAAACAAAGGTCAGTCCTTAAGTCTATAAATACTGTGGCGATTACATTGTAGTACAAGGTATTTGTTTTGCAAAAAAATCATCATTTAATTTTTATTCTCCTGTAGAAATCCACTTCTGAAAACCCTGCTGGCTGTTGGTGGAGAAGAGTTCAGGACAGAAAAGTAAGTTTCCTTCAAGGACACTAAGACTTGTTTGAAAGCACACAAAATTACTCACAAACTGTTGTAGTCCCCTGACCTTGCCTTGCCTTTTGTTGCACTGTTTCAGCACTTTGTGCAAAAAGAAAAAAAATCACATTCATATTTAGGAGTTGGAAACTTTTGTTTTTTTGCTCTAAATTCATTAAAATTGAATGCAACCCAGCTGACCCCTACAGCCAAATAATGAAAAAAACTGAACATTTAAAAGAAATGTATATTTCACTGAAACTTGTGAAATATGTATTTTTGCCGCTTAGGTCAGTGACTGCACATTATAGTTATGGGGATCATTTCGCCATTTATTTTTGTCATCCTTTATTATATACCTATATGTAAATCATGGTCTCTTACACATTGCAACCACATTAAAAATTGGTTTACGCGTTAACTCATGTCTTGATTGCCTTGTTCTGCTTGAGCAGAGGCCTTCATTGAATAGGTGGAGTGTGAGTGCAAAGACCCCTTTGTGTTTATCTTTTTATTTTTTTATGCTTACTAGATTCAGGACAATGTCGGGATCACAAGAGAACAGAGAAGTGTTCATCAAGTCAGTTATCAAACTACTAAGACCATTCAAGTTTGATGGGCTAAACCTTGACTGGAGGTACCCAGCTGCAGAGGACAAGCAGAGATTCACAGAGCTTTGCAAGGTCAGATCATTAATGTCTCCTCTGGGACCGGCATTTTCAGAAATAAGTCATATTGCAAATGCCATGCCTGACAATAAAAGTTATTTAACTGAGAATGAGAATCATGCTTCTGTGTTGTATAGGAGCTCAAGACAGCCTTTGTGGATGAAGGAACTTCAAGTAACCAGGAAAGATTAATCCTTGCAGCATCTGTCTCTGCTGAGAGGTCAACCATCAATGCTAGCTATGCAGTGGAACAAATTGCAATGTAAAATAATTTTTAAAAAGTTTCTGCCATAATAACAATAAAAAGCTGCTGTTCTGTTTTAGTAAAGGTGATTTCCTCTTAATTTATCAGGCACCTGGATTTCATCAATGTGATGACGTTTGACTTCCACGGCCCCTGGGAAAGTGTCACAGCACATCCCAGCCCCTTATACCAGGGATCCCAAGACACTGGAGATGCTATCCACTCTAACACTGTAAACACAGGGGTTTATTTTTTTATACAGCTTTGTATTCAAACATGTACCTGTATCCTATTTGTAATGGCAATTGGTTTTCACTTCTTAGGCCTCTGCCTTAGAGTACTGGAGGGACCAGGGAGCGTCTGAAGAAAAACTGAACATGGGGATGGCAGCTTTTGGACGAGCTTTTTCCCTGTCCTCTAATTCAAGTGCTGTTGGTGCACCAGCCAGTGGTCCTGGTGAGGAAGGCTGTTACACCGGTGAAGAAGGATTCTGGGCCTATTATGAGGTATTACTGCATGGTTTCAATATTACCCATTTATATTAATGGCCTTATTATTGGCAACAGTTTTGGCTGTATTTGGTGTACCAGATATATATCGATGTAAATATAATTACTTTAATTACATCTAAATACCAAATCTGACCCTTCTTTTCAGACTTGCCTTTATCTAGATGGGGTAGAAACCCATCTTATTTCTGATCAGCAAGTTCCATATGCCACAACACACAGTCAGTGGGTTGGATTTGACGACACAACCAGTATAAGTACCAAGGTAATCATCTGTCTGTAACACAGTATTACTTTGTAGTGACTCTGCAAATGACTGATGTCAGTGATGTACAAAATGTGGTTACATTGATTTTTTTATTCAGGCTGTTAAAATGTTGTCTTTCTCATCCTCTCAGATCAATTACCTCAAAGCAAACAACTTCGGAGGAGCTTTTGTCTGGTCTCTGGACCTGGATGACTTAAGTGGACAGTTCTGTAACCAGGGCAAGTTCCCATTCGTTAGCCAACTGCATAATCTGCTTGCACCAGGTAAGCAACTCATCAAAAAGTGTCCATATATTTTTTATTGGGAAGATGTTTCACCATTTATTTGTTCAAATACCATTATTAATGCAAATTCTATAAGTCACTGTTTTATACTTCTATAATGTTTTATGCAGAGTACATATCTAGTTCAGCTTTTTGAAATCAAGGAATCTCAGAAGTCATACTCTGTCAGTGTTTGCCATACTTGAGTAACGCCATACCTGGGCGGTGGAGTTCGGGCGCACACTCACACTCTCACTCTCTCTCTCTCTCTCTCTCTGTCTCTGTCTCTATCTCTCTCTCTCTCTCTCTCTCTCTTGCTCTCTTGTGCACAAAGTATTTAATGAATAAATGAAAATTGAAGAAAAAAAAAGAGCAGAAATATACTTGGGTGGCCAGAAATATACTTGGGCAGCCGGCCCAGGTATCGTCTATGTGTGGGAAACGCGGTCCATCATATCACAAAAGGATGATCATGAAAGGGTTAATATCGATTAACACAATATATGACTCTGTCTTTCTTTCAGGTTTCCCTTAATCACCTACCACTTCTCCCCCTACAACAACTACCCCTACAACAACCACAACATCTCCCCCTAATACAACTACAGCTCCCCATACTGTAACCAGAGCTCACACTTCCCTAAACAAAGCTCCCCGTGCAACATCCACAACAACTCTCCCTAATATAACCACAGCTCCCCCTACTAAAACCACACAACCCCCTACTACAACCACAACTTCCCCTACTACAAACACAGCTCCTTCTGCTACAACCACAACTCCCCCTACAACAGCCACAGCCCCCCCTACTACAACCACAACTCCCCCTACTGCAACCACACAACCCCCTACTGCAACCACAGCTCCCACTACTACATCCACAGCTCACCCTACTACAACCACGACTACCCCTACAACAACCTCAACAACTCTCCCTACTACAACAACAGCACCTACTACAACCACAGCTGCCCCTACAACAATCACAGCTCTCCCTACAACAACCACAGCTGCCCCAACTACAACCACAGCTGCCCCTACTACAGCCACAGCTGCCCCTAATACAACCACAGCTGCCCCTACTACAACCACAGCTGCCCCTACTACAACCACAGCTGCCCCAACTACAACCACAGCTGCCCCTACTACAGCCACAGCTGCCCCTACAACAACCACAGCTGCCCCTACAACAACCACAGCTGCCCCTACTACAACCACAGCTGCCCCTACTACAACCACAGCTGCCCCTACTACAACCACAGCTGCCCCAACTACAACCACAGCTGCCCCTACTACAACCACAGCTGCCCCAACTACAACCACAGCTGCCCCTACTACAACCACAGCTGCCCCAACTACAACCACAGCTGCCCCTACTACAGCCACAGCTGCCCCTACAACAACCACAGCTCTCCCTACTACAACCACAGCTGCCCCTACTACAACCACAACAACAGCATCAGCCTCTGGAGTCACGTGTTCAGGGCCAGGGCTTGTCCCCAACCCACACTCTTACTACAACTGTGACAATTTTGGTGTAGCTCATTTCACATCTTGCAGATCTGCTTTGGTCTTTAAAGTGTCCTGTAATTGCTGTGCGTTTCCCTGAAGGGTTTTACATGAATGAAGTCAACACACGTTTTGGGTAATAGTTAATAACATAACAAATGGGTTGAAATTTTAAAAAAAAATTCTGCATAAAATGTCTTCATTGTATAGATAAAAAAGCATAACATTGGTAATTCATGCATTTTTTTAAGGCTTTGGGGATCTGTACTTAACAAAACAATCTATTTTGTTCCCTCCTTTTTTTTGACAAGTAAACAAACATAACGACATTGAATTCTTCAGCACTAACTTGCATATATTATGCAATCATTTTTAAACTATGTGTACGCTTAAAGAGTGGTCATGCTCTTCCATTCATGTCTATCAATATATATATCATATTATTTATATTACTTTATTCAGAAACACATGACTAGATAATGTGTGTATCTCAACCAGTTGGGTGTGTATATTCTCTCTTTTCACTGCAATTGTTTATTTTGATAAGCCTTCCCTAATTATTTGTCTGTTGCATCAGTTCTCTATTGTTGTTTCATAGTCTAGTTAATGGGTGTGTTATTTTTTGTATTTATCTGCAGTCAGTCATTGGTAGCATTTGCCAATGTGCAACACAGACTTTTTATATTGCATATTTATATGGTGTACATCTACATCAAAATACATGCTACTAAATTTTGATGAATCACGTCAATAATAATAAAAAAATGTTTTAAAAAAATCTATGTAGATTGTATTTTTTGTTACATAGTTTTCTCCAGTTTGTAACAGAGCTGCTTCAGACAGAGGACTTCTTAAATACAGAAAAAGAATCAACATCAAAATCAATAAGCTAAATGTTCAGTACAGGGATTCCCACCTGTAGGTCGTGTACAATGTATCTAGTATTTAAATGTCCGCAAATAGCAACAAGGTTTAGGACATCTGCAAAAGTTCAGCTACACTTTTTCCATTACATCACTCAATGTGACCCATCATATTTGATAGTATTAATTGCCAGTATAGCCTTAACTTTTCTTGAACTTCAGTCCAAAACTACAGAAAAAGATTTTTCAACACAGTAGAGTCAGTAATTTATTCACGACTACTGGAAAGGCACAGGAAATGACGGAAGGGATTACTCAAAAATAAAATCACACACAACCTTAAGAGGGACCGAAACGTTGTGATTTTATCTAATAAATTGGTGATGCTAAGCAGTAGTAGTGTGCAGGACTTTTTTGTCTTTGCAATGTGACAGTTTGTTGTCCTACTTCATGAGATAGTTGGATGTGCGAACACCTCCTTTAAAATTGCAATAGGTGATATAGTTACAGAAATGTCATCTCATACAGAAAAATGTGCTTAAAGGGTTGTAAATTTTTGCCTGGATTAACTTTCTGTCAAGAATAAGAATGAAAAATGGAAATGTTGGTTTTATTCCCACAGTATCCATAGTAAGGAAAATTCATATATTAGTTCCTCATAATTATGGAGTAATGTGTTTCTAAAGGCATATGGTATTCGCAGGATAAACTAATTGATTGTTAATTAGTGCAGTGGAAATGTCATTGGAGAGAAAACCTATCAGACCAAATCATTAAATTACCTTTACCATTTAAATTACCATATATTTTGTAATGCATTGCCTACACCAGTTTTGAACAGTATTACGCTTGAAAGATAATGTGGAATCGCTTCACTTATATGTCAGATAACAGGGCCAATAAGATTTTCTTTGGAGTAAACTGTCACATTTTCCATGGGCGACAGATCTTCATGTTGTCTTTGAGGACGCTGAATTACAAAACATCTATAGAAATAATTTACCATGCAGTGTGAATTGACTTGCTGGATATGAAGAGAAATGGTTAAATGATATCATTTCGGACATATATTCAAATTAAGCACAATTATGTTACTGAATCCCATGTTAAAGCAAACTTATCAAGAAGTCAGAGATCTTTGGTCGCTCAGTTGAGAACAGGAATTCTTTCTCTCGCTCTTGAAGTCAGCAGATTTAAAAACATCCCAAAGGAACACAGACTGTGTGAACTATGTGATTCAGGAGAAGTGGAGAATGAATCTAATTTTCTTTTGTAATGTCCTTTTTATGTCCTTTGATTAATGAAATGTACGCTCAAAATCCTGGAATGTTTTGGAGCTCTGATGATAACAGGGTGGAGATGTTATTTGTTTTCATGTTTATGAATTGGCCACGATTGTCTGCCAGGGGTGTCCAAACTACGGCCCGCGGGCCAACTGCGGCCCATGGTCCATTTTTAAGTGGCACGCAGCCAATTATAAATGTAAAACAGAATATGGTCCGCACTTGAAACTTGCCTTTGACTGAATTGTAGCCTACTTCTTAGTTGTAACACTAGGGGGTGCTACTGTCGTTATTAAAGGCAGCTTCCTCACAGAACAATATTAATTCAAAAAAAGTTTGCAGTGGGCGACCAAAAATGGCAGAACCAAAGAAGCGCAAGATAGCAAGTGACTGCAGAAGATTTCAGACACAGTTGGAAAATCAATAGGCCTACTTCTTCATAGAAGTCAAGGGGAAGTGTGTGTGTGTTTGATATGCACTGAAACTGTTGCAGTGATGAAAGAGTTTAATGTACAACGACACTATGAAACCAAACATCAGACCTACACGTCCTACACTGGTGCTGATCGGGAACAGAAAGTTACGCAATTGGCAGCTAGCCTGCGAGCTCAACAAAAGTAGGCTATGTTTTCCAATTTCCGTGATAACAAAACTCAAGAAAATGCCAGTAAAGCCAGCTACGAGGTAGCTCAACTCATTGCCCGACACGGGAAACCTTTCTCAGATGGTGACTTCATAAAACGGGGCCTCACTAAAGCTGTAGTAATAATGTGCTCAAAAAAAATTCAAGTATTTAACAACGTTAGCATGTCCAGAAACAGAAAATAAGACCGATAGGCACTGGAATTGTTTTTGCGTGTTTGCACTGGTATTTTAAGAACCTGAGGTATTTGTGTATTTATATACTTAATTAATGTTTATCATTTTATGCAATGCTTATTGTTGTATGTTCGATGAGAATGATGATGTTTATTTTGGTCTTTTTTATAGCTGCAGCATGGGTGAAGAGCCCAAGACAAATTTCTCAAAGATTCTGAATCTTGAATCTTAAGCGTCTACCTTATGTCAGTAGTCTGTCGTATGTTTTGGGCTGGGCATATTGTTTGATACAATAACAAAATAAAATCATTAATCATCCTCATCTTATTTGATGATAAATCTTTCAATGTAATGTTTTGATGTTTGTAAGATGCACGCAGGATAACAATGAACAGGACATTTTTTAATGAT
Source organism: Tautogolabrus adspersus (assembly GCA_020745685.1). Classification (NCBI taxonomy): domain Eukaryota; kingdom Metazoa; phylum Chordata; class Actinopteri; order Labriformes; family Labridae; genus Tautogolabrus; species Tautogolabrus adspersus. The sequence goes on along the minus strand of CM036547.1, from coordinate 21,238,977 downwards.
GTGTAAAGGACACAGGGAGTGACCCGATGTCTACAAACAGAAGGCTCATAGACTGCATAATAGAATGTAGTGGCATCACTGTGACATGCATGGGGAAGGACGTTTCTTTCTCTTACAAACTACGTCATCTGCTGTTGTATTACAGCACACGTGCTGAACAAAGTTGAATACTTTGCATTGTGTATCTCAGTCAAACTTTTGTGGTCAGTTCCATCAAGGCTCTCACTAAACTACTGAACACACAATGCAAAGTTTAGGGGTGTAAGCACATACAATAAGGTTAGTTTGAAGACAGATGTTTAAAAAAAAATCTAAACCTACAGTAGGTGTGAAAACAAACCTATATGAGGTTTATATCTTATATACTAAATATCAATAATAAAAGCCAAATTTCTTCAAAAATGATATACCTAAAAAAGTATATAATAATAATAGAAAATAAAGTTTCTATATTTAAACAAAAAGAAAAACAAATGTCACTAGTTTCTGGTCAATCATTGGTCTACTGTAAGCTTTGTCCCTATCTCTAAAGCTACCCACTCTTTTAAGCTTTTACTTTAAGGTCAACTAATAATCAAACACAGCAGAAAGAGACAGAGGTTGTCTTTATCTCCAAAGCACTTGTGTTACTGTATAACGTTTTTCCACATGTTAATGTAATGTTTTGTCTAATAGTTCTTGAAAGCTTCTGCATTACGTCCAAAAATACTAAATGTGTCAAACAAGAACAGATTTCTTCATCCAAATACGTTTTCCTGTCTCTGACGGTTGAAATAAAGAGCCGCAGGAAAGAAGATCCTGCTTCAGATGATGATCCAAACCTGTGTATCCATCTGGCCTCTTCTGGCAGTGATTTAAGATAGTTGCTTGACTTGTACTTGTGTAGGTTGTTGGAACTTTTGGACACTTCAGTGAGATACTTAAATAAAAAACTCATGTAACACTTCATAATAACCATCATCAATAAAGAGTAATTGATAGTTATTAACTTTAGTTAATGGTTGGGTTACTGTTAACAAACAATGAAATGATAGTTAATATTCTTTGCTCATTATTTGGAATGCTATTATGTATTTTATGTTAACAGTTTATTGTTGCACACATTATAACATTTTATACACTATATGAAGTGTTTGTTACTGATGGTTTTCTATTGGATATTAATACTGATGACTGAAGGGTTGTTATTCTCCCCTAGAAGACAAAAGGCCCTACCTAACGTCTTAAAAAGTGATACTTGAAAGTTAAAAGGGCTTGGCATTTCAGGTGACTTCACCCAGGTTCCGTCATGCTTAACAATTAGACAATAACACTTTGGACAATGCAAAACTGCATTAATTATCCCTGTCCTTTTTATTTTTGCCACACCTTTTGAGGTGTCTCCCTGTATTAAAACTCCACAGCCGTCAGTCATCAGTAAATCACAGTAGAAGGACAGTACATGCTACTTTCAACATTATTTCTGTGAGTATTCCTTTAACTTTGAATTCATAAAACCAAATATTCTGTTTTTCTAAATTGTTTCCAGATTAATTGAAACAACTGCTTTGTCTCTCCAACTAGCTCACAAGCTTAACTGGACATATTTCAGCTAGAGAGATACAACAAGCCGGCTGTTTCTCTTCTAATTCAGATTTAACTAATATTAAGATTTGTTGAAATATTGTTAGGATTTTAAGCATTAAAGTTGTGTTGTAAGACAAAGGCAATTCATTTATCCAAATGTGTACCAGTTAAGTCAAATCAGGTCTGACCTGATTTTCAATGGGATAAAAAAAAACACATAAAGCCAAATATTCTGTTTTTTAAAGTTGTTTCAAGATTAATTGCAACAACTGCTTCATCTCTCCAACTTGCTCACAAGCTTAACTGGACACATTTTAGCCAGAGAGAGAACAACAAGCACGCATATCAGTTACAGTTATTACAGTTAAGAGAAGCAGTTTGCTGAAAATGCTTGCCAAACTAGTTCTTCTTCTGTGACTTCAACCACAAACCTTGTTGGAACAAAACTTTGGGTGGCTACTGAGCATCATACCCTTTCCACTCCCTAAACTTTTCCATTTAGCAGGTTCTTAGTTTTGATTATATTACTGGCTTTTGTCACCAATTGTTGCAACTAAGTAAAAGTAAAACCTACCTGTAAAATGATCAGTTTGCCTCGAGTTGGGACCACCACTAGTAAGATTGCCTTATATTTGTTATGTTTTTAGTTGTATATGCTTAAAGTTAATAGGACCAGATTTATTTTGTAGAAACACACATTCATCTCTAATTATAAATTCTACAATTATTTTTATGAATATATTTTTTCAACTGCATATTCATTCTTTTTTTCTATTTCTCTTTATTCACATAGCAACAAAATGTGGAAGCTAACTCTATCTGCAGGTAAGGCATGCTGGTCAAGTATATGTTTCTTTGAATGTTTGGTTCAACTAAATCTCCAAAAGTGTTCAGTGTACATTTGTATCGTCTCATGCAGGTAGTTTTTGTTAGGTAAACCCGTGTTATTGTCACTGAGAGGAATTTGTTTTCATTTTACCTCCAATGTACTGACGTGACAGCAGAAATCTCAGAAAGCTTGAATTCATTAACCTGCAACAGTAAACTGGAACTTTTATCTGTAATGCTTGAGTAATTATGTCAGAAAGTTTTTTTTAATTATAATTAACTGACCCGTTAAGCATTTTTATTAAACTGTATACTAACACGTGTGTCCTTCTGAAGGTCTCTGTTTGATCCTTGCCAGCTTGGGTGAGTTCATCACACAAATTGATCATAATCATGACCTTTATAGCTGCAGTGACTACATAGGACTATCTGTCTAGAAGAAAAATAATATCCTTAAGTAAAAAGATGTAGTAAGTAAGAAGATTTTTCTTTCATGTCTATAGCTTCTACCTCCAGGCTGGTGTGTTACTATAACAGCAAGGCTGAAGACAGACCAGCTATGGGGAAGTTCAGAGTTTCAGATATTGATCCGGACAAGTGTACCCATCTGATTTTTGCCTTTTCGGACATAAGTGAAAATGAGCTGGTTCCCACAAATATAAATGATGTTCAGCAGTACTTCAACTTTAACGCACTCAAACAAAGGTCAGTCCTTAGGTCCATAAATACTGTGGCGATTACATTGTAATACAAGGTATTGGTTTGGCAAAAAAATCATCATTTAATTTTTATTCTCCTGTAGAAATCCACTTCTGAAAACCCTGCTGGCTGTTGGTGGAGAAGAGTTCAGGACAGAAAAGTAAGTTACCTTCAAGGACATTAAGGCTTTTTTGGATGCACACAAAATTACTAACAAACTGTTGTAATCCCCTGACCTTGCCTTGCCTTTTGTTTCACTGTTTCAGCACTTTGTGCAAAAAGAAACAAAATCACATTCATATTTAAGATTGGAAACTTTAGTTTTTTCACACAAAATTCAATAAAATTGAATGCAACCCAGCTGACCCCTACAGCCAAATAATGAAAAAAAAAAACATTTAAAAGAGATTTTGTTTCACTGAAACTTGTGCAATATGTATTTCAGTTGCTTAGATCAGTGACTGCACATTATAATAATTATGGGGATCATTATACCATTTATTAGGGCCCAGCACCGACCTCGGAGCGAGGACCCTATTGTATCTGTAGGAGTTATTAGGGCCCGAGCAATGACCTCGGAGCGACGACCCTATTGGAATGTAAGGAATTGTCATTCAGTGTTTTCCTTTGCACAAATTAATCGCTTATTTGGGGGCCTTAACGTGCATGAAAACTCACCAAATTTTGCATCAAGTTTAGGAGTGCGTGAAATTTACTTGTGTTGGTGTTGAGGTAAAACGGCTAAGTGGCGCCCCCTTGAAAAGTAAAAAATGCCTCCCGTAATAGGTTCTTTTTTGCCCACATGCATGACAATTTATTTTACATGTTGAACATGCCAAGACCTACAAAAAAGTCTATTAACGCCATGGTAATATGTCTTCAGGAAGTCCGCCAATGATTTGTGAATGTCAAAATAAAGCGTAATTTCCCCCCGTTTACAGGGTACCTATTTGACGCACTTGCCCGAGGGCATTCATCTGATCAATTCAAGTTTGGTATCAGCTGATTGTAGACAAGTTGACAATTCAAAGTTGTGTGAATCACGAGGTTTCGCCATTGGGCGTGGGCGTGGGCGTGGCGTGATGTCAAAGTTTGATGTTGTTTTTGGCAATATGCCTAAAAAAGTAAATGCTTATAACTCTACTATGCAGTGTGCGATCATCACCAAAAAGTCACTGTTGACCATCCTAAGACCTTGGCCATACTACCTTTCCAAGCTCAAAGGCCTGCGTCAAAAGCTGTTGCCTTACGGACGTGTCGTTCGCCATCAAACAGGAAGTAGTTATTTGAGGGCCTTACTTTGGTCGTATACACACAAAACTTCATACACTTCATCCCAGTGGGAAAGTAAAACTTTTCATATGGGTGTAGTAAGTGGGCCATCAACATAGCGCTACCTACTGGTGAGAGGCGACACTATCTCAAATACAATGTTAGATTTGACCCAAATTTAACAGCTATTATCAGGTTTGGCCTCTGAACAAAGTCACATAACAATAATTAACTGTAACCATAGGGCCCCTTACTGCAAGGACTACAGTAAGTACGACCTCCTATATACAATGTCAGATTTTTTTAAAATTTCACATGAATGATGTCAGTCCTGCCCTGATCGCATCTACCCTAATACAATTATACCATCATTGAAGCGCTCCTACTGGAAAAAGCCGGTACTACATCTCATATACAATGTTAGATTTGCACCAAATTTCACAGGTATCATTACAATACCAGCCCGAACTGTTCTACTTAATAATATTATGTGATCTTCATTGCGTTGCCTACTTGAACTTGCCAGTACTACGACTTTTACACTAATGGATCTGCTGACCTGGTCCTTCATCACCGCTTGCGGTTTTAATTTTTAATATTTTTAAAATATATTGAAATCATGGTTGCACACATTGCAACCACACGCAAAATTGGTTTACACGTTGTCTCGCATTTTGATTGCCTTGTTCTGCTTGAGCAGAGGCCTTCATTGAATAGGTGGAGTGTGAGCGCAAAGACCCCTTTGTGTTCATCTTTTTATTTTTTCATGCTTACTAGATTCAGGACAATGGCGGGATCACAAGAGAACAGAGAAGTGTTCATCAAGTCAGTTATCAAACTACTAAGACCATTGAAGTTTGATGGGCTAAACCTTGACTGGAGGTACCCAGCTGAAGAGGACAAGCAAGGATTCACAGAGCTTTGCAAGGTCAGATCATTAATATCTGCTCTGGGACCGGTATTTTCAGAAAAAAGCCATACTGCAAATGCCATGCCTGACAATAAAATGTATTTAACTGAGACTGTGAACCATGCTTCTGTGTTGTATAGGAGCTCAAAACCGCCTTTGTGGATGAAGGAACTTCAAGTAACCAGGAAAGATTAATCCTTGCAGCATCTGTCTCTGCTGAGAGGTCAACCATCAATGCTAGCTATGCAGTGGAACAAATTGCAATGTAAAATAATTTTAAAGAAATCTCTGCCATATAAAAAAAAAAAAATGCTGTTCTGTTTTAGTAAAGGTGATTTCCTCTTAATTTATTAGGCACCTGGATTTCATCAATGTGATGACGTTTGACTTCCACGGCCCCTGGGAAAGTGTCACAGCACACCACAGCCCCTTATACCAGGGATCCCAAGACACTGGAGATGCTATCTACTCTAACACTGTAAACACAGGGGTTTATTTTTTTATACAGCTTTGTCTTCAAACATGTACCTGTATCCTATTTGTTTTGATTATTGGTTTTCACTTCTTAGGCCTCTGCCTTAGAGTACTGGAGGGACCAGGGAGCACCTGAAGAAAAACTGAACATGGGGATGGCAGCTTATGGACGAGCTTTTTCCCTGTCCACTAATTCAAGTGCTGTCGGTGCACCAGCCAGTGGTCCTGGTGAGGAAGGCTGTTACACCGGTGAAGAAGGATTCTGGGCCTCTTATGAGGTATTACTGCATGGTTTCAATATTACCCATTTATATTAATGGCTAACAGTTTTGGCTGTATTTTGTCTGCCAGATATATATCTTTGTAATTATAATTACTTTAATTAGATCTTAATACCAAATCTGACCCTTCTTTTCAGACTTGCCTTTATTTAGATGGAGTACAAACCCATCTTATTTCTGATCAGAAAGTTCCATATGCCACAACAGAAAATCAGTGGGTTGGATTTGACGACATAACCAGTATAAGTACCAAGGTAATCATCTGTCTGTAACACAGTATTACTTTGTAGTGACTCTGCAAATGACTGATGTCAGTGATGTACAAAATGTGGTTACATTGATTTTTTTATTCAGGCTGTTAAAATGTTGTCTTTCTCATTCTCTCAGATCAATTACCTCAAAGCAAACAACTTCGGAGGAGCTTTTGTCTGGTCTCTGGACCTGGATGACTTAAGTGGACAGTTCTGTAACCAGGGCAAGTTCCCATTCGTTAGCCAACTGCATAATCTGCTAGCACCAGGTAAGCAACTCATCAAAAAGTGTCCATATATTTTTTAGTGGGAAGATGTTGCACCATTTATTTGTTCAAATACCATTATTAATGCAAATTCTATAAGTCACTGTTTTATACTTCTATAATGTTTTATGCAGAGTACATATCTAGTTCAGCTTTTTGAAATCAAGGAATCTCAGAAGTCATACTCTGTCAGTGTTTGCCATACTTGAGTAACGCCATACCTGGGCAGTGGAGTTTGCGCGCACACTCACACTCTCACTCTCTCTCTCTCTCTCTCTCTCTATCTATCTCTCTCTCTTGCTCTCTTGTGCACAAAGTATTTAATGAATAAATGAAAATTGAAAAAAAAAAAAAAAGAGCAGAAATATACTTGGGTGGCCAGAAATATACTTGGGCGGCCGGCCCAGGTATCGTCTATGTGTGGGAAACACGGCCCATCATATCACAAAAGGATGATCATGAAGGGGTTAATATCGATTAACACAATATATGACTCTGTCTTTCATTCAAGGTTTCCCTGAATCAACTACCACTTCTCCCCCTACAACAACTACCCCTACAACAACCACAACATCTCCCCCTAATACAACTACAGCTCCCCATACTGTAACCAGAGCTCACACTTCCCTAAACAAAGCTCCCCTTGCAACAACCACAACAACTCTCCCTAATATAACCACAGCTCCCCCTACTAAAACCAAACAACCCCCTACTACAACCACAACTCCCCCTACTACAAACACAGCTCCTCCTGCTACAACCACAACTCCACCTACAACAGCCACAGCCCCCCCCTACTACAACCACAACTCCCACTAGTACAACCACGACTCCCCCTACAACAACCACAACAACTCTCCCTATTACAACCACAGCTGCACCTACTACAACCACAGCTGCACCTACTACAACCACAGCTGCCCCTTCTACAACCACAGCTCCCCCTACTAAAGCTGCCCTTACTACAACCACAGCTGCCCCTACTACAACCACAGCTGCCCCTACAACAACCAGAGTTCTCCGTACAACAACCACAGCTCCCCCTACTACAACCACAGCTCCACCTACAAAAACCTCAGCTGCACCTACTACAACCAAAGCTACAACCACAGCTGCCCCTACAGCTGCCCCTACTACAACCACAGATGCCCCTACAACAACAGCTCCCCCTACTACAACTACAGCTGCCCGTACTACAAACACAGCTGCCCTAACTACAACCACATCTACACCTACTACAACCACAGCTACCCCTTTTACAGCCACAGCTGCCCCTAAAGCTGCCCTTACTACAACCACAGCTGCCCCTACTACAACCACAACTCCACCTACAACAATCACAGCTGCCCCTACTACAAACAAAGCTACAACCACAACTCCCCCTACTACAACCACAGCTGCCCCTACTACAACCACAGCTGCACCTACTACAACCACAGTTGCCCCTACTACAACCACAGTTGCCCCTACTACAACCACAGCTCCACCTACAACAACCACATCTGCACCTACTACAACCACAGCTACCCCTTTTACAACCACAACTGCCCCTAAAGCTGCCCTTACTACAACCACAGCTGCCCCTACTACAACCAGAGTTCTCCCTACAACAACCACAGCTCCCCCTACTACAACCACAGCTCCACCTACAACAACCACAGCAGCACCTACAACAACCACAGGTGCACCTACTACAACCACAGCTCCCCCTACTACAACCAAAGCTGCCCCTACAACAACCACAGCTGCACCTACGACAGCCACAGCTACACCTACTACAACCACAGCTTCCCTTACTACAACCACAGCTGCCCCTACAACAACCACATCTGCACCTGCCACAACCACAGCTGCACCTACTACAACCACAGCTGCAATGACTACAACCCCAGCTGCACCTACTACAACCACAGATGCCCCTACAACAACCACAGCTTTACCTACCACAACCACAGCTGCACCTACTACAACGACATCTCCCCCTACTACAACCACAGCTGCCCGTACAACAACCACAGCTGCACCTACCACAACCACAGCTCCCCCTACTACAACCACAGCTGCACCTTCAGGAACCACAGCTGCCCCTACAACAACCACATCTGCACCTGCCACAACCACAGCTGCACCTACTACAACCACAGCTGCAATGACTACAACCCCAGCTGCACCTACTACAACCACAGCTGCACCTACCACAACCACGGCTGCACCTACTACAACTACAGCTGCAATGACTACAACCACAGCTGCACCTACTACAACCACAGCTGTCCTTACAACAACCACAGCTGCACCTACTACAACCACAGCTGCAATGACTACAACCCCAGCTGCACCTACTACAACCACAGCTGCCCCTACTACAACCACAGCTGCCCCTACAACAACCACAGCTGCCCCTACTACAACCACAGCTGCACCTACTACAACCACAGCTGCCCCTATTACAACCACAGCTGCCCCTACAACCACAGCTGCACCTACAAAAACAACCACAGCTGCACCTACAACAACCACAGCAGCACCTACAACAACCACAGGTGCACCTACTACAACCACAGCTCCCCCTACTACAACCACAGCTGCTCTTACAACAACCACAGCTGCACCTACTACAACAACAGCTGCCCCTATTACAACCACTGCTGCCCCTACTACAACCACAGCTGCACCTACTACAACAGCTGCCCCTACAACAACCACAGCTGCCCCTACTACAACCACATCTGCCCCTACTAAAACCACAGCTGCCCCTACAACAACCACAGCTGCCCCTACTACAACAGCTGCCCCTACTGCAACCACAGCTGCACCTACTACAACAGCTGCCCCTACAACAACCACAGCTGCCCCTACTACAACCACAACTGCCCCTACTACAACCACAGCTGCCCCTACAACAACCACAGCTGCCCCTACTACAACATCTGCCCCTACAACAGCTGCCCCTACTACAACCACAGCTGCACCTACTACAACAGCTGCCCCTACAACAGCTGCCCCTACTACAACCACAGCTGCCCCTACAACAACCACAGCAGCCCCTACTACAACAGCTGCCCCTACAACAGCTGCCCCTACTACAACCACAGCTGCACCTACTACAACAGCTGCCCCTACAACAACCACAGCTGCCCCTACTGCAACCACAACTGCCCCTACTACAACCACAGCTGCCCCTACAACAGCTGCCCCTACTACAACCACAGCTGCACCTACTACAACCACAGCTGCCCCTACTACAACCACAACTGCCCCTACTACAACCACAGCTGCCCCTACAACAACCACAGCTGCCCCTACTACAACCACAGCTGCCCCTACTACAACCACAGCTGCCCCTACAACAACCACAGCTCCCCCTACTACAACCACAGCTGCCCCTTCAACAACCACAGCTGCCCCTACAACAACCACATCTGCACCTGCCACAACCACAGCTGCACCTACTACAACCACAGCTGCCCCTACTACAACCACAGCTGCCCCTATTACAACCACAGCTGCCCCTACAACCACAGCTGCACCTACAAAAACAACCACAGCTGCACCTACAACAACCACAGCAGCACCTACAACAACCACAGGTGCACCTACTACAACCACAGCTCCCCCTACTACAACCACAGCTGCTCCTACAACAACCACAGCTGCACCTACTACAACCACAGCTGCACCTACTTCAACCACAGCTCCCCCTACTACAACCACAGCTGCACCTACTACAACCACAGATGCCCCTACAACAACCACAGCTTTACCTACCACAACCACAGCTGCACCTACTACAACGACATCTCCCCCTACTACAACCACAGCTGCCCGTACAACAACCACAGCTGCACCTACCACAACCACAGCTCCCCCTACTACAACCACAGCTGCACCTTCAGGAACCACAGCTGCCCCTACAACAACCACATCTGCACCTGCCACAACCACAGCTGCACCTACTACAACCACAGCTGCAATGACTACAACCCCAGCTGCACCTACTACAACCACAGCTGCACCTACCACAACCACGGCTGCACCTACTACAACTACAGCTGCAATGACTACAACCACAGCTGCACCTACTACAACCACAGCTGCCCTTACAACAACCACAGCTGCACCTACTACAACCACAGCTGCAATGACTACAACCCCAGCTGCACCTACTACAACCACAGCTGCCCCTACTACAACCACAGCTGCCCCTTCAACAACCACAGCTGCCCCTACTACAACCACAGCTGCACCTACTACAACCACAGCTGCCCCTATTACAACCACAGCTGCCCCTACAACCACAGCTGCACCTACAAAAACAACCACAGCTGCACCTACTACAACCACAGCAGCACCTACAACAACCACAGGTGCACCTACTACAACCACAGCTCCCCCTACTACAACCACAGCTGCTCTTACAACAACCACAGCTGCACCTACTACAACAACAGCTGCCCCTATTACAACCACTGCTGCCCCTACTACAACCACAGCTGCACCTACTACAACAGCTGCCCCTACAACAACCACATCTGCCCCTACTAAAACCACAGCTGCCCCTACAACAACCACAGCTGCCCCTACTACAACAGCTGCCCCTACTGCAACCACAGCTGCACCTACTACAACAGCTGCCCCTACAACAACCACAGCTGCCCCTACTACAACCACAACTGCCCCTACTACAACCACAGCTGCCCCTACAACAACCACAGCTGCCCCTACTACAACAGCTGCCCCTACAACAGCTGCCCCTACTACAACCACAGCTGCACCTACTACAACAGCTGCCCCTACAACAGCTGCCCCTACTACAACCACAGCTGCCCCTACAACAACCACAGCAGCCCCTACTACAACAGCTGCCCCTACAACAGCTGCCCCTACTACAACCACAGCTGCACCTACTACAACAGCTGCCCCTACAACAACCACAGCTGCCCCTACTGCAACCACAACTGCCCCTACTACAACCACAGCTGCCCCTACAACAGCTGCCCCTACTACAACCACAGCTGCACCTACTACAACCACAGCTGCCCCTACTACAACCACAGCTGCCCCTACTACAACCACAGCTGCCCCTACTACAACCACAGCTGCCCCTACTACAACCACAGCTGCCCCTACTACAACCACAGCTGCCCCTACAACAACCACAGCTCCCCCTACTACAACCACAGCTGCCCCTTCAACAACCACAGCTGCCCCTACAACAACCACATCTGCACCTGCCACAACCACAGCTGCACCTACTACAACCACAGCTGCCCCTACTACAACCACAGCTGCCCCTATTACAACCACAGCTGCCCCTACAACCACAGCTGCACCTACAAAAACAACCACAGCTGCACCTACAACAACCACAGCAGCACCTACAACAACCACAGGTGCACCTACTACAACCACAGCTCCCCCTACTACAACCACAGCTGCTCCTACAACAACCACAGCTGCACCTACTACAACCACAGCTGCACCTACTTCAACCACAGCTCCCCCTACAACAACCACAGCTCCACCTACTACAACCACAACCACAGCTGCCCTTACAACAACCACAGCTGCACCTATTACAACCACAGCTGCACCTACTACAACCACATCTGCACCTACAACAACCACAGCTGCACCTACTACAACCACAGCTGCAATGACTACAACCCCAGCTGCACCTACTAAAACCACAGCTGCAATGACTACAACCCCAGCTGCACCTACTATAAGCAAAGCTGCAATGACTACAACCACAGCTGCACCTACTACAACCACAGCTGCCCCTACAACAACCACAGCTCCACCTACTACAACCACAGCTGCTCCTACAACAACCACAGCTGCACCTACTACAACCACATCTGCCCCAAATACAACCATAGCTGCACCTACTACAACCACAGCTGCAATGACTACAACCACAGCTGCAATGACTACAACCACAGCTGCACTTACTACAACCACTGCTGCACCTACTACAACCACAGCTGCACCTACTTCAACCACAGCTCCCCCTACAACAGCTGCCCCTACTACAACCACAACCACAGCTGCCCTTACAACAACCACAGCTGCCCCTATTACAACCACAGCTGCCCCTACAACCACAGCTGCACCTACAACAACCACAGCAGCACCTACAACAACCACAGGTGCACCTACTACAACCACAGCTCCCCCTACTACAACCACAGCTGCCCGTACAACAACCACAGCTGCACCTACCACAACCACAGCTCCCCCTACTACAACCACATCTGCACCTACAACAACCACAGCTGCACCTACTACAACCACAGCTGCAATGACTACAACCCCAGCTGCACCTAGTACAACCACAGCTCCCCCTACTACAACCACAGCTGCCCCTTCAACAACCACAGCTGCCCCTACAACAACCACATCTGCACCTGCCACAGCCACAGCTGCACCTACTACAACCACAGCTGCCCCTACTACAACCACAGCTGCACCTACTACAACCACAGCTGCCCCTATTACAACCACAGCTGCCCCTACAACCACAGCTGCACCTACAACCACAGCTGCACCTACACAAACAACCACAGCTGCACCTACAACAACCACAGCAGCACCTACAACAACCACAGGTGCACCTACTACAACCACAGCTCCCCCTACTACAAACACAGCGACTCCTACAACAACCAAAGCTGCACCTACTACAACCATAGCTGCACCTACTTCAACCACAGCTCCCCCTACAACAACCACAGCTCCACCTACTACAACCACAACCACAGCTGCCCTTACAACAACCACAGCTGCCCCTATTACAACCACAGCTGCACCTACTACAACCACATCTGCACCTACAACAACCACAGCTGCACCTACTACAACCACAGCTGCAATGACTACAACCCCAGCTGCACCTACTACAACCACAGCTCCCCCTACTACAACCACAGCTGCCCCTTCAACAACCACAGCTGCCCCTACAACAACCACATCTGCACCTGCCACAACCACAGCTGCACCTACTACAACCACAGCTGCCCCTACTACAACCACAGCTGCACCTACTACAACCACAGCTGCCCCTATTACAACCACAGCTGCCCCTACAACCACAGCTGCACCTACAAAAACAACCACAGCTGAACCTACAACAACCACAGCAGCACCTACAACAACCACAGGTGCACCTATTACAACCACAGCTCCCCCTACTACAACCACAGCTGCCCCTACCACAACCACAGCTGCACCTACTACAACCACAGCTCCCCCTACTACAACCACAGCTGCCCCTTCAACAACCACAGCTGCCCCTACAACAACATCATCTGCACCTGCCACAACCACAGCTGCACTTACTAAAACCACAGCTGCAATGACTACAACCCCAGCTGCACCTACTACAACCAAAGCTGCAATGACTACAACCACAGCTGCACCTACTACAACCACAGCTGCCCCTACAACAACCACAGCTCCACCTACTACAACGACAGCTGCTCCTACAACAACCACAGCTGCACCTACTACAACCACATCTGCCCCTACTACAACCACAGCTGCACCTACTACAACCACAGCTGCAATGACTACAACCACAGCTGCAATGACTACAATCACAGCTGCACTTACTACAACCACAGCTGCACCTACTACAACCACAGCTGCACCTACTACAACCACAGCTGCACCTACTTCAACCACAGCTCCCCCTACAACAACCACAGCTCCACCTACTACAACCACAACCACAGCTGCCCTTACAACAACCACAGCTGCCCCTATTACAACCACAGCTGCCCCTTCAACCACAGCTGCACCTACAACAACCACAGCAGCACCTACAACAACCACAGGTGCACCTACTACAACCACAGCTCCCCCTACTACAACCACAGCTGCCCGTACAACAACCACAGCTTCACCTACCACAACCACAGCTCCCCCTACTACAACCACAGCTGCCCCTTCAACAGCCACAGCTGCCTCTACAACAACCACATCTGCACCTGCCACAACCACAGCTGCACCTACTACAACCACAGCTGCAATGACTACAACCCCAGCTGCACCTACTACAACCACAGCTGCCCCTACAACAACCACAGCTGCACCTACTACAACCACAGCTCCCCCTACTACAACCACAGCTGCACCTACCACAACCACAGCTGCACCTACTACAACCACAGCTGCAATGACTACAACTACAGCTGCACCTACTACAACCACAGCTGCCCTTACAACAACCACAGCTGCACCTACTACAACCACAGCTGCCCCTACTACAACCACAGCTGCACCTACTACAACCACAGCTGCCCCTATTACAACCACAGCTGCTCCTACAATCACAGCTGCACCTACAACAACAACCACAGCAGCACCTACAACAACCACAGGTGCACCTACTACAACCACAGCTCCCCCTACTACAACCACAGCTGCCCCTACAACAACCACAGCTGCACCTACCACAACCACAGCTGCACCTACTACAACCACAGCTCCCCCTACTACAACCACAGCTGCCCCTACAACAACCACAGCTGCACCTACCACAGCCACAGCTACATCTACTACAACCACAGCTCCCCCTACTACAACTACAGCTGCCCCTACAACAACCACATCTGCACCTGCCACAACCACAGCTGCACCTACTACAACCACATCTGCAATGACTACAACCCCAGCTGCACCTACTACAAACACAGCTGCCCCTACAACAACTACAGCTGCACCTACCACAACCACAGCTGCACCTACTACAACCACAGCTGCAATGACTACAACCACAGCTGCACTTACTACAACCACAGCTGCACCTACAATAACCACAGCTGCACCTACTACAACCACATCTGCCCCTACTACAACCACAGCTGCACCTACTACAACCACAGCTGCAATGACTACAACCACAGCTGCACCTACTACAACCACAGTTGCATCTACTACAACCACAGCTGCAATGACTTTAACCACAGCTGCACCTACTACAACCACAGCTGCACCTACTTCAACCACAGCTCCCCCTACAACAACCACAGCTCCCCCTACTACAACCACAGCTGCACCTACCACAACCACAGCTGCACCTACTACAACCACAGCTGCAATGACTACAACCACAGCTGCACCTACTACAACCACAGCTGCCCTTACAACAACCACAGCTGCACCTACTACAACCACAGCTGCCCCTACTACAACCACAGCTGCACCTACTACAACCACAGCTGCCCCTATTACAACCACAGCTGCCCCTACAACCACAGCTGCACCTACAACAACAACCACAGCAGCACCTACAACAACCACAGGTGCACCTACTACAACCACAGCTCCCCCTACTACAACCACAGCTGCACCTAAAACAACCACAGCTTCACCTACTACAACCACAGCTGCAATGACTACAACCACAGCTGCACTTACTACAACCACAGCTGCACCTACAACAACCACAGCTGCACCTACTACAACCACATCTGCCCTTACTACAACCACAGCTGCACCTACTACAACCACAGCTGCAATGACTACAACCACAGCTGCCCCTACAACAACCACAGCTGCACCTACCACAACCACAGCTGCACCTACTACAACCACAGCTCCCCCTACTACAACCACAGCTGCCCCTACAACATCCACAGCTGCACCTACCACAGCCACAGCTACACCTACTACAACCACAGCTCCCCCTACTACAACTACAGTTGCCCCTACAACAACCACATCTGCACCTGCCACAACCCCAGCTGCACCTACTACAACCACAGCTGCCCCTACAACAACTACAGCTGCACCTACCAGAACCACAGCTGCACCTACTACAACCACAGCTGCAATGACTACAACCACAGCTGCACTTACTACAACCACAGCTGCACCTACAACAACCACAGCTGCACCTACTACAACCACATCTGCCCCTACTACAACCACAGCTGCCCCTACAACAACCACAGCTACACCTACCACAACCACAGCTGCACCTACTACAACCACAGCTCCTCCTACTACAACCACAGCTGCCCCTACAACAACCACAGCTGCACCTACCACAGCCACAGCTACATCTACTACAACCACAGCTCCCCCTACTACAACTACAGCTGCCCCTACAACAACCACATCTGCACCTGCCACAACCACAGCTGCACCTACTACAGCCACAGCTGCAATGACTACAACCCCAGCTGCACCTACTACAACCACAGCTGCCCCTACAACAACTACAGCTGCACCTACCACAACCACAGCTGCACCTACTACAACCACAGCTGCAATGACTACAACCACAGCTGCACTTACTACAACCACAGCTGCACCTACAATAACCACAGCTGCACCTACTACAACCACATCTGCCCCTACTACAACCACAGCTGCACCTACTACAACCACAGCTGCAATGACTACAACCACAGCTGCACCTACTACAACCACAGTTGCACCTACTACAACCACAGCTGCAATGACTTTAACCACAGCTGCACCTACTACAACCACAGCTGCACCTACTTCAACCACAGCTCCCCCTACAACAACCACAGCTGCCCCTACTACAACCACAGCTGCACCTACCACAACCACAGCTGCACCTACTACAACCACAGCTGCAATGACTACAACCACAGCTGCACCTACTACAACCACAGCTGCCCTTACAACAACCACAGCTGCACCTACTACAACCACAGCTGCCCCTACTACAACCACAGCTGCACCTACTACAACCACAGCTGCCCCTATTACAACCACAGCTGCCCCTACAACCACAGCTGCACCTACAACAACAACCACAGCAGCACCTACAACAACCACAGGTGCACCTACTACAACCACAGCTCCCCCTACTACAACCACAGCTGCACCTACCACAACCACAGCTGCACCTACTACAACCACAGCTGCAATGACTACAACCACAGCTGCACTTACTACAACCACAGCTGCACCTACAACAACCACAGCTGCACCTACTACAACCACATCTGCCCCTACTACAACCACAGCTGCACCTACTACAACCACAGCTGCAATGACTACAACCACAGCTGCCCCTACAACAACCACAGCTGCACCTACCACAACCACAGCTGCACCTACTACAACCACAGCTCCCCCTACTACAACCACAGCTGCCCCTACAACAACCACAGCTGCACCTACCACAGCCACAGCTAAACCTACTACAACCACAGCTCCCCCTACTACAACTACAGCTGCCCCTACAACAACCACATCTGCACCTGCCATAACCACAGCTGCACCTACTACAACCACAGCTGCAATGACTACAACCCCAGCTGCACCTACTACAACCACAGCTGCCCCTACAACAACTACAGCTGCCCCTACAACCACAGCTGCACCTACTACAACCACAGCTGCAATGACTACAACCACAGCTGCACTTACTACAACCACAGCTGCACCTACAACAACCACAGCTGCACCTACTACAACCACATCTGCACCTACTACAACCACAGCTGCACCTACTACAACCACAGCTGCAATGACTACAACCACAGCTGCACCTACTACAACCACAGCTGCACCTACTACAACCACAGCTGCAATGACTTTAACCACAGCTGCACCTACTACAACCACAGCTGCACCTACTTCAACCACAGCTCCCCCTACAACAACCACAGCTCCACCTACTACAACCACAGCTGCCCTTACAACAACCACAGCTGCCCCTATTACAACCACAGCTGCCCCTACAACCACAGCTGCACCTACAACAACCACAGCAGCACCTACAACAACCACAGCTGCACCTACTACAACCACAGCTCCCCCTACTACAACCACAGCTGCCCCTACAACAACCACAGCTGCACCTACCACAGCCACAGCTACACCTACTACAACCACAGCTCCCCCTACTACAACCACAGCTGCCCCTACAACAACCACATCTGCACCTACAACAACCACAGCTGCACCTACTACAACCACAGCTGCAATGACTACAACCACAGCTGCACCTACTACAACCACAGCTGCACCTACAACAACCACAGCTGCACCTACTACTACCACATCTGCCCCTACTACAACCACAGCTGCACCTACTACAACCACAGCTGCACCTACTACAACCACAGCTGCAATGACTTTAAATACAGCTGCACCTACTACAACCACAGCTGCACCTACTTCAACCACAGCTCCCCCTACAACAACCACAGCTCCACCTACTACAACCACAGCTGCCCCTATTACAACCACAGCTGCCCCTACAACAACTACAGCTGCACCTACAACAACCACAGCAGCACCTAAAACAACCACAGGTGCACTTACTACAACCACAGCTCCCCCTACTACAATCACAGCTGCCCCTACAACAACCACAGCTGCACCTACCACAGCCACAGCTACACCTACTACAACCACAGCTCCCCCTACTACAACCACAGCTGCCCCTACAACAACCACATCTGCACCTACAACAACCACAGCTACACCTACTACAACCACAGCTGCAATGACTACAACCCCAGCTGCACCTACTACAACCACAGCTCCCCCTACTACAACCACAGCTGCCCCTAAAACAACCACAGCTGCACCGATCACAACCACAGCTGCCCTTACAACAACCACAGCTGCCCCTATTACAACCACAGCTGCCCCTACAACCACAGCTGCACCTACAACAACAACCACAGCAGCACCTACAACAACCACAGCTGCACCTACTACAACCACAGCTCCCCCTACTACAACCACAGCTGCCCCTACAACAACCACAGCTGCACCTACCACAGCCACAGCTACACCTACTACAACCACAGCTCCCCCTACTACAACCACAGCTGCCCCTACAACAACCACATCTGCACCTACAACAACCACAGCTGCACCTACTACTACCACATCTGCCCCTACTACAACCACAGCTGCACCTACTACAACCACAGCTGCACCTACTACAACCACAGCTGAAATGACTTTAAATACAGCTGCACCTACTACAACCACAGCTGCACCTACTTCAACCACAGCTCCCCCTACAACAACCACAGCTCCACCTACTACAACCACAGCTGCCCCTACAACAACTACAGCTGCACCTACAACAACCACAGCAGCACCTAAAACAACCACAGGTGCACTTACTACAACCACAGCTCCCCCTACTACAATCACAGCTGCCCCTACAACAACCACAGCTGCACCTACCACAGCCACAGCTACACCTACTACAACCACAGCTCCCCCTACTACAACCACAGCTGCCCCTACAACAACCACATCTGCACCTACAACAACCACAGCTACACCTACTACAACCACAGCTGCAATGACTACAACCCCAGCTGCACCTACTACAACCACAGCTCCCCCTACTACAACCACAGCTGCCCCTAAAACAACCACAGCTGCAACGATCACAACCACAGCTGCACCTACTACAACCACAGCTGCAATGACTACAACCACAGCTCCACCTACTACAACCACAGCTGCACCTACAACAACCACAGCAGCACCTACTACAACCACAGCTGCCCCTACAACAACCACAGGTGCACCTACCACAACCACAGCTACACCTACTACAACCACAGCTGCACCTACTACAACCACAGCTGCAATGACTACAACCCCAGCTGCACCTACTACAACCACAGCTGCCCCTACAACAACCACAGCTGCACCTACTACAACCACAGCTGCCCCTACAACAACCACAGCTGCACCTACCACAGCCACAGCTACACCTACTACAACCACAGCTCCCCCTACTACAACTACAGCTGCCCCTACAACAACCACATCTGCACCTGCCACAACCACAGCTGCACCTACTACAACCACAGCTGCAATGACTACAACCCCAGCTGCACCTACTACAACCACAGCTGCCCCAACAACAACTACAGCTGCACCTACCACAACCCCAGCTGCACCTACTACAACCACAGCTCCCCCTACTACAACCACAGCTGCCCCTACAACAACCACAGCTGCACCTACCACAACCACAGCTGCACATACTACATCCACAGCTGCACCTACAACAACCACAGCAGCACCTACTACAACCACAGCTGCCCCTACAACAACCACAGGTGCACCTACCACAACCACAGCTACACCTACTACAACCATAGCTGCACCTACAACAACCACAGCAGCACCTACTACAACCACAGCTGCACCTACTACAACCACAGCTGCAATTACTACCACCCCAGCTGCACCTACTACAACCACAGCTGCCCCTACAACAACCACAGCTGCCCCTACAACAACTACAGCTGCACCTACTACAACCACAGCTCCCCCTACTACAACCACAGCTGCCCCTACAACAACCACAGCTGCACCTACCACAACCCCAGCTGCACCTACTACAACCACAGCTTCAATGACTACAACCACAGATGCACCTACTACAACCACAGCTGCCCTTACAACAACCACAGCTGCACCTACTACAACCACAGCTGCCCCTACTACAACCACAGCTGCACCTACTACAACCACAGCTGCCCCTATTACAACCACAGCTGCCACTATTACAACCACAGCTGCACCTACAACAACAACCACAGCAGCACCTACAACAACCACAGGTGCACCTACTACAACCACAGCTCCCCCTACTACAACCACAGCTGCCCCTACAACAACCACAGCTGCACCTACCACAACCACAGCTGCACCTACTACAACCACAGCTCCCCCTACTACAACCACAGCTGCCCCTACAACAACCACAGTTGCACCTACCACAGCCACAGCTACACCTACTACAACCACAGCTCCCCCTACTACAACTACAGCTGCCCCTACAACAACCACATCTGCAGCTGCCACAACCACAGCTGCACCTACTACAACCACAGCTGCAATGACTACAACCCCAGCTGCACCTACTACAACCACAGCTGCCACAACAACAACTACAGCTGCACCTACCACAACCACAGCTGCACCTACTACAACCACAGCTCCCCCTACTACAACCACAGCTGCCCCTACAACAACCACAGCTGCACCTACCACAACCACAGCTGCACCTACTACAACCACAGCTGCACCTACAACAACCACAGCAGCACCTACTACAACCACAGCTGCCCCTACAACAACCACAGGTGCACCTACCACAACCACAGCTACACCTACTACAACCATAGCTGCACCTACAACAACCACAGCAGCACCTACTACAACCACAGCTGCACCTACTACAACCACAGCTGCAATTACTACAACCCCAGCTGCACCTACTACAACCACAGCTGCCCCTACAACAACCACAGCTGCACCTACTACAACCACAGCTGCCCCTACAACAACCACAGCTGCACCTACCACAACCACAGCTGCACCTACTACAACCACAGCTGCAATGACTACAACCACAGCTGCACCTACTACAACCACAGCTGCAATGACTACAACCACAGCTGCACCTACTACAACCACAGCTGCCCCTACAACAACCACAGCTCCCCCTACTACAACCACAGCTGCCCCTACAACAACCACAGCTGCACCTACCACAACCACAGCTGCACCTACTACAACCACAGCTTCAATGACTACAACCACAGATGCACCTACTACAACCACAGCTGCCCTTACAACAACCACAGCTGCACCTACTACAACCACAGCTGCCCCTACTACAACCACAGCTGCACCTACTACAACCACAGCTGCCCCTATTACAACCACAGCTGCCACTATTACAACCACAGCTGCACCTACAACAACAACCACAGCAGCACCTACAACAACCACAGGTGCACCTACTACAACCACAGCTCCCCCTACTACAACCACAGCTGCCCCTACAACAACCACAGCTGCACCTACCACAACCACAGCTGCACCTACTACAACCACAGCTCCCCCTACTACAACCACAGCTGCCCCTACAACAACCACAGCTGCACCTACCACAGCCACAGCTACACCTACTACAACCACAGCTCCCCCTACTACAACTACAGCTGCCCCTACAACAACCACATCTGCAGCTGCCACAACCACAGCTGCACCTACTACAACCACAGCTGCAATGACTACAACCCCAGCTGCACCTACTACAACCACAGCTGCCACAACAACAACTACAGCTGCACCTACCACAACCACAGCTGCACCTACTACAACCACAGCTCCCCCTACTACAACCACAGCTGCCCCTACAACAACCACAGCTGCACCTACCACAACCACAGCTGCACCTACTACAACCACAGCTGCACCTACAACAACCACAGCAGCACCTACTACAACCACAGCTGCCCTTACAACAACCACAGGTGCACCTACCACAACCACAGCTACACCTACTACAACCATAGCTGCACCTACAACAACCACAGCAGCACCTACTACAACCACAGCTGCACCTACTACAACCACAGCTGCAATTACTACAACCCCAGCTGCACCTACTACAACCACAGCTGCCCCTACAACAACCACAGCTGCACCTACTACAACCACAGCTGCCCCTACAACAACCACAGCTGCACCTACCACAACCACAGCTGCACCTACTACAACCACAGCTGCAATGACTACAACCACATCTGCACCTACTACAACCACAGCTGCAATGACTACAACCACAGCTGCACCTACTACAACCACAGCTGCCCCTACAACAACCACAGCTCCACCTACTACAACCACAGCTGCTCCTACAACAACCACAGCTGCACCTACTACAACCACATCTGCCCCTACTACAACCACAGCTGCACCTACTACAACCACAGCTGCAATGACTACAACCACAGCTGCAATGACTACAACCACAGCTGCACCTACTACAACCACAGCTGCAATGACTTCAACCACAGCTGCACCTACTACAACCACAGCTGCACCTACTTCAACCACAGCTCCCCCTACAACAACCACAGCTCCACCTACTACAACCACAGCTGCCCTTACAACAACCACAGCTGCCCCTATTACAACCACAGCTGCCCCTACAACCACAGCTGCACCTACAACAACCACAGCAGCACCTACAACAACCACAGGTGCACCTACTACAACCACAGCTCCCCCTACTACAACCACAGCTGCCCCTACAACAACCACAGCTCCACCTACTACAACCACAGCTGCCCTTACAACAACCACAGCTGCCCCTATTACAACCACAGCTGCCCCTACAACCACAGCTGCACCTACAACAACCACAGCAGCACCTACAACAACCACAGGTGCACCTACTACAACCACAGCTCCCCCTACTACAACCACAGCTGCACCTACAACAACCACAGCTGCACCTACCACAACCACAGCTCCCCCTACTACAACCACAGCTGCCCCTACAACAACCACAGCTGCCCCTACAACAACCACATCTGCACCTGCCACAACCACAGCTGCACCTACTACAACCACAGCTGCAATGACTACAACCCCAGCTGCACCTACTACAACCACAGCTGCAATGACTACAACCACAGCTGCACCTACTACAACCACAGCTGCCCCTACAACAACCACAGCTCCACCTACTACAACCACAGCTGCTCCTACAACAACCACAGCTGCACCTACTACAACCACATCTGCCCCTACTACAACCACAGCTGCACCTACTACAACCACAGCTGCACTTACTACAACCACAGCTGCACCTACTACAACCACAGCTGCACCTACTACAACCACAGCTGCACCTACTTCAACCACAGCTCCCCCTACAACAACCACAGCTCCACCTACTACAACCACAACCACAGCTGCCCTTACAACAACCACAGCTGCCCCTATTACAACCACAGCTGCCCCTACAACCACAGCTGCACCTACAACAACCACAGCAGCACCTACAACAACCACAGGTGCACCTACTACAACCACAGCTCCCCCTACTACAACCACAGCTGCCCGTACAACAACCACAGCTCCACCTACTACAACCACAACCACAGCTGCCCTTACAACAACCACAGCTGCCCCTATTACAACCACAGCTGCCCCTACAACCACAGCTGCACCTACAACAACCACAGCAGCACCTACAACAACCACAGGTGCACCTACTACAACCACAGCTCCCCCTACTACAACCACAGCTGCCCGTACAACAACCACAGCTGCACCTACCACACGCACAGCTCCCCCTACTACAACCACAGCTGCCCCTTCAACAACCACAGCTGCCCCTACAACAACCACATCTGCACCTGCCACAACCACAGCTGCACCTACTACAACCACAGCTGCAATGACTACAACCCCAGCTGCACCTACTACAACCACAGCTGCACCTACAACAACTACAGCTGCACCTACTACAACCACAGCTCCCCCTACTACAACCACAGCTGCCCCTACAACCACAGATGCCCCTACAACAACCACAGCTGCCCCTACTACAACCACAGCAACTCCTCCTATTACAACCACAGCTGCCCCTATTACAACCACGAATCCCCCTACAACTACAACTCCCCCTACAACAACCACAACTCAAAATATGTAACATTGCTAATTAATGTATTTTTCTAATGCTTTGAGGATCTGTACTTTACAAAACATTTTGAAATCATTAAATCTATTTTGTTTCCTCTTTTTTTCAACAAGCAAACAAACGTTGTAACGTGTATTATGGAATAATTTTTAAACTGTGTTAATGCTAAAAGTGATCATGCTCTTCCAATCATGTCTATCAATATATATTGTATTATTTATCATAATTTATTCAGACACACATGACTAGATAATGTGTGTATCTCAACCAGTTGGGTGTGTATATTCTCTCTTTTCACTCCAATTATTTATTTTGATAAGCCTTCCCTAATTATTTGTCTGTTGCATCAGTTCTCCATTGTTGTTTCATAGTCTAGTTAATGGTTGTGTTATTTTTTGTATTTATCTGAAGTCAGTCATTGGTTGCATTTGCCAATGTGCAACACAGACGCTTTATATTGCATAGTTTCATGGTGTACATCTACATCAAAATACATGCTACCAAATTTTGATGAATCACATCAATAATAATAAAAAACAAATTAATATAATACCACAAGATGGATGCACTGTTTCACATTTGTTCTGTGTTGATTGTTTTTTTTTTATAACATAGTTTTCTCCAGTTTGTAACAGAGCAGCTCTAGACAGAGAACTTTTTAAATTCAGAAAAATAATCATATTTGATAGTATTAATTGCCCTAACTTTTCTTGAACTGCAGTCCAAAACTACAGAAAAAAATTTATCAACACAGTAGAGTCAGTAATTTATTCATGACTACTGGAAAGGCACAGGAAATGACGGAAGGGATTACTCAGAGAAACAAATACTTATTAAACCAGTTCTTACGATATAATATAACATGAAACAGCCTGTGTTTCCACACACTATTATAATTCTAACACAGCAGGCACCATGAAACATGCACGATTTAGTAAGGATTTTAAAGCAAGGCTTAGATGTTTGATATAGATGTTAAGTTGTTCCAGCCCACACATGTGGCCATATCCAGCAATTTTCATCTCACAGTGGACCCTGATTGAAACCTTTGGG
The DNA here is from genome assembly GCA_020745685.1 of Tautogolabrus adspersus. Lineage (NCBI taxonomy): Eukaryota > Metazoa > Chordata > Actinopteri > Labriformes > Labridae > Tautogolabrus > Tautogolabrus adspersus. The sequence goes on along the minus strand of CM036547.1, from coordinate 21,212,893 downwards.
CTACTTTCCTTTTCCATGCACAATTCTTATAGCTCACTTTGAAAATAAGAAAATCCCACACAACCTTCGGAGGGACAAAAACATTCTAATAAATTGGTGATGCTAGGCAGTAGTAGTGTGCAGGATTTTTTCTTTTCAATGTGACAGTTTGATGTCCTACTTCATGAGATAGTTGCATGTGCAAACACCTCCGTTAAAACTATTGTTATAGGTAAAAGAGTTACAGAAATGTCATCTGATACAGAAGAATGTGCTAAAAGGGTTGTAATTTGTTGCCTGGATTAACTTTCTGTCAAGAATAAGAATGAAAAATGTTAATGTTAGTTTTATACCCACAGTATCCATAGTAAGGAAAATTCATATGACTATTAGTTCCTCATAATTATGGAGTCATGTGTTTCAAAAGGCATATGGTAATCGCAGCACAAACTAATTGATTGTTAATTAGTGCAGTTAGTAAGGGAATTTTATCAGATATTTGGCAAATCTGGGAATAAATTCCTTACCAATAGATTTCTTCACAAATATGTTCATAAAGGTGTCTCACGTGTCTCTCAACACGTATAAAAAGATTTAAGTCCAACTCCTGTAGGAAAATCTGTGAGAGCTGCTCAAAGTCGGCGTACCTGGAACCTTATTGGTGAGAAATTGAAAATGTTAACCTTTGCCTTAGGTAGATTGTGAGGGGTCAAACTAGGGGTTTAGGATTCTGAATTCATTGCAAACATTTGTTTTGCAAAAAATCCACTACTTGTTGGAAAAATGGCCACGTCCATTTTTACATGTAGATTTACAATAAATTATATGTTGATTTCAATATCTCGAATACTATTTCAAAAAATACTGCACCACATTGTCAAATGTCTTAGGTGTCCAGGTCTGAGTCTTCTCCACACTCTACTGATCTTAAAGCGGGGATTGGGACCCCTTGGGGGCTCGTGAGACACTGAGAGGGGGGTCGCGAGATGCCTTCCATTACCAAATAAAAAAGTTGAATGATCTAAAATTGCATATTTTACCCATTATTGTGAAAAAACATACAAATATTAGTTGAATTTTAAATACAACTACAGTGGCAAAGTAATATTTATGCTTCCCATTAGTGAAACAATGTAGGTGTTGAGTGTCTGTTTATTAAATTTTGAGTGTCCACTCAGTCCTACAGTTTATACATGGAGATTACATATGTTCTGCTTCTAGCTTTTCTTACAATACATTGCTGAAATAGGGACAGTGGGGGTCCCCGGTCTCTAGCACAGTTATTTTGGGGGTCCAAAGCTTACATTTTTGGGAACCTCTGCTCTACATCATCATTGATACAGTTCGTGCAAGTTATACCTTTACAATTTAGCTTAGACTGTTCCCAAAAAAATCAGACCCGACCTGAGCCAGTGCAGGTTCTCTCTGAGCCCAGCCTGTCCTTTTAACTGTATTTATGGGCCCGAGCCTGACGATAACCTGACGTTCTTTTACAAGGTGACTTTTATAATTAAAGTTTGTATTTTTCGAATCAGATATCTGTTTAGATAAGATCTTAATAAGCACAACACAGAAGCATCTATTATATAGAAAATAGCATATTTATAAGGATCCCTCAAAACACATATCAAAACACAACAACAAACTATTTTTAGAAACTGTCTGCTCGTCTCCCGGCTGTTTTGGGTTTCTAAGCAGTAATCTATCAGTGTGAGTGTACCTGTACATTTAGCTCTGGATCACCATGGTTCTGTGTCTCTGCTTGTGTTGTTACTATAGGCTGTAAATATGACTGGCAGAAGCCTTAGCGACGTCAGCCATCTGTTACTGCAGGGGGCTTTGGAAGCCTATCGTTTCTATGCTAGAAATGCTGTCTCAACCTAACTTTCAGTCAACCTAACGAGAGGCTGAGAGCTGGAGCTGAGGCGGGGTTTAAGCCTTTTGACAAACAGCTACACCATACCTGATTGTTAATAAGGTCAGCTACACGTTTATTGTGAATAACTCTTATCCTTCATCAAATCAAAATGAATTAGTTATCAAGAAATTCACCCCCCCCCCCCCCCCCCCCCCCCTACAATGTGTGCTGATCGAGACATGATCTAATCAGACCTATTTGGTTTTCTTAACCAGGCTGTAAACATGTTAATTTCTGCTGTAAAAACAGGCTTTTTTGAATGGGTGTGTATGTGACTTCCTGTGCTTCTGCAGCCAGCCTCAAGCGGACACTCGATAAACTGCAAGATTTCACAGTTGGGAACAGGAATTCTTTCTCTTGCTGTTGAAGTCGGCAGATTTAAAAACATCCCAAAGGAACACAGACTGTGTGAACTTTGAGATTAGGAGAAGTGGAGAATGAATCTCGTTTTCTTTTGTATTGTCCTTTTTATGTCCTTCGATTAATGAAATGTACGCTCAGAATCCTGCAATGTTTTGGAGCTCTGATGATAACAGGGTGGAGATGTTATTTAATTTCATGTTTATGAGCTGGCCACGATTGTCTCTAAATGCTGGAAGAAACATCAGGATGGCTTGTTTCGTTATTACTATTATGTGTCTACTTTTGGTCAGTAGTCTGTTGTGTGTTTTGGGCAGGGATTATTTTTTGATAGAATTATAAAATAAAATAATTTATCATCTTCATCGTATTCAAATAAAACAGATATTTTAATGTTAATGTTTTGTTGTTTTTGAGATGCACTCAGAATAACAATGAAAAGGACATTTTTTAATGTTGTGTAAAGGACACAGGGCATGACCTCATGTCTACAAACAGAAGGCTCATAGACTGCATAATAAAATGTAGTGGCATCACTGTGACATGCATGGGGAAGGAGGTTTCTTTCTCTTACAAACTACGTCATCTGCTGTTGTATTACAGCAAACATGCTGAACAAACTTAAATACTTTGCATTATGTATCTCTTAGTCAAATGTTTGTGGTCAGTTCCATCAAGGCTCTCACTAAACTACTGAACACACAACGCAAAGTTTAACACATACAATAAGGTTAGTTTGAAGACAGATGTTTAAAAAAAAATCTAAACCTACAGTAGATGTGAAAACAAACCTATATGAGGTTTATATCTTATATACTAAATATCAATAATAAAAGCCAAATTTCTTCAAAAATGATATACCTAAAAAAGTATATAATAATAATAGAAAATAAAGTTTCTATATTTAAACAAAAAGAAAAACAAATGTCACTAGTTTCTGGTCAATCATTGGTCTACTGTAAGCTTTGTCCCTATCTCTAAAGCTACCCACTCTTTTAAGCTTTTACTTTAAGGTCAACTAATAATCAAACACAGCAGAAAGAGACAGAGGTTGTCTTTATCTCCAAAGCACTTGTGTTTCTGTATAACTGTTTTCCACATGTTAATTTCATGTTTTGTCTGACAATTCTTGAAAGCTTCTGCATTACTTCCAAAAATACTAAATGTGTCAAACAAGAACAGATTTCTTCATCCAAATACATTTTCCTGTCTCTGACGGTCGAAATAAAGAGCTGCAGGAAAGAAGATCCTGCTTCAGATAATGATCCAAACCTGTGTATCCATCTGGCCTCTTCTGGCAGTGATTTAAGATAGTTGCTTGACTTGTACTTGTGTAGGTTGTTGGAACTTTTGGACACTTCAGTGAGATACTTAAATAAGAAACTCTAAAAGTTTATCTTCTTACAGTTTGTGGCAAATCTTCTGAAGACAATCTTTATCCTCAATTCAGCATGTTGGTATAAACAGCAGCTGCCACATTATGGAACAGACTTTGAGAGTCTGTTATGAGTAGCCAAAAAATATTTTGCAGTAATTCCATCCAAGTTAGGTCCCATAACTTTCAAGAATTTAAGTGCGTAAAAAGATTCTTAAGTCAGTTTATTCAATCATTATTTCACAGTCAAAAATCATCTCAGGCAATCAGCTGCTAATATTGCTCACAACTTCAAAGGATTTCAATCAAGTCATTACTTGAGATAATTTCAAAGCACAACTCAGAGTAAATACTGTACGTCATCAAATTATTAACCGTCATAAACTGTAGAGCCTTAACTACGTAAAAAAAAATACTTTCTGGCTCTTGAATTCAATATGTTTTTTTAAACACTTTGATAAAAATGAACAACCACATACAGCAAGGTCCTGTCAGGTGGTGTTGAAATTATTTGAAATGACAATAATGAAGGCTTTTTCAGAATCAGTTGTTTGAGGTGTTACCCATATTGTCCCATTCTTTAGAGTTCATGGACTGAGCTGTGAGGCTCAGGGAGCTTTTGAATGTCACAGTTTTGAATTAGACTGAAGTAAAATACAACAAGCTCTTCGTAGTTCTTTTTGGAAATTCTTTCATTGATGCCATGGAATCTAAGAAAAAGGAAAAAAAAACATTCTTTATGTCTTGTACAAAGTGAATATCCATTTTCTAAATTCAATTCCTTCTTTTTGTTTTTGCAGGAAAGAGGCTTATTCCTCACCAAAGCTAAGGGATTAACTGGGCAAAAGGTTGCTTCTATACATAAACCTCTTCTTATTTGCTTAAGGGAAACTTGACGTTTGAACAGCCAAAGTAGGTTACACTGTTTCATCACAACAGCAGAAAAAGGCTCTCTTTTGTTGGAGAAAATGCCTTCTAGTTTGTTAGATATTACTCTATAGAAGCAGTTTATTGTAGAGCTGCAGCAGGCTGTGTTCTGTGTTATTCAGTTTTAAGGTGTACTAGTTCTTACCTCTGAGCATCACCTGGTTTAAACCAGATAGGGGCAAAGCGATAAATATCATTGGTCAGGTCCTTGAAGTGTCTACTGTCTGTGTTCCCAATACAAATACCTGCATAACAAAAACATTTAATTTATCAAAACAAGAAAACACATCTGGCGTATTATTATGTTGTAATTCCAGTTTCATAAATTAATACCTGGAGCAACTGTTACAGAAGGAAACATATCCAACACTGTCTTCTTAATGATCTGGAAGCCAAAAGACTTTTCATCAGAAGAGCTGACAGGTAGAGGGTCAAACCCATCAACAAGCTCCATCTTCACTCGCTCGTCCCCCACTGTAGACTGGACGAGGTCCAGGACCTAATCCACACAGCAAACATCTTAATCAACAAAGAATATTCTTGGTGAGATATCTGCAATATTTCAAAACAAGAATAAAATGTATACTTTACCTCTTGTAGTGTCTGTGCTGAATGGATTCGAAAATTAACATAAGCTTCAGCGAGGGAAGGGATGACATTCACCTACACATAAGTAAGATATCAGGATTTTTCTTCGGAAAAAAATAATTGCTGGCAACCTAACTTTTTTCTAATAATTAAATCTTTTTAATTAAAATGAATAATAGCTGTACCTTAACTCCTGAATTAAAAATTGTTACTGCTGTGGTTGTCCTTACAAAAGCATTAGTGTCCGATTTTTTTTCAAGTATCCTGTAATGGAAAAACTCACTGATTTATCCTTACAGACAAAATCAAGAGAAACATGCTCAATGAATTTAAGGATGTAATTACCTTCCAAGGAGTGGGGAAAACAGCCAAAAATTGGACATAATGAACTTCATGGGAAGCTTGAACTACAGGCAAATAATGAATAAGTTTGTTACAAAAGAGATCTAGTATGTGAGCAGGACAGGTAGCTAGTTCCCCTTACCTTATGGGCGAGATGCTCAAAGGTGCCACGTTCAGGCCCATGACCAAATAATCTCGGCATGGGGTTCTCTTCTAATCTGAAGGCACGACACCGTCAAAGTTTTGGATTTTGGCTTATTTTTCATGAAGAGGTACACATTTTAAATGTATTGCAACATGTCCTCCCACCTTTTGACTGCTCCAGCCAAGATCCCAATGCTGGTCTCACGGGGAGGCATTGAGGAATGACCAGGGGCCATAGACACGCTGAGTTTTACAGTGGCCGAGCCTTTTTCACTTATTCCAATTCTACAAGTGTGTGACCAGAGATAAAGAGGAAACAGAAATTGAATCAAATGTGGATCTGCCATCTTTACATTTGTTTATTTTACACAATTTAGTGTATATGCAAAAAGCCTGGAACTAATTATAAAGCCAGAGTTGGTGCACTAGAGAATTACAGGTTCTCACAGAGCTGCAGGTCCATCAAGTCCACTGATGACCCCATCGAGTACAGCTAGGCCCTCATCCATGACAAACGACAGCTGCACGTTACGCTGCTTCATTAACCGTACTATGCTCATAGCCCCATTGTAACCACTGACCTTTAAAAAGAAATATTCAATGACTCAGACATTTAGATTTTTTCTTTTCATATTAATTGGGATGACAAATTCAAAAAGATAGATTTTTACGAATATTCAAAGAATAATGAAAAGTTAAATTACCTCTTCATCATGACCAAGACCGATGTAAAATCCTCTGCGTGGCGCATAGTCTTTTATCAGCAAGTACTCCAGTGCCTGAAGTATTCCCTGGAAGACAAGAAGTATAACTGTTGAACCTACCAGGGACATGACAGGTAAATCAAATATTTATCAAAATTTAAACGAAATATCACTTATTATAATATCTGACCATTACTGGGCCCTTGTCATCTATGGTCCCTCTACCATAGATGAAGCCATCTATCTCCTTGGCAGAAAAAGGTGGGGCCTCCCAACCATCAGACTCTGAGGCTGGTACAACATCGATGTGTGCCAGCAGTAGGTATGGCACAAGGTCAGGGTTTGACCCTTTCACCCAAAAGAGATGGCTGTAGTTGGCCACCAATTCATGATGAACCAATCTCGAAGAAAACACTGTTGGGAAGGCTGAGAGAAAAAAGAATAAAAGTTTAAAGGGGATTTCCTCCAAAATTACACAATAATGAAAGTTTAATGCTCAACCTATGAAAACAACATTACCTAGAAGATGTTGTCAGGGCTACACTTTCCCTGAGAGTCAAGATCTGCCCTAAGTTAAAGGAATGATCAAGTTCAACTATTAGGACTAAAAGACGTACAAATCCGCCTTTTGCTTCAAAGTCTAAGATATTTGAAAAATGGTCACATTGGAGTTCTTAAAACAGGATTCTACATGTAAATTGTTCTTGAAAACATAAATAGAAATTGAACTTTTAACTTATATAATGAAATAAAGATCTTCTGATCATTCTTAATGACTAGAGTCCTTTTTCAGTTCCAGTTTCGGAAATGTTTAGAAGCTGATTTCCTTTAATGTTTTTTAAAAGTGAAGTGGAAATCTTTTGTTGTTAGTCATACAAAACACCAAAGATTGTGGAATTTAAAAGGCATTTCTCACTTTTTGTCTGATTTGTATCAAGGCAAAGAATATTAAAATAAAGGAAATACATTGATTTCTCTCAGATGAAGGACAAAAGTGTTTATTAAGGCATCGGAGCTTTAAAACGTATCTCATATTGTGGTTATCAAATAATTCACCCCGTGTGTGCCGGTGGAGACATGAGCTAATCAGACCAATTTCATTCTTCGAACCAGGCTATAAACATGTTTTTTTATTCTTCAGTTAATCACATATCGTGATGTATGAAAGCTCCGCGATATATAAATTACTGCAGAGTCGACGTATTGTGATATTGTTATTGTGGGATACATATAACGCGTTGTGTTCTTTTATACAATGACAATAAAGAGTCTATCTATCTATAGTGCACCATTGTATCGTGAGTTACACAGTGTCTCTCGCCCATATTAAAATTCAGTATTTAATGGAATAAGAAAACCTGCATTTTACAGTCACATGAAAGTTTGTTATCCTTTGACTATAGTACCTTAAGTCTTCTGACACATTTAAAGTAATAAACTTGTAAAATTGAGAAACCTTTCCTTTCAAGACATAATGAAATAAGTTTGAACTTGTGTCATAGTAGACTCTACTATTCTTTAAATTAGGGCTTGAAAATTAATTGAAAATTAATCGAAACCGACATTCAGAACCTCTAACCGGCGTAATCTTGCCCATGTCGAGTCACGTGACGACACGTCCAATCCACGACATGGAAGCAATGTCCATCGTTTGGACACATTTTGTTTTTAGGGAAGACAACACCGAACAAATAGAAGTCAAAGGAAAACACTGCGGAAAAACTGTTTGCAAGAAATCCAAGTTATTTATTTTCCACTGTTTTAGAGAAGTTAATTTCTAATTTAAAACTAAAATGTGTCGTTTTCATTTCAAGCGATGCTTTGATTTCAGTTTGAAATATTCAACAAATAACCACAAAATAGATCATCACATATGCACTCTTTCATTAGCAAAAAGATCTCTGCTTTAATAGTTTAGCATATTTACAGTAGAGACCACGCCAGTGAACCATGAGGGCAAAAAACAAAAACGAAATAATCGTTCATTAATTGTTATGGAGGTCAAATGTTCAGTTAATCCTGACATTGATTTGAGCTCATATCGCCCAGCCCTACTTTCAATACAATTTCTCATTCATGAGAGGGTGGCGACCTAGGGCTAAAAACACAAGTTATAACATGTAGCTTCGTGTAACATTAGCTAACGTTAGCTCATGTTTGTGGCTAGTAGCATGGCCCTCTTCGTCCAACGTTGGCATCGAAATGAATGTTAGGTTAGCCGTTCATTGTTTGCTAACGTTATCGGTTAAAGTTTCCTAGCTAGAGCTGATCAGCTATGTCGTGAGACAGCCTGAAGCACACAAGCTGTTGTAAATACATACAATAAAATACAGTGAATACGCTCATAATTAAGTATATAACTTATAGGACATATCACAGATTGCAGTGTCACCTTTACCTTTTCGCAGGAGCCTGTCAAATTCACGCAGCGCGGTGGTGTTGCCCTCAGTCTCTGAGAATGACACTGTGGGGATCCGGATCGCCTCTGGATGAATGAAAACAGGTAGTTAACCAACCCACCGAACTTATATCTTCGGTAGCCTAGTTAGCTCCTTCTATTCACTTCCTCTAACCTGCTTCCCACGGACGTAAACATAATTTAACACTATACCGACCTTTAAAGTTAGCAAGAAGCTCCTCTCGCTGGTGGTGGTCTATGACAAGCGAAATGTTATTCGTCTTTTCCCAGTGTGCGAGTTGAAGTCCGACATTTACGTCCAGTGTAAACGTCCTGATAGATGCTAAAGTAAACAAGAGCAGTACTGTCAGGAAGAGGCTACTGATAATAATCTTTAAAAACTTAAATATTTTGAACTTTGGCCCCGAGTCTGTCATTGTGGATTGTTTTGGTGACGGAACTCGTTCGCTGCGACAGTGGAGACAGACAGGGTGCAAAGATTGAAGAGGTCGGGTGTAGAAAGAGAGCCACCTGCTGGTATGAACGCGAACAGTCTTACCTACTTTCTGTTCAATGGATGTTTTCAATGCACAGTGGGCAGCTTGCATGGGCGTCATATTATTGGGACCAGTGGCGATTCTAGAGTCTGCTGGGGCCTTAGGCAAAAATCATATGGGGGGTCCTCCAACCACTGTTCATCACCATCATGTCTGCCAGTGTCCCAACGCTTACTCCTCTGTCTCTTTTGGCGAGTGAGTGCTGTCAGATGGGGCCCCTAAGGAAGGTTTCCTACTGTCATGCAAAATGTGCACATTTTGGGCCGCTGCTTCAGTTTAAGTTTGTGAGCCCTCAGGGGCCCAAAGCCACATTTTTACTGTTAAAAAAGATAAGGAAAATAAACAGCTGAGAAGAATTAGCCTATTCAAATGTTTAAAGTAAAGGCAAATGTGGCCGAATTTGATTCAGTTATATGTTTAATAAGTTATTAATTAATGTCAGTATTTATAAGAATAATAATACATTCAATTTATATACCGCCAGTAGATAATTTACATTCAAGAATAACATTGAGACTATAATTCGTCCTTGCACCTGAAAGAGGAACCCATCAAAATGCGTATAGGCCTAGGCCTATAGCTTTTAGTCACTATGGTTTAAAATTGTCATCAGATCAGGCTACTGGTAATCACTTATTTACAGAGAATTATTGTAGCCTACTTGCAATTAAATAACCAGTGCTTGTTAATTGGTGTGTGTGTGTGTGTGTGTGTGTGTGTGTGTGCGCGCGTGCGTGCCGTTCCATAAGTTTCAACGTGACACATTGCACAGCTGTTACCATGGTTACGCCTAAACCGATTGTGATTTATTTGGCAGCCTGCCTCTCTGTGTCTATCGTTTTAAAGCTTGATTGGCGAGTTGAAACACTATTATGGCATTTTTCGGTTTGACGAACCTTGGTTATCAATATCCAATCGGCGATAAAATGATTGTTAATCCGAGAGGGACGCTTTATCCTCAGGGTAAGAGGACATTTACGTCGTCTCAGTTACCTAACTTTTTATGTGAATTTGCTTGGTTAGCTTGCTTGACCCAACGTCAACGAAAGCTTCAGTAAATGGGAAACAGAACCTCAAGCCTGCAAATATGGAGCCAATAATGCTTATTTAAGTAGGCTACTTAAATATCTTTAAAACTCAGAAGCGCTAACGTAACGAGCAGGCTAATAGGCTACAGCAAGTTTAGGCTATTCGTACTTTGTTTTTTTTTACTTTGGGAATCACTTCTCGGAATCTATCTCGGAAAATAAACAACGTTCTGGTTGATAGAATATTTAGGTCTACATGGCTCATAGACTAATATATCATAGAGCAAAGTTTTAAACTCTAAATGGGAAAATAACTTAATAGGATCCTTATGATTTCTTGATATCTTTCTATTGTAAATTCTATACATTCCTACAACTATTAGTTATTTGGTTTTGTCAAAATGAATAGTGCATGTCTTGATGCTGCATAAAACGTTCTTCATCTCAGTATTTTTTATGAAATCCCAAGTAATATTATCACAGTTAAATTCAAGATAATGCCATAAAGATACAAATATGATTGAAATAATGATCAATTTACACTGTAGTAACATATCTCTTCACAGATGTTGGGATAAACAACAAAGAAACTCTGCATCCATCTCTTCAAGATAAACAGGGATCACTCAAATTTACAGAAACATGCCAATTGAACCACCAGCCTGCTCGCAGCAGCACTGACATTCACCATGGAAGCCATGAGCGATACAAGGAGATGGTCAAACAGGTTCAAACACCTAGAGGCAAGTACAAAAATTAGACATACAAAGTCAATTCATTTGAGAAGCCGTGACAAGTATTATAAGTCTTCTCTCTTCACCAGCCCCAAATCAGCTGTACGTAACGCCTCTAACAGATAGCCAACAGTATGGATGGATGTCATCAAAATGTCCAGAGCCATGGACCCAAGTCAAGCGGTTTCCTCGAAAGAACAGTGAGATGACAAAGTCAGTAACATTTTCCAGAAATAAGTTAAGGATTTTTTCAAGCATAATCTTTATCTCAGTGAGTGTAATCCAATTGTTGCTTTCACAGGTTTGTTTAAGAAATGTCATTGGCAGACCGGGGATTCATCCTGTTCTGATGCACTACAGTTCCCTTTTTCAAACACACATAAAAGTCACATTGACAAATTTGAAGGACTATTTGATGTGACTTTCTGAGATTCAATTTAAGCAGGCCCATCTTTTGGGGAGAATAGTCTAGAGCTCTGACTGACTGCCTTTACAGAACTTTACTTCTTTATTTTGAAAACTTAGTTACAATGAAGTCTGACAGTATTAATCTATGGAACTCTTCAGGCTACCATTATCAATACCCTTTCAGCAAATTGTCCTGATAAATAGTGTTACGAAGAGCTTATATTGCTACCCGAGTTTGATTTAGAAACTGTGAAATGTCAAGTTTTTTATCTAATGCACACTGGGTCAAACTTCTTGAAAACAACTTTGGGATGAGTGGCAGATTACTGTATAACTGTAATGATAGCTGCCCCCCAGCAGGGGCCGACATAGGCCTAATCTAAATCCATGTATAACCCACCGAATTAATCAGGGTTCCTTCTAGTTTAAGTGTTGGGTTATTGGAAAGTTGAGTGTTGGTGATTCTCCTAGGTTTCCCAGTTACTATGTCTATGTTTTGCTTAAGGTTTATCATCCCAGCTCATTAGTTCTTGCTGGTTTTTTATATAGTTTGTTTACCGTTAACCAGAACTCTTATTCTTTTAGGACATTACTGTCACACTGGACCATTTTCCTAACTATACATACAGTCCATGTAAGATAGATGGCCTCTTAGTTATGTTATGACCCATATAACTGATTTAGAATAAGACAGCTGGAATCTAAAGGGACTTAACCATGTTATTAAAAAAAAGAAAAAATGTAAACAAGTCTAAAATTATCCAAAATTAAATGGTAAATGGACTTGAGCTTATAAAGCGCTTTTCTAGTCTTCAGACGACTCAAAGCACTTTTATACGCATGTCACACCTACACATTCACACCCATTCAAACCTATTCACACACTGATGGCACTGGATGCTATGCAGTGAGACCATCAGAAGTAACTAATCCCATTCATACGCATTCATACGCCGCCAGCAAAACAGCAGGAGCAATTTGGGGTTAAGTGTCTTGCCCAAGGACACAATGTTCATTTTGCTGCAGGAGCTGGGTATTGAATCCTCGACCTTCCAGTTGAAAGACGATGACTCTACCAACTGAGCCACGTGGCAGGGGAAGTTGACGTGGTCGTTGTCCAGGAAACCCATCTAAACAAAAGTAAGGGTAAAGGGTATAAAAGAATTGGAGAGGGTGACATAATACATCAAAAAGGTTGTTTGCAAACCGCCATAAAACACCAATAGAAGAAGAAGATGGGCCAAAACCAAGGGTGCATTAGAATTGTCTTTTTTGCTTAGGAAGGTTCCTAACTGAGTAAAATGACCCGGAAGTATGGCCGCCACGGCCATGATAAGAGCCGTTTGAATTCTCTAAAAGCTAAGGAAAGGAGCGTCAGTGCTTCCTTTATAACCTCATTTAGCATAGGGTACACTGGACCAACCCTTTACAAAAGGGGGTGAGATAATGCCGTCCCACAATTTACTGCGGTCAAGCCAGCCTCCACTTCAGAAACGATAGTCAAGTCAGCCTTCACGCTATTTTAAGGTGCGCATGTCTGATCTGATGTAGAAACGTAAAAAACACTTAAGAAACTCTTCAAATGTACATACAAATGTGCCCATGACCAGCAGATGGTGTTAGGCTATTCAAATGTGGCTGGGATGACAAGTTCTGATTAAAGCCATTTGATGAAAATTTTGAACAGGTCCGCAGTCAACATTTTTTCATGAAAATGTTTAAACATGTCCGCCGTCAACATTTTTCCATGAACATTTTCGACAGGAAGTTTAAAGTTGTCAACAGGTCCGTGGTCAACATTTTTTCATGAAAATTTTCGACAGGTCCACGGTCAACATTTTTGACAGGTCCGCGGTCAACATTTTTTTAATGAAAATTTTGAAAAGGTCCGCGGTCAACATTTTTCCATGAACATTTTCAACAGAGTGTTTAAAGTTTTCAACAGGTCCGTGGTCAACATTTTTTCATGAACATTTTTTGACAGGTCCACGGTCAAGATTTTTGACAGGTCCGTGGTCAACATTTTTCATAAAAATTTTGAAAAGGTCCGCGGTCAACATTTTTTCATGAAAATTTTAGAAAGGGTGTGCGGTAAACATTTTTGACAGCTCTGCGGTCAACATTTTTTCATGAATATTTTGAACAGGTCCACGGTCAGCATTTTTCATGAAAATTTTGCACAGGTCCGTGGTCAACATTTTTTCATGACATTTTCAACAGAAAGTATAAAGTTTTCAACAGGTCCGTGGTCAACATTTTTTCATGAAAATTTTCGACAGGTGGTCAAGATTTTTGACAGGTCCGCGGTCAAAACATTTTTATGAAAATTATGAAAAGGTCCGCGGTCAACATTTTTACATGGACATTTTCAACAGAAAGTTTCAAGTTTTCAACAGGTCCGTGTTCAACATTTTTTCATGAAAAATTTCGACAGATCCGCGGTCAACATTTTTTCATGAGAATTTGCGACAGGTCCGCGGTAAACATTTTTGACAGCTCTGCGGTCAACATTTTCCATGAATATTTTGACCAGGTCCACAGTCAACATTTTTTTATAAAAATTTTGAACAGGCCCACGGTCAACATTTTTCATGAAAATTTTCAACAGGTCCGTGCTCAACATTTTTTCATGAAAATCTTCGACAGGCCCACGTTCAACATTTTTCATTAAAATTTTGAAAAGGTCCGCAGTCAACATTTTTTCATGGACATTTTCAACAGAAAGTTTAAAGTATTCAACAGGTCCATGTTCAACATTTTTTCTTGAAAATTTTCGACAGGTCCGTGGTCAACATTTTTTCATGAACATTTTCGACAGGTCCGCGATCACCATTTTTTCATTAAAATTTTGAACAGGTCCGCGGTCAACATTTTTCCATGAACATTTTCAACAGAGTGTTTAAAGTTTTCAACAGGTCCGTGGTCAACATTTTTTCATGAACATTTTTTGACAGGTCCACGGTCATCTATTTTTCATGAAAATTCCAGACATTTTTTTCATGATATTTTCAACAGGTCCGTGGTCAACATTTTTTCATGAAAATTTTTGACAGGTCCGCGGTCAACATTTTTGAAAGGTCCGCAGTTAACATTTTTTCATGAATATTTGGAAAAGGTCCGCGGTCAACATTTTTTCATGATATTTTCGACAGGTCCGCGGTCATCGTTTTTTCATGAAAATGACAACAGTTCCGCAGTCATCGTTTTTTCATGAAAATTTCAGACATTTTTTTCATGATATTTTCGACAGGTCCGCGGTCATCGTTTTTTCATGAAAATGACAACAGTTCCGCAGTCATCGTTTTTTCATGAAAATTTCAGACATTTTTTTCATGATATTTTCGACAGGTCCGCGGTCATTGTTTTTTCATGAAAATGACAACAGGTCCACGGTCATCTATTTTTCATGAAAATGACAACAGTTCCGCAGTCATCGTTTTTTCATGAAAATTTCAGACATTTTTTTCATGATATTTTCGACAGGTCCGCGGTCATTGTTTTTTCATGAAAATGACAACAGGTCCACGGTCATCTATTTTTCAAGAAAATGACAACAGGTCCGCAGTCATCGTTTTTTCATGAAAATTTCAGACATTTTTTTCATGATATTTTCGACAGGTCCGTGGTCATCGTTTTTTCAAGAAAATGACAACAGGTCCGCGGTCATCGTTTTTTCATGAAAATTTCAGACATTTTTTTCATGATGTTTTCGACAGGTCCGCTGTCATCATTTTTTCATGAAAATGACAACAGGTCCGCAGTCATCGTTTTTTCATGAAAATTTCAGACATTTTTTTCATGATATTTTCGACAGGTCCGCGGTCATCGTTTTTTCATGAAAATGACAACAGTTCCGCAGTCATCGTTTTTTCATGAAAATTTCAGACATTTTTTTCATGATATTTTCGACAGGTCCGCGGTCATTGTTTTTTCATGAAAATGACAACAGGTCCACGGTCATCTATTTTTCATGAAAATGACAACAGGTCCGCAGTCATCGTTTTTTCATGAAAATTTCAGACATTTTTTTCATGATATTTTCGACAGGTCCGCGGTCATCGTTTTTTCATGAAAATGACAACAGTTCCACAGTCATCGTTTTTTCATGAAAATTTCAGACATTTTTTTCATGATATTTTCGACAGGTCCGCGGTCATTGTTTTTTCATGAAAATGACAACAGGTCCACGGTCATCTATTTTTCATGAAAATGACAACAGTTCCGCAGTCATCGTTTTTTCATGAAAATTTCAGACATTTTTTTCATGATATTTTCGACAGGTCCGCAGTCATCGTTTTTTCATGAAAATGACATCAGGTCCACGGTCATCTATTTTTCATGAAAATGACAACAGTTCCGCAGTCATCGTTTTTTCATGAAAATTTCAGACATTTTTTTCATGATATTTTCGACAGGTCCACGGTCATTGTTTTTTCATGAAAATGACAACAGGTCCACGGTCATCTATTTTTCATGAAAATGACAACAGTTCCGCAGTCATCGTTTTTTCATGAAAATTTCAGACATTTTTTTCATGATATTTTCGACAGGTCCGCGGTCATTGTTTTTTCATGAAAATGACAACAGGTCCACGGTCATCTATTTTTCATGAAAATGACAACAGGTCCGCAGTCATCGTTTTTTCATAAAAATTTCAGACATTTTTTTCATGATATTTTCGACAGGTCCGCGGTCATTGTTTTTTCATGAAAATGACAACAGGTCCACGGTCATCTATTTTTCATGAAAATGACAACAGGTCCGCAGTCATCGTTTTTTCATGAAAATTTCAGACATTTTTTTCATGATGTTTTCGACAGGTCCGCTGTCATCGTTTTTTCATGAAAATGACAACAGTTCCGCAGTCATCGTTTTTTCATGAAAATTTCAGACATTTTTTTCATGATATTTTCGACAGGTCCGCGGTCATCGTTTTTTCATGAAAATGACAACACTTCCGCAGTCATCGTTTTTTCATGAAAATTTCAGACATTTTTTTCATGATATTTTCGACAGGTCCGCGGTCATTGTTTTTTCATGAAAACGACAACAGGTCCACGGTCATCTATTTTTCATGAAAATGACAACAGTTCCGCAGTCATCGTTTTTTCATGAAAATTTCAGACATTTTTTTCATGATATTTTCGACAGGTCCGCGGTCATTGTTTTTTCATGAAAATGACAACAGGTCCACGGTCATCTATTTTTCATGAAAATGACAACAGGTCCGCAGTCATCGTTTTTTCATGAAAATTTCAGACATTTTTTTCATGATATTTTCGACAGGTCCGCGGTCATTGTTTTTTCATGAAAATGACAACAGGTCCACGGTCATCTATTTTTCATGAAAATGACAACAGGTCCGCAGTCATCGTTTTTTCATAAAAATTTCAGACATTTTTTTCATGATATTTTCGACAGGTCCACGGTCATCTATTTTTCATGAAAATGACAACAGTTCCGCAGTCATCATTTTTTCATGAAAATTTCAGACATTTTTTTCATGATTTTTTCGACAGGTCCGCGGTCATCTATTTTTCATGAAAATGACAACAGTTCCGCAGTCATCGTTTTTTCATGAAAATTTCAGACATTTTTTTCATGATATTTTCGACAGGTCCGCGGTCATCGTTTTTTCATGAAAATGACAACAGGTCCACGGTCATCTATTTTTCATGAAAATTCCAGACATTTTTTTCATGATATTTTCAACAGGTCCGTGGTCAACATTTTTTCATGAAAATTTTTGACAGGTCCGCGGTCAACATTTTTGAAAGGTCCGCAGTTAACATTTTTCCGTGAATATTTGGAAAAGGTCCGCGGTCAACATTTTTTCATGAAAATTTTGAAAAGGTCCGCGGTCAACATTTTTTCATGGACATTTTCAACAGAAAGTTTAAAATCTTGAACAGCCGTGGTCAACACTTTTCCATGAAAATGTTGCACAGGTCCGATGTCAACATTTTTTCATGAAAATTTTGAACAGGTCCGCGATCACCAGTTTTTCATGAACATTTTGAACAGGTCCGCGGTCACCATTTTTTCATTAAAATTTTGAACAGGTTCGCGATCAAAATTTTTTCATGAACATTTTCAACATAAAGTTTAAAGTTTTCAACAGGTCCGCGGTCAACCTTTTTTCATGAAAATTTTGCACAGGTCCGCGGTCACCATTTTTTCATGCAAATTTTTTGTACAGGTCCGTGGTCAACATTTTTTTATGACCATTTGTAACAGAAAGTTTAAAGTTTTCAACAGGTCCGTGGTCAACATTTTTTCATGAAAATTTTCGACAGGTCCGTGGTCATCGTTTTTTCATGAAAATTTCAGACATTTTTTTCATGATATTTTCGACAAGTCCGCGGTCATAGTTTTTTCATGATATTTTCGACAGGTCCGCGGTCATCGTTTTTTCATGAAAATTCCAGACATTTTTTTCATGATATTTTCGACAGGTCCGCGGTCATCGTTTTTTCATGAATATGACAACAGGTCCGCGGTCATCATTTTTTCATGGAAATTCCAGACATTTTTTTCATGATATTTTCGACAGGTCCGCGGTCATCGTTTTTTCATGAAAATGACAACAGTTCCGCAGTCATCGTTTTTTCATGAAAATTTCAGACATTTTTTTCATGATATTTTCGACAGGTCCGTGGTCATTGTTTTTTCATGAAAATGACAACAGGTCCACGGTCATCTATTTTTCATGAAAATGACAACAGGTCCGCAGTCATCGTTTTTTTCATGAAAATTTCAGACATTTTTTTCATGATATTTTCGACAGGTCCACGGTCATTGTTTTTTCATGAAAATGACAACAGGTCCGCAGTCATCGTTTTTTCATGAAAATTTCAGACATTTTTTTCATGATATTTTCGACAGGTCCGCGGTCATTGTTTTTTCATGAAAATGACAACAGGTCCACGGTCATCTATTTTTCATGAAAATGACAACAGTTCCGCAGTCATCGTTTTTTCATGAAAATTTCAGACATTTTTTTCATGATATTTTCGACAGGTCCGCGGTCATCGTTTTTTCATGAAAATGACAACAGTTCCGCAGTCATCGTTTTTTCATGAAAATTTCAGACATTTTTTTCATGATATTTTCGACAGGTCCGCGGTCATCGTTTTTTCATGAAAATGACAACAGTTCCGCAGTCATCGTTTTTTCATGAAAATTTCTGACATTTTTTTCATGATATTTTCGACAGGTCCGCGGTCATTGTTTTTTCATGAAAATGACAACAGGTCCACGGTCATCTATTTTTCATGAAAATGACAACAGCTCCGCAGTCATCGTTTTTTCATGAAAATTTCAGACATTTTTTTCATGATATTTTCGACAGGTCCGCGGTCATAGTTTTTTCATGAAAATGACAACAGGTCCACGGTCATCTATTTTTCATGAAAATGACAACAGTTCCGCAGTCATCGTTTTTTCATGAAAATTTCAGACATTTTTTTCATGATATTTTCGACAGGTCCGCGGTCATTGTTTTTTCATGAAAATGACAACAGGTCCACGGTCATCTATTTTTCATGAAAATGACAACAGGTCCGCAGTCATCGTTTTTTCATGAAAATTTCAGACATTTTTTTCATGATGTTTTCGACAGGTCCGCTGTCATCGTTTTTTCATGAAAATGACAACAGGTCCGCGGTCATCGTTTTTTCATGAAAATTTCAGACATTTTTTTCATGATGTTTTCGACAGGTCCGCTGTCATCATTTTTTCATGAAAATGACAACAGTTCCGCAGTCATCGTTTTTTCATGAAAATTTCAGACATTTTTTTCATGATGTTTTCGACAGGTCCGCTGTCATCATTTTTTCATGAAAATGACAACAGGTCCGCAGTCATCGTTTTTTCATGAAAATTTCAGACATTTTTTTCATGATGTTTTCGACAGGTCCGCTGTCATCATTTTTTCATGAAAATGACAACAGTTCAGGAGTCATCGTTTTTTCATGAAAATTTCAGACATTTTTTCATGATATTTTCGACAGGTCCGCGGTCATCGTTTTTTCATGAAAATGACAACAGTTCCGCAGTCATCGTTTTTTCATGAAAATTTCAGACATTTTTTTCATGATATTTTCGACAGGTCCGCGGTCATTGTTTTTTCATGAAAACGACAACAGGTCCACGGTCATCTATTTTTCATGAAAATGACAACAGTTCCGCACTCATCGTCTTTTCATGAAAATTTCAGACATTTTTTTCATGATATTTTCGACAGGTCCGCGGTCATTGTTTTTTCATGAAAATGACAACAGGTCCACGGTCATCTATTTTTCAAGAAAATGACAACAGGTCCGCAGTCATCGTTTTTTCATGAAAATTTCAGACATTTTTTTCATGATATTTTCGACAGGTCCGCGGTCATTGTTTTTTCATGAAAATGACAACAGTTCCGCAGTCATCGTTTTTTCATGAAAATGACAACAGTTCCGCAGTCATCGTTTTTTCATGAAAATTTCAGACATTTTTTTCATGATATTTTCGACAGGTCCGCGGTCATTGTTTTTTCATGAAAATGACAACAGGTCCACGGTCATCTATTTTTCATGAAAATGACAACAGTTCCGCAGTCATCGTTTGCTCATGAAAATTTCAGACATTTTTTTCATGATATTTTCGACAGGTCCACGGTCATTGTTTTTTTCATGAAAATGACAACAGGTCCACGGTCATCTATTTTTCATGAAAATGACAACAGGTCCGCAGTCATCGTTTTTTCATGAAAATTTCAGACATTTTTTTCATGATATTTTCGACATGTCCGCGGTCATTGTTTTTTCATGAAAATGACAACAGGTCCACGGTCATCTATTTTTCATGAAAATGACAACAGGTCCGCAGTCATCGTTTTTTCATAAAAATTTCAGACATTTTTTTCATGATATTTTCGACAGGTCCGCGGTCATTGTTTTTTCATGAAAATGACAACAGGTCCACGGTCATCTATTTTTCATGAAAATGACAACAGGTCCGCAGTCATCGTTTTTTCATGAAAATTTCAGACATTTTTTTCATGATATTTTCGACAGGTCCGCGGTCATCGTTTTTTCATGAAAATGACAACAGTTCCGCAGTCATCGTTTTTTCATGAAAATTTCAGACATTTTTTTCATGATATTTTCGACAGGTCCGCGGTCATTGTTTTTTCATGAAAACGACAACAGGTCCACGGTCATCTATTTTTCATGAAAATGACAACAGTTCCGCAGTCATCGTTTTTTCATGAAAATTTCAGACATTTTTTTCATGATATTTTCGACAGGTCCGCGGTCATTGTTTTTTCATGAAAATGACAACAGGTCCACGGTCATCTATTTTTCAAGAAAATGACAACAGTTCCGCAGTCATCGTTTTTTCATGAAAATTTCAGACATTTTTTTCATGATATTTTCGACAGGTCCGCGGTCATCGTTTTTTCATGAAAATGACAACAGGTCCACGGTCATCTATTTTTCATGAAAATGACAACAGGTCCGCAGTCATCGTTTTTTCATAAAAATTTCAGACATTTTTTTCATGATATTTTCGACAGGTCCACGGTCATTTTTTTTTCATGAAAATGACAACAGGTCCACGGTCATCTATTTTTCATGAAAATGACAACAGGTCCGCAGTCATCGTTTTTTCATAAAAATTTCAGACATTTTTTTCATGATATTTTCGACAGGTCCACGGTCATCTATTTTTCATGAAAATGACAACAGTTCCGCAGTCATCGTTTTTTCATGAAAATTTCAGACATTTTTTTCATGATGTTTTCGACAGGTCCGCTGTCATCGTTTTTTCATGAAAATGACAACAGGTCCGCAGTCATCGTTTTTTCATGAAAATTTCAGACATTTTTTTCATGATGTTTTCGACAGGTCCGCTGTCATCGTTTTTTCATGAAAATGACAACAGTTCCGCAGTCATCGTTTTTTCATGAAAATTTCAGACATTTTTTTCATGATATTTTCGACAGGTCCGCGGTCATCGTTTTTTCATGAAAATGACAACAGTTCCGCAGTCATCGTTTTTTCATGAAAATTTCAGACATTTTTTTCATGATATTTTCGACAGGTCCGCGGTCATTGTTTTTTCATGAAAATGACAACAGGTCCACGGTCATCTATTTTTCATGAAAATGACAACAGTTCCGCAGTCATCGTTTTTTCATGAAAATTTCAGACATTTTTTTCATGATATTTTCGACAGGTCCGCGGTCATTGTTTTTTCATGAAAATGACAACAGGTCCACGGTCATCTATTTTTCATGAAAATGACAACAGGTCCGCAGTCATCGTTTTTTCATGAAAATTTCAGACATTTTTTTCATGATATTTTCGACAGGTCCGCGGTCATTGTTTTTTCATGAAAATGACAACAGGTCCGCGGTCATCGTTTTTTCATGAAAATGACAACAGTTCCGCAGTCATCGTTTTTTCATGAAAATTTCAGACATTTTTTTCATGATATTTTCGACAGGTCCGCTGTCATTGTTTTTTCATGAAAATGACAACAGGTCCACGGTCATCTATTTTTCATGAAAATGACAACAGTTCCGCAGTCATCGTTTTTTCATGAAAATTTCAGACATTTTTTTCATGATATTTTCGACAGGTCCACGGTCATTGTTTTTTCATGAAAATGACAACAGGTCCACGGTCATCTATTTTTCATGAAAATGACAACAGGTCCGCAGTCATCGTTTTTTCATGAAAATTTCAGACATTTTTTTCATGATATTTTCGACATGTCCGCGGTCATTGTTTTTTCATGAAAATGACAACAGGTCCACGGTCATCTATTTTTCATGAAAATGACAACAGGTCCGCAGTCATCGTTTTTTCATAAAAATTTCAGACATTTTTTTCATGATATTTTCGACAGGTCCGCGGTCATTGTTTTTTCATGAAAATGACAACAGGTCCACGGTCATCTATTTTTCATGAAAATGACAACAGTTCCGCAGTCATCGTTTTTTCATGAAAATTTCAGACATTTTTTTCATGATTTTTTCGACAGGTCCGCGGTCATCGTTTTTTCATGAAAATGACAACAGTTCCGCAGTCATCGTTTTTTCATGAAAATTTCAGACATTTTTTTCATGATATTTTCGACAGGTCCACGGTCATTGTTTTTTCATGAAAATGACAACAGGTCCACGGTCATCTATTTTTCATGAAAATGACAACAGTTCCGCAGTCATCGTTTTTTCATGAAAATTTCAGACATTTTTTTCATGATATTTTCGACAGGTCCGCGGTCATTGTTTTTTCATGAAAATGACAACAGGTCCACGGTCATCTATTTTTCATGAAAATGACAACAGGTCCGCAGTCATCGTTTTTTCATGAAAATTTCAGACATTTTTTTCATGATATTTTCGACAGGTCCGCGGTCATTGTTTTTTCATGAAAATGACAACAGGTCCACGGTCATCTATTTTTCATGAAAATGACAACAGGTCCGCAGTCATCGTTTTTTCATAAAAATTTCAGACATTTTTTTCATGATATTTTCGACAGGTCCACGGTCATCTATTTTTCATGAAAATGACAACAGTTCCGCAGTCATCGTTTTTTCATGAAAATTTCAGACATTTTTTTCATGATTTTTTCGACAGGTCCGCGGTCATCGTTTTTTCATGAAAATGACAACAGTTCCGCAGTCATCGTTTTTTCATGAAAATTTCAGACATTTTTTTCATGATATTTTCGACAGGTCCGCGGTCATCGTTTTTTCATGAAAATGACAACAGGTCCACGGTCATCTATTTTTCATGAAAATTCCAGACATTTTTTTCATGATATTTTCAACAGGTCCGTGGTCAACATTTTTTCATGAAAATTTTTGACAGGTCCTCGGTCAACATTTTTGAAAGGTCCGCAGTTAACATTTTTTCATGAATATTTGGAAAAGGTCCGCGGTCAACATTTTTTCATGAAAATTTTGAAAAGGTCCGCGGTCAACATTTTTTCATGGACATTTTCAACAGAAAGTTTAAAATCTTGAACAGCCGTGGTCAACACTTTTCCATGAAAATGTTGCACAGGTCCGATGTCAACATTTTTTCATGAAAATTTTGAACAGGTCCGCGATCACCAGTTTTTCATGAACATTTTGAACAGGTCCGCGGTCACCATTTTTTCATTAAAATTTTGAACAGGTTCGCGATCAAAATTTTTTCATGAACATTTTCAACATAAAGTTTAAAGTTTTCAACAGGTCCGCGGTCAACCTTTTTTCATGAAAATTTTGCACAGGTCCGCGGTCACCATTTTTTCATGCAAATTTTTTGTACAGGTCCGTGGTCAACATTTTTTTATGACCATTTGTAACAGAAAGTTTAAAGTTTTCAACAGGTCCGTGGTCAACATTTTTTCATGAAAATTTTCGACAGGTCCGCGGTCATCGTTTTTTCATGAAAATTTCAGACATTTTTTTCATGATATTTTCGACAAGTCCGCGGTCATAGTTTTTTCATGATATTTTCGACAGGTCCGCGGTCATCGTTTTTTCATGAAAATTTCAGACATTTTTTTCATGATATTTTCGACAAGTCCGCGGTCATAGTTTTTTCATGATATTTTCGACAGGTCCGCGGTCATCGTTTTTTCATGAAAATTCCAGACATTTTTTTCATGATATTTTCGACAGGTCCGCGGTCATCGTTTTTTCATGAATATGACAACAGGTCCGCGGTCATCATTTTTTCATGGAAATTCCAGACATTTTTTTCATGATATTTTCGACAGGTCCGCGGTCATCGTTTTTTCATGAAAATGACAACAGGTCCGCGGTAATCGTTTTTTCATGAAAATTTCAGACATTTTTTTCATGATATTTTCGACAGGTCTGCGGTCATCGTTTTTTCATGAAAATGACAACAGGTCCGCGGTCATCGTTTTTTCATGAAAATTTCAGACATTTTTTTCATGATGTTTTCGACAGGTCCGCTGTCATCGTTTTTTCATGAAAATGACAACAGTTCCGCAGTCATCGTTTTTTCATGAAAATTTCAGACATTTTTTTCATGATATTTTCGACAGGTCCGCGGTCATCGTTTTTTCATGAAAATGACAACAGTTCCGCAGTCATCGTTTTTTCATGAAAATTTCAGACATTTTTTTCATGATATTTTCGACAGGTCCGCGGTCATCGTTTTTTCATGAAAATGACAACAGGTCCACGGTCATCTATTTTTCATGAAAATTCCAGACATTTTTTTCATGATATTTTCAACAGGTCCGTGGTCAACATTTTTTCATGAAAATTTTTGACAGGTCCGCGGTCAACATTTTTGAAAGGTCCGCAGTTAACATTTTTTCATGAATATTTGGAAAAGGTCCGCGGTCAACATTTTTTCATGATATTTTCGACAGGTCCGCGGTCATCGTTTTTTCATGAAAATGACAACAGTTCCGCAGTCATCGTTTTTTCATGAAAATTTCAGACATTTTTTTCATGATATTTTCGACAGGTCCGCGGTCATCGTTTTTTCATGAAAATGACAACAGGTCCGCGGTAATCGTTTTTTCATGAAAATTTCAGACATTTTTTTCATGATGTTTTCGACAGGTCCGCTGTCATCGTTTTTTCATGAAAATGACAACAGTTCCGCAGTCATCGTTTTTTCATGAAAATTTCAGACATTTTTTTCATGATATTTTCGACAGGTCCGCGGTCATCGTTTTTTCATGAAAATGACAACAGTTCCGCAGTCATCGTTTTTTCATGAAAATTTCAGACATTTTTTTCATGATATTTTCGACAGGTCCGCGGTCATCGTTTTTTCATGAAAATGACAACAGGTCCACGGTCATCTATTTTTCATGAAAATTCCAGACATTTTTTTCATGATATTTTCAACAGGTCCGTGGTCAACATTTTTTCATGAAAATTTTTGACAGGTCCGCGGTCAACATTTTTGAAAGGTCCGCAGTTAACATTTTTTCATGAATATTTGGAAAAGGTCCGCGGTCAACATTTTTTCATGATATTTTCGACAGGTCCGCGGTCATCGTTTTTTCATGAAAATGACAACAGTTCCGCAGTCATCGTTTTTTCATGAAAATTTCAGACATTTTTTTCATGATATTTTCGACAGGTCCGTGGTCATTGTTTTTTCATGAAAATTTCAGACATTTTTTTCATGAAATTTTTGACAGGTCCGCGGTCAACATTTTTGAAAGGTCCGCAGTTAACATTTTTTCATGAATATTTGGAAAAGGTCCGCGGTCAACATTTTTTCATGAAAATTTTGAAAAGGTCCGCGGTCAACATTTTTTCATGGACATTTTCAACAGAAAGTTTAAAATCTTGAACAGCCGTGGTCAACACTTTTCCATGAAAATGTTGCACAGGTCCGATGTCAACATTTTTTCATGAAAATTTTGAACAGGTCCGCGATCACCAGTTTTTCATGAACATTTTGAACAGGTCCGCGGTCACCATTTTTTCATTAAAATTTTGAACAGGTTCGCGATCAAAATTTTTTCATGAACATTTTCAACATAAAGTTTAAAGTTTTCAACAGGTCCGCGGTCAACCTTTTTTCATGAAAATTTTGCACAGGTCCGCGGTCACCATTTTTTCATGCAAATTTTTTGTACAGGTCCGTGGTCAACATTTTTTTATGACCATTTGTAACAGAAAGTTTAAAGTTTTCAACAGGTCCGTGGTCAACATTTTTTCATGAAAATTTTCGACAGGTCCGCGGTCATCGTTTTTTCATGAAAATGACAACAGTTCCGCGGTCATCGTTTTTTCATGAAAATTTCAGACATTTTTTTCATGATATTTTCGACAGGTCCGCGGTCATCGTTTTTTCATGAAAATGACAACAGGTCCGCGGTCATCGTTTTTTCATGAAAATTTCAGACATTTTTTTCATGATGTTTTCGACAGGTCCGCTGTCATCGTTTTTTCATGAAAATGACAACAGTTCCGCAGTCATCGTTTTTTCATGAAAATTTCAGACATTTTTTTCATGATATTTTCGACAGGTCCGCGGTCATCGTTTTTTTCATGAAAATGACAACAGTTCCGCAGTCATCGTTTTTTCATGAAAATTTCAGACATTTTTTTCATGATATTTTCGACAGGTCCGCGGTCATCGTTTTTTCATGAAAATGACAACAGGTCCACGGTCATCTATTTTTCATGAAAATTCCAGACATTTTTTTCATGATATTTTCAACAGGTCCGCGGTCAACATTTTTTCATGATATTTTCGACAGGTCCGCGGTCAACATTTTTGAAAGGTCCGCAGTTAACATTTTTTCATGAATATTTGGAAAAGGTCCGCGGTCAACATTTTTTCATGATATTTTCGACAGGTCCGCGGTCATCTATTTTTCATGAAAATGACAACAGTTCCGCAGTCATCGTTTTTTCATGAAAATTTCAGACATTTTTTTCATGATATTTTCGACAGGTCCGTGGTCATTGTTCTTTCATGAAAATTTCAGACATTTTTTCATGAAAATTTTTGACAGGTCCTCGGTCAACATTTTTGAAAGGTCCGCAGTTAACATTTTTTCATGAATATTTGGAAAAGGTCCGCGGTCAACATTTTTTCATGAAAATTTTGAAAAGGTCCGCGGTCAACATTTTTTCATGGACATTTTCAACAGAAAGTTTAAAATCTTGAACAGCCGTGGTCAACACTTTTCCATGAAAATGTTGCACAGGTCCGATGTCAACATTTTTTCATGAAAATTTTGAACAGGTCCGCGATCACCAGTTTTTCATGAACATTTTGAACAGGTCCGCGGTCACCATTTTTTCATTAAAATTTTGAACAGGTTCGCGATCAAAATTTTTTCATGAACATTTTCAACATAAAGTTTAAAGTTTTCAACAGGTCCGCGGTCAACCTTTTTTCATGAAAATTTTGCACAGGTCCGCGGTCACCATTTTTTCATGCAAATTTTTTGTACAGGTCCGTGGTCAACATTTTTTTATGACCATTTGTAACAGAAAGTTTAAAGTTTTCAACAGGTCCGTGGTCAACATTTTTTCATGAAAATTTTCGACAGGTCCGCGGTCATCGTTTTTTCATGAAAATTTCAGACATTTTTTTCATGATATTTTCGACAAGTCCGCGGTCATAGTTTTTTCATGGTATTTTCGACAGGTCCGCGGTCATCGTTTTTTCATGAAAATTTCAGACATTTTTTTCATGATATTTTCGACAAGTCCGCGGTCATAGTTTTTTCATGATATTTTCGACAGGTCCGCGGTCATCGTTTTTTCATGAAAATTCCAGACATTTTTTTCATGATATTTTCGACAGGTCCGCGGTCATCGTTTTTTCATGAATATGACAACAGGTCCGCGGTCATCATTTTTTCATGGAAATTCCAGACATTTTTTTCATGATATTTTCGACAGGTCCGCGGTCATCGTTTTTTCATGAAAATGACAACAGGTCCGCGGTCATCGTTTTTTCATGAAAATTTCAGACATTTTTTTCATGATATTTTCGACAGGTCCGCGGTCATCGTTTTTTCATGAAAATGACAACAGTTCCGCAGTCATCGTTTTTTCATGAAAATTTCAGACATTTTTTTCATGATATTTTCGACAGGTCCGCGGTCATCGTTTTTTCATGAAAATGACAACAGTTCCGCAGTCATCGTTTTTTCATGAAAATTTCAGACATTTTTTTCATGATATTTTCGACAGGTCCGCGGTCATCGTTTTTTCATGAAAATGACAACAGGTCCACGGTCATCTATTTTTCATGAAAATTCCAGACATTTTTTTCATGATATTTTCGACAGGTCCGCGGTCATCGTTTTTTCATGAAAATGACAACAGGTCAGCGGTCATCGTTTTTTCTTGAAAATTTCAGACATTTTTTTCATGATATTTTCGACAGGTCCGCGGTCATCGTTTTTTCATGAATATGACAACAGGTCCGCGGTCATCATTTTTTCATGGAAATTCCAGACATTTTTTTCATGATATTTTCGACAGGTCCGCGGTCATCGTTTTTTCATGAAAATGACAACAGGTCAGCGGTCATCGTTTTTTCTTGAAAATTTCAGACATTTTTTTCATGATATTTTCGACAGGTCCGCGGTCATCGTTTTTTCATGAAAATGACAACAGGTCCGCGGTAATCGTTTTTTCATGAAAATTTCAGACATTTTTTTCATGATATTTTCGACAGGTCTGCGGTCATCGTTTTTTCATGAAAATGACAACAGGGTCGCGGTCATCGTTTTTTCATGAAAATTTCAGACATTTTTTTCATGATGTTTTCGACAGGTCCGCTGTCATCGTTTTTTCATGAAAATGACAACAGTTCCGCAGTCATCGTTTTTTCATGAAAATTTCAGACATTTTTTTCATGATATTTTCGACAGGTCCGCGGTCATCGTTTTTTCATGAAAATGACAACAGTTCCGCAGTCATCGTTTTTTCATGAAAATTTCAGACATTTTTTTCATGATATTTTCGACAGGTCCGCGGTCATCGTTTTTTCATGAAAATGACAACAGGTCCACGGTCATCTATTTTTCATGAAAATTCCAGACATTTTTTTCATGATATTTTCAACAGGTCCGTGATCAACATTTTTTCATGAAAATTTTTGACAGGTCCGCGGTCAACATTTTTGAAAGGTCCGCAGTTAACATTTTTTCATGAATATTTGGAAAAGGTCCGCGGTCAACATTTTTTCATGATATTTTCGACAGGTCCGCGGTCATCGTTTTTTCATGAAAATGACAACAGTTCCGCAGTCATCGTTTTTTCATGAAAATTTCAGACATTTTTTTCATGATATTTTCGACAGGTCCGCGGTCATCGTTTTTTCATGAAAATTTCAGACATTTTTTTCATGATATTTTCGACAGGTCCGCGGTCATTGTTTTTTCATGAAAATGACAACAGGTCCACGGTCATCTATTTTTCATGAAAATTCCAGACATTTTTTTCATGATATTTTCAACAGGTCCGTGGTCAACATTTTTTCATGAAAATTTTTGACAGGTCCTCGGTCAACATTTTTGAAAGGTCCGCAGTTAACATTTTTTCATGAATATTTGGAAAAGGTCCGCGGTCAACATTTTTTCATGAAAATTTTGAAAAGGTCCGCGGTCAACATTTTTTCATGGACATTTTCAACAGAAAGTTTAAAATCTTGAACAGCCGTGGTCAACACTTTTCCATGAAAATGTTGCACAGGTCCGATGTCAACATTTTTTCATGAAAATTTTGAACAGGTCCGCGATCACCAGTTTTTCATGAACATTTTGAACAGGTCCGCGGTCACCATTTTTTCATTAAAATTTTGAACAGGTTCGCGATCAAAATTTTTTCATGAACATTTTCAACATAAAGTTTAAAGTTTTCAACAGGTCCGCGGTCAACCTTTTTTCATGAAAATTTTGCACAGGTCCGCGGTCACCATTTTTTCATGCAAATTTTTTGTACAGGTCCGTGGTCAACATTTTTTTATGACCATTTGTAACAGAAAGTTTAAAGTTTTCAACAGGTCCGTGGTCAACATTTTTTCATGAAAATTTTCGACAGGTCCGCGGTCATCGTTTTTTCATGAAAATTTCAGACATTTTTTTCATGATATTTTCGACAAGTCCGCGGTCATAGTTTTTTCATGATATTTTCGACAGGTCCGCGGTCATCGTTTTTTCATGAAAATTCCAGACATTTTTTTCATGATATTTTCAACAGGTCCGTGGTCAACATTTTTTCATGAAAATTTTTGACAGGTCCGCGGTCAACATTTTTGAAAGGTCCGCAGTTAACATTTTTTCATGAATATTTGGAAAAGGTCCGCGGTCAACATTTTTTCATGATATTTTCGACAGGTCCGCGGTCATCGTTTTTTTTATGAAAATGACAACAGTTCCGCAGTCATCGTTTTTTCATGAAAATTTCAGACATTTTTTTCATGATATTTTCGACAGGTCCGCGGTCATCGTTTTTTCATGAAAATGACAACACTTCCGCAGTCATCGTTTTTTCATGAAAATTTCAGACATTTTTTTCATGATATTTTCGACAGGTCCGCGGTCATTGTTTTTTCATGAAAATGACAACAGGTCCACGGTCATCTATTTTTCATGAAAATGACAACAGCTCCGCAGTCATCGTTTTTTCATGAAAATTTCAGACATTTTTTTCATGATATTTTCGACAGGTCCGCGGTCATTGTTTTTTCATGAAAATGACAACAGTTCCGCAGTCATCGTTTTTTCATGAAAATTTCAGACATTTTTTTCATGATATTTTCGACAGGTCCGCGGTCATCGTTTTTTCATGAAAATGACAACAGCTCCGCAGTCATCGTTTTTTCATGAAAATTTCAGACATTTTTTTCATGATATTTTCGACAGGTCCGCGGTCATTGTTTTTTCATGAAAATGACAACAGTTCCGCAGTCATCGTTTTTTCATGAAAATTTAAGACATTTTTTTCATGATATTTTCGACAGGTCCACGGTCATCTATTTTTCATGAAAATGACAACAGCTCCGCAGTCATCGTTTTTTCATGAAAATTTCAGACATTTTTTTCATGATATTTTCGACAGGTCCGCGGTCATTGTTTTTTCATGAAAATGACAACAGTTCCGCAGTCATCGTTTTTTCATGAAAATTTCAGACATTTTTTTCATGATATTTTCGACAGGTCCGCGGTCATCGTTTTTTCATGAAAATGACAACAGTTCCGCAGTCATCGTTTTTTCATGAAAATTTCAGACATTTTTTTCATGATATTTTCGACAGGTCCGCTGTCATTGTTTTTTCATGAAAATGACAACAGGTCCACGGTCATCTATTTTTCATGAAAATGACAACAGCTCCGCAGTCATCGTTTTTTCATGAAAATTTCAGACATTTTTTTCATGATATTTTCGACAGGTCCACGGTCATCTATTTTTCATGAAAATGACAACAGTTCCGCAGTCATCGTTTTTTCATGAAAATTTCAGACATTTTTTTCATGATATTTTCGACAGGTCCGCGGTCATTGTTTTTTCATGAAAATGACAACAGGTCCACGGTCATCTATTTTTCATGAAAATTCCAGACATTTTTTTCATGATATTTTCAACAGGTCCGTGGTCAACATTTTTTCATGAAAATTTTTGACAGGTCCTCGGTCAACATTTTTGAAAGGTCTGCAGTTAACATTTTTTCATGAATATTTGGAAAAGGTCCGCGGTCAACATTTTTTCATGAAAATTTTGAAAAGGTCCGCGGTCAACATTTTTTCATGGACATTTTCAACAGAAAGTTTAAAATCTTGAACAGCCGTGGTCAACACTTTTCCATGAAAATGTTGCACAGGTCCGATGTCAACATTTTTTCATGAAAATTTTGAACAGGTCCGCGATCACCAGTTTTTCATGAACATTTTGAACAGGTCCGCGGTCACCATTTTTTCATTAAAATTTTGAACAGGTTCGCGATCAAAATTTTTTCATGAACATTTTCAACATAAAGTTTAAAGTTTTCAACAGGTCCGCGGTCAACCTTTTTTCATGAAAATTTTGCACAGGTCCGCGGTCACCATTTTTTCATGCAAATTTTTTGTACAGGTCCGTGGTCAACATTTTTTTATGACCATTTGTAACAGAAAGTTTAAAGTTTTCAACAGGTCCGTGGTCAACATTTTTTCATGAAAATTTTCGACAGGTCCGTGGTCATCGTTTTTTCATGAAAATTTCAGACATTTTTTTCATGATATTTTCGACAAGTCCGCGGTCATAGTTTTTTCATGATATTTTCGACAGGTCCGCGGTCATCGTTTTTTCATGAATATGACAACAGGTCCGCGGTCATCATTTTTTCATGGAAATTCCAGACATTTTTTTCATGATATTTTCGACAGGTCCGCGGTCATCGTTTTTTCATGAAAATGACAACAGGTCCGCGGTAATCGTTTTTTCATGAAAATTTCAGACATTTTTTTCATGATGTTTTCGACAGGTCTGCGGTCATCGTTTTTTCATGAAAATGACAACAGGTCCGCGGTAATCGTTTTTTCATGAAAATTTCAGACATTTTTTTCATGATGTTTTCGACAGGTCCGCTGTCATCGTTTTTTTCATGAAAATGACAACAGTTCCGCAGTCATCGTTTTTTCATGAAAATTTCAGACATTTTTTTCATGATATTTTCGACAGGTCCGCGGTCATCGTTTTTTCATGAAAATGACAACAGTTCCGCAGTCATCGTTTTTTCATGAAAATTTCAGACATTTTTTTCATGATATTTTCGACAGGTCCGCGGTCATCGTTTTTTTCATGAAAATGACAACAGGTCCACGGTCATCTATTTTTCATGAAAATTCCAGACATTTTTTTCATGATATTTTCAACAGGTCCGTGGTCAACATTTTTTCATGAAAATTTTTGACAGGTCCGCGGTCAACATTTTTGAAAGGTCCGCAGTTAACATTTTTTCATGAATATTTGGAAAAGGTCCGCGGTCAACATTTTTTCATGATATTTTCGACAGGTCCGCGGTCATCGTTTTTTCATGAAAATGACAACAGTTCCGCAGTCATCGTTTTTTCATGAAAATTTCAGACATTTTTTTCATGATATTTTCGACAGGTCCGCGGTCATCGTTTTTTCATGAAAATTTCAGACATTTTTTCATGAAAATTTTTGACAGGTCCGCGGTCAACATTTTTGAAAGGTCCGCAGTTAACATTTTTTCATGAATATTTGGAAAAGGTCCGCGGTCAACATTTTTTCATGAAAATTTTGAAAAGGTCCGCGGTCAACATTTTTTCATGGACATTTTCAACAGAAAGTTTAAAATCTTGAACAGCCGTGGTCAACACTTTTCCATGAAAATGTTGCACAGGTCCGATGTCAACATTTTTTCATGAAAATTTTGAACAGGTCCGCGATCACCAGTTTTTCATGAACATTTTGAACAGGTCCGCGGTCACCATTTTTTCATTAAAATTTTGAACAGGTTCGCGATCAAAATTTTTTCATGAACATTTTCAACATAAAGTTTAAAGTTTTCAACAGGTCCGCGGTCAACCTTTTTTCATGAAAATTTTGCACAGGTCCGCGGTCACCATTTTTTCATGCAAATTTTTTGTACAGGTCCGTGGTCAACATTTTTTTATGACCATTTGTAACAGAAAGTTTAAAGTTTTCAACAGGTCCGTGGTCAACATTTTTTCATGAAAATTTTCGACAGGTCCGCGGTCATCGTTTTTTCATGAAAATTTCAGACATTTTTTTCATGATATTTTCGACAAGTCCGCGGTCATAGTTTTTTCATGATATTTTCGACAGGTCCGCGGTCATCGTTTTTTCATGAAAATTTCAGACATTTTTTTCATGATATTTTCAACAGGTCCGTGGTCAACATTTTTTCATGAAAATTTTTGACAGGTCCGCGGTCAACATTTTTGAAAGGTCCGCAGTTAACATTTTTTCATGAATATTTGGAAAAGGTCCGCGGTCAACATTTTTTCATGATATTTTCGACAGGTCCGCGGTCATCGTTTTTTCATGAAAATGACAACAGTTCCGCAGTCATCGTTTTTTCATGAAAATTTCAGACATTTTTTTCATGATATTTTCGACAGGTCCGCGGTCATCGTTTTTTCATGAAAATGACAACACTTCCGCAGTCATCGTTTTTTCATGAAAATTTCAGACATTTTTTTCATGATATTTTCGACAGGTCCGCGGTCATTGTTTTTTCATGAAAATGACAACAGGTCCACGGTCATCTATTTTTCATGAAAATGACAACAGCTCCGCAGTCATCGTTTTTTCATGAAAATTTCAGACATTTTTTTCATGATATTTTCGACAGGTCCGCGGTCATTGTTTTTTCATGAAAATGACAACAGTTCCGCAGTCATCGTTTTTTCATGAAAATTTCAGACATTTTTTTCATGATATTTTCGACAGGTCCGCGGTCATCGTTTTTTCATGAAAATGACAACAGCTCCGCAGTCATCGTTTTTTCATGAAAATTTCAGACATTTTTTTCATGATATTTTCGACAGGTCCGCGGTCATTGTTTTTTCATGAAAATGACAACAGTTCCGCAGTCATCGTTTTTTCATGAAAATTTAAGACATTTTTTTCATGATATTTTCGACAGGTCCACGGTCATCTATTTTTCATGAAAATGACAACAGCTCCGCAGTCATCGTTTTTTCATGAAAATTTCAGACATTTTTTTCATGATATTTTCGACAGGTCCGCGGTCATTGTTTTTTCATGAAAATGACAACAGTTCCGCAGTCATCGTTTTTTCATGAAAATTTCAGACATTTTTTTCATGATATTTTCGACAGGTCCGCGGTCATCGTTTTTTTCATGAAAATGACAACAGTTCCGCAGTCATCGTTTTTTCATGAAAATTTCAGACATTTTTTTCATGATATTTTCGACAGGTCCGCGGTCATTGTTTTTTCATGAAAATGACAACAGGTCCACGGTCATCTATTTTTCATGAAAATGACAACAGTTCCGCAGTCATCGTTTTTTCATGAAAATTTCAGACATTTTTTTCATGATATTTTCGACAGGTCCACGGTCATCTATTTTTCATGAAAATGACAACAGTTCCGCAGTCATCGTTTTTTCATGAAAATTTCAGACATTTTTTTCATGATATTTTCGACAGGTCCACGGTCATTGTTTTTTCATGAAAATGACAACAGGTCCACGGTCATCTATTTTTCATGAAAATTCCAGACATTTTTTTCATGATATTTTCAACAGGTCCGTGGTCAACATTTTTTCATGAAAATTTTTGACAGGTCCTCGGTCAACATTTTTGAAAGGTCCGCAGTTAACATTTTTTCATGAATATTTGGAAAAGGTCCGCGGTCAACATTTTTTCATGAAAATTTTGAAAAGGTCCGCGGTCAACATTTTTTCATGGACATTTTCAACAGAAAGTTTAAAATCTTGAACAGCCGTGGTCAACACTTTTCCATGAAAATGTTGCACAGGTCCGATGTCAACATTTTTTCATGAAAATTTTGAACAGGTCCGCGATCACCAGTTTTTCATGAACATTTTGAACAGGTCCGCGGTCACCATTTTTTCATTAAAATTTTGAACAGGTTCGCGATCAAAATTTTTTCATGAACATTTTCAACATAAAGTTTAAAGTTTTCAACAGGTCCGCGGTCAACCTTTTTTCATGAAAATTTTGCACAGGTCCGCGGTCACCATTTTTTCATGCAAATTTTTTGTACAGGTCCGTGGTCAACATTTTTTTATGACCATTTGTAACAGAAAGTTTAAAGTTTTCAACAGGTCCGTGGTCAACATTTTTTCATGAAAATTTTCGACAGGTCCGTGGTCATTGTTTTTTCATGAAAATTTCAGACATTTTTTTCATGATATTTTCGACAAGTCCGCGGTCATAGTTTTTTCATGATATTTTCGACAGGTCCGCGGTCATCGTTTTTTCATGAAAATTTCAGACATTTTTTTCATGATATTTTCGACAGGTCCGCGGTCATAGTTTTTTCATGAATATTTTCAACAGGTCCGCGGTCATCGTTTTTTCATGAAAATTCCAGACATTTTTTTCATGATATTTTCGACAGGTCCGCGGTCATCGTTTTTTCATGAAAATGACAACAGGTCCGCGGTCATCGTTTTTTCATGAAAATTCCAGACATTTTTTTCATGATATTTTCGACAGGTCCGCGGTCATCGTTTTTTCATGAAAATGACAACAGGTCCGCGGTAATCGTTTTTTCATGAAAATTTCAGACATTTTTTTCATGATATTTTCGACAGGTCCTCGGTCATCGTTTTTTCATGAAAATGACAACAGGTCCGCGGTCATCGTTTTTTCATGAAAATTTCAGACATTTTTTTCATGATATTTTCGACAGGTCCGCGGTCATCGTTTTTTCATGAAAATGACAACACTTCCGCAGTCATCGTTTTTTCATGAAAATTTCAGACATTTTTTTCATGATATTTTCGACAGGTCCGCGGTCATTGTTTTTTCATGAAAATGACAACAGGTCCACGGTCATCTATTTTTCAAGAAAATGACAACAGTTCCGCAGTCATCGTTTTTTCATGAAAATTTCAGACATTTTTTTCATGATATTTTCGACAGGTCCGCGGTCATTGTTTTTTCATGAAAATGACAACAGTTCCGCAGTCATCGTTTTTTCATGAAAATTTCAGACATTTTTTTCATGATATTTTCGACAGGTCCGCGGTCATCGTTTTTTCATGAAAATGACAACAGCTCCGCAGTCATCGTTTTTTCATGAAAATTTCAGACATTTTTTTCATGATATTTTCGACAGGTCCGCGGTCATCGTTTTTTCATGAAAATGACAACAGTTCCGCAGTCATCGTTTTTTCATGAAAATTTCAGACACTTTTTTTTATGATATTTTCGACAGGTCCGCGGTCATCGTATTTTTCATGAAAATGACAACACTTCCGCAGTCATCGTTTTTTCATGAAAATTTCAGACATTTTTTTCATGATATTTTCGACAGGTCCGCGGTCATTGTTTTTTCATGAAAATGACACAGGTCCACGGTCATCTATTTTTCATGAAAATGACAACAGCTCCGCAGTCATCGTTTTTTCATGAAAATTTCAGACATTTTTTTTCATGATATTTTCGACAGGTCCGCGGTCATCGTTTTTTCATGAAAATGACAACAGTTCCGCAGTCATCGTTTTTTCATGAAAATTTCAGACATTTTTTTCATGATATTTTCGACAGGTCCGCGGTCATTGTTTTTTCATGAAAATGACAACAGGTCCACGGTCATCTATTTTTCATGAAAATGACAACAGTTCCGCAGTCATCGTTTTTTCATGAAAATTTCAGACATTTTTTTCATGATATTTTCGACAGGTCCACGGTCATCTATTTTTCATGAAAATGACAACAGTTCCGCAGTCATCGTTTTTTCATGAAAATTTCAGACATTTTTTTCATGATATTTTCGACAGGTCCGCGGTCATTGTTTTTTCATGAAAATGACAACAGGTCCACGGTCATCTATTTTTCATGAAAATTCCAGACATTTTTTTCATGATATTTTCAACAGGTCCGTGGTCAACATTTTTTCATGAAAATTTTTGACAGGTCCGCGGTCAACATTTTTGAAAGGTCCGCAGTTAACATTTTTTCATGAATATTTGGAAAAGGTCCGCGGTCAACATTTTTTCATGATATTTTCGACAGGTCCGCGGTCATCGTTTTTTCATGAAAATGACAACAGTTCCGCAGTCATCGTTTTTTCATGAAAATTTCAGACATTTTTTTCATGATATTTTCGACAGGTCCGTGGTCATTGTTCTTTCATGAAAATTTCAGACATTTTTTCATGAAAATTTTTGACAGGTCCGCGGTCAACATTTTTGAAAGGTCCGCAGTTAACATTTTTTCATGAATATTTGGAAAAGGTCCGCGGTCAACATTTTTTCATGAAAATTTTGAAAAGGTCCGCGGTCAACATTTTTTCATGGACATTTTCAACAGAAAGTTTAAAATCTTGAACAGCCGTGGTCAACACTTTTCCATGAAAATGTTGCACAGGTCCGATGTCAACATTTTTTCATGAAAATTTTGAACAGGTCCGCGATCACCAGTTTTTCATGAACATTTTGAACAGGTCCGCGGTCACCATTTTTTCATTAAAATTTTGAACAGGTTCGCGATCAAAATTTTTTCATGAACATTTTCAACATAAAGTTTAAAGTTTTCAACAGGTCCGCGGTCAACCTTTTTTCATGAAAATTTTGCACAGGTCCGCGGTCACCATTTTTTCATGCAAATTTTTTGTACAGGTCCGTGGTCAACATTTTTTTATGACCATTTGTAACAGAAAGTTTAAAGTTTTCAACAGGTCCGTGGTCAACATTTTTTCATGAAAATTTTCGACAGGTCCGCGGTCATCGTTTTTTCATGAAAATTTCAGACATTTTTTTCATGATATTTTCGACAAGTCCGCGGTCATAGTTTTTTCATGATATTTTCGACAGGTCCGCGGTCATCGTTTTTTTCATGAAAATTTCAGACATTTTTTTCATGATATTTTCGACAAGTCCGCGGTCATAGTTTTTTCATGATATTTTCGACAGGTCCGCGGTCATCGTTTTTTCATGAAAATTCCAGACATTTTTTTCATGATATTTTCGACAGGTCCGCGGTCATCGTTTTTTCATGAAAATGACAACAGGTCCGCGGTCATAATTTTTTCATGAAAATTTCAGACATTTTTTTCATGATATTTTCGACAGGTCCGCGGTCATCGTTTTTTCATGAAAATGACAACAGGTCCGCGGTCATCGTTTTTTCATGAAAATTTCAGACATTTTTTTCATGATATTTTCGACAGGTCCGCGGTCATCGTTTTTTTCATGAAAATGACAACAGGTCCGCGGTAATCGTTTTTTCATGAAAATTTCAGACATTTTTTTTCATGATATTTTCGACAGGTCTGCGGTCATCGTTTTTTCATGAAAATGACAACAGGTCCGCGGTCATCGTTTTTTCATGAAAATTTCAGACATTTTTTTCATGATGTTTTCGACAGGTCCGCTGTCATCGTTTTTTCATGAAAATGACAACAGTTCCGCAGTCATCGTTTTTTCATGAAAATTTCAGACATTTTTTTCATGATATTTTCGACAGGTCCGCGGTCATCGTTTTTTCATGAAAATGACAACAGTTCCGCAGTCATCGTTTTTTCATGAAAATTTCAGACATTTTTTTCATGATATTTTCTACAGGTCCGCGGTCATCGTTTTTTCATGAAAATGACAACAGGTCCACGGTCATCTATTTTTCATGAAAATTCCAGACATTTTTTTCATGATATTTTCAACAGGTCCGTGGTCAACATTTTTTCATGAAAATTTTTGACAGGTCCGCGGTCAACATTTTTGAAAGGTCCGCAGTTAACATTTTTTCATGAATATTTGGAAAAGGTCCGCGGTCAACATTTTGCATGATATTTTCGACAGGTCCGCGGTCATCGTTTTTTCATGAAAATGACAACAGTTCCGCAGTCATCGTTTTTTCATGAAAATTTCAGACATTTTTTTCATGATATTTTCGACAGGTCCACGGTCATTGTTTTTTCATGAAAATGACAACAGGTCCACGGTCATCTATTTTTCATGAAAATGACAACAGTTCCGCAGTCATCGTTTTTTCATGAAAATTTCAGACATTTTTTTCATGATATTTTCGACAGGTCCGCGGTCATCGTTTTTTCATGAAAATGACAACAGTTCCGCAGTCATCGTTTTTTCATGAAAATTTCAGACATTTTTTTCATGATATTTTCGACAGGTCCGCTGTCATTGTTTTTTCATGAAAATGACAACAGGTCCACGGTCATCTATTTTTCATGAAAATGACAACAGTTCCGCAGTCATCGTTTTTTCATGAAAATTTCAGACATTTTTTTCATGATATTTTCGACAGGTCCACGGTCATTGTTTTTTCATGAAAATGACAACAGGTCCACGGTCATCTATTTTTCATGAAAATGACAACAGGTCCGCAGTCATCGTTTTTTCATGAAAATTTCAGACATTTTTTTCATGATATTTTCGACAGGTCCGCGGTCATTGTTTTTTCATGAAAATGACAACAGGTCCACGGTCATCTATTTTTCATGAAAATGACAACAGGTCCGCAGTCATCGTTTTTTCATAAAAATTTCAGACATTTTTTTCATGATATTTTCGACAGGTCCACGGTCATCTGTTTTTCATGAAAATGACAACAGTTCCGCAGTCATCGTTTTTTCATGAAAATTTCAGACATTTTTTTCATGATATTTTCGACAGGTCCGCGGTCATTGTTTTTTCATGAAAATGACAACAGGTCCACGGTCATTTATTTTTCATGAAAATGACAACAGGTCCGCAGTCATCGTTTTTTCATAAAAATTTCAGACATTTTTTTCATGATATTTTCGACAGGTCCACGGTCATCTGTTTTTCATGAAAATGACAACAGTTCCGCAGTCATCGTTTTTTCATGAAAATTTCAGACATTTTTTTCATGATATTTTCGACAGGTCCGCGGTCATCGTTTTTTCATGAAAATTTCAGACATTTTTTTCATGATATTTTCGACAGGTCCGCGGTCATCGTTTTTTCATGAAAATGACAACAGGTCCGCGGTAATCGTTTTTTCATGAAAATTTCAGACATTTTTTTCATGATATTTTCGACAGGTCCGCGGTCATCGTTTTTTCATGAAAATGACAACAGTTCCGCAGTCATCGTTTTTTCATGAAAATTTCAGACATTTTTTTCATGATATTTTCGACAGGTCCGCGGTCATTGTTTTTTCATGAAAATTCCAGACATTTTTTTCATGATATTTTCGACAGGTCCGCGGTCATCGTTTTTTCATGAAAATTTCAGACATTTTTTTCATGATATTTTCGACAGGTCCGCGGTCATCGTTTTTTCATGAAAATTCCAGACATTTTTTTCATGATATTTTCGACAGGTCCGCGGTCATCGTTTTTTCATGAAAATGACAACAGGTCCGCGGTAATCGTTTTTTCATGAAAATTTCAGACATTTTTTTCATGATATTTTCGACTGGTCTGCGGTCATCGTTTTTTCATGAAAATGACAACAGGTCCGCGGTCATCGTTTTTTTCATGAAAATTCAAGACATTTTTTTCATGATATTTTCGACAGGTCCGTGGTCATCGTTTTTTCATGAAAATGACAACAGGTCCGCGGTCATCGTTTTTTCATGAAAATTTCAGACATTTTTTTCATGATGTTTTCGACAGGTCCGCTGTCATCGTTTTTTCATGAAAATGACAACAGTTCCGCAGTCATCGTTTTTTCATGAAAATTTCAGACATTTTTTTCATGATATTTTCGACAGGTCCGCGGTCATCGTTTTTTCATGAAAATGACAACAGTTCCGCAGTCATCGTTTTTTCATGAAAATTTCAGACATTTTTTTCATGATATTTTCGACAGGTCCGCGGTCATCGTTTTTTCATGAAAATGACAACAGGTCCACGGTCATCTATTTTTCATGAAAATTCCAGACATTTTTTTCATGATATTTTCAACAGGTCCGTGGTCAACATTTTTTCATGAAAATTTTTGACAGGTCCGCGGTCAACATTTTTGAAAGGTCCGCAGTTAACATTTTTTCATGAATATTTGGAAAAGGTCCGCGGTCAACATTTTTTCATGATATTTTCGACAGGTCCGCGGTCATCGTTTTTTTCATGAAAATGACAACAGTTCCGCAGTCATCGTTTTTTCATGAAAATTTCAGACATTTTTTTCATGATATTTTCGACAGGTCCGTGGTCATTGTTTTTTCATGAAAATGACAACAGGTCCACGGTCATCTATTTTTCATGAAAATGACAACAGTTCCGCAGTCATCGTTTTTTCATGAAAATTTCAGACATTTTTTTCATGATATTTTCGACAGGTCCACGGTCATTGTTTTTTCATGAAAATGACAACAGGTCCACGGTCATCTATTTTTCATGAAAATGACAACAGTTCCGCAGTCATCGTTTTTTCATGAAAATTTCAGACATTTTTTTCATGATATTTTCGACAGGTCCGCGGTCATTGTTTTTTCATGAAAATGACAACAGGTCCACGGTCATCTATTTTTCAAGAAAATGACAACAGGTCCGCAGTCATCGTTTTTTCATGAAAATTTCAGACATTTTTTTCATGATATTTTCGACAGGTCCGCGGTCATCGTTTTTTCATGAAAATGACAACAGGTCCACGGTCATCTATTTTTCATGAAAATGACAACAGTTCCGCAGTCATCGTTTTTTCATGAAAATTTCAGACATTTTTTTCATGATATTTTCGACAGGTCCGCGGTCATTGTTTTTTCATGAAAATGACAACAGGTCCACGGTCATCTATTTTTCATGAAAATGACAACAGGTCCGCAGTCATCGTTTTTTCATAAAAATTTCAGACATTTTTTTCATGATATTTTCGACAGGTCCACGGTCATCTTTTTTTCATGAAAATGACAACAGTTCCGCAGTCATCATTTTTTCATGAAAATTTCAGACATTTTTTTCATGATATTTTCGACAGGTCCACGGTCATCGTTTTTTCATGAAAATGACAACAGGTCCGCGGTCATCGTTTTTTTCATGAAAATTCAAGACATTTTTTTCATGATATTTTCGACAGGTCCGTGGTCATAGTTTTTTCATGAAAATGACAACATGTCCGCGGTCATCGTTTTTTCATGAAAATTTCAGACATTTTTTTCATGATGTTTTCGACAGGTCCGCTGTCATCTATTTTTCATGAAAATGACAACAGGTCCGCAGTCATCGTTTTTTCATGAAAATTTCAGACATTTTTTTCATGATATTTTCGACAGGTCCGCGGTCATTGTTTTTTCATGGAAATGACAACAGGTCCACGGTCATCTATTTTTCATGAAAATTCCAGACATTTTTTTCATGATATTTTCAACAGGTCCGTGGTCAACATTTTTTCATGAAAATTTTTGACAGGTCCGCGGTCAACATTTTTGAAAGGTCCGCAGTTAACATTTTTTCATGAATATTTGGAAAAGGTCCGCGGTCAACATTTTTTCATGATATTTTCGACAGGTCCGCGGTCATCGATTTTTCATGAAAATGACAACAGTTCCGCAGTCATC
This sequence comes from Tautogolabrus adspersus, assembly GCA_020745685.1. Lineage (NCBI taxonomy): Eukaryota > Metazoa > Chordata > Actinopteri > Labriformes > Labridae > Tautogolabrus > Tautogolabrus adspersus. Next base: position 21,169,744 of record CM036547.1, on the reverse strand, counting down.
GTTTTTTCATGAAAATTTCAGACATTTTTTTCATGATATTTTCGACAGGTCCACGGTCATCTATTTTTCATGAAAATGACAACAGTTCCGCAGTCATCGTTTTTTCATGAAAATTTCAGACATTTTTTTCATGATATTTTCGACAGGTCCGCGGTCATTGTTTTTTCATGAAAATGACAACAGGTCCACGGTCATCTATTTTTCATGAAAATGACAACAGTTCCGCAGTCATCGTTTTTTCATGAAAATTTCAGACATTTTTTTCATGATATTTTCGACAGGTCCACGGTCATTGTTTTTTCATGAAAATGACAACAGGTCCACGGTCATCTATTTTTCATGAAAATGACAACAGTTCCGCAGTCATCGTTTTTTCATGAAAATTTCAGACATTTTTTTCATGATATTTTCGACAGGTCCGCGGTCATCGTTTTTTCATGAAAATGACAACAGTTCCGCAGTCATCGTTTTTTCATGAAAATTTCAGACATTTTTTTCATGATATTTTCGACAGGTCCGCTGTCATTGTTTTTTCATGAAAATGACAACAGGTCCACGGTCATCTATTTTTCATGAAAATGACAACAGTTCCGCAGTCATCGTTTTTTCATGAAAATTTCAGACATTTTTTTCATGATATTTTCGACAGGTCCACGGTCATTGTTTTTTCATGAAAATGACAACAGGTCCACGGTCATCTATTTTTCATGAAAATGACAACAGTTCCGCAGTCATCGTTTTTTCATGAAAATTTCAGACATTTTTTTCATGATATTTTCGACAGGTCCGCGGTCATTGTTTTTTCATGAAAATGACAACAGGTCCACGGTCATCTATTTTTCATGAAAATGACAACAGGTCCGCAGTCATCGTTTTTTCATAAAAATTTCAGACATTTTTTTCATGATATTTTCGACAGGTCCACGGTCATCTGTTTTTCATGAAAATGACAACAGTTCCGCAGTCATCGTTTTTTCATGAAAATTTCAGACATTTTTTTCATGATATTTTCGACAGGTCCGCGGTCATCGTTTTTTCATGAAAATGACAACAGTTCCGCAGTCATTGTTTTTTCATAAAAATTTCAGACATTTTTTTCATGATATTTTCGACAGGTCCGCGGTCATTGTTTTTTCATGAAAATGACAACAGGTCCACGGTCATCTATTTTTCATGAAAATGACAACAGGTCCGCAGTCATCGTTTTTTCATAAAAATTTCAGACATTTTTTTCATGATATTTTCGACAGGTCCACGGTCATCTATTTTTCATGAAAATGACAACAGTTCCGCAGTCATCGTTTTTTCATGAAAATTTCAGACATTTTTTTCATGATATTTTCGACAGGTCCGCGGTCATCGTTTTTTCATGAAAATGACAACAGTTCCGCAGTCATCGTTTTTTCATGAAAATTTCAGACATTTTTTTCATGATATTTTCGACAGGTCCGCTGTCATTGTTTTTTCATGGAAATGACAACAGGTCCACGGTCATCTATTTTTCATGAAAATTCCAGACATTTTTTTCATGATATTTTCAACAGGTCCGTGGTCAACATTTTTTCATGAAAATTTTTGACAGGTCCGCGGTCAACATTTTTGAAAGGTCCGCAGTTAACATTTTTTCATGAATATTTGGAAAAGGTCCGCGGTCAACATTTTTTCATGATATTTTCGACAGGTCCGCGGTCATCTATTTTTCATGAAAATGACAACAGCTCCGCAGTCATCGTTTTTTCATGAAAATTTCGGACATTTTTTTCATGATATTTTCGACAGGTCCACGTTCATCTATTTTTCATGAAAATGACAACAGTTCCGCAGTCATCGTTTTTTCATGAAAATTTCAGACATTTTTTTCATGATATTTTCGACAGGTCCGCTGTCATTGTTTTTTCATGAAAATGACAACAGGTCCACGGTCATCTATTTTTCATGAAAATGACAACAGTTCCGCAGTCATCGTTTTTTCATGAAAATTTCAGACATTTTTTTCATGATATTTTCGACAGGTCCACGGTCATTGTTTTTTCATGAAAATGACAACAGGTCCACGGTCATCTATTTTTCATGAAAATGACAACAGGTCCGCAGTCATCGTTTTTTCATGAAAATTTCAGACATTTTTTTCATGATATTTTCGACAGGTCCGCGGTCATCGTTTTTTCATGAAAATGACAACAGTTCCGCAGTCATCGTTTTTTCATGAAAATTTCAGACATTTTTTTCATGATATTTTCGACAGGTCCGCTGTCATTGTTTTTTCATGAAAATGACAACAGGTCCACGGTCATCTATTTTTCATGAAAATGACAACAGTTCCGCAGTCATCGTTTTTTCATGAAAATTTCAGACATTTTTTTCATGATATTTTCGACAGGTCCGCGGTCATTGTTTTTTCATGAAAATGACAACAGGTCCACGGTCATCTATTTTTCATGAAAATGACAACAGGTCCGCAGTCATCGTTTTTTCATAAAAATTTCAGACATTTTTTTCATGATATTTTCGACAGGTCCACGGTCATCTATTTTTCATGAAAATGACAACAGTTCCGCAGTCATCGTTTTTTCATGAAAATTTCAGACATTTTTTTCATGATATTTTCGACAGGTCCGCGGTCATCGTTTTTTCATGAAAATGACAACAGTTCCGCAGTCATTGTTTTTTCATGAAAATTTCAGACATTTTTTTCATGATATTTTCGACAGGTCCGCGGTCATTGTTTTTTCATGAAAATGACAACAGGTCCACGGTCATCTATTTTTCATGAAAATGACAACAGGTCCGCAGTCATCGTTTTTTCATAAAAATTTCAGACATTTTTTTCATGATATTTTCGACAGGTCCACGGTCATCTGTTTTTCATGAAAATGACAACAGTTCCGCAGTCATCGTTTTTTCATGAAAATTTCAGACATTTTTTTCATGATATTTTCGACAGGTCCGCGGTCATCGTTTTTTCATGAAAATGACAACAGTTCCGCAGTCATCGTTTTTTCATGAAAATTTCAGACATTTTTTTCATGATATTTTCGACAGGTCCGCGGTCATCGTTTTTTCATGAATATGACAACAGGTCCACGGTCATCTATTTTTCATGAAAATTCCAGACATTTTTTTCATGATATTTTCAACAGGTCCGTGGTCAACATTTTTTCATGAAAATTTTTGACAGGTCCTCGGTCAACATTTTTGAAAGGTCCGCAGTTAACATTTTTTCATGAATATTTGGAAAAGGTCCGCGGTCAACATTTTTTCATGAAAATTTTGAAAAGGTCCGCGGTCAACATTTTTTCATGGACATTTTCAACAGAAAGTTTAAAATCTTGAACAGCCGTGGTCAACACTTTTCCATGAAAATGTTGCACAGGTCCGATGTCAACATTTTTTCATGAAAATTTTGAACAGGTCCGCGATCACCAGTTTTTCATGAACATTTTGAACAGGTCCGCGGTCACCATTTTTTCATTAAAATTTTGAACAGGTTCGCGATCAAAATTTTTTCATGAACATTTTCAACATAAAGTTTAAAGTTTTCAACAGGTCCGCGGTCAACCTTTTTTCATGAAAATTTTGCACAGGTCCGCGGTCACCATTTTTTCATGCAAATTTTTTGTACAGGTCCGTGGTCAACATTTTTTTATGACCATTTGTAACAGAAAGTTTAAAGTTTTCAACAGGTCCGTGGTCAACATTTTTTCATGAAAATTTTCGACAGGTCCGCGGTCATCGTTTTTTCATGAAAATTTCAGACATTTTTTTCATGATATTTTCGACAAGTCCGCGGTCATAGTTTTTTCATGATATTTTCGACAGGTCCGCGGTCATCGTTTTTTCATGAAAATTTCAGACATTTTTTTCATGATATTTTCGACAAGTCCGCGGCCATAGTTTTTTCATGATATTTTCGACAGGTCCGTTATCGTTTTTTCATGAAAATTCCAGACATTTTTTTCATGATATTTTCGACAGGTCCGCGGTCATCGTTTTTTCATGAATATGACAACAGGTCCGCGGTCATCATTTTTTCATGGAAATTCCAGACATTTTTTTCATGATATTTTCGACAGGTCCGCGGTCATCGTTTTTTCATGAAAATGACAACAGGTCAGCGGTCATCGTTTTTTCATGAAAATTTCAGACATTTTTTTCATGATATTTTCGACAGGTCCGCGGTCATCGTTTTTTCATGAAAATGACAACAGGTCCGCGGTAATCGTTTTTTCATGAAAATTTCAGACATTTTTTTCATGATATTTTCGACAGGTCTGCGGTCATCGTTTTTTCATGAAAATGACAACAGGTCCGCGGTCATCGTTTTTTCATGAAAATTTCAGACATTTTTTTCATGATGTTTTCGACAGGTCCGCTGTCATCGTTTTTTCATGAAAATGACAACAGGTCCGCGGTCATCGTTTTTTCATGAAAATTTCAGACATTTTTTTCATGATATTTTCGACAGGTCCGCGGTCATCGTTTTTTCATGAAAATGACAACAGTTCCGCGGTCATCGTTTTTTCATGAAAATTTCAGACATTTTTTTCATGATATTTTCGACAGGTCCGCGGTCATCGTTTTTTCATGAAAATTTTGAACAGGTCCGCGATCACCAGTTTTTCATGAACATTTTGAACAGGTCCGCGGTCAACCTTTTTTCATTAAAATTTTGAACAGGTCCGCGGTCAACATTTTTTCATGAAAATTTTGCACAGGTCCGCGGTCACCATTTTTTCATGCAAATTTTTTGTACAGGTCCGTGGTCAACATTTTTTTATGACCATTTGTAACAGAAAGTTTAAAGTTTTCAACAGGTCCGTGGTCAACATTTTTTCATGAAAATTTTCGACAGGTCCGCGGTCATCGTTTTTTCATGAAAATTTCAGACATTTTTTTCATGATATTTTCGACAAGTCCGCGGCCATAGTTTTTTCATGATATTTTCGACAGGTCCGCGGTCATCGTTTTTTCATGAAAATTTCAGACATTTTTTTCATGATATTTTCGACAAGTCCGCGGTCATAGTTTTTTCATGATATTTTCGACAGGTCCGCGGTCATCGTTTTTTCATGAAAATTCCAGACATTTTTTTCATGATATTTTCGACAGGTCCGCGGTCATCGTTTTTTCATAAATATGACAACAGGTCCGCGGTCATCATTTTTTCATGGAAATTCCAGACATTTTTTTCATGATATTTTCGACAGGTCCGCGGTCATCGTTTTTTCATGAAAATGACAACAGGTCAGCGGTCATCGTTTTTTCATGAAAATTTCAGACATTTTTTTCATGATATTTTCGACAGGTCCGCGGTCATCGTTTTTTCATGAAAATGACAACAGGTCCGCGGTAATCGTTTTTTCATGAAAATTTCAGACATTTTTTTCATGATATTTTCGACAGGTCTGCGGTCATCGTTTTTTCATGAAAATGACAACAGGTCCGCGGTAATCGTTTTTTCATGAAAATTTCAGACATTTTTTTCATGATGTTTTCGACAGGTCCGCTGTCATCGTTTTTTCATGAAAATGACAACAGTTCCGCGGTCATCGTTTTTTCATGAAAATTTCAGACATTTTTTTCATGATATTTTCGACAGGTCCGCGGTCATCGTTTTTTCATGAAAATTTCAGACATTTTTTTCATGATATTTTCGACAGGTCTGCGGTCATCGTTTTTTCATGAAAATGACAACAGGTCCGCGGTCATCGTTTTTTCATGAAAATTTCAGACATTTTTTTCATGATGTTTTCGACAGGTCCGCTGTCACCGTTTTTTCATGAAAATGACAACAGTTCCGCAGTCATCGTTTTTTCATAAAAATTTCAGACATTTTTTTCATGATATTTTCGACAGGTCCGCGGTCATCGTTTTTTCATGAAAATGACAACAGTTCCGCAGTCATCGTTTTTTTTCATGAAAATTTCAGACATTTTTTTCCTGATATTTTCGACAGGTCCGCGGTCATCGTTTTTTCATGAAAATTTTGAACAGGTCCGCGATCACCAGTTTTTCATGAACATTTTGAACAGGTCCGCGGTCACCATTTTTTCATTAAAATTTTGAACAGGTTCGCGATCAAAATTTTTTCATGAACATTTTCAACATAAAGTTTAAAGTTTTCAACAGGTCCGCGGTCAACCTTTTTTCATGAAAATTTTGCACAGGTCCGCGGTCACCATTTTTTCATGCAAATTTTTTGTACAGGTCCGTGGTCAACATTTTTTTATGACCATTTGTAACAGAAAGTTTAAAGTTTTCAACAGGTCCGTGGTCAACATTTTTTCATGAAAATTTTTGACAGGTCCGTGGTCATCGTTTTTTCATGAAAATTTCAGACATTTTTTTCATGATATTTTCGACAGGTCCGCGGTCATAGTTTTTTCATGATATTTTCGACAGGTCCGCGGTCATCGTTTTTTCATGAAAATTTCAGACATTTTTTTCATGATATTTTCGACAAGTCCGCGGTCATAGTTTTTTCATGATATTTTCGACAGGTCCGCGGTCATCGTTTTTTCATGAAAATTCCAGACATTTTTTTCATGATATTTTCGACAGGTCCGCGGTCATCGTTTTTTCATGAATATGACAACAGGTCCGCGGTCATCATTTTTTCATGGAAATTCCAGACATTTTTTTCATGATATTTTCGACAGGTCCGCGGTCATCGTTTTTTCATGAAAATGACAACAGGTCAGCGGTCATCGTTTTTTCATGAAAATTTCAGACATTTTTTTCATGATATTTTCGACAGGTCCGTGGTCATTGTTTTTTCATGAAAATGACAACAGGTCCACGGTCATCTATTTTTCATGAAAATGACAACAGTTCCGCAGTCATCGTTTTTTCATGAAAATTTCAGACATTTTTTTCATGATATTTTCGACAGGTCCACGGTCATTGTTTTTTCATGAAAATGACAACAGGTCCACGGTCATCTATTTTTCATGAAAATGACAACAGGTCCGCAGTCATCGTTTTTTCATGAAAATTTCAGACATTTTTTTCATGATATTTTCGACAGGTCCGCGGTCATTGTTTTTTCATGAAAATGACAACAGGTCCACGGTCATCTATTTTTCATGAAAATGACAACAGGTCCGCAGTCATCGTTTTTTCATGAAAATTTCAGACATTTTTTTCATGATATTTTCGACAGGTCCGCGGTCATCGTTTTTTCATGAAAATGACAACAGTTCCGCAGTCATCGTTTTTTCATGAAAATTTCAGACATTTTTTTCATGATATTTTCGACAGGTCCGCTGTCATTGTTTTTTCATGAAAATGACAACAGGTCCACGGTCATCTATTTTTCATGAAAATGACAACAGTTCCGCAGTCATCGTTTTTTCATGAAAATTTCAGACATTTTTTTCATGATATTTTCGACAGGTCCGCGGTCATTGTTTTTTCATGAAAATGACAACAGGTCCACGGTCATCTATTTTTCATGAAAATGACAACAGGTCCGCAGTCATCGTTTTTTCATAAAAATTTCAGACATTTTTTTCATGATATTTTCGACAGGTCCACGGTCATCTGTTTTTCATGAAAATGACAACAGTTCCGCAGTCATCATTTTTTCATGAAAATTTCAGACATTTTTTTCATGATATTTTCGACAGGTCCGCGGTCATCGTTTTTTCATGAAAATGACAACAGTTCCGCAGTCATCGTTTTTTCATGAAAATTTCAGACATTTTTTTCATGATATTTTCGACAGGTCCGCGGTCATCGTTTTTTCATGAAAATGACAACAGGTCCACGGTCATCTATTTTTCATGAAAATTCCAGACATTTTTTTCATGATATTTTCAACAGGTCCGTGGTCAACATTTTTTCATGAAAATTTTTGACAGGTCCGCGGTCAACATTTTTGAAAGGTCCGCAGTTAACATTTTTTCATGAATATTTGGAAAAGGTCCGCGGTCAACATTTTTTCATGAAAATTTTGAAAAGGTCCGCGGTCAACATTTTTTCATGGACATTTTCAACAGAAAGTTTAAAATCTTGAACAGCCGTGGTCAACACTTTTCCATGAAAATGTTGCACAGGTCCGATGTCAACATTTTTTCATGAAAATTTTGAACAGGTCCGCGATCACCAGTTTTTCATGAACATTTTGAACAGGTCCGCGGTCACCATTTTTTCATTAAAATTTTGAACAGGTTCGCGATCAAAATTTTTTCATGAACATTTTCAACATAAAGTTTAAAGTTTTCAACAGGTCCGCGGTCAACGTTTTTTCATGAAAATTTTGCACAGGTCCGCGGTCACCATTTTTTCATGCAAATTTTTTGTACAGGTCCGTGGTCAACATTTTTTTATGACCATTTGTAACAGAAAGTTTAAAGTTTTCAACAGGTCCGTGGTCAACATTTTTTCATGAACATTTTCGACAGGTCCGCGGTCATCGTTTTTTCATGAAAATTTCAGACATTTTTTTCATGATATTTTCGACAAGTCCGCGGTCATAGTTTTTTCATGATATTTTCGACAGGTCCGCGGTCATCGTTTTTTCATGAAAATTCCAGACATTTTTTTCATGATATTTTCGACAGGTCCGCGGTCATCGTTTTTTCATGAATATGACAACAGGTCCGCGGTCATCATTTTTTCATGGAAATTCCAGACATTTTTTTCATGATATTTTCGACAGGTCCGCGGTCATCGTTTTTTCATGAAAATGACAACAGGTCAGCGGTCATCGTTTTTTCATGAAAATTTCAGGCATTTTTTTCATGATATTTTCGACAGGTCCGTGGTCATTGTTTTTTCATGAAAATGACAACAGGTCCACGGTCATCTATTTTTCATGAAAATGACAACAGTTCCGCAGTCATCGTTTTTTCATGAAAATTTCAGACATTTTTTTCATGATATTTTCGACAGGTCCACGGTCATTGTTTTTTCATGAAAATGACAACAGGTCCACGGTCATCTATTTTTCATGAAAATGACAACAGGTCCGCAGTCATCGTTTTTTCATGAAAATTTCAGACATTTTTTTCATGATATTTTCGACAGGTCCGCGGTCATTGTTTTTTCATGAAAATGACAACAGGTCCACGGTCATCTATTTTTCATGAAAATGACAACAGGTCCGCAGTCATCGTTTTTTCATGAAAATTTCAGACATTTTTTTCATGATATTTTCGACAGGTCCGCAGTCATCGTTTTTTCATGAAAATGACAACAGTTCCGCAGTCATCGTTTTTTCATGAAAATTTCAGACATTTTTTTCATGATATTTTCGACAGGTCCGCTGTCATTGTTTTTTCATGAAAATGACAACAGGTCCACGGTCATCTATTTTTCATGAAAATGACAACAGTTCCGCAGTCATCGTTTTTTCATGAAAATTTCAGACATTTTTTTCATGATATTTTCGACAGGTCCACGGTCATTGTTTTTTCATGAAAATGACAACAGGTCCACGGTCATCTATTTTTCATGAAAATGACAACAGTTCCGCAGTCATCGTTTTTTCATGAAAATTTCAGACATTTTTTTCATGATATTTTCGACAGGTCCGCGGTCATTGTTTTTTCATGAAAATGACAACAGGTCCACGGTCATCTATTTTTCATGAAAATGACAACAGGTCCGCAGTCATCGTTTTTTCATAAAAATTTCAGACATTTTTTTCATGATATTTTCGACAGGTCCACGGTCATCTGTTTTTCATGAAAATGACAACAGTTCCGCAGTCATCATTTTTTCATGAAAATTTCAGACATTTTTTTCATGATATTTTCGACAGGTCGGCGGTCATCGTTTTTTCATGAAAATGACAACAGTTCCGCAGTCATCGTTTTTTCATGAAAATTTCAGACATTTTTTTCATGATATTTTCGACAGGTCCGCGGTCATCGTTTTTTCATGAAAATGACAACAGGTCCACGGTCATCTATTTTTCATGAAAATTCCAGACATTTTTTTCATGATATTTTCAACAGGTCCGTGGTCAACATTTTTTCATGAAAATTTTTGACAGGTCCGCGGTCAACATTTTTGAAAGGTCCGCAGTTAACATTTTTTCATGAATATTTGGAAAAGGTCCACGGTCAACATTTTTTCATGAAAATTTTGAAAAGGTCCGCGGTCAACATTTTTTCATGGACATTTTCAACAGAAAGTTTAAAATCTTGAACAGCCGTGGTCAACACTTTTCCATGAAAATGTTGCACAGGTCCGATGTCAACATTTTTTCATGAAAATTTTGAACAGGTCCGCGATCACCAGTTTTTCATGAACATTTTGAACAGGTCCGCGGTCACCATTTTTTCATTAAAATTTTGAACAGGTTCGCGATCAAAATTTTTTCATGAACATTTTCAACATAAAGTTTAAAGTTTTCAACAGGTCCGCGGTCAACGTTTTTTCATGAAAATTTTGCACAGGTCCGCGGTCACCATTTTTTCATGCAAATTTTTTGTACAGGTCCGTGGTCAACATTTTTTTATGACCATTTGTAACAGAAAGTTTAAAGTTTTCAACAGGTCCGTGGTCAACATTTTTTCATGAAAATTTTCGACAGGTCCGCGGTCATCGTTTTTTTCATGAAAATTTCAGACATTTTTTTCATGATATTTTCGACAAGTCCGCGGTCATAGTTTTTTCATGATATTTTCGACAGGTCCGCGGTCATCGTTTTTTCATGAAAATTCCAGACATTTTTTTCATGATATTTTCGACAGGTCCGCGGTCATCGTTTTTTCATGAAAATGACAACAGGTCAGCGGTCATCGTTTTTTCATGAAAATTTCAGGCATTTTTTTCATGATATTTTCGACAGGTCCGCAGTCATCGTTTTTTCATGAAAATGACAACAGGTCCACGGTCATCTATTTTTCATGAAAATTCCAGACATTTTTTTCATGATATTTTCAACAGGTCCGTGGTCAACATTTTTTCATGAAAATTTTTGACAGGTCCGCGGTCAACATTTTTGAAAGGTCCGCAGTTAACATTTTTTCATGAATATTTGGAAAAGGTCCGCGGTCAACATTTTTTCATGAAAATTTTGAAAAGGTCCGCGGTCAACATTTTTTCATGGACATTTTCAACAGAAAGTTTAAAATCTTGAACAGCCGTGGTCAACACTTTTCCATGAAAATGTTGCACAGGTCCGATGTCAACATTTTTTCATGAAAATTTTGAACAGGTCCGCGATCACCAGTTTTTCATGAACATTTTGAACAGGTCCGCGGTCACCATTTTTTCATTAAAATTTTGAACAGGTTCGCGATCAAAATTTTTTCATGAACATTTTCAACATAAAGTTTAAAGTTTTCAACAGGTCCGCGGTCAACCTTTTTTCATGAAAATTTTGCACAGGTCCGCGGTCACCATTTTTTCATGAAAATTTTTTGTACAGGTCCGTGGTCAACATTTTTTTATGACCATTTGTAACAGAAAGTTTAAAGTTTTCAACAGGTCCGTGGTCAACATTTTTTCATGAAAATTTTCGACAGGTCCGCGGTCATCGTTTTTTCATGAAAATTTCAGACATTTTTTTCATGATATTTTCGACAAGTCCGCGGTCATAGTTTTTTCATGATATTTTCGACAGGTCCGCGGTCATCGTTTTTTCATGAAAATTCCAGACATTTTTTTCATGATATTTTCGACAGGTCCGCGGTCATCGTTTTTTCATGAAAATGACAACAGGTCAGCGGTCATCGTTTTTTCATGAAAATTTCAGACATTTTTTTCATGATATTTTCGACAGGTCCGCGGTCATCGTTTTTTCATGAAAATGACAACAGTTCCGCAGTCATCGTTTTTTCATGAAAATTTCAGACATTTTTTTCATGATATTTTCGACAGGTCTGCGGTCATCGTTTTTTCATGAAAATGACAACAGGTCCGCGGTCATCGTTTTTTTCATGAAAATTTCAGACATTTTTTTCATGATATTTTCGACTGGTCCGCGGTCATCGTTTTTTCATGAAAATGACAACAGGTCCGCGGTCATCATTTTTTTCATGAAAATTCAAGACATTTTTTTCATGATATTTTCGACAGGTCCGTGGTCATCGTTTTTTCATGAAAATGACAACAGGTCCGCGGTCATCGTTTTTTCATGAAAATTTCAGACATTTTTTTCATGATGTTTTCGACAGGTCCGCTGTCATCGTTTTTTCATGAAAATGACAACAGTTCCGCAGTCATCGTTTTTTCATAAAAATTTCAGACATTTTTTTCATGATATTTTCGACAGGTCCGCGGTCATCGTTTTTTCATGAAAATGACAACAGTTCCGCAGTCATCGTTTTTTCATGAAAATTTCAGACATTTTTTTCATGATATTTTCGACAGGTCCGCGGTCATCGTTTTTTCATGAAAATGACAACAGGTCCACGGTCATCTATTTTTCATGAAAATTCCAGACATTTTTTTCATGATATTTTCAACAGGTCCGTGGTCAACATTTTTTCATGAAAATTTTTGACAGGTCCGCGGTCAACATTTTTGAAAGGTCCGCAGTTAACATTTTTTCATGAATATTTGGAAAAGGTCCGCGGTCAACATTTTTTCATGATATTTTCGACAGGTCCGCGGTCATCGTTTTTTCATGAAAATGACAACAGTTCCGCAGTCATCGTTTTTTCATGAAAATTTCAGACATTTTTTTCATGATATTTTCGACAGGTCCACGGTCATTGTTTTTTCATGAAAATGACAACAGGTCCACGGTCATCTATTTTTCATGAAAATGACAACAGGTCCGCAGTCATCGTTTTTTCATGAAAATTTCAGACATTTTTTTCATGATATTTTCGACAGGTCCGCGGTCATTGTTTTTTCATGAAAATGACAACAGGTCCACGGTCATCTATTTTTCATGAAAATGACAACAGGTCCGCAGTCATCGTTTTTTCATGAAAATTTCAGACATTTTTTTCATGATATTTTCGACAGGTCCGCGGTCATTGTTTTTTCATGAAAATGACAACAGGTCCACGGTCATCTATTTTTCATGAAAATGACAACAGGTCCGCAGTCATCGTTTTTTCATAAAAACTTCAGACATTTTTTTCATGATATTTTCGACAGGTCCACGGTCATCTATTTTTCATGAAAATGACAACAGTTCCGCAGTCATCGTTTTTTCATGAAAATTTCAGACATTTTTTTCATGATATTTTCGACAGGTCCACGGTCATTGTTTTTTCATGAAAATGACAACAAGTCCACGGTCATCTATTTTTCATGAAAATGACAACAGTTCCGCAGTCATCGTTTTTTCATGAAAATTTCAGACATTTTTTTCATGATATTTTCGACAGGTCCACGGTCATCTATTTTTCATGAAAATGACAACAGTTCCGCAGTCATCGTTTTTTCATGAAAATTTCAGACATTTTTTTCATGATATTTTCGACAGGTCCACGGTCATTGTTTTTTCATGAAAATGACAACAGGTCCACGGTCATCTATTTTTCATGAAAATGACAACAGGTCCGCAGTCATCGTTTTTTCATGAAAATTTCAGACATTTTTTTCATGATATTTTCGACAGGTCCGCGGTCATTGTTTTTTCATGAAAATGACAACATGTCCGCAGTCATCGTTTTTTCATGAAAATTTCAGACATTTTTTTCATGATATTTTCGACAGGTCCGCGGTCATTTATTTTTCATGAAAATGACAACAGTTCCGCAGTCATCGTTTTTTCATGAAAATTTCAGACATTTTTTTCATGATATTTTCGACAGGTCCACAGTCATTGTTTTTTCATGAAAATGACAACAGGTCCACGGTCATCTATTTTTCATGAAAATGACAACAGGTCCGCAGTCATCGTTTTTTCATGAAAATTTCAGACATTTTTTTCATGATATTTTCGACAGGTCCGCGGTCATCGTTTTTTCATGAAAATGACAACAGTTCCGCAGTCATCGTTTTTTCATGAAAATTTCAGACATTTTTTTCATGATATTTTCGACAGGTCCGCGGTCATCGTTTTTTCATGAAAATGACAACAGGTCCACGGTCATCTATTTTTCATGAAAATTCCAGACATTTTTTTCATGATATTTTCAACAGGTCCGTGGTCAACATTTTTTCATGAAAATTTTTGACAGGTCCGCGGTCAACATTTTTGAAAGGTCCGCAGTTAACATTTTTTCATGAATATTTGGAAAAGGTCCGCGGTCAACATTTTTTCATGATATTTTCGACAGGTCCACGGTCATTGTTTTTTCATGAAAATGACAACAGTTCCGCAGTCATCGTTTTTTCATGAAAATTTCAGACATTTTTTTCATGATATTTTCGACAGGTCCACGGTCATTGTTTTTTCATGAAAATGACAACAGGTCCACGGTCATCTATTTTTCATGAAAATGACAACAGTTCCGCAGTCATCGTTTTTTCATGAAAATTTCAGACATTTTTTTCATGATATTTTCGACAGGTCCGCGGTCATTGTTTTTTCATGAAAATGACAACAGGTCCACGGTCATCTATTTTTCATGAAAATGACAACAGGTCCGCAGTCATCGTTTTTTCATGAAAATTTCAGACATTTTTTTCATGATATTTTCGACAGGTCCGCGGTCATTGTTTTTTCATGAAAATGACAACAGGTCCACGGTCATCTATTTTTCATGAAAATGACAACAGGTCCGCAGTCATCGTTTTTTCATAAAAACTTCAGAAATTTTTTTCATGATATTTTCGACAGGTCCACGGTCATCTATTTTTCATGAAAATGACAACAGTTCCGCAGTCATCGTTTTTTCATGAAAATTTCAGACATTTTTTTCATGATATTTTCGACAGGTCCACGGTCATTGTTTTTTCATGAAAATGACAACAAGTCCACGGTCATCTATTTTTCATGAAAATGACAACAGGTCCGCAGTCATCGTTTTTTCATAAAAATTTCAGACATTTTTTTCATGATATTTTCGACAGGTCCACGGTCATCTATTTTTCATGAAAATGACAACAGTTCCGCAGTCATCGTTTTTTCATGAAAATTTCAGACATTTTTTTCATGATATTTTCGACAGGTCCGCGGTCATTGTTTTTTCATGAAAATGACAACAGGTCCACGGTCATCTATTTTTCATGAAAATGACAACAGGTCCGCAGTCATCGTTTTTTCATGAAAATTTCAGACATTTTTTTCATGATATTTTCGACAGGTCCGCGGTCATTTATTTTTCATGAAAATGACAACAGTTCCGCAGTCATCGTTTTTTCATGAAAATTTCAGACATTTTTTTCATGATATTTTCGACAGGTCCACGGTCATTGTTTTTTCATGAAAATGACAACAGGTCCACGGTCATCTATTTTTCATGAAAATGACAACAGGTCCGCAGTCATCGTTTTTTCATGAAAATTTCAGACATTTTTTTCATGATATTTTCGACAGGTCCGCGGTCATTGTTTTTTCATGAAAATGACAACAGGTCCACGGTCATCTATTTTTCATGAAAATGACAACAGCTCCGCAGTCATCGTTTTTTCATGAAAATTTCAGACATTTTTTTCATGATATTTTCGACAGGTCCGCGGTCATTGTTTTTTCATGAAAATGACAACAGGTCCACGGTCATCTATTTTTCATGAAAATGACAACAGTTCCGCAGTCATCGTTTTTTCATGAAAATTTCAGACATTTTTTTCATGATATTTTCGACAGGTCCACGGTCATTGTTTTTTCATGAAAATGACAACAGGTCCACGGTCATCTATTTTTCATGAAAATGACAACAGTTCCGCAGTCATCGTTTTTTCATGAAAATTTCAGACATTTTTTTCATGATATTTTCGACAGGTCCGCGGTCATTGTTTTTTCATGAAAATGACAACAGGTCCACGGTCATCTATTTTTCATGAAAATGACAACAGGTCCGCAGTCATCGTTTTTTCATAAAAATTTGAGACATTTTTTTCATGATATTTTCGACAGGTCCACGGTCATCTATTTTTCATGAAAATGACAACAGTTCCGCAGTCATCGTTTTTTCATGAAAATTTCAGACATTTTTTTCATGATATTTTCGACAGGTCCGCGGTCATCGTTTTTTCATGAAAATGACAACAGTTCCGCAGTCATCGTTTTTTCATGAAAATTTCAGACATTTTTTTCATGATATTTTCGACAGGTCCGCGGTCATCGTTTTTTCATGAAAATGACAACAGGTCCACGGTCATCTATTTTTCATGAAAATTCCAGACATTTTTTTCATGATATTTTCAACAGGTCCGTGGTCAACATTTTTTCATGAAAATTTTTGACAGGTCCTCGGTCAACATTTTTGAAAGGTCCGCAGTTAACATTTTTTCATGAATATTTGGAAAAGGTCCGCGGTCAACATTTTTTCATGAAAATTTTGAAAAGGTCCGCGGTCAACATTTTTTCATGGACATTTTCAACAGAAAGTTTAAAATCTTGAACAGCCGTGGTCAACACTTTTCCATGAAAATGTTGCACAGGTCCGATGTCAACATTTTTTCATGAAAATTTTGAACAGGTCCGCGATCACCAGTTTTTCATGAACATTTTGAACAGGTCCGCGGTCACCATTTTTTCATTAAAATTTTGAACAGGTTCGCGATCAAAATTTTTTCATGAACATTTTCAACATAAAGTTTAAAGTTTTCAACAGGTCCGCGGTCAACCTTTTTTCATGAAAATTTTGCACAGGTCCGCCGTCACCATTTTTTCATGCAAATTTTTTGTACAGGTCCGTGGTCAACATTTTTTTATGACCATTTGTAACAGAAAGTTTAAAGTTTTCAACAGGTCCGTGGTCAACATTTTTTCATGAAAATTTTCGACAGGTCCGCGGTCAACATTTTTGAAAGGTCCGCAGTCAACATTTTTTCATGAAAAATTTGAACAGGTCCGCGGTCACCATTTTTTCATGAAAATTTTTTGTACAGGTCCGTGGTCAACATTTTTTCATGAAAATTTTGAAAAGGTCCGCGATCACCATTTTTTAAGGATATTTTCAACAGTTCTACGGTCAACCTTTTTTCATGAAAATTTTGAACAGGTCCGCGGTCAACATTTTTTCATGAAAATTTTGAACAGGTCCGCGGTCAACATTTTTTCATGGACATTTTCAACAGAAAGTTTAAAATCTTGAACAGCCGTGGTCAACATTTTTTCATGAACATTTTCAACAGAAAGTTTAAAGTTTTCAACAGGTCTGAGGTCAACGTTTTTTCATGAAAATTTTGAACAGGTGCGCGGTCACAATTTTTTCATGAAATTTTTGAACAGGTCCGCGGTCAACATTTTTTCATGGACATTTTCAACAGAAAGTTTAAAATCTTGAACAGCCGTGGTCAACATTTTTTCATGAAAATTTTCGACAGGTCCACTATCACCATTTTTTCATGAACATTTTGAACAGGTTCGCGGTCAACATTTTTTCATTAAAATTTTGAACAGGTTCGCGGTCAACACTTTTTTCATGAACATTTTCAACAGAAAGTTTAATGGTTTCAATAGGTCCGCGGTCAACATTTTTTCATGAAAATTTTGCACAGGTCTGCGGTCAACCTTTTTCATGAAAATTTTGCACAGGTCCGATGTCAACATTTTTTCATGAAAATTTTGAACCGGTCCGCGATCACCAGTTTTTTCATGAACATTTTGACAGGTCCGCGGTCAACATTTTTTCATGAGAATTTTGTACAGGTCCGTGGTCAACATTTTTTCATGAACATTTTCAACAGAAAGTTTAAAGTTTTCAACAGGTCTGAGGTCAACGTTTTTTCATGAAAATTTTGAACAGGTGCGCGGTCACAATTTTTTCATGAAATTTTTGAACAGGTGCGCGGTCACAATTTTTTCATTAAAATTTTGAACAGGTCCGTGGTCAACATTTTTTCATGAACATTTTCAACAGAAAGTTTAAAGTTTTCAACTGGTCAGTGGTCAAGATTTTTTCATGAAAATTTTCGACAGGTCCGCGGTCAAGATTTTTGACAGGTCTGCGGTCAAAATGTTTTCGTGAAAATTTTGACAGGTCCGCGGTCAACCTTTTTCATGAAAATTTTGCACAGGTCCGCTGTCAACATTTTTTCATGAACATTTTGAACAGGTCCGCGATCACCAGTTTTTCATGAAAATTTTGACAGGTCAACAGGTCAACATTTTTTCATGAGAATTTTGTACAGGTCTGTGGTCAACATTTTTTCATGAACATTTTCAACAGAAAGTTTAAAGTTTTCAACAGGTCTGAGGTCAACGTTTTTTCATGAAAATTTTGAACAGGTGCGCGGTCACAATTTCTTCATTAAAATTTTGAACAGGTGCGCTGTCACAATTTTTTCATTAAAATTTTGAACAGGTCCGCGGTCAACATTTTTTCATGAACATTTTCAACAGTAAGGTTGTGTGCAGCAAAAACGCCCTAAGAGCAGCCAATTCACGTTGCATGTAGATACTATAAGGTGCCCTGAGAGCAGTATTACAATGTATGCAGCAAAAATGCCCTAAGAGTAGCCAATTCATGTTGTTGGATGTTGACAAGGTGCCCTGAGAGCAGTAAGAATGCTGCTGCAAAAATGTCCTTAGAGCAGCCAATTGCAAAGCTTACCTTACGTTATGGTGCACTGAGAGCAGTTTAACTACAAGTAGCTATGATCCTTTCATACCAGCTCCGACATAGGCAATTTCAACCATAGCCAGCAAAAGAAACACATGTATTTCAATAGCTATCAGGCAAAGCTCATTTAGCTAATGTTAGCTATGATCCTATCATTGAAGATGAGCTAGCTAACATTTTGAGTTTGCTAGCGAGTTAAATAACAGGAATTCTAACTCTGGAGCAACAGGTAAACAAACAAACAAACAAACGTTTACTACTGAAATATCGTGATATTACCTAGATATCTTGACATTCTAAAACAGTTTAATTTAAAACAGCCAGCGACCTATGCAGCAATGACCGCCTCTTCTAGCGGTTCAAAATTTTCATGAAAACATTTTGACCGCAGACCTGTCAAAAATCTTGACCGCGGACCTGTCGAAAATTTTCATGAAAAAATGTTGCCCGCGGACCAGTTGAAAACTTTAAACTTACTGCTCTCAGGGAACCTTATAGTATCTACATGCAACATGAATTGACTGCTCTTAGGGCATTTTAGCTCCACACTTTCTAATACTGCTCTTAGACATGTCATACAATCATATTTATTTAAGATTAATGTTGATTTATAAGTAGACAGGAAGGTGAGTGTGAGCACTTTTGTTACTCGTAGCCTATATTACTTTAAATTCAATTCCAACCTTGTGGTAATAACGATTATTTCACAGGTAAGAAGGCACAGGGGAACGTTTTTTAGATGCGCTTTTAGTAGTCAATTTTCGAAAAAATTGTAGTTTCACCACGGCAGACCCACATCAGTAACCTCCGCCGTCGCATATTTACGTAACCTAGTGGAAATGTAGTTGGATTCTCGGAGCAACGTGGACGCCTTTCCCTTAGTCCTTGGTTGAACATTTGTAAAAAGCGGAACTCTCAAATTACGCTACCCGCACCTTTCTGTCTGCTCTGTTCTATGCAGCCTCTCTGTGCCGCCCCCTTGTTAAAAAACAACCTGTAACCCCGACAAAAGTCACTATGGGGTTCTATTTGTGCCAAAAATATGTCTATGTCTACTTTAAACGTTGAACTGTCCTTGTGTCATTTGACTTTGTCATTACATCGTGTCGTCATGATGTGTCATTTGACAAAATGTCGCTATAACGTGTTGTTTGACAGCGTCTGTACGTCGTTACTATGTGTCGTTACTACCTGTCGTCTTGATGTGTCGTTACTATGTGTCGTTACTTCGTGTCGTCTTGATGTGTAGTTGCTATGCATCGTTACTTCGTGTCGTCTTGATGTGTTGTTACTATGTGTCGTTACTTCGTGTCGTCTTGATGTGTCGTGATGCCTTGCTACCGCGGTGGCACTGGGCGCCCCTTTCCCGGCTTACCCTTTGAGGTCAGCGGAGGGAAACTCCCAGCAGAACTGTACCACTTCAGTATTGTACCTGGTGAGAAGTTGGCCCTGTGTTTCCAGTGTAATTTTGTGTGAAAGCAGTGATTAACAATTATGCCCCTTGATTATTATTTTACTGCATTACTGTATTGTAAGATTTAAATAAATTCTGATCACTCTGGCTAATCTATATTGGTATTATTGTTTATATATTACTTTTATATAAAGTATTTCTATATTTGGACTTTTATTCAGATTGTTCTTGTTAGTAGGCTATGATGCATGAAAAATAAATGAGTGTTAGGGGACAATACTGAAGTGGTACAGCTCTGCTGGGAGTTTCCCTCCGCTGACCTCAAAGGGTAAGCCGGGAAAGGGGCGCCGAGTGCCACCGCGGTAGCAAGGCATCACGACGTTGTCAGACGACACATCAAGACGACAGGTAGTAACGACACATAGTAACGACGTACAGACGCTGTCAAACAAAACGTTATAACGACATTGCCAAAATAACACACCACAACACACATCATAATGACACTGTCAAACAACACATCATAACAACATTTTGTCAAATGACACATCATGACGACACGATGTAATGACAAAGTCAAATGACACAAGGACAGTTCAACGTTTAATAGACATAGACAAATGTCTTCTCGCATGTTCAGTAGACATAGACAGTGCGCATGGCGACATATTTTTGGCACAAATGGAACCCCATAAGTCACTGCGGTAGGAGAGGATGTAGTCTCAGCCCTCAGCCTTAGCCTTTGTGTTCTCTCGGAAATTAACACACATCAGTCACTTTAAATGTTCCAAACAGTACGTTTAAGACGTTAGACCCTGAATTAGTGCTATCCTGTTTGCCGTTACGTGCTTGGGCAGCCGGCTGAGGGTACCGGACTCCAACAGACTTAATAAACTGATTCGCAGGGCCAGCGAAATGGTGGTGGTGGAGCAGGACTCTCTGACTGCAGACGGAGATAAGGATGCTGTCAAAGTTGCGTGGCATCTTGGACAATGTCTCGCACCCACTCCACAACGTGCTGGTTGGACACAAGAGCACATTCAGTGCTAGATTGATCCCCCCATGATGCACCACAGAACGCCACAGGAGGTCATTCCTGCCTGTGTCCATCAGACTATACAACTCCTCCCTTTGAAAGTCAGACACTTGGACACTGGACTATTTAAAACTGTGCAATCTGTTCAATCGTGCAATCTTTCTTTTAATTGTGCAATCTGTCTACAAACCGGTCATACATTTTTTGTTCATATTGAACCCTATAAATACACCGTGCAGTATTCACACTGCTTAACTCATTGTATATATTAGTAAATTCGTATTGAGTAATAAATGAGAATGTACTAAGTATATAGTATATGTTAAGATAGATATAATAAGTAGTAAGTATGTTGAAGGTATGGTTAATAGAAAATGTACTTGAGCTTGTATAGCACTTTTCTAGACCTACTGATGGCAGAGGCTGCTATGTAAAATGTCCATCAACATTCACTAATCCAATCATACACATTCATACTCTGCAGACAAAGCAGCTGGAGCAATTTGGGGTTAAGTGTCTTGCCCAAGGACACATCCGACAATTGACTCGACTCTACCACTGAGCCATAGCCACCCCTAATTTATTATCCCAAGTTCAGACTTTTATATGACTTTGCTGGTCTGTTACCACCAGTACCACCAAGAATCATAGTATTGACAATTGTGTTCCCATCCACCAGTTTTGTGACTGACAGAACCGCCTTGATCTTCTCCCCAGAGATTGTCTCAATAACGGCCTTCTGTCCGGTGGTGATGGAGTTGACGAGGACCTTTGTGCCGGTTGTGACCACCACTTTGAAGTTGTCACCAGTCTCCTCAATCTCAGATATGCTCTTGATGTCTTTGCATTTCTGGATGAGCTTATCAGGGAGACCGATGGCCTTCATGAAAGGCTGAAAGTTCCCCTGAGACTCCAGCTGGTATTTTCCAGAAAAATACATGGTGACAGACACTTCATAATGGCTTTACTGCAAGTATAGTTTTTGCTTGATTCATTGTGTGCATCTGTTCCTACAGGCCACGCTAAAACATCTGCAGTCAATTTTAAAGCATCGCTAATGAATAAACACACATAACAGCCATTTTATTTTTTTATTTTTTCTTCATGGGAAAATTTTATTTTTCTCTTTGTCATAGTCCTCAACTCTTCTTGTCTTTCAACTTTGCAGAACACTCCCCTTTCAACCTCTCCAACTCAGGGAAAATACAAATAAAACAAAAACAAATACGGAAGGATTCATCAGGCCTGAGCAAAACACTGTTTCAGTAGTATGGGGACAACCTTCCTCCCCTCTCCTGTTCTCCCACAAAACATCCCAAGAGTTAACAATCAACACAAGTCTATGGACAGCCAATAGAAATAGAATACATACAATGCACATTTTGATAAACTAAAGTCCATTCTATAAACTCTTTGCTTGCATGAATCACTCTTCATTGGTCACAGTTTGTTTGAAAGTTGGTGATCTCCGTTACATTACTGTCCTCTGGTGCTCCCAACACGCCTGAGGCCAAATATCATTGCACAGGAGGGACCAATTAGCACAAGGCTGCATGAGCTGGCTTTGGTACAAACATGATCAACTGTTGATTGCCATTGTTGAGTGTTGCAGAAGAGCTCAAATCAGTGCCGAGTTCTCCCAATTATAAAAGTTGAAGCGGGAGATCACTGAAATAATGAGAATGTTAACTGAAGGTTACTTTGACAAGCCCTTATCCATTTCCCTCTCTGACCAAACATCAGCAGTCCATTCAGGGCAAGCAGGCACAGTTCCTGTTCAGTGTTATTTTATGAATTGTTTTTTAATAACTTAAGGCAATTAAACTCAGCTATTAGTACTGTAAGACTGAGTGTCAGGGTGATAGGATACAAGAAATGCATGTTCGTTTATTCTGCCTTGTCCTCTTTACAACGCTTTAACACCGGGGTTGTCATTTCTAAGTGCTGAGAAGTTTATGTGTGGAAAGTAGACGTCACCTTTAAAGTCTGACTGAGATTTACAATACTGCAGTAGTGGCATAAATAAAAAAAGCACAGTGAATCACCTGTAAATGTGTGTGTGTGTATACTGCGATTCTTATGTGAGCATACATTGCTCAGGTTCTGCTGCAAAGGCAGCTATTGGTTATTACTTCCTATACATGATCACACATATCACCAATTGACGCACTGTAATGTACATTAGGACTGAACAGCAGGATTCATTGGCTGCAGTTGATCAGTTGGTACCAGTGAGCTTGAGCTTTACGACTGGCATTTTACAAGAAAGCGTGCTGGTCTTTGATCCTTTTCATTGGAATGGAATCATCATAATAAGCATAATAATTAATCAGAATCTTCATAATAATAATAATAATAATAACATTAAGAATATACAAATGATGGATACAGAAGTGATACAAAATACCCTACGTTAAAACAAACAAAAATGAAAACAAGATACCACAATCAGACATGCTTCAAAGCGGTTATGTTTGGCAAGAAAGCAGTTTTTGTTGTCTCGTAAAAACCTCACAGTGAAAAAAGTTATGCCCCTTCAGGATTACAAAGCACAGTATTCAGTCAAAATCAATGTTTTTCTTTCCTTCATTTATTTCTTCTTCATAGAAGAATCAAGCTCTGTGGTACCACTGCGCTGAAATCCCAGGTTTCCCCCTGATGGCTCTGGAACAACTAGGTGATTTTACGTTCCTTCATTTCCATTTGCAACAAACAAACAAAAAAGTTCTGTGAAAGGGAAGGAGCAGTCGATGATACTATTACAACTGAGACCAGCTGTCCATGCGCTGCTCAAGCTCTAAGGAACCAATCTGACATAAAAATGAGGATCATCCCGACTGGAGCGTCTTCAACTCCTCAGAGATAAAAAATAGAACTTTCCGATATCACCTTCAAATAACATCCTTAGTCGTCTTAAGTTATTTTGTTTTGAGGTTGGGGTAATATAGTTTTCAATTAAAGTGATCAGCTCCTTGCTGCCTGAATGATAGACAAAATAAATAAATCTCACGTATTCTATGAAAACGACGAAGCAGTCTTTGCTGCCAGCAGTCGGGCAAAAAGAGGGTTCAGGCCTTCTGCAGAAAAAAACAGAGGCGGTGATCATTGCTGACTTTAGCGAGAACATATCAAACATGTCTTGCCTTGCTTTTAGTAAATACTTTAGTCTTTGGTCGATATATTTCTCCTCAGTTTATACATATATTCATACACACACAAATCTGCATGTACATACACACTTATAAACGTGTAATAAACTGGATATTTGTGCATGTATGTAGTCACACTTTCATAAAGGACCTTTTGCACAAAACATTGAGATCAAAATAAATAGTTAAATCCAGAAACAAAATATGAGTACCTGTTCATAATTCATGTGAAATAAAAATTACAGGGAACAAAAACACACACAAAAAAAAAAGTAGCCTTATGTACAGCGTTAATCTTCATTTGACACAGGCTAAAAGGCGTTTGTTTTAAATAAACAGACTTTGCATCTTTCAAGAAGCCTGAGAGAGAGGCTAGACATGAGAAAAACACTTGTCCTTCCACATGTGTGTGGGCCAAAATGGCTGTCCAACGAGAACATTTTCCTCTCATCAAGAACACTTTTCCTTTTGAAGTCTTTGACTTTTTTTCCTCTTTGCTTGGGATTCAAGTGATGGCATATCTAGTTTTTAGCCATTCGTTGCACTGTGAGTCCTTTGCTCAGTGCGGCTGTGTCCTTGCAGAGGGATTCACCCAGACATCTGCTGCTGCCACGGCTGCTAACTGTTGGGCGGTGCATCATTCAGGAAGTAGGTTGTCATTTCCCCTTTACCTTTTACCTTTACAACCCCGCGACACTCCAGCACATACCCTTTGTTCGCAAGCACCTGATGGAGGTCTGTAGTCACCTGTAAGCAGAACGAAGAACAAGAAGAGGCAGGTTTATATTGAGCTTTAAAAAGACTTAGCTGACAAAATACAAACACCAGCCATAACACTATGAACACTATGACCACCTGCCTAATATCATCTGTGGTCCCTGTGTGCACTCTATAGGAACAGGTGTATTGTGTGTTGTATGGGATGGTGCAGGCTCCTTTTATAAACGTGTTTTGGTTTAAAGTAAGCTCTTGAATCCATTTGGTCATTTTTCATTTTTTAAGCTGCTCTAATCAATATTCAAACTATTTAGTTTAGGTAATACTCAGGGCCAACGACTCAGTTTCCTTAGTCATTCAGACTTGCAGTTTATAAAGAACATATGTTAAGGGTTTGGTGTGCTGCCCCGAATTTTCTATAACTTCAATAACTGAATTTAATGGGAGTATACGGCTTTAAAACATGAACATCATAGCCATAATAAACGATCCCCTATAACTCATCAATAAAACCTTTAAAAAGGAAGAAGTGCAGGGTGTTTTTCTGTTTTATTGCTTTATTGTTACGTATTTTATTGTTGGGCTTTTATGTTTTGGCAAGCACTTCATAATGTTGGTTTTGATAAGAGCTAATTGTAATGTTCTTATTACTGTATATTCAAATGATGTTGTCGTCGTGTTTAGAACATAACACAGACTCAAATAGTCTGACTGAAGGCCTCACAAAGATTTATCTGAAGTTGCTCTTCAAATACTCGATTAGGCTAATTTTTACATTTTAGTAGCAGTCAAAGATATCCTACCTGTATGCAGTCAGGTACACCTGTGCTGTCCATACGACTGGCCACATTGACTGTGTTTCCCCAGATATCATACTGGGGTTTCCGTGCACCGATAACCCCAGCTACCACAGGTCCGATGTTGAGACCTGGAAATAAGAGGGAAAAACATTTCTCTGCATCAACAGTACGGATCCTTTTTCCCGTTTACTACAAAATCATAAGATGAAGAAGGACTTAAAAAAAAATTTCAACACGTGGCCTTACCTATCTTCATCTGGAAGTTGTTGAAGGAATGCTCGTTGATGTATTTCATCTGCTCCCTCAGCCTCATGGCGTAGTCTGCCAGTGCAGTGATATGAGAACGGCCCTCCTTGTCGTAGGTGGAGTCATTGAGACCAGAGGCCGCCATGTAAGTGGAGCCAATGGTCTTGATCTTCTCTAGCTGCCTGTATTTCTCCTCACTGATGATCTGAGAACAGATGGTAGTGACATTTGTACAGTTTTCAAACGTTTTAGAAAAAGCTGCAGGCAAAGGTTACTAGATCTGACTTTCACAGAGGGAGATACCTGCAGACACACTGAGCTTTACAAAAACATGAGACAACTTATTTTACCTCATCAAAGTCGGCAATGATCTCATTGAGCAGCCGGAGACACTCCACTCCCTCGTTGTTGGCCTCCAGCTCCACATAGAACTCAGAGAAGTTGCTGATGGAGGCGAACATGACGGCAACACACTCACAGGACTGGTAGTACAGCTCGTCATTACGCCGCTCACGTGCTAAAAAGTGAGCAGCTACGTCCTTCGGTAGAATATTGTGGAGGAGGCGACGATTGTAGGCTTGCAGTTCCTCCATCTCCTCCTTCTCCTCTGTGGCCTGGGAGTGGAGGCACTTTGTTAGATAATATATTCATTTCATATTCATTATTACTAAAGAGGTTATCTATCACCAAAACCAGACTGCAGATATGTATTTTGATGGACAACTTAAAGGCTTTTTGCAAGACTGTGAAGAGGCCAGTTAGTAATTTAGATGAAGTGATGGCGCCCTCTAGTGGATAATGTTTATACCTGTAATTTCCACAGGAAGTCAAGGCGTGCAGTAGATTCGACCTGCTGGGCATGCAGGTACAGTGCCAGGACAAAGACAGTGAGGATCACTGGTGTCATGACCCTCAGGGACACTTTGGTCACAAATATTGGGCTGCAGAAGTGTTGGGAGGAACGTAGTCAGATTAATTAAGTAGAAATGATAGAAAAGGAGATCAAATACTTTAAAAGTGTCACTAAATGTATTCTTACCACTGTTCTGAAGTTTCATTGAAACTGGACCTAAAGGTACAAACATAAAAGAAAGATTCTGGTCATTACAGAAGCAAATATTTATTGTTATATTGTTGTATCAGCTGTGTTTCTTTTTTTAATCGTTATACAAATAGTTCACTTCTTACCATTGAGCACTAGTTTCATTTAGATCGCTGAAAGAGAAATATAAAACTATTAGAAGAATCTGGGATATACATTTTTTTTTTTTTAATTCCCACATTTTATATTAAGCCTTTTTTTTTTTTTAATCCGGGCATATATTTTGAAACAACCTTACAAGGCTGTATTTTGTTTCTTTTAATACTTTTTGATACTACTTCTAAAACTCAAGGGGAACAAAAGCATGTTCAAACACCTTTAATCTTTATTTATTTTTTTAAATGTGCAAAAGTTCAGTGCATACAGACTGATAAACACTCTGCTTGAGTAAAATACAGTCTTACTTTTAAAGTTTTCTGTTTTAGAGTAGAAAATGTCAAGATGTGAAGAAAAAGCAATCAAAGCAAACTTTTGTTTCCCCTGTTTAAAACTGACAGTTGGCGCTGCAAATACATATTGCTCTGAATTGAATAAGTATTACATTCAGTGCCCATTCTACATTCAAAGGTAACACGTACAATATTATCCTGTTGCATTGCTTTATATTAGCATCCAGCCTGTGGCACTTACATGGCATTTGAGGTGACAAAGAGGTCTGCGTTGTCGAATAGTGCTACTTGTGGCCACTCCACCAGCAGCAGGAAGGTGAGCTGGATGAGCAGCATTAGGACCAGCTTCCCTATGCTGCTGATCTGCAGGAAAACCGAGCAGGCCAGCAGCGTCAGCAGCACACTGTAGCTGAAATACTGACACAAACAGGAGAGCGCTGTCACAAAGAGGTGTTTATCATCAGTGGATCTCACAGAAACACAAATGCAAATGTGACATTCTCTCTTTGAAACTGTTCAACCAGTTGCGTAGGAAACACAAACAGTGAAGTGGTGCCCTAACAATGAACTCACCTCGGGAAAGGGGCAGGAGGGGCCTTGGCTAGGACAGATCTCTAGACCCCCTTCAACAGAAACATTCAAGCTGCGAATCATACAGGGCGTCACCAGGTGTGTGGAGGTGTTCAGCTTCTCAGCAACACATTGAGCCAAGCTCTTGGTGTCACAGGCGAACTGCAGATTCACACACGAGAATGTTGTCAGCATGCCTTACAAAATAAATGGTTGGTTTACCATGTGGCTACACTGCATCTTTGTTTGGGTAAGCCGTCACTCACCATATTAACAAAGGCAGAGATGAAAACAAGGATGATGGTAAATACTCCGACCAGGGTGCTGTTGGTGCGAGACTGGACAATCTTCTTTGAAACAGTCTGCATTGCAGCAGGAAAGAGCTGCAAGAGGAAATAAAAGTGAGAAATACATTTAAAAATACAGGAAATGCAAGCATATATTTAAAAAAGTATGTTTGTGTGTAGCTGTTTTACCTTAATGCATGAATAAATGGCACAGATGAAAAGGATGTTGGCAAGTATAACGAAGATACTGATGTAGATTCCCAGCATGACCGGGGTGCTGCAAGAGAGAGTAGAGAGAAACATTTAGGAGGTTTTTCACTATTTTAACTATTTTCATGAGCAATATTTTTTGGTAGCTCTTCAACAAAAAGAAAAAGGAAGAAAAAAACAAACAAAGAGGCTGAAGCAGTTTGAGTTGCTGACTTTGATTTCTTCACAACCATAAATGGCAAAAGAATTACAGCTCAACTTTGATAAGTCAGAATTTACAAAAACTGGAGCAGAATGAAGGGAATCTATTAACCTTATTTACACACTGAAGACCAAAAGAACCAGACAACAGATGTTGAAAAGCAACCTGAAACAGAGCATATTGGAGGACGTACAGCGTGTAAATGTATAAAGTACTCACTGTGGAAAGACAACAATCTGTATGAATGATATGAAGCAGAATACTAGGAGAGTACAGGCGACATAACCTCCAAAACGATCGTCCACTTTTTTGGAATACTACAACAGGAAAAAAGCAGAAGAAAATAGTCAGACGTGATCAGCAGCCCGTTCCCTCCATTAGTGTGATCTATATTTAAGAAGAACGGATAGTAATCAGGGATGTCAGTTTGAACCTTTTTCTCCAGGCTCGAGGTCTGGAAGGTGAGCAGGAACTTCTTAACGTGGTCTTTTCTTAGCTGGTCGATGCTGCGAGCATCAATGGCTCGCCCAAGAAATTCATCCACTTCATCCTCAGGATTCATGGCCTCCTGAACACCCCGGCTGCAAAAGACAAAGATAATGGGGTTAAAGAAATGCAGATAAGCGATACAGGAGGTTTCACAAAAGTGTTCAAAAGTGTTAGCATCAAGAGTCAGTCCTCACTTGTCTTTACTGGAGGTCTCATCAATCCCCTGAAGGAGAGGAAAAGACAGAAAACATGACTTTGACAGAAACGCTTGCAGTCTGCTCTGTTATTATGAGTGTCTTGATGTGGAGTCCCACCATTTGTCTGAAGACTTTGGAGTCTTTGGTCCTGGAGAAGGTTCTGTCGGGGACCCAGCGTGGCATCAGCCCCTCGTTAGAGTTGGCTCTCGTCCGCTGCATCTTAGCCATCATCGCCTTCTCCTCCTTCTGCTCGGAGGGAAGAACATAAAAGCTTGACCAACTGTTCTCAAAACAACGCAGTCAGTGACAACACAAGTGTCTAAATACACAAGAGGAGGTATTTATTTATTCAGGCATGAATTACGCCCACGATGGAAGTGTACAGTCAGTTCAGGATCAAGAGGATTACTTCATTCACAAATCTGTCCACTCTTATCTGTTACTATTGTGCTTCTGCCATACTTCATGTGACAGTTCTTCGGCTTGTCACTGTTGACCTGTACATTACCGTCACCAGCTTTAAGCAGCTTTAGTATGGGAACGTTCATTCAAAACACCTGTGTGGTTGAACACAGGCTTTAACACGGTAAGGGTTGGCATAGTCTAAAAAATGTGCTTAAAGGCTAATGTCCAAACAACTGATTACAAAATAAAAATAAAATAGAAAGAAGAACATTTTAAACAAGTACCAAAATATTATAGAATTATTAACAGTTAAATGTAGTTATTTTCCTGACCACTGTGCAATGACAACCGTCTCTTTTCCCTTTTCAGCTGTGTGTGTTTTGTGCACTGACCCGCTTCTGGCTGCAGCCAAGGACTAGAAAGGTCTCAATGCTGTTCTCCTTCAGATATGCGTTCCTCTCTCCTCCAAAGCCTGGCTCCACCTCATAGTCTCCATTAAGATACTGCAATGTGGCCTTAGTTATGTGGATCCTCCTGCAGAAGAACATCATTTGCATATTTATCTTTTCGATTTTTTCACAACTGTTGTTTGAAGAACTTGAGAATGCCGGAAATGCATACACATTCAAGTCAGCTCTTGAGTTTCCATATATGGTGGTCAGGACAATGAATTACATCAGCCATAAAAGAATACAATGGAATAGCTAAAAGTGGAAATAATAGACATAGATGATTAAAAAGTTAATAAAATAAATACTTAAAAAAAAAGGAAAACATACATTAAAAAGGACCTTAAGGGAAAAAAATGAAAAAGGGAAACATTTGAAAAAATCAATTTAGAATAGATGAGTTTTGCCCTATACAAATACAGAAATTAATGGAATTACATTGATTCAAGTTATGGAGTATTTTTACTTTGTTGACACAAAAGGTAGTTCTGCTAACCCTGCTTTGCCTCCCGCCTCCATGTGATTTGCCAGTGTGACATCATTTGACCACACATCAAACTGCCACTTCCTGAGTCCCAGCACGCCGCAGTGCACACGCCCACTGTGAATGCCGACTCGCATGTTTACGTTGACCCCTGTCACCTCCCGCACCAGCCTGCAGACACACAGGGCAGAGGATCAGTGTCGATGCTACACCTTCAGCAGGAGATATATAACAACTGACTCCTAAACAAGCTTATAGGAACAGTATTTGTACTCACGAGATGGCCTCTATCATGTCGACACCCATCTCCACACAGCAGTGGGCGTGGTCAGCCCTGGGTTCAGGCAGCCCAGATACACAATAGTAGCAATCACCCAAAATTTTAATACGTAGACAGTGGTTCTCCTGGTGGAGAAAGGACAACAGTAGAGAAAAATTGTTTGTGAAAGTGTCCTTAAGTTGTCTGAAGGAAAAAAAGGCATTCTTGCACAGAGTTAGATGATACAATAGCCATTCCTTTCACATGGACAGATTATGCAGCCAAGATTAGCTTAGCTGTGTAGAACCTGAAGCTGCGGCAGCAAATTAGGCACATCAAAGGCTATACTTAAAGAAGTCAAACAGTTTATCGAAGTGAGCATGAGACGGTAACAAAGGACTAGGGAGCTCCTTACCGATGCCAGCTTGTCAAAGCGTGCAAAGAGTTCGTTGAGCGTCATGACAAGCTCCTGAGCTGTGCACTGAGAGGCCAGGCTGGTAAAACCCTCGATGTCTGCAAACAGAATACTGAGGACACAGTCGAGAGGTAGGAAGACAGGGGAAAAACACCATTATTTCTCAAAAATAAAACATCTTCACTAAGATGTTGAATATATAGCATTAGCATTAGCAGCAGTAGTACATGCTAGTATATGTTAACTCAAAGAGCTGCTGACCTTGAGATAGGCAGGAGGGGATCTGTGCGTGTGTGTGTGTGTGTGTGTGTGTGTGTGTGTGTGTGTGTGTGTGGGTGTGTGTGTGTTCGTGTGACGGACTGTGCACAGTGTGTGCTGTAATTGAATGTGGTGCTGAAGCTCTCCATCTTTTGGGATTATCTTATCATGGCTGCTGGTGATTAAGTATTCCCTCACTAGTGTTAATTAGCCTCCACTCTGCCAAACCTCTCTACCATTTCTGACTGTGAGTGAACTTTTATATATGTTTGTGTGTCTATGTTTGAGTGTGTTGGGATTTGTGTGCACCGATGTTAGTAAATCTCAGAAAGAATTTGGTAAATGTTTGTAACGTACTGAATTTGAGGAATTATGCATTTTATCTTAACATGTATTGCTATGTTGTGATGCTGACATGACATGATACATCAGACTAAATTATACAACACTCTAGAGTTGTCATAAATTCAATCTAATAAACAGAAAACAGGGTTAAGAAAGTGACCGAAATCCATATTCATGTGTGGAACATGAAGGCACTGAGGCACTGAGGCCCAGAGTCTCGTCTGACCTGACATTGTCGTGTTTCTGGATATAGATCTTATGGAACATCATGTCTTCCTTCTTGGCATTGATGTCAGCCTTCATCTCCATGGCAACATGCCTTGGCAACACTGAAAGCAACAGACGCTCCTGGAAAACACAGAAAAAAGAAACAAAATGCAGATCATGTCACTATGTTGCTGTCTATGTGCAGTGTGTCAAGGGTAACGTCACATAAAAACAGTTTTAGAATTGATTCATTAGAAGATTTTTTTACCAGATCTGTTCTTCTGAAGGGCTTTTTCAGAGAATTGTGCTTTGTGTTATTATTACAATCATGACCTAGGACTCATTAAATTGAAAAACCCAATGAAAAGACGAAAAAACAAGAATGAATTGAATCATACAAGAGCTGTCATTTTATTCAAGGCCTCATCTGACTCTGTCTCTGCGCTCCATCGATTCACAACAAATATTTCAAACTCAACCTCAGTGAGACAAACTGCTGCACTGGCTGACATGTTCCTTCATAATGATTTCAATGAATGAATGAATGACTTTATTTCAAACCAAAAAGGTAAAATAAGATAAACAAAAAAAAACTAAAGTAACAGTGTCCGAAAAGGAGTAGGAAGAAGTCAAACTTATTACCCCCCTACCCCTATGTTACATTTCTTCTATTATTTTAAAAATTATTCCAACAAATTACAACAGACAATTATTTACAACAAATATACAAACTCATCCTCAGTTTGTTTGCCCCATAAAATAAATAACAATCCCAGTGTATTTACAATCCTAATATCCACCCAGTGTTACAAAATATAAAGGAATACCCCTAAAACAACTTTTCCTCTTCCATATACGATACACCCGTCACAAATATATTTATTGTATAGCTTTTTTAATTGAATAATATTTGTGTTTTCTTTGTTTGGATTAATGTGAACGCTTAGTTTAATGTTGATTTAATTCCTCCAGATACTCTAAGGAAACTACAAAACTTCATAATGCACTCTTCTCCAAGACTAAGCCCTCTTTGGGAAAGAATCACTTATTAGCACCTTAAGTTGGGGAATGCAGTCCTGGTAAGGAATTGTTGACATTTTTAAGGAGCGGTAAGCAACATGAACATTTTAAATAAATAAAAAATCTTCGTCTTCTCCCTCTGCTCCCTTGTATCACTTCGCTAAGCTCCTCACACTAAATGACGCACCGAACATCAACGCCAGCCAACTGTCTGCTCCACTCAGCTGGTTATGTCCAACTCAGAGGACAGAAACACTGGCAGTCGATCAATATACATCCAAAAACAGTGATGAAGTAGCAACAGATGTGGGCTGCACAGCTGTTATGTTCTCAGCACCACCGAGGTGAGGAGAGAGAGTGTGTGAGAGAGAGAAACGGAGAGAGCTGCAGACACAGGTCATGAAGGAGCAGGATGATGCTAGTTTGTAGAGAGCCACTGTGGTAGGATAACCCTGATTGGTAATTTGATTCAGACTGAATGAGTAAAAAAAAAAAAAAAAAACTAAATAGAAAGGGGTGGGGCTTCACAGACACAGATGAGACAGAATAATGTTACTGTAGCTTTAACTCAACACCCCCTACTGATCCACTGAGAGAGGAAAAGACTGGGGGGAGATCTGGAAATCAACCTTACAGTGGCTCTGCTTCAGGAAATGTTTCAAATAATAATAATCATTTCTGAAAAAATCAACATGAAATGAACACGTACAGACATGTCTATACAGTGTATGTAATCTTCCCGGTTCTATTCCCCCCAAAAAAGGGGCATTACAATGTCACATTGTGAGGTATCCACATTTGTTGTTCAGTTAGGTTAACAGATTTAAAATGTGAGGGATAAAAGAGACACAAGTACTGTATCAGTTCTGACATTTGATATTTTGGGAGTACAACTGCACACACTTGCAAAGTGAGAGCAGAGCCAAGAGACAATTTCCCGACTTCAGAACTTTTTTTCTGCCAAAATCTCCCTGACAACAACAGGCCTGTCTGTTTAATATGTCTTCCCCCTCGTATCATGACAGAAATGTTGGCAGGAAATATCTCTGCATTTGTTATATTATGTTATATTTAGCTGCTAATAAGCTTGTGTTTATTGGTGATGCAGAGGGTGTGTGAGAGAGGGGGAGAGTGTTTTTGTCGGTGTGTGTAGCCTATTTGAGCTGTGCATACAAAACAACTGAAATGCACAAAGATCTCACTTCAACCTCTGTCTGCGGGAGTTTACTATTGACAATTATCAATGCTCCATCCCGATCTAACCCGTGCAGTGTGAGTCGACATTCCAACCCGACTTTTCTACAATCATATAGTGTAAGAGTTTTGATTTCCTCTGATTTTTTTCACTGCAGAAACAGAGCTGGGACTGAATTATTTGTCAAAACATCAAAAGTGTCCCTTGATTAAAAAATGAAGCGCTAAAACAGATCTAACTGCCAGGAAAACAACTCAGCGTTACTCTCTCCAAGAACCTGACAGGACAGGAGGAGTTTGTGTGAGTAGAAAGCTGATGTAAAGAATAAGCTGCACATGAAAACATATTTGGACACGTGTTACTTATGTTCTGCATAATGGAAGAAGTATTTCACGTTCCTGTTTTGGAAGAAAAAAGGCTTTGAGGATGTTGAGTCTACTGAAAAGGAAAAAAAACCTTTTCCAGGAACAAGCTATGGAAATAAAGTTGCTCTCTTAAATCCCAGGCCAATAAGGTTATAAATACTTAACATGTGTGTTATATTGTGTGTGAAGGCCAACCTGTTGTTGATTCTCCCTCTGAAGGTGTAGTCTGGCCTGGATATATCCTCTGGTTTCCTGAAAGGCTTGTCTCTGGGAAACCTCAGCGGGGTAGTGGGTGCAGATTCCGATGATGTTAGTGCACAGGAAGATCAGGACATTAGCGCTCACCTGGAGAGAGGGGAGAGAGAGGTGGTAAAGCTTCAAGACACCAACGAGTATACTGCTAGTTCTGTGAGGTGACAATACATGAATGACTGAACGACTGAAGCACAGAGGTAAGCAGGTATGAATAAGATCATCGAATGAACATTTTCAATTCTTTTAAAATAGTTTCTCCTTTGAAAAAGCCCGGCTAACCATTGTTTGTTTTATTTGCTACATTGTTAGTGATAAACCTACAGTCGATCTCTACGTGTTAACTTCTTTTTAAAGTCAGTCTTCATTTCCAGAGTTATTTTTTCAGGCATATAAAATAACTACTCAGAAATAACCCATCTCTTCTCTGACCGTCTGGTTTGCTTTAAAAAGTTGTGTAGAGGCATCAATATTAATGTCAGTCTGTTTCATTAGCAGCTAAAAACTCCTCAAAGGAGCTTTTTTTTACACTATAACTGAAAAATATATCAATGAACTTTAATAAAATAAATCTATTCTGTTGTAAATAATGTTTACAACAAACAAAAAATATGTTCTAATTAATGTAAATGTAAAACAAAACAGATTTTCATGAGTATTAGACATCTTTAAACAGTTTGTTTTTTAAACAATGACAAATGCATCAATATTTGGGACTCTTCGATAAAATAATTTTAGGGCCGCTGGTTTTGCTCAGATGATATAAAGGCATAAAGCAAGAAAAAAGTAAAGAATGAATAAATACACTTCTAATATTTGGAACCAGTTTACAGAGTATCAGACACTAGAATTGAAAACAGATGGGTGATGGCCGGATGAGTTTTACAAGAAAGAAAATAAGGGGTGGGGCTAAAAATAGAACAGCAGCTTAATGTACAACAGAGATAAGATGGAAGACTGACAGATGTTGAGGGAAGGAAGGAAATGAGTGGTAAGGAGATGAGGAAGGAAAAAAAGACAATGTGAGGATGACAGGAAGAATATGGAAGAGATCTGCAGAGAAAACGTGAGCGTGAGAGAGAGAGAGAGAGAGAGAGAGAGAGAGAGAGAGAGAGAGAGAGAGAGAGAGAGAGAGACAGATATGGGCCAGAGTGACATTAGGCAGATGGCTCGGAGCGCTGGGCTCTGTTTACATTACTCTCACTGATCAAGCAAAAACAGCCACGAGACAAAAGTGAAACCTGCAGCACGTTTTGCAGGTGAATGCCTCCTGTCAGCCTTTGTGTGCTTATTCAAAGTACTTTTATCTCTCCAAATGCAATAAGCTCCAGCCACCGTACTTACAATATTCATCTGTCCAAAGTCACACTCCATGTGTCTGAGGTCACAGCCTTAAACTAATCGCTTACTTTTTTCAAGAGTGGAAGAGCTGGGGGGTTTTTACAGAGTACACAGTAAGGTCTCGTGTTTACGTAACAGCACTCCACCTCTTCAGTGCTGTAGCTCTGCTACCTGTCCTGCACACACTGACACGCTAACAGTGCGAGGCCGCTACACCTGCTTGTGTTCCCTGTGTTCAACAACACACTCATTACCTTATCCTGACGGCCTGTTCTATGCTGGTTTGGATTGTTTATACTCGTATTACAATGTATTATAGGTTCACTGCTTACTAGGGATGTAACAACACAAATCTGCTTCCCAGTGTATGTTCTCATTATGTGTTTGGTCTCTTACTTTCTGCATCACGTTGAGTGTGCTATGACTGTGGTTTATAAGTCTCTTGCAATATTTTCACAAAATATGGCTTTTTGTTTGTCTAATTGATTAACATTATCTATATTTGAATCCATTTTTAGTTGTTTTGTGAGTTATCGTTTCATCCCAATTGCTTAGTCTTAGTCATGTTTGAGTTACCAATTAGATTTTGTCCTACTAAAAAGGCTTATGTTCTTTGTAATGACTAAAACAAAGCAGAAATTGAACAGGACGTCACTCAGAAATCTCTTCTTTTTTTTTGCCATCAAAGCAGCCGTCATTTCCCTCTGGGTGACATGATGGAAGCAGCCAGCCAGTCTGTGAAGAGGACTTCAGCCTAATCCCTGGATATGAAAAGGGCATTATGTAAGAGCTGCTCCAATCTAGTCAGGACAGGCAAAATCAGCACTAATACTGGCCATTCAGCCCAGCATAGATTAAAATGTATTTTGCCTCAAAAGCCCTCCCACAGCTTAGAGAGGATATGCAGGCTTAATCAATAAGTGATCATCAGCATGGCTGTATGGATGTGTTGCTGTTTTAACTTCTGACCTGTCTGTTTCACCTCTATGCTGCGGAGGGGTGAAACACTTCGTCAAGGCAACCAAGACTCAGTGTTACATTCTTGTTGGATTGGTAAAGGAAAACTGGATTTTAATAATTGCACATTTTCACACAAGTATTGCAAAATATAATCATTAAAAATCATATTTTTGTAAAGTTTTCACATATATGGGAGATACTTAACATCTAAGAGCAACAATGTTTGAATTGCCTGTGGTACTCAAACAATCAGTACAGGTTCGTGAGAAAATCTTAATAATAATCCATCCCCTTATTTAAATTTTACTTTCTCATTCAAATCATTTTATTAGGATTATGTAATTTAAAATATATATATATATTGGCATCCTTATCGTGACAATTACTTTCTCATTAGAAAAAACACACTACAGGTGCGAAGGAGAGCAATGTGTCTTGACTTTTTTGCCTGATGAAGGTCTCGTACCGAAATGTTGCCAATAAATGTTTGTTTGCAAGTTAGACAGTGTGCGGGAGTTTATCTTTAAGACAATGACTTTCTCATCATTACAATTGAATATTCTTTAATCATGTTGAGAGAAGGCAGGGAGTCAGCAGTCATGTGAAGCTCTTCTTCGGCACAGAGCTGCTTTGGGCTTCTTTGCTTCTTGCAGGCATGATGTTCACCATTTACAACATCTTAGTCAGGTTTGTTTGCATGCAATAGTTGTTGGTCATAATTCAGTACTGGACAAATGAAATAGATCTCCATCATTTACACAGCTGTTGATTCAGCTCGGCTTCTACCTTTGCTACCAGATTAACATCACAACAACAATGGCCCTAATTCCCAGTAATGGCCCTATTGTTTGTGCTCAAATCAAAAGGGGCCAATCATAATCAATTACACATCATGAGAAATGCCCCACTTCGGCAACACTTCAACACACCCTCGCTCTACATCCAAACAGCGTCACCTCTCCACACTTTGAGAAATCCCTCCAAAGTTCATTCTTCAAGGTGGCAAAGTAGAAAGAGAGGGGCTAATGGAACGTTACTTCTATTCGTTTCTCCTCCTTTATGATGGATTTAGCACAGGAGACATTTACTTTAGCAGGAAGTCGGTGGTCCTGACAGCAAGTATATAAACAATGACTTTAACGGACACCAGACCCTCATTTCAAACGGGGGAAAGAGCAATTTGAGAGTAAGAGCGCATTATCAGAGCTTTTTGGAGGGGGGGGAATAACAGCAAAATTCAAGAAGGACGCAAATGTATTGTACCATGGGAACATATTTAAAGCAACTATCATTAGAAAATGATATCTTAAAGAATCACAGCACTTCTCACTTTATGTCTCCTTTGAGATCTTTATTCTTTTTCTTTATGACAGAACGTTACTATTCAAGTTGACTTTCTAAGGATAAACTAAACCAGTGGTCCCCAAAGTAGGGGTCGGGACCCCCTGTGGGGTCGCGAGGTGCCTTCCAAAAAAAAAAAAAATTTGAAATTGCTTAAATTGCGTATTTTACCTATTATTGTTAAATTATTAATCAAGATTTGTGCTGAAATTAATGTACACATTTGGACTGTAACAATGCAGGTATCTGTGTTGCTCTTTGTCAATAAAAATGCACACAAACACACTGAAATAATAGAATTATTTTAAGGCTGCTGTGTCCTTTAGTGTTGTTCTAATGGCAGTGTTTGGATAGGCCTATTAGTGCGGGCTGATGTGCGCCACGTTAAATGCTTTAACCATTTCCAGGGACAGAGGGGGTCCCCAGTCTCTCGTGTTGTTATTTTGGGGGTCACGGGATGAAAAGTTTGGGAACCCTTGAACTAAACGATCATTTTCAAATGAGTTAGCAGGATATGGCTAAATGTAAGCACTTGTGAATCCATTTAAGTTAACACCAAACAACCTTTATTAAATGTAGGTTTCATCTGTACCGCATACTCAACATCTCTCTTTCCTTTTTACTTCAAGTGCTAAAGCAGGTCAACCTCTCCTCTTTCCTGATGTCCCATCATGCTCTCTGTGTCCCTTAACAGTGCTCGTGCAAAACTGGACACTGATTACAGGAAGATGTGTACACATGTCAATACACCACATCAAAAGGTTGAGGAAGATCTTCCCTGGCAACCGCTTTATTAACGTAGACCCCCTGCTAGTACCTTGATTGACTTGAGAACATTTCAGAGGCTTTCAGTTCTAGGACTGAAACTAAAACTGAATCTGCAGACAAACGTAGGACGTCAAATTTAAACTATTAATTCCTTTAGTGTAGCTGTAATCAAACAGGTTTGTCTCTGATGTCCAATCAGTCAGTTTAATCGTTTTTGATACACAAAAAGAAAACAGCTTCACAATGATGCTAATGCAGGTATTACGTTAACTCTCCTGGCCTTGTATGTAACTGTTAGAGATCTCATTTTGAAGCCAGCAGTCATTATACACCTCTTATGCGTGGTAGATGGAGCTGTGATGATGCTACTGTTTTTTTTATATGTATATTTAAAACTCTGTGTTGCTGAAGAGTCTCTCTCTCCTTCTTTCTTTTTTTCTCAGTCTTGTGAAAAGGTTCTGCTTAGTGTTGGCCCGAGACTCACACCCACGGAGACTGTGAATTATCAGAGATGGCAGCGCAGCTTTCACTTAGCAACTATCACCCACATTCCTCAGCCTCCCTCCAAAGACCTGCAGCAGTCCCCCACCCAGGTTCAGGGTGGGGGGGGGCGCGAGGACCAGCTGACAAGTAGCAAGTGAGGGGGTGGGTCGATGACTTTATCTTTTTATCTTACAACCTTGTTATATTAACATGGTACAATCAGAACATAGTGTAATCTCAGTAAATGCTGAATCTTAATTAGAATCAAAGAGTCAAGGGTTTTTGACGCAGAAAAAATGACATATAGGTTCAATTCAAAGTAGAAATCTAGAGACAACTCTGCTACTGCCAAAGAACTCAAATATTTCTAAGACTGTCACATCTTTCCCTCTTGTATGAAACGTGCAGTTTTTACAATGAAGATGGCCCATATACCAGGACCTACCCAGAAATTCTGTCTAATTCTTGTAATAGTTGGTTCCTCATTTCAGTCAGAAAAGAAAACTTCATGTTTTTTAATGTTAAATGGACGTTTTGCTGACTGAAACCAAACACACCACTCGCAGATCTGATTAGCAGTAGCTAGCTAGGCAGCTAATTACGCTAACATTTGTTTCTAGAGATGAATGAGAATAAAATCTAGATAGCGTTTGCATGTTTCCAGCAAACTGTTGAACACTAACGCTAGAAAGGGCTTAAAAATCTGCCTTTATGGCTATATGGACAATGTTGCTTTAGTTTTTTTTTGCTTAAAGTGCTGAAAATGCAGACAATCGCCTGTCAAAGACACACATTTAACTCATTCTAGGGGTACCATAAGAAAATATATAAAAGAAAAGTATTAAAGGATGAGAATGACCTGGTGTGTAGGGCAAACATACGGCTTTTTCATGATGCTGGAGTCTTTAAGTCCCCACTTTGTTGGAACAACACATTGTTCAACAACACTGTGTCTTTCTCAGTCAGATTCTCTTTTGTGGCTCGCTTGTTAGTTCAGCTCCAGAGTTAAAGGGGTTCTTCCTGGTTCTGGAAGTTTTTCCCCTGCAATCCTGCTGACAAACCCTCAATCCTTTTCAAACAAGACCTACTGTGCCAATGAACCAGTCAAGAAATCAAAAACTTGACAGGCTTTCTGTGCTTGGTTACAGTTGCTGTGCTTTGATTGGCCATTGCTGTTTCAAGGACGGTTTCAGAACACTGTTGAGCTTCACTTCAGATTGTTCATGGCTGTCTCAGACTACTGCAGTCACTTTAATCCACTGAGAACAATATTTCAGTGGGAACATGGGAAAAACCATTTCAGCCGACAAAAAACTGGAGAACAAGACACTGAATTTATACGACCATTTCCCAAAAGGGAGCAATGACTGATGGGATATTGTTGTTGAACCGGAGCCAAAAAGAGTGCAAGTCAGAGCTCATCGGCCTTTGAGGAACATCTGGAACTCTTTAGAGCATCTGTGTTTGATCAGGCTCTGTAAAACACACTCGAGAACCCCAAACACAACGACTGGTGCTTTACACATGAGAGTCTCAGACACACGTTGTCCGATATCTTTCCTTAAGAGTGTCACTTATTTATTTGAATACCTTTCATTTCATATACGTTCCTTCCGCCTTGTCCCAGTCTGCGTGGTGCTCACTGTCACTTTGATCCTTTGTTTAATAGTCAGCTTTTGTGTGTGCATGTGTGTGTGTGTGCAGTGCCGGGCGGCTGCTAGGTTTGTGTACTCAGCCTGGGCCTCATGTCTACACACAGCTCGCACTGCTCTTATCTGAAATGACCAGAACCCCATCAACAGATAAAGAGTCAAAGCCCCGCCTGCTCGCTCAGCTCGGGTGGTCTACACCCTTTCGACACTGTAGCTAACTGAAATACTCTACGAGACGTCTGTGTCTACAATGGAAAAACACTTAAATTAATCTTTTAAAGCTGCAGACAAAGAAGATTTTGGTGCACGACCCACTGTACGGTCTTGTCACTTCTGTAATATGTGATGAACAGCAGGGCAGAGTTTTGTACTTTCTCAGGAAATCATTTTCCAGGACATTTCCAGGACAACATCCATCAAACTGTAAAAAGATATTCTTAGTTTCTGAAGACATAAGACCTTTTTGAGCAGAGTTTTACAGAGCAATAAAAAGCATTTGTAACACTTATCCGTTCAAAGCCTAAGCCTGACTCTGAATACGTTGGTATGGGTAAAACCTTATTCTGCATTTGCTACCCATCCCTTCACCGGCTCCTTGTCAGCTGGTCCCAACACTGCATACCCTCTGACACTGGTTTGGAGATGGATAAAATGCATATTAATCAACATTTCTGTAAATATGCCAGAGTTAGCCAAAAGGCTAGTTTCATCTGTAGTCCCTGGCGGGTTTTTAAATAAGGCTCCCTTATTTTCATAAATCTGTAATAGAAGGGGCTGATATAAAGCAGCATCATTGAAATAAAACAAAGTATTGTGATGTGAAGGGATTCACTTCGATTTGATACTACTGTATTGTTTGGTTTCATTTATTTTTCTCTTTAAAGCTATTGCAATACTTTCTTTTATTCACTATTAAATTGTAAATGCAGATAGTTTGTGGATTCCTCTCGTGGATATTTACATTCACAGATTTGTCGCTCTAAACAGAACCGGGTACCGTTTGAATCTCAGGAGTTTAGATGCAAAATGTTCCTTATGTTTCTGAATGCAAAACTTGTGATCTCAAAATGGTCATTTACAGGTGAGCCAGTAGCCTAGTGGTTAGTGCACGCATCCCATGAATGGAGGCCATAGCCATCCAAGCCGGGCATCCGGGTTTCAACTCAGACCTGAGGCTCCTTTCCCGCATCCCGTCATTCCCAATTCTCTCTCTCTCTCCCCGATTTCCAACTCTGTCCACTGTCCTATCACTAAAATAAAGGCATAAAAAAAGCCCAAAAATAAAAAAAAAATTCATTTACAAAAGAGAGATCAAGTGATTTTTACTATATCCACTAAACATATACAGTCTTTGCTAAGTTAGTGTTTTATTCATTTAATTAATTTGGGGAATTTCTGTAAGGCAGCTCAGACAGAGAGTATTTATTGAGCATTTTACAGGAAAGAAAGAGTGTTGTATACATAATTTGTACAGAGATGTTTCTGATTAGAAGTTCATAAAACATCTAAATGAAGTCATTTATCAGATGCAGTTTACTGTAGACTGCATTAGCAGCTGGACACTCAAGCATTTGATACAGGAAGTGATGTTTTTGTTGTGGTCCCAGATATAAAATATGAGTCTAAAGCTTGTGATTACATAGATAAATCACTAAAGAAAAGAATGTGGGAAGCTTATATTATTTTGAAAACAGGAAATGTGTGACAACTGGTTGTAATTCATTTAAGTGAAATTTGTTCAAAAAGCCTGACAACATATTTAATAGCAACAAATGTATGTTCAAACTAAAACTCCACATTCAGGTTCATGCACTGAAACACGACTTGACACACTACATGAATAATGAACAGCATTGTCTTTGCTTGCAATGTAAAGCCAGTCCTCGTGATTCACACTGACCATGTTCAAACTCTTTTTTTCATCAGCCTTGTTTCTGTAAACATGGACAGTGACATGCTGGGGGTCCTAACACTGAAAACCGACACTACACACACTTCTCTTGCCAACCATGTGGGTGTGACTTCTGTGGAGACTGTGACTATTAAAGTTTTCTGGCAACGGAGAACAGTGCAAAGTGTTATTTTTATTTCAAGAACAACAAAATCTGCACAAAAAGATGGGAGCTTTGGAGAATCAAATCCTTTTTTTCCCTCAACTTCTCCTGGAAGGCATTGGACCCCGACAGGGACAGACAACAAGTTCAAGGATTACCGCAGTGATTACACAAAAAGCCTATTAGATGAGCTTACATTAGAGGTCAGTAACAGACGGACAATCAAAACTGCAGAGAGGATCATCGACACCAACCTGCCCTCCATCCAGGACTTACAGTATGTTGGTCCAGGATCAGGTAACAGGCAGGTAAAATCGCTGCAGAACTCCCAAGAGAACTCCTCCTCTTGGGTAGGCGTCGCAGAGCACTGTACGCCAAAACATCCAGACACAAAAACAGTTTCTTGCCTCAGGCTGTCCATTGGATGAACACGAAACAGTCACAGTCAGAACAACCACTGTGTAATCACCCTGTGCCAACACCAACTGTGCCTGTATATAAGATTATTGATCTTCATTTATTTTATGGACACACATTAAATCAGTCGCTGTCGCTCACCACTCGTAATATAGGTACTTCTATTCGAGAATTATGTCTGATAAAAAGAGCATCTGATTTTCTTCTCGTGCACTGGCTCTACTGTTTAACTTAGCTGAACAGCCAATCAGAGAGATTCCTCTCACCAACCGCGCCAGCGACTGCCGACGCCGATTCAACATGTGGAATCGGCCAAAAAAAGGCCAACTGGGGCCGACAGGTAGTGACGGAGCTGGACACACCGCAAAAACTAGGGTGATGACCGCTCACCGACGGTCTCCTTGGTGTGTGAGGGCCTTTAGATGAATCGGATTCTAATTCTGATGTAAAGGCAATGCAACTAGCAATACAACCGATAATCCCAAATGACTAAACCCATGTTATATATATTTTTTAGTTGAGTACTTACATCACCTCAAATATTTCCAAAAGTTATCAAAGCCAGAGAAATCCGTAATTTTATAGTTGTAACGGGACGTGTCTTGTAGTCCTGCTTCTAGATTAGCCAGAAGTTACTTGGAGTCAGCTTTTCCGATATGGCAACTGCTATCGTTCTTTAAAAATTGTGTATCTTCAAGGCCCTAAAAAGTACTCCTGCAGTGTCTTCAGATTACTGGGGCAACAAACATGCACAGTCATAGAGAGCAAACTTGAGAAGAGCTCTTCTGAACCAGACGACTGTCAAACAACATCCTGTGTGCATCCCTCCCTCTCGACTCCCCACCACCTCCACCCGTGTGACCTCTCCTCTGTCATCACTGTGTTTAATTATGGACTCTCATTT
The DNA here is from genome assembly GCA_020745685.1 of Tautogolabrus adspersus. Classification (NCBI taxonomy): domain Eukaryota; kingdom Metazoa; phylum Chordata; class Actinopteri; order Labriformes; family Labridae; genus Tautogolabrus; species Tautogolabrus adspersus. The sequence goes on along the minus strand of CM036547.1, from coordinate 21,124,772 downwards.
TGACAGCGGGGGGCAGGAAAACAAAGCACAAAACCCATCCTAGCAGGCCAAAAAGCAGTGTTTCTAGAAAGCTTGGACCCACCACCCAACCCCCGCCCTCTCCAGCTTTCACATTCTCAGAAGGAGAAGTGAACAGCAGAAATCAATTCTGACCTGATTTTTTCTTCTCTCCTCTCTTCACTTGAAGCAACGGTTACCAAACTGTACACACACACACACACACACACACACACACACACACACACACACACGCACACGCACACGCACACGCACACGCACACGCACACACACACACACACACACAAGCACAAACACACACCAGCAGGATGAACTGGGTCTTGGTAGCTTGAGTCGTAGTTGTTTCCATGGCAACCGCTGGACTGACTTGAACACAAGCACTGAGGGGAGACACTTAGCGATGCTGTTTATTCCCTATCATTCTCAGAAGTGATGCTAAACTGATAACTCATTTCCCCCAGCATTCTTATTGGTGCAAAGATTGGCTGATTGGAGGTGGTGGCATATGTGTGTATGAGAAATGCTTAACAGCATTCATCATCGTGTGCGTGTGCGTGTGTGTGTGTGTGTGTGTGTGTGTGTGTGTATGAATTCCAGTTTTACTCACATAAGTACAAACAGACAGTTGTCCACTGAAATGTATGCAACATCGGAACACATCACATTATGTTACAAGAACGCTTCAATTATGACGCACTGCAACATACGAGGATCCTTTGAGAGAGCTGTTTGTGAGCAACGTGTACGTGTGACAGGTATCCTAGTTAAAATGCTGCTGCCGCGTTAAACACACAAATTATTTATTAAGGAGGCCAATGAAGGACTGCTGGGGAGAATATCGGATTCTACGATCACGCCTCCTCCTCCTCCACCTCATACAGGGTGTCTTATTCAGTAGCTGTAGCCATGCACAGGTGATTGTAACAGGCTGATTCTACTTCCACCAGGATCCAAGCTACCCGTCTCAATGTGTGATGCACAAACAAGGTTATTCCAGCACTGGGAGGCTGCTGTGAAACAGCTGAACAGCTGATCCACTTGATACAGCATGAGATTAACAATGACTAAGTCTAAGATCAATTTATTCTTTGTAAAACATCCCAGAAATGTTGAAATTGAGCGACAGCCATTTGGGAAGTCGGATGTGAGACCACAGTGGACATGTCTCTTATCTTATCTGCTGAACAAAAAAACACCAAAACACATAGTGAGGCTCAACAAGGAGACCACTGAACGCATTGAGCCAGAGTCCACAAAGAGGCCTGATTTGCCCTCTGTGTTGAATTAATGGGCTTTTAAGGGGCTTAACCCATTATCTCTGCTGTGGTCAGAAGATCACACATCCATCCCAAAATGCATTACACTTCATTTACAAAAAAGAAAAGACAAGAAACCGCTGTTGTGTCTGTGATTATACAGTATTAGCCTCCACAGCAGTGTAATGTTTCAGGGTATGAAATCGCAGCTTGTGTGTATGCAGAGAAAACGGGGTTGGAATGACCTGCCTGTTGCTCTGACGCAGGGTCTGATAACACTGTTCCATGTGACGCAACAGTTAGCAGAAACGCCGAGGGCTGAGTATTTTTAGGAACAAGTCTTTGACCTCTCTCAGCACTGTCAATAATATTCATACACAACAATACTGGACAACAATGCTAGCCATAGTCAGGAGGGGCAGGAAGCAAATAGCCCTCATGTAAAGATTGTACAAGTAGTAGTATTAGTATTTTTTGAATAATTCCTTCCACACATTACAGGCAAAACCAACTTTGTTTCCCCTTTGTCTATCCCTTCGTACTTAGCATTTTAATTCATTAACTGTTGGAAGATTTTTCTAATCTTTATTTTTAGTATCGATTTAAAAAAAAAAAATTGTTTTGTGTCACTGTTCTGAGGAGGGGTTGGGCATGACAGGCAACAATGCATAACAGAATTTCAAGAAAAGGAAAATGTGAATAGAAAGGGAAAATGTTTGTTTAATCTTCACCCATTAACAAAGAAATTCCAAAGATTTAAATCAACAAACATGGATCAATATGTGTTCAAAATGTCCCAGCAGAGTGCCAGCTCGATGGTGCTTTTTCTTTGTATTTAATCCACAACAGTACATGTCAGTATTAGCAAGTATGCTTACTGACACCAACACAAACACCTGCGCAGCACAATAGTTTGGAGATACATTCAACAGAAGTGACTGTGACAGCCTGAACAAAGCGAGGGAAGACATGAGTGTTGGTGTGTGCCTGGGTGGGACAGCACATGAGTATGTACTGTACCGATACGGCTAATTGATTTCAGCTGAGAAGTCTGAGGATCACAGACATGGCGCCACAAAAGGAAAAGAAGCACAGAAAGTGAAGCTTACATGTAGCAGTAAGTCTATATTACACACGCTTAAATCACAGCTTTAAGCGTCAGTGTTTGTTTTGACAACAGTCCTGCATGTAACAAGGCGGTTCAAACTACTTTACGCTATAGTTTATGGTGTGACTGTGTGCAGAAAGACTCTCAAAATGAAGCTAAAGAACAGACACTTGGGTTTACTGTACACAGCTGTTAAAACACACATACCAACCAACGGCAAGCAATAGAGCTTAAGACACAACCACATGGTTCTCGTGTGCTTTGTAAGATTTGAAGGGATTAGGAGCCATGAATTTAAAGAGACAATCATGAAATATTTCATCAAGATGTCTGTAAGAGCCTCCTTTTCGCTGATTTATTGACACATTCTGTTAGCGGCTACAGTCAGAGAATAAAATGAGAAGAAATCTGAAGAAATATTTATATAACTTAAACTGATAACACTCACTCTCATGTACAACAATACAGTAGTCGCTTGAACAAAAGTGGTTTTACTGTGGCATATTTTTGTGAGGAGATTTGATTACATCTTTAAATAGACTTTAATCTGGGGCACCGGTAGCTTGATGGTTAGTGCACAAGCCCCATGTACAGAGGCCAAAGTCCTCCACGCGGGCAGCCCGGGGTTCGATTACAATCCTTTTCCGCATGTCGTTGCCCTCTCTCTCTCTCTTCCCAATTTCTGACTCTATCCAGTCCTTTCTCTAAATAAAGGCAATACAAGTCCCAAAAAAAAGCCTTTAAACTTTTTATAAATTCTAACATTTTTCCTTGAACAATCAAAGGTTTTGGGATTCCTAAAATAACATCCCTATGATGACATGGTTAACTCATTTCTGAGGACTTACAGTATGACTACGTAACTGTCATCAAATGGGATGTTCAACTGTTTGCTGCATAACTGCTCAAAGTGACTTTGACCTTTTTCCAAGAGAGCACAAGTCGAACCATTTAAAAGAGCTCACAGAAATACACAGATAAACTTTTACATGAACAGTACAGTAAACAGGCCGTCATTGATCTGAATCCATGAATCTGCCATATTCACATCTGGTTGAGTAAAAATCTTTGTTTTTTTGGGGTCGTGATTCTGTTTGTTTTTTTCCTACAAACTTTCTTCTGCCTCTCTCCTGGTCTAGAATTTTGAAGGCTGCCTTGGAAATTATAAAAGGAAGTTTTTGCAGCATTTTGGTGCAAATTCAGGAGGCTCCTGTTGCTTCACAGCATTGATCCAAAAAGCAAGCTCAAATCCATGAGAAGTAGAAAAATGTATAACTTATAACCTGTTAATACTAGAAAATGTAATAATAAGCACCTTTAAACAAAAACGATTTCCAAAGAACATAGGGGAAATGTCATATTTACAGACTAACTAAAAAATAGACAAAATACAAGAGAGAAATAAATTTTAAAAAAAAAGGTTTTAAAAATATAAAGTTGTAAAGAAGAGATCTCAAGTCCAAAGAGAACCATTCCAAAGTTTTTAAGCTACAACCTCAAAAGTTTAGCGTCTAGAATCGCAGTCCATGCAAACAGAACTGTCTACATATAAAATGTATTTAAAAGGACTCTGTGCATGATCCCAACATCTCACGCCTTTACACTGAACCTGTTTATGATCTTTGAGGGTCAAATAAATAGGAAAATACAAGATTTTTGGAAAAGGGTTTAGCTGATCGGTGATTTGACTCTGCAACCACTTATGCCTAGCTTGTGAAACATACGACTATCACAAACATGATTTACATCATGGATGGAAGTAGATCAGCTTCTTTTACATTTTCCAGGAATCAACATCTTAACTACACTAACAATAAAAGGAGAGGAGCCCAAGATAAAAGAAACATGCAGAATCTACAGTAGTTACTGTCACATTCAACAGTAGACTCAACCGTACAGATTTAAATCTGCAGCACAAAGAAAAAGAGGATCTGCAGCAATTAACACTCACAACTTTATCACCTTCTGCACCCATCAACACCAACAGAAACCCCCCCAGGAGGTTAATGAGTTATTGGAGAAAGAGGAAATACTTGCACATAAGCATGTGGCAGTGATTGATGAAGCTGTTTCACTGTGTCACATAGTACACAAAACGATCTCAGGAATAAAAAGCGGTGCAGGGCTGCAGCTATCTCATGACATTCATTCCTTAACGATGGCAAACAATGTTGGAGCCTGTGATGGATTGCACTACGGTGTATCATGCATGATGCTAGCACTTTACTGAGTTCCCACGAATCCCTAAACCTAGTCCTGTACTAATTATGTTAAAAAATAATCACAATATTACAACCAAGTGTTTTGTATTGAAGCCACCTTTTTCAAGGAGGTTCTGAGATTTTTCTACAAACTGCACTTTAAATGTGAAGGAATAAAGTATGTTACTGCATGCATACCTACAGAAACAGCAGGAACATTTCACTGACCATCAGTGATTCATTATTCAGTCATATATCCCCCTATTGTTACATGGCCTTTGCAGTAATGGCCTTCTTTTTATATCACTTTTCCTCGAGGTCATGACAGCTAACAATCCACTATGGCAGTGCAGAAAGCAAGCAGCTACCATACTGTCCCCAACCACCACCACGACCCACCCCCTGTCCTCAACCCTGTCACCCCACCCTGGGAGAAAAGTACAAAGCGTCCCTTGTGTGAGAGCACAGAGACCTAAATGAGATACTGCTTTATATCATAGTATTCTCCAACTGTCACACACACAGCGTTGTCCGGCCTAGGCAGTTCAGGCGGCCAGCTGACCTTCAGCCCTTGGTCCTTTGCACATGACGCACAATCAACACACTGTAAAGCAAGACTCATGTGCACCAAAGTACATGAATAAGGATAGATAAAATACTCTTCATTGGCTCTGATGCAAGTTCACACAGTAATAACACTATGCAATCATAAACATCATGGTAAAAGAGACATTTTAAAAGCCTCCAAAACTAAATAATGACCTGTCAAGTCTGGTCAAATTACAGGAATAACTCATCACTTTACAAACACGCAAATACGGTATTTAGTTTGGTAGGATTTAAAGGCAAAACAAGTACAATTTGTAAGTTGAATTTGGTAAATAAATTAGTCAAGGTTTGCCACTCCTCCCTGGCTCAACAAGACCAGCATCTTCCTCTGAGATGTGTGCCTATGATCACAGTAGACCCATGTTGTTAATGGTTGAGGGCTTAAAAAAAAAAAAACCACTGCCCACATTTTTTTCAACAACATTTTGAACACAAGCAGTTGGTCTCCACAGATTCAGACATAATCGCACTCTTCGATTTGGACATAAAAGATGATTGACGGAGATGATGATTCATTGTTTCGTTTTTAGAAACCCCGTTATTTTCTGCACTAGTCAATATTTCTAAATTCACTATTATAATAAAAGGACATTATACTGTAGATGTTAGGTAGTGCTCACAGAGAGTCACTGTATCATCTGACTCGACTTATCCTCTCAGCTGAGAGGCAACTTTAGCATCTTTCATCTAATTGTTTTGGTTCTGTTTCACAGCTCTCACTGATCTCTGTCAAGGTAGCTTGCAGCTCTGTTCAGCTTGAAAGCTGTGACAAACCAGTTCCAGGCTCAGAAATTGATGTTGACCATATAAGACTAAAAAGGAGGAGTGTGAGTATACAACTCAAACTAACAGGTTAACAGAAGGATGACTCTAAATGAATGCCAATGTTGCTCTTCCTGCTGGATGTAAAACAGATGGACTATATTTGCTTAGTTAAATGTTTTCTTGCTTTCTTTTATCTTTACAGCTTAGCAAGGGCTAGACATACCTATGATAGACCTATGTTAGCGAGTGGCAGGCAGATTAATCATTTCAATGAAACTGCTACTTCAACTTTCACGAAAACCTTAAAGCTTCAACAACAGGTCAAGATCTACCTAGCCCCCCAAAAGGGTCTGCGAGTTAGAGGTTAAACCCATAACATTTAAAGAGCACACTGACTCAGTCATATTCTGCCCGAAAAACAAGTAACAAAAACTGAACCAATGTAGAACTTTCATTATTAACAATTCTCTGTTCACCTTCAGTTCAATCATTAACAAAGAGTCATGCAGTCATGTCAGGCGTCTCTTACCTGCTTCCAGAGGAACTCGTCTTCCTGGTTGATTTGCCAGGTGATGACCACATGTATGATGGACAGCACAGCTCCACTCAGCACTGCCGCTCTCATCCTTACAGGCAGCAGAGTGTAGATGATGTAGATGAAGAACACAGACCACCAGATGCCCTCTGAAGCACTCCTGGGTGCCACCATGAGCACCCCGAACACCTGTACTGACACCAAGACTCCTATCACCAGGTAACTGACCATCCACATGTAGTCCTGGTGGAAGCCATTACGGTTGCACACTACCATAAGAGCCATGAACAAGGCCATCGCCACCGACAGGGCCGAGGAATAGGCGACTTGAGGGGGGGCGTGGACACAGTGGAAGGTCAGCATGATGCCGCACACGATCACAAGTACCCCCATGAGCATTGTCAAGGAGCTCTGGTTCAGTCGAAAGAAGTAACGCTGGTATAGGCGCTCCAGTTTTCGGGACTGGAATTTTTTCGACTGGAACACCCGCACCACCCTGAGCCAGCAGTCTGCAGCTGTCACCACACCTGCCGCACCATTGGGACCCTCATCACCAACATCTCCACTTCCTCCGTTACATCCACCTTTCCTCCCTTTCAACTCCCCGTCCTCAAAGCCCAAGTCGACCGACTTCAGGCCCACCCCTTCCCCTCCCCTTTTGCCGTAGTGGTCCTCCTGCCAACCGCAACGGACACCAAAGTTTCCCCCGCCTCCCATGGCCCCCGCCACCCCTCCGCGGTGGTGCTGATGGAGGGGGGCTCCAGAAGGGGGCTCCATAACATCTGGGTCCCGCAGACAGCTCATGTAACGCGGGTTGCAAAGAGATGAGCCTCCCTTCCGTTTGGACTTCTTGCCATTGCGCTCCCCCCACGCAGTCTTGCGGTCGTCCACTCTAGCAACTAGGAAACCACTGAACCAGGACATTCTGTATGAGAAGAGAGAGAACATTAAGTACAAAGACAAGTCAATGCTGGATAGAAGCTAAAGAAAAGATACCAAGTGAAGAAAACAAACCTCCTTGCATATTTACCTGTTGGGGTTCTGGTACATGTCCCAGCCCTTTCCTTTGCAGCCGGTTCACTCATTTATCCCTGTGGACAAATTTTTGAAGAAGTGCTGAGGGATTTGTAGAGGCCACACTGCAGAGACGCAGGGTGTGGTCTGACTGGATTTGGTGAAGAGTCTCACCAGTTGCTTCACAAACCTCCTGACGTTTTCGTTAGAGCCAGTGAGCAGAGACCAAGGTTATTGAGGAGACCAATCTCTGCTGTGAGGACTCCACGGCTTCTGCTGGGTGTAAGGGAAATAAACAAACATTAACACAAACTGAACACAAAGTGATGTCAGGGTTCAGATATAAACAAAAAATGATCTTTAAAGAACAGGCATGGCTTATATTCTTGAAATTGTATTTTTAAAAACACTCTTCGACTAAATTGTCCATGAGAAGCCCATGAAACTCATTTCCTGGAGATTCAGAAACGCTTGAGATTTTGTCTCATGACTAAAACATAGAGGTTCATTGGAGAGGAGAGAGGAAGAAATCAATTCTAAACTATAAGGAAGGGGGGGGGGGGGGGCATGACCAAAATAGCTTGAAGGCTCGGTTTTTTAAGGTGAATCAGAACTTGCTCCCTTTGACCCCACTGCAAAAAAATGTACTCTAAACGCACAACAGCATTTTGGAGTCTTCTGGGCTGAAAATACAGAACAGACCCTTAAGGCTCTGTTTATTATCACAATCAAAGATAAAGCTGAGTAATAAATACAGATAAATGCCAACTAGACAACAGGTCACTGTCAAGACAAATACCAAGACAGTAATGAGACACATAGCATGAGAGGATCTGTGGGTCCTGAGGCACCAGAACAAAAGTTGTTTAGAAATAACTTGAAAAACAAGCTTCTTCCAGTTGATATTTAAAACGTATATCACAAACATTCATGACACTGTATTAGTTTGGTGTTGCTTCATGTGTAAACAAAAAAAATGCTTTTAGCCTAACAATATGAGAGAGAGTGTAACCGAGGTGTTAGACTATTTATAAATGTAGAAACATCAATGCCTGATTGTGCTGTGGTTCAGTAGTTCATTTGATATCTAATCTATCTCGCCTCTGTAATGTTTAAGGTTAGTATTGTCTTGTATGGACATTAGCTTCTGTTATCAGTTAAATGTATTCAGTCACAGTGGGCCACAGCAATGCCTGCTTGTAATAACACCATACTAGGAAATGATCACAATGTGTTCCACACAGTGAGGTGTGCAGATTTTATATTCTGGAAACAAGCTGTGGTATCAGCAGAGATGGAAGGTAACAAAAAAAACAAGTTGTTTGTTTCTACTCAATGAGAGTTTATATGTACAGTATGTGCACTTTTCTTGTATGTATGTATGTATACTGTATGTATGTGCATATCTGTATGAGACATCTGGTGAATGTAAAGTCTTAGTCCAACATAAAGAACTTGTAGCAAAATAGTAAAAAGTGCAACATCCCTGAAAGTGTTAGAATGATAAAAGTTAGGTAGTCTCCCTGATATGATGTGAGGGTCAGTTAGTTTTACACACACAGTCGGTAGAAATGTCCTTCAGAGAACTACTTTTTTGCTGCGTGTACATTTCAAAGCCTGCTTTTTTTGTAGTTTTACAAGACCATAAAGACCTATGCTTCTACCTAAAAAAAAGAGTGTGTACTTTTGCCACCCCTGGGTGTCAACTTAGTCATCTTTATCAGTAGATGACCTGAGTTGAGTTATCAGGAGAGAAAAAGTCAGTGCATTCATTCATTCCTGGAAAGAAAAAACTCTCCTTATAGTCCCTTTACACTTAAAGTGAGGATGTCTTTGACACTAATTCTAGGTTTATTCTAACCTGATCACAGAGTCTCATGTGTTTAAATATAAACCCTGCCGAATTCGGTAGTTGTAATAAAAGTAGGCCTACAGTATTGCAGTTTCCGCCTGATTGGATTTTAAAACGTCCACATATGGCTCTACCAGCTGATCTTACCAGGCTTCCAGACGCCCTGAGCTCTACACAGTGCAGGGAGACGCGCAAAAGCAACGCAGCCGCTTCTGCAGCCGCCGCCGCCTCCTCCTCCACCGGCATTTTCCCCATAGAGGCACGCTGTGTTGTTGAAGCAAAAATAGCATTTCCTCGCTATATCTTGCCTGCATGCGCCTTCTCTGGCACGTATCCGTCCGAGCCGTATCCCTCCTCCCTGGCAGCGGATCGACAAGATTCAAGGAGAACCAGCCCACCCTCTCTCCCTCTTCTCTCTCTCTCGCACACACCTCCCCTCTCTTCCCACCTCCAGCACCTCCTCCTCCCCGGCTGCGTCCCTCACTCCCCTGCACAAGGTCGACCAGCTTGTACCCATTTGCAAACGTCGCGGTGTTGCCAGTCGCTTGGTGTGAGTGTGTGCGCGCGTGTGTTTGCATGGTGCTTGGCTGTACTCCGGTTTCCCCCACTAGCGTTAGAAGAGGGGAGGGGAGGCAGAGAATGGAAGGCGGGGGTGACTGACTATTCCTGGGGGACATTTTCAACCGGACAGCCGCTACACTGGAGTAACATAGCCACGAACAGCGAGCATAAGAGTCTTTTATTTATGGGCTTGGTCCAGTATACAAGTCTGAAGCTGAGCATGCCTCTCTCCATTTCTCTCTGACTCTGCGTGTCTCTGTTGTCATCCAAATGTAAAATAGATCAAGCAATAAATGGAAATGAAGTTGACATTTTTGCATTACATTTTCATTTTTTTAATCATATGTGTTTAGCCTCTGCCTACCATCCGGTGAATAAATGCCATGCACGGGCAGGCAGGCCGTGTGTGAGGGCCCGCATTCAAACAGCGTAGGCTTCTTGTTACATAACACCATGGCCTATGTGACAACCATAGCGGGGACCATAAAACCATTCCGTTGCGTCCGACTGTCCGAGTTAAGATATGAATACGCCTCTGTCAGGGATTTTATTTAGTGCAAATGTCCTTCAGCCTGCAGTAAAGCAAAGGCTCGCAGGATTAGTGTATTGACATACACGAGTGTTTGGTAAATAAACAGATATAAACACGTTATTGCTGCTGCACATTCCTCAGCATCAGTCATTGGATGGAGGACTAAAGCAGTGAATAATACTGCTAAACTAATAATAAACAAACTCAATGTGTGCGTACAGGAGAAACTACGGTCTAAATGCAGGTGCTTACATTTAAATTCATGTTATCAGAATGATTTGACTCAATATGAGCATCAGATGCAGCCTCTGAATGTAGGCTTGTCTTATAACAGCCCTCAGTGGGCTGTCATAAGAAACATAAACATACTGGGCTGGAACTCATCTTCTGCTTTACCAACACATATTGTTATTGACCGCCAATGGAAATCAACTGACCGTGTATCCTTTGACACCAACACGACCAGTGTGAAGCGGAGGCCTGAACAGCAACTGTCGCCAGCTATGTCATTCACTCCTGCAGAAATGGTGTATAGGCTACTGACAGAAAAGTGGCAGAGGCGTCCACGGTTTAATGCAACAGCGTTTGACACGTTTGTGTGACAGGAGAACATATATTATATATGTCGGCCTGCAGAGTGCAGCGGCAGTGACGGTCAGAGAGACGGACTCACCGTGATCATCTTGTTTCTGCTCCCCGAAAGGACCGCAGCTGACAATCCGATTCGGCGTTGTGGTCGCTCGGAGCGGCCGGGGAGGAGGACCATTAGTAGCCTTGCTGACCGAGGATGGTCCGGTTAAATTGGTCACCCTGTGGTGGATCTCCTCCTGTCGTCTTCTCGCTCCACTCCCTTTCCTCTCCTCCCCCTGACCCTCTCGGCTCCAAGCACCACTGTAAAGACGAGGGACATAGAAAAATCACACTTCCGGTTTTTGTTTTCAGATTAAAAGCCCATTGGTGAAAGAAGCTTAGATACATAAAAAGCAGCAACACTCTATGTAGTTATACGTTTTCAAATGACACGCAAATAAATAGTAAAGAGCTTATAAAATATAGGCTGATGCTACAGCCAGCAATCAGCTTAGTTTAGCACAAAGACAGGAGACATCTTTCCACACTAAGAACCAAACTGGATGAAGAATTTTGTTTTTATACTGTATTCATTGATGGGTATACATTATGCAAGTGTTCCTGAAATAAATATTAGGCTGATATGGGGATTGATTGAGAAGTGAGAGATTTGTCTTTAAATCACAGTTATCTGACTAAACTGAGAACATAGGTTTACTCTTCACAGCCATGTCATTCAAATGTAGCCTATTATTGTAAATTTATATGGACGCCAGTCTGTATTTAATCAAACGATTTTATCCCTATTATTACTGCAATGCTTGTAAAGCTGTACATCAAATCTCCCTAATTATTATTTTATTTTTAAGATCAACCTCCACTTAGTTCCGGTCTTATGCTATCTAACTTCGGGTGCTTTGACGCAGCTCTCCTCGGCCCAGGCGCGCCGTTGCTCACACCACTCTCTCAATTCCACTTTTAGTAACTCGGTGCTCCCTCTAGAGGTGAAGCTGTGTCTGCGGAGACCCCGGTCGGTCAAACCACCAGCTGTGATCTTCAACATGCTCCCTGAAGGAAAAAGAAGAAGAAGGAAAAAGCACAGAGATGTGGAGGGGAGTGAAGTCAGATATTACAGAACTGAGTAGGCTATTTCACAGGATGAGGCCGATATAGGCCTATACTGTAAATGTGATCAGCTGATTGGATGTTGTATGCAGTGGTGGAAAGTTAATTAAATGCAATTCAGGAGAATTTTGTACTTGACAAGTAGCCTACAAAAGACAATAAAGCACATTCTTAAAATGAGAGTTTATAATTATTGTCAGAGAGTAAAATGAATTTTTATTCACCTTAATTCATATGACAAGAAAAAAAAGTCAAAAAAACAACATGTGATGAACATAAAGAAAAAAAATTCAACCAGTGGCTCTTAAAAAATTAGGATGGTTTACTTTGAATCAACCTTTTAAGGTGCAGATAGGTACAATTATCTAATATTTGACCAATAATTCATACATGTAATTTAGCAGAACTTTGTTCAATACATCTTCCCTCTCTCATCTAAAACCTATGACTCCCTCAGATTATTCTTGTTACCTTTTGGATGGGCCCTACACTCCCTTTGGGATACATTGGACTTAACATTAAAAAAGTATCAAGTAATTGTTACGTGGCAGGCGGCCTGAGATCTCACTCCTTTTTTGATTTGTTCCCCTGTAGGTCAATCACCTAATAAACTTCACCTGTGTCAGCCAGCCACTGGATGATCAGCAGCTCAGAGGCTCCATAAAAGGAGATACCAGCTGTGCAGTGAACGCTCTCTGCCAGTCTTGCTGTTGATTATTGTGTCGAAATGTTTGTGGTGAGGTTGGACTAGGTAATACATTTTATGCATACAATTAGTTGACTTTGTTAGAAACACTAGGTAAGTGTGGTTTGTGCAACTTATGTATGTTTCTCTCTTGAGTATTTCTAGAGAAGTAAGGTTTTTGTTCGGATTTCTTTTTCATCAGATTAGAGACTAGTTGGGTCCTGTTTTGTTGAGTTTATTTATCTGGCACAACCACTTTGTCCAATACTCACCCACACTTTGTTCATTTGATTCAGTTTTTGTCGTTGTAAAATAAACCTTGTCTTTATGATTGCAACTATTCTTTGGCGTTGTTAGTTTCTGTGGTTGTCTGTTACTACTCTGCCGGTACCAGGGATGTAAAATAATCAACAAAGTAAACCAAGCTCCAACTTGACCTGCTACAACAGTAAATGATGATCACACATCAATGTGGAAATACTATAATATTATGGACCAGAGGAAGAGGTTTAGAGAGTATTTAAAAAATCTAGATTTAGAACGTTTTTAAAAAAGTAAATACCAACAAACTTTATATACAATGATTTTTTTGGAATTGAACCATGCTCACAGTGTCTGCTTTCCAAGAAATACCTACTGATTTATTATCAGTGTCTAATCTAAATGAGATATAGCATGAATGTGTTTACACTAGGGCAGGCAGTAAGGGCCTTGTTATAGTGTTAAACAAACACAAAAAACAGCATACAAGCGGAACTTCCAAAAATAGATTGTATGCAATATAGGCTACTGTCAAACTTTACGAGTGAGGAGTCTGCTTAGGTGTCTTTTGAGTGTAGAAGCGTAAGTCAAGTTTTACACATTGGTTTGAAGTAGCCTATATGAGAAGTGGGAGCAACATCTTTCCAAAGGGAAGCCAGTACCTACTGTTGTAGCTTCACTTTTTCAAACAACCAGCAGGGGGGAATGCACTATATGTAATAGTTAAACGGACACTATGTTAGTTTCAAGTCATTCAATACAGCATGACATTCAAGGTTGTAAAAAAAAAAAAAAAAACGGTGCTTTCCCTTTAGGCAGGGGAAAGGTGAACAACGTGGGGAAGGCAGCCAAGGGACTGTTAAGATGGGCTGGACTGTTCGGATAAGAAGTTGTATTATTGCCTGCTTGACCATTCAGGGGTTTGTTTGTTTGTATGTTTATTAAGATCCACATTAACTTCTGTGTTAAACAGCAGCTACTCTTCCTGGAGTCTCCATATCTTCATTGACAAGAGATTTCATTAGTTAGATTACATAAAAACACATCCATGACATTCATACTCACAGTACAGCAAAACACATGACATAAGCAATACAACACACAATGCAAACTCAAAAACAGTGTTATACAAACAGTAGCTCTATATAAATGTTTTTCAATTCAATAGTTAAGAAAAGAAAAAGAAGTACCTGGCAACTACATCACAAGAAAAAATTACTTTACTATTTATTGCGTGAATAAATACAATCATAACTTTTTGTAAAATAAAACAATCTTGTTTTACTTTCTGAAATCAGAAAACTTGGTAGCCTAGCACCTTTCAGCAACAATAATTCACACAAGACATATACACAAAAGAAACCTCGCTAAAACAACCATTAACAATCACAGAGAATATAAAATGTGAAAATGTTTTTTTAAAGATAAAAAAACAACAGAAATATGACATTAAGCAAAAATAAGACATTAAAATACAAAATATTTAAATAACCTGTAAATGTACATGTCCATAAAATTAGAAAAAAATGATATGCCACCATGAACATAACCACTCTGGCAAGTAGGGTGACAACCTAGAGTGTGTCCTAAAGTGTTGGAGACTGAAGGAACATTACAGCACATCATTTCAGAAGATAGTTTGAAAGGAAAAATAACCTAAACACTGTAGCTGCAAAGCATAATTAAAAATATTGCATCATCTCCCATGCATTAAAATGTGTATATATTTATTGTTGAGCTAAGATTTTTGTATTCTTACCTTTATTAGCGTGGAGTCAGGTAATCACAAGGGGATTGGCAAATGGGTAAACAAAGATGTCAGCAATGTCTGTGGCATAATGTTTTATTTTGCCTTGGTCTATTAGCTCTCTACGATGAATACATAGTTTTACACAAATGTGTTGGGTGATTTTTGGAGTTGTGAACATTAAATAAATAAAATCAAAGACGAGAAATTGTTTGAGGAAAGGTTTGTTGCTTACCTATTGGATGTAGGCCTACCACAGACGAAGTTAGGCTACAGCTAACATTGGATTATTGACTGAGTGGCACTTCAAGTTGTGGCAGAGTTTACAAGTTGTCTAACAAGGCCATTTTAGGAGTTGGTGCAGGAAGTTCAATAATGTCGCTTCTTGCTGTAAATATTAAATCGTCCTGCTTAGTAGGCTACTACTAATTAGAGTAGAGCTTTGTCAGTACAAGCTAGTGTCCACTAGGGGCAGTCATGCCCTATTTCGCTGTTATGCTAATGTAAGTGAAATATTCAGTTGTTTAGCGTTACTTGGCTAACATTTCTTTCAACTGACAGGTACGTCGTATTTCTTGACACCTGATGAATGTAAGTTTAATATTTATTCTACTTTTAGCGAATACGATTTCATTAAACTGTCGACCAAATATAGGGCTCTTCATCTAGCTAGATATCATTTTCGTAAACAGAAAGCTAACGTTAGCTAAAAACTTTCTGTTAGCAGTGAGGTGACGAGGTGCTGCGCAGGTGCTGATCTGATGAGGTGCTGCGCAGGTGCTGATCTGATGAGGTGCTGCGCAGGTGCTGATCTGATGAGGTGCTGCGCAGGTGCTGATCTGATGAGGTGCTGCGCAGGTGCTGATCTGATGAGGTGCGTCACCGTTTAGGCCGAAAGCAGGTAACTGCAGCTTCAGTGTTACATTGGCCAAAACATGCAACAACATTGGGCTGAACAATAAATACAAGGGAGTGGTACAAAAACTAGCTGGAGAACTAATTAAAATACCTCAAAAATATCTGCTTCAATTTCTTGACACTTTCTTGCAGGCCTACTTTTTACTGAACTTTATTGTCAAATATAAAAAATCCCGTATTTTGTAATGATGTCGTGTTCTTTTCTAGTATTTATTACTTTAAACATTCAAATGTTGCCTAATAATTCTTACTACTGTACACAAGTAATAGTTTGAATAACTGAATTACTTTAAAATTTAAAAAAAAGTTCAAATGAAAAAAAACGAGAGAAAAAACCATTCAAGATTGTATATAGGTACAGTAGCCCAATCTAGTCATGCAAATTGAATTTGAAAATGTTGTTATTAATTGTAAATAATCCCCCCCCCCCCCCATGTAATGAATTCAGAGATCCACTCTGACACAATTGTTGCCCAAGGTTTACTGTTGTAAATGTCGATTACAAATCAGACATTATCTAAAGACAAGATGAAACAGTGTTTCTTTGAAGCAACACACCTCTGAATGAAAGAAAAGTTAAACTGTGTACGTGTATTAGAGTATTAATTGATTTTACGCCGGCTAAGCCAACCCTGACACCCCCGGCAGAGACATTCAGTTAGTATGGACCTCGAGCGATGACGCTCCAGTCCTTACGGTTGAATTTAGCTCCCGTATTTTTCCTGCTCGCTTTACCTTACAATTTCCCCTCGATATAACATTTGTTTTCTTATCAAGGAGCAAAACTTAGCCTCACTATTAGCTGAGCTGAGGTGTTAATATACGCGTTTTTCTCCCCCATTATATGTTCGCTCCCGCATGCCGCTGCCCCCGCTGTCTTTTACTGCATATAGCTAGATGTATTCTGTGTCCCTTGTTTCCTCCAGTAACCCATGTCTGTGTGCATCCCGCCTCCCTGCGCTCTCAATAGATGGTGCAAGTCAAAATGTCCAAATCGCCCGTAGACCCACTGTCTGCTGTGGAAACAGGCTCTCAATCGCACTACTTCCAGGTAAACCCACACACCTTTATTCACAGCATTAGCTGTTATCATGTCAACATGAGTGAAGAACGGTGGAGAAAATCGGTTAGCTAATGTCTTGTTACGGCTACTTGTGTTTGAAATTGAGGCGTCGCGTTTTTGCATACAGCTTGTTTTTTTTGTACCTCCTCCTTGATTGAAACTACAGTTAAAGGCTTGATCGTTTAAAAGCCACCTTGAGAAATCATTACATGCTTAATATGCCTCTTAAACAAACAGGTTTCCCTACATGTTGCTGTTTAAGAACACGCATTTTATGGATTCTGTCTGTTTTATCTTATATTTAAAACGCATTCCCTGCTTCATTTACACAAATGAAGGGGAATAAAGGGACATATCTGGACCTGTATGCTGAAATTTGTAGGTGTAAAGAAACGTAGGCTACAGACTGGCCATGACTCTGACTCACCTGTAGCCTGAATCTACAGGGCCTGTCTGGGCGCACACACACACTGCAACATCCAAGCTTTCCTTTTAATCGACTGTGTTACAAGTGGCCTGAGTAAATCTGTTTCCTATCCTATAGTAATTGCTTTGAACAAACTCGCTCTTTTTCACCAGTTTTCCTGAGATGTATGCCTATATGTTGTCAAAATTACAAGGGAAAAAAATACAAATCAGTTTAGTACAAGCCCTGTGTATGCTATCTGTCTTATCTTATTATATGTTATCATATGATATCATCATAACCTGCTTTTGTCTCTTTCATCCCAGCTGCCCAGGAAGTTGCCTAAACGCAAGAGCCGCTTCAAACGCTCAGATGGCAGCACGTCGTCTGACACAACATCCAGCTTCATCAAGCGGCAGGTAAGTAACCGTTTGAACTATTTGTTGGCGTCTCTCTCCTTAATCATGCATGCATTTTATGCTGAGTCTTTCTTTGGCTATCAGAATTACAGAGCTCATTATCACACAGATCATGAATAAAGCTGTAAGGATACAACGGCTGTTTCTGGATTGTTTTGTTGGAATTTGTGCAACACCTGTATTATTTTGCAAGCATTATATTATGCTATCAGTGTGGAATCGTTTTAACTAGTTCCAAAAAGACATTAGAAGTTCTGTGAGTATCATCCCTGTATCCAACACATGAATAGTTCTGCCCTGCATCTTCATCCACTTGGCTGCTTCTTTTTGTTTCACTTGTTGTTTTGCCCAGCAGAGAGCAGCAAAGTCTTGAAAGTGGCAGTGTGTTACATCAAAATCCCAACAGAGCACAGATTTTTTAATTAATGTTTTCAGGTCGAGCACGTGCAGTAGATGCAGATGGAGATTTGGTGTTACTTAAGACGATCTCTAACTGAACAAAGACAGAGAGAAAGAGATTTCTGAGCTTCTGATTCCCCACACGCTCTCCCTGCGTGGCTGTGTGTGAATCATCTGGATCAGCTGGTTTGATTGTGTAATAATCAAAACACCTTAAAATACTTGTTTCTTCAGATGAATTTGATTTGATTTGGGTGTCAGTGTACTGAGGAGCTGGTTGTAGTTTTCACTGAGAGCCCAGCAGAGGGGAGAACTTGATTCTCTGATACAAATGAGGTTTTTAGGAGTCAAGAGGTTTTACCTGGCTACAGCTCATCCCAAACCACTTGACCCCAGTGCTTCTGAAGTCTTAATACATCAAAGAGAGGAGGCTAGGTACTGATATTTAAATAATAAAAGTAGCCAGTGACTATCGGTATTGGCTAATTTTATGGCAGGTATGTGCCGATATTACTAGATTTATTCACCAGTCAAAAAGCATTTCATTTGAGTATCATTGGATTACACTATCAGTTCTCTTTCACCAGCAGAGTGTGCTATATGGATTACAACAAGCATTATCACTCTCCAGAGTGTCAAGCGGGGACTTGCCCAGTTACGTTCCAGTTGAGTGACCATCTTGTCGTCGTTATATATCTTTTCAACAAGTGTTTGATAACTGCAATTGAGGGATCAACACAATAAATGTGTATACTGTATTAATGACGCAACAATAAAGTCAGCCCACGGTTCAATACGTACCTCAGTTCTTTGGTCACAGTTGAAGTTTGGTTCTGATGGCCTGGGTTGTTTTCTTTTTCTTTTGTTTTTTTCTTTTTTAGGAGTTTTAAAGGTACAGTATGTAGAATTGCATGCTAATGTTTACATTAAAATATCTAACTTAAATAAAAAATGGACTAAACCCATGTTATATATATTTTTTAGTTGAGTACTTACATCATCTCAAATATTTCCAAAAGTTATCAAAGCCAGAGAAATCCGTAATTTTATAGTTGTAACGTGCCGTGTCTTGTAGGCAGCCACCATGATGAGCCGCCATGATAGACACGAAATGTTGATCGTTGTCAAGGAAACACCGGATGTTACGTCAAAGACCGCGGAATAAGCTAGCGCTAGCTGCTACTGAAAGCTGCCGTTCTGTTGCTGTATGTGCTACTGTGATAAATAACGTCATGTAAATTATACTTGGATACATCGTCAGTAACCATATTGTCTCTCTCAGGTCGGTTTCGCCCGTTCGTATTGATTACCCATAATACACTGCAAGCCTCAACGTCATCTTTTGTTATTGTTTTGATTGAGAGCCCCCTAGCGGCGGATTTTACATACTGTACGTTTAAGCACATTTTACAAGGTGTTTTAAAAAAAAAACTATTTTTTAAATTCCATTTCCATTCATACACATTCCTGGTGTGTGGTGTAAGTCTTAGTGAAAAGAAGGCAGCGTTTAAGAAGTGCCATGTAAACATCAGTATTCAGTATTTTAAAATATATTTTTGTATAATTTTCGCAGACTTTCACACAGAAATGGGGCATAAAGTATTTCATTGTGTACAGTAGCTTTGTTTCAAACGCTGCTTCTCCGTTTACTTTCACACCGTCTGCATCATGCAGGGATTAGCTTGTATGCCTTTATTTAAGACAGGATAGTGGATAAAGTAGTATATCAGGGGGAGAAAGAGAGAGAGTGGGGAATGACATGCAGGAAAGTAGCCACAGGCTGGAATTGAACCCAGCTCACCCACTTCGGGGACTACAGCCTCTGTACATGAGGCTCTAACCACTAGGCCACCAGCACCCAAAGTTGTGTGACATTTGAACTTAAAATTAAATGAACTGCTTTCTTACTTTGTCTGACATTAATTGATGAAAATGTATTTTTTAACAAGCCTAACTTTCTTCAGTGGAATTAGTTTCTTTTGTCCTGAATGTACTTTAAAAACGGGTGAAGATAAATTAACTCTGATTTCATTTCCTTTTGTAGCATGGGTTATATTTCATTTAGGCCTCACTTGTATGAAATTACTTACAGATATATTAAGTTATTTGATAAGAATTAAATTGAATTTCAAATTTAGAATGACTTCCATTTTAAATCATTTATGAAAATAATTGCTGATATATTGTTTTTGAGCAATAGAATATGTTAACTAATTGTTTCAGCTCCAAATGCATTAACCAAATGCAGAACCCTTACCCAAATGACTAAAAATCAGCGGATGAATCAATCATGAAAATCTTCATTATTTGAGCCCTATGTCTTTGTTTTTATGTTTGATATGTTCAATATCAAAGTTCTTCCAAGGAAAGCTCCTTCTGTAAATGAAAACAAAAAATGCCATGTCTGTTGTATTCAACAATCGAAACCGGTGTGAAGTGAACACACTGTCTTTTTGAAATCATTGTAAGAATGTAGAAACAGTTTGTGTCCATTTTCGTTTTGTTTTCAGAGCCCGACTGATTAATCGGCCGGCCGATATTAGCATATCCAGTGACTATCGGTATGGGTTAGTTTTATCTCAGAAATGAGCTGATATTACTAGATTTATTCACAAGTCAAATAGCATTTAATTTGAGTTTCATTGAATTGAACTAGCTGTTCTCTTTCTGGCTGTCACCAGCAGAGGGCGCTTTATGGATTACAAAGAGCATAATCACTCTATAGTACAAAGCGGCCATACACGTACATGCACAGTTACTTTTCAGTTGAGTGACCAGCTTGTCTGTGTTTTATATATTTTCCTCAAGTGTATACTGATAACTGTATTTGAAGGATCAACGCAATATATGTGTCTATATTTATCTCTAAAG
This sequence comes from Tautogolabrus adspersus, assembly GCA_020745685.1. Classification (NCBI taxonomy): domain Eukaryota; kingdom Metazoa; phylum Chordata; class Actinopteri; order Labriformes; family Labridae; genus Tautogolabrus; species Tautogolabrus adspersus. The sequence goes on along the minus strand of CM036547.1, from coordinate 21,103,857 downwards.
ATTGAAGATCGACCCAAGAAAGATATCGGCCGATGTATCGATAACGGTATCGGAACCAAAAATCACTTATCAGTCGGGCCCTAGTTTTCACTTTATGAGGTCCTACAATAAAATAAAAATAAAAAATTACGTAAGAGGTCTTTCTATTGCTTATATTTTTAGACCAGCAGTCCAAAAAAAATCAATGTTCTCCCATATGTGATACAAACATCTGTAAACCATCATCCAGCAAATACCGACATCTTTGCTTGTGAAATGACTAAAACAATTAATCAATTATCAAATCAGTGCTTTGCTAAACTAAGTGTTGAAGCATTTCATCAAAATGTAACTTAAAAGACACCAGGTGAAACAGTTCATTACAATACAAATCCACTTTGAAATCTAATCATGAGCTTAAAACTACTGGAGGCAGGATCCTCTTTCAAGTTCAGTCTTATTTCAAACATGAGATTCATACATTAAGACCTCTGTTTCACGCAAGGCATCATTGGTGTGGGCGACTGTGGAACAGAATAACTGTAGCGGAGAGACGCTGGTGAGAAGAAGAAGGAAAAAAAAAGGGCTGAGCAGACATCTTTTACTGGAGGGGGACATTACTTATCATGATCAGGGGGCTTAATGACAATTTCCAGATTCTTCGAGAATATTGCACGGCTTAAAATATTCATGATGCTCATTTTGAAGGCCTCAGGCGATTTGATGTGTGGGTTCATTGTTCGCACAAGCAGCACCTTTTAGTTTCTTTTCATTCATTACCTTCTCTCTGTCTGCACAGCTCCATAGGTGATATGATAAAGTGTTTTATGCAGAAGGAGTGAATTTCACACACCAAGCAGATAGTTTTTTGTCTGTGATGGGGTGGGGTGTCTATGGAGGAGCAGTAGAGTATGACTCATTTCTGCAGCAGGATACAATAAGCAGTATGCTGCCATAAGTGTGGATATATGTGTTATATGTAGGGCAGGAGGCTTGGAAACAGGAGTGGAGATCTGCAGCTGTGTGTGTAATAATAACAGCACTTTCTTCATCGTTCCCTCTCTACCTGTGTATGTTGAATTGATCTTAAATTAATAGCAAAGTGATGTAAATCTATAGAGGTGGTTTGATCAAGTGATGCAAAAGCTGCGTTGGCTGTTGTGTGTGTATTGGGATGGGGTGAGGTGGGGTAAGAATAGAAAAGAAGGTGTAAACGTTGTCTGCTCCAGTGCAGGTTTGTCCCTGGTTAGGGGATGGGACACAGTGCAGTGTGTCTGCATTTTACAGCATGTAGTAAACTAAGAGGGAGGGACCGTCAGCAACAGCATCACAACATTAACTGAGTAAGTACAAATGACTCCCGACACAGTCAAGCTTCTCCTTCTTCTTCTCCTTCTTCTTCTTCTTCTTCTTCTTCTTCTTCTTCTTCTTCTGCTCCCGTCTACCCACACATCTCTTTGTAGCATTTCTGTGGCATTGTTGCCGCTCCTGTCTCCGTGTTCCTTTGTCTTCCTCTTTCACCTCACCTCCTGTTGTCAGCAAATGCTCTTGTTTCCCTCATTCTTTACTTTTTGATTACCGTCATCTCATGTGCACTCTTCACGGGTCCTCGCAATGCCTTGTGATTGATCAATTGAACATACAGTGTGCCTGATGTTGACTTTGATATTGATGTAACCACACAGTGATTTATTGCTTTGTGTATCAGCTAGCTCTGTGCATGTGTGTAACTTGCTGACGTTGAATTATGACTGCACAGTTAATCGAACACTTTTTGAAATTGGATATTTGGCTCCTGGATTTCCAAACCGCTGGAGCTTGCAGTTTTCTTTATGTTTTGCTCTGAGGGAAAGGTCTTTCAGCATCCTGAATAATACATTCTGCTGTTGTGCAGAATCTACTTCCTGAAAACAAAGATGGAGAAATAAGATTTTAGGATTAGGCAGTCCCTGCATTTTATTTGATATAACTTCAAAGGATCATGGAGTGCTTCTAGTTTTTGAACCATTTGTTACAGGTGATGCCACTTAACCTTTCTACCAACCATTTTTAAGTAGTGCACAAGACATTTGAATCACCTTTTCTTCCCTGCTAGTGTTGTGTCTCAAGGAATGGAAACATGGGTGCTATGCCCTACTGAATTTCACAACAACTTGTAAAATGTTTCAGTCACAAGTATCAAGTATTTCAGTGCCGTCATCAGGTCAAGCCATTGGTTTTTGCACTTCAGTCCCCTCATCTTTAATCCAGTGGGTTTTTTTTTTCATCTGTGTTGTTTGGTGGGATGCCCGGGAGCAAAATGGGCAGTGCAAGTTGCTAAACTAGACCACATAGGTTCAGTCTACGTCATCACGTCCACGTCATACCTGCAGCAGCCTATGCCTACAAAACTGACTTTTCCATCAGCCTCAGTTGCACACTTGTTCTTTGGGCTAATAAGCATATGCAAGTATGCTAACATACTGTACTATGATGATGAACATAGTCAATATTATATGTGTCAAACAATTGTTTGTCTTAGCATTGTCATTGTGAGCATATTACTAATAATAGCATGCATGCACTCAGCCTAAAGCACTTGTTGGACTATTTAAGCTGCGATTTAGCAGCTATGTGGAGGTTAGAACCTCTTAAAGATACAATATTTAGATTCTCTCAATCAATACTACGATAACAAAAGATGACGTTGAGGCTGGTGGAGAATCATGGAAAGTTCATTGAATTGTAAACTGGACCTGGATCATTTTGTACCGATGTTGTTTGGGTTAACGTTTTCCTCCATTTTTTTCGATGCTGCAATGATTGTTGCATTCTAACTTTATTAAATTAAAATGTTGCTCTATTGCAAAACTTTTCACCGTGATTTTTTGAAAAGGAAATCATTACTTTTTGATAACAAAGCAAACACAAGTGTCTTCCATTATTACAATGATATAGAAATTGTATACAAGTTTTGCCACACCTGCATGAAGTTTTCAAAAAAACGTGTAAATATGAATGTGTCCAAAGAAAGCTGCATGACGGTCTCGGGTCTCACAGTGAGATCAAACTTAACTGAGGTTAAGAAAGTGAATGACTAGTCAACCAGGTCCTTTGCATTATGTGAAAGAAGACACCATAACCTCAGGCCTCACGTGTTCAGTAGATCTAATGTTGTCTTTGAAACCTAAAACTAGGCTTAACTTTAAAAAATGGCAGCAATGGGGGATGAAAATCTTACTAAAGAGTTTTATGAAAAGGGTAAGACATATAATGGATAGCAACTTACATATTATCTTCAATGGGCTTTAATAGACATATCTCTCTATTTAAATAAAACTACTGTCTTAAATGTAATGTGAAGGAGTCACTCAAGATGACGAGACATTAATCCATAGAGAATTTTCAACCAACTCTGCAGCTAAATAATGTTTCGTCCACTTGTGACAAGCCCATTGTACATCACGTGCTCAGCATACTGTACAACCAGCCAGTTAAAACCTTGGGGTATTTTGCAGATATAATTACTAATAGCTTTCTGTGAAGATGGTGAAGACTAAAACAGAGCTGAAATAAAAGTGAATTTGATCAACTTGCTTTCTGAAATGTTCACCATATTAACTCTTTAAGATGGCAATAATGTCTGTGTTGTTATTGGGCGTATAGCTTGTTGTGCTGCCACCTTTGACCCCAAACAGATCTATAAACGCAGGTGTAATTACAACAGAGAAAATCAAAAGCAGATTTGGTCTTATTCCTTTTGTTACAAAAACCTCTAAAGCAAATTCAATCAATCGGAGTGTTGTATGATCAAACACAGCTTTACATTTTTATTAATGTTCTGTTGCCATTTATATTTGTTGCTATTTTCGTTGTACACCTAGACTGTATATACAGATGGACAACGCGCCTCAACCTCCTCTCATTAGACAAAGATATAGCCAAAATGACCCTGTGATGGACGCTGACATATTGCAAATTTGCCAAGTATTGATCTGTTGGAAAAGCGGCTTTTTGTAGCCGCTTAAGCCAAGGAAAACCCATGTTTAACTTACCCATAAAACAGCAAAGATCCGTCAGATTTGGTAACAGAATCCTGTGTCAGTTCGAAGCAGACAGTCACGGTTATGGTCGGTTCGACTTTTCTCCATTTACAACAAGCACAGCTAGTGGTACATGCACATCTGCTGGGCGAACAGTCTGCTTCTGTTACGTGTTCAACTTTGTCTAAACTAAATCTAGTACAAAAAACTTGATTTTGTAGATTAAAGCAAATGTATTATTCACATGTATTTTGTTTGTTTGTTTGTTACGTTGTAATGCAGTGGCAGTTCCAGAGGGGAAGCAGGGGTGGCCTGGGAAATACAGTAGTACCTTTTTAAAAATGAATCTTTTCAGAAATGAGAACACATTTTAATGCTCATTTTTTAAACCCTTGAAAAGCGTATCAGTAAAATCCTGCTGCCTGTCCTTAGACTGTAGGATGACATTTAACAGTAACCTTCATTCTCATGGCCACATCATGTTTTTAATTCCTCAAACTTGCTCTGCCTTTGGTAAAAGAGCTTTTAGTGGGGGGTTTTCAACATCTTGGTCTGAGCTACACCTCAGACCAAACGTGAGCGTTGTATCAGCTTTGAAGTGTATGCACAAGTTTGACTGTTGAACGTTGCTAATTGATTGATTGATGTCATTTATGTTTGATATGGTCTGTTTGTTATTTGTATGGAACTCTTCTGTGCTTCTGTCTTGGCCAGGACTCGATACGTTAATGGGAATATTCCTGGATTAATAAAAGGTTAAATGAAATAAGTAAATAAATAAAAGCAACACAAAAAAGACATCCTTAGTCCAGACAATAAGATGTACTGGAAACGTTACTCACTGCAATGCAGCGTGCTGTCACCTAAAATCTTTATCTTCAGTTACATTGGAAGTAACACTTTTATTTTGTGGGGAGTATTTGACGGGTTCAGGACCGAGTGTGTGCAGCAAAGGTCCGAAGCCTCATGTCCAAACATTACTCAGCAATCAGCCGGTCTGGTGTTCTAACATCATTTAGCAGCTCTCTGACATAACGCCTTTCCCCTGCGCCCACCACCATATTGAAACCACTTTTATGTCTGTGTGTGTTTGACTGCGTTCCCAGTGAAGACAGGGAAGCCGTCACAGTGAGAAAAATTCCTATTCATGTCTTTATCAGGCTCTAGCGCTGTCCTCCTTATCAGCCAGGTATGCTTCTCTTTCTCTGACTGTCTCTATCTGTGTCTCCGTCTCTAGTGGTCATGCCCCCCCACCCCCACCCCCTACCTCTCCTGCGGTGTGTCCCCCTTCTTTTCCTCTATCTGTGATCGAGGATAGATATCTAGGTCTCGCTCCACTCCTTCATAGCATTTTATTATGTTCTAATCTCATCTTACCCTCGAGATAGCATCACTTTATCTTGTCGTATAAATCGTTTATACCTCTTCCATCTCTGCGACCATTCCTCAGTCACTCTCTGTCCTCGTAAACATCCTTTTCTTCTCAGCATATCTTGTCAAGGATATTCAACCCCCCCACCTCATCCTCTGTCTCTCTCTATATCTATCCCGTTCTTCCTCACCCTCCTTTTTCTCTCTCGGTGCTGCTCTGGTGCTGGTGCAGTGTTGCCTTGCAGAGCTTGTGAGTGCTAGAAATCAGATCTAGTTATCTAACATAGACACAAACACAGACACACACACACAAACACAGACACACACAACTAAAATAAACGAAGGAGAGGTGTTCGCTTGCCGATTCTCTGGGACGTAAAGCGGTACTGTAGATGAAATTTTACCTTTTGATTCTCTGTTTGTATTCTGAAGTGCAGGCATCGCAAAGGTGGCGGTTGTTTTTTGTGTCTGGGCACTTCTTTTTTTTTTTGTATTTTGAGCCTGAATTTCTTTTTGTTGTGCTGTTGCTAATTGGTCCTCCAGAGGATTTGTTTGTATATGTTGGCAAGATGGATGACCACGACTAAGTCACTGCACTCTGGAGGAGAGGAAAACCAAACACGAAACTGTATTATGTGTTGTTTCTTTTGCTGCTCGCTTTGTGTGCAAGAACATTGTTTATCCTCGAAGTAGATTACTGTTGTATTTATATGAATATTTGGATGTTCTTTTTAATAATCTAAGCATTTTATTGTCTGCTTAATTTGTCACTCGTTTTACTTTATTTCCTTTAGCTGTCTCCACGTCATGTCCTACACTTCTGTCATGTTTTTGTGTTTGTGCTGCAGCGGTTGTCTTTACTGACAGATTAAGACTGAATTCCTTCACAGAAGCCAAATACATACCATATATAGGAGAGCTCTCACACACACACACACACACACACACACACACACACACACACACATTGACACTCGCATACAGTACCCAATGTGCATCCAGAACACTTCTTCTGTTCAGGTTTTTCTCTTAATAACTTTGCATCAAGTGTTACTGTCACCGTTATTTTTGAAGAAATAACAAATCATTTGTGTCATCGTAAAACATTTATCATCTGTTGTGTTGTTAATATATTCCTGGTAATAGTCCAAACCCATTATATAAGAGATATACATGTGAACCTTCACATAGTAGGAGCTGAAACGAGCTCCAATAATCGCTTAAGAAAAACTATTATTTTCTTTAGAGCTGCCTATCATTTTGAAAAAGTTCTACTAAAGCTCGACTTTACACTGACATTAAACGTATTTTAGAAAAAGGCCATGTCGGATTAAAGCGTGCAGCAGCCCTTATCAAGAAAGTTTCACCGTTTTACTGTACGGAAAACAACTCTTTGTTAGCTTTATCTCTCGCTTTTCGCATTATGTGCTCCCCGTCCCTGGAATACATTCTTAAAGCGCCTACAATGAAAATGATAGCCAGCATATATTTTGCTAATGAGGAGATGTCCTTGGAGAATAAACAGGGGAAGAAAGGATGTATATGTGCTGCACTGTGGGGGATGATGGAATGGATTGGGGCCAAGCAGGAGAGAAGAGGAAGCAGTTGCCTCCTTTGTGCTATATTTGGTCTACCAGAGGATGGCTGGTGTGGGAGAGCAGAGCATTGTGTTGTAGATCCACACAGGCTCACATATGAATGTGTTCATGAATACAGACACGTATTTGCATGCACACCTGCACACACAGACAGCAGGATGAAAGCAGGAGTATATGCAGAAACAGCAGCTCTGCATATCTAAACTCAGTAATATGTCTCAGAGTTTTTGACTTGACTATATGATGATGATGTGCATTAGGTTATGAAATTATTCATTCTAATACCATGTCCGCCTCTGACTCTGTTCTGACAAGGGGTCGGCTGATTCGTACACCAGTAGACCGTCGGATTCAGACCTGTCAGCAGAGGAGGACCGCGAGGCGTATCGGCGTGAAGCCGAGCGCCAGGCACAGCTGCAGCTCGACAGAGCTAAGGTACGGCACTCTGCCACCAACTGAATGTTTTCACTTTTAACACGGCATTACAAAGTGTGGAGCCATGTGTGTGCCTTTTCAGATCCAAACAAACCAGATATTTGTTACCAACAACACAACACACATCATCAGACCCTCCTGTAGTTAAAAGAAAGCTAATGTGATCCCATTATATTCATTTTCAAACTCCAAAGCATACTAAATGCACAGCACTTTCTGATCTTCTCCTGCTTTATGTTTGTGTTTATGTCAACAAGACACAGTGGACACAACAGCTTGTTCCTTTGCCTCTACAGGCCGTGCACGCTTCACACATTGACCACTTCAATGTTGACACAAGTTAAACATGTATGAAAAATGTCAACCAGTTCAAGCTCTTGAACAAGACAAAGGGCATAAATAAATCATGACTTCTGCCCAGAACTCTTGTTCATACAATCTTCTACCTTTTGAAATACATTTTCCATTACAGAAAAGTTGTTTGCCTGTCCTTGTACTTCCATTAGCTGGTACTTATTGATGCATTTATTGTCCTCGTAGTCCAAACCTGTAGCATTTGCAGTAAAGACAAATGTGAGTTACTGTGGAGCTCTGGATGAGGACTGTCCCGTCCAAGGAGCTGCAGTCAACTTCGATGCCAAAGACTTCCTGCACATCAAAGAAGTGAGTTGTCTTCTGTACATAATCATGATGAACTTACTATTTACATTGAAACTAGACAGATGTACAGTACATGACATGGATCTGTTGTTGCTCTAAACTTAACAGAAGTATAATAATGACTGGTGGATCGGTCGGTTAGTGAAAGAGGGAGCAGATATCACGTTCATCCCCAGCCCGCTAAGACTGGAGGCCATGAGACTCAAACAGGAGCAGAAACAAAGGTCAGTTATCAGGATGGAGCTTCTCAGAAGATTGGTTTAAACAATATACATTTGATGATCTATATATTTGTTTTTTGTTGTTGCAGGAAAACAGGGGGTAACTCCTCTAGTTTAGGAGATATGGTGACTGGGAACTGGAGGACCACACCGCCATCTGCAGGTGAATGTAAGTACTGCAAATATTCATCCTTTTTATGCTGGAACAAATACTTTGCCTTCTGCTTCTGTTTTCTATCCTTGATTGTGATTTTCTTGTTCTCACAAGCCAAACAGAAGCAAAAACAGGTAGGGTTGTTTTTTGTACTGTGATGACACAGCATGTGCTCAAAGTACTGTCAATTATTTGGGACATTTTCTGTGTTTCAGGATAGTTCAAAATGTAATTCCAAAAATGTATTGAAAAACTGTTCCTGCTTGCTGAGAGGTTGTGGGTTTTGCATGGGGGGCTAGTTTCTGATAGTCACACAGCAGCTAACAATGTTATTGTAGCAGGAGTGATCACATTTCTAAAAGCAACTTAGTGTTAAATGCAGCCGTAAGTGTTTTATGTGTGTTCAAAAGTCCTCTATTTTATTTAGCTGTAGTCTGCAGAAAACGCTGGTCATGTCTTTTTAAAACAAACAAACCCAACCCCTGAAATGTCTTACCCCTGCTCTCTCTATCTCCTCCCCTTGTCCCCTATTTCTGACAGGAACATGTCCCTCCCTATGACGTGGTGCCCTCTATGAGACCAGTGGTTCTCGTGGGACCATCGCTGAAGGGTTATGAGGTCAGCCTCTCTTAGTTTCACCTCCAGCAGACAGAGAATGACTGCCTCCCACCAGACTCCTTTTCTCTTTTTAAACTATTGCTGCACAGCCTTATTTATATGTTTGAATCAGAAAGCCTTTTGTTGTTAAAGTATGTTGTCACTGAGCATATGAGCAGTCTGCTTATTCGAGTACTTTGGACAGATTGAATATGAGCGATTTTAATGAAGTTATCAAAACATATTGAAGAGTATGACAGTGCTGGGGGGCTGGTTTAGCCATGTGCAGAGGCTACAGTCATCACGGCCGTCTTGGGTTCAACCCTCCACATTTGCATGTCCACTCTCTTCACCCGAAATGTAATGTGCCTCTTCACTGTGCTATCTAATGAAGGCACAAATGGCCAAAGAAATCGTACTTTTTTTTAAAGAATATGATTGCACTGGTTCCTATTCAGTTAATCTTCAATCAGTCAATCTTTATTTGTATAGCGCCAATTCATAACAAGTGTTATCTCGAGACACTTTAGAAAAAGCAGGTAAAAGACCTTACTCATTGTTATGTAACAAAAAGCAGGTAAAAGACCATACTCACTGTTATGTAACAAAAAGCAGGTAAAAGACCTTACTTATTGTTATATTACAAAGACCCGGCTTAATCCATTATGAGAAATTTAGCAAAGCAGCAAAAGTTACATTGGTAAGAAAAGGAGCTTGTCCACCAACCCTTAAATGTAATGCATCACATTTTTTAGTTAATGATAAATCTTTTTGAAGTTTGAAAACAGCATGCTGATTTCTCTTTCTTGAGTCAATTTTGATAGAAAACTGAAGACTCCACTTGCTGTGTGGTGTTCACTTTAACTTCTCTTTTCCTCTAAGTTACTTAGTTCAGTTCTCAAGTTGAGTGATTTTTTAAAATAAATAATTTGGCTGTATAACTTATAAGTTTATTTTAAGGACTCATTTTAACTCAAGTTGTTGTTTTCATAAAGTTGCATTACGGCTTGATGACTTTTTTTTGTGTGCATTTTTTGTGTTGATGTGCAGAAAAAGAAGCTGTCCCTGCCTATTTTTTTGTATCCTGACTTTTAAACAAACAAATAATAGTTTATTTTGGTTTGTGTTTTGTACGTGCAAATCCGTCTCTTTCAATCCCTCTCATTGCCCGTCTAGGTGACAGATATGATGCAGAAAGCTCTATTTGACTTCCTGAAACATAGATTTGAGGGGAGGTAAGTAACATGGACAAATCATATGTTGTTGGTGAAAGAAAGTTCTGATGCTGACCGAAAAGCTTCATGGCACATTTTCCTCCCCTGCAGGATCTCAATCACACGAGTAACTGCTGACCTGTCTTTAGCCAAGAGATCGGTCCTCAACAAGAGACCCATAATGGAGAGATCCAACACCCGCTCCAGCTTAGGTGACCACGCCAATGTCGGCATGAAAAACACGAAAATATTTTGGTGTACACAAGCAATGCCTTTAGCTAGAATGTGTCTTCTCTTTGCAGCGGAGGTTCAGAGTGAGATTGAAAGGATATTTGAGCTCGCTAAAACCCTGCAGCTGGTGATTCTGGACGCAGACACCATCAACCACCCCGCACAGCTAGCCAAAACCTCCCTCGCCCCCATCATTGTCTACGTCAAAGTTTCCTCACCAAAGGTACAGCAGGAGGGCACATCTCTCACAAACATCACATTTAGGCTGCTTCATATTCCTTGACCTTCATCCCTATCTTCCCTCTCCTATCAGGTGCTCCAGAGGCTCGTCAAGTCCAGGGGGAAGTCTCAGAGCAAGCACCTGAACGTGCAGATGATGGCTGCAGACAAACTCTCTCAGTGCCCCCCTGTAAGTGGAGGAAGCAGACTCATTTTGTCTTGTGCTATATTGTTCATAATGTATCCTTACAGTAAGAATATCTTTTCACAAACAAGTCAAATATACATGCTTAACATTTAGGGTGGTTTAAATTTTAGCCATAATGGGGGTGTGTGTGTGCACACGGCCCCGCAGTCTCGTGCCCTTCTATGGGCATAAAAGGAGTGTTTCTCAATGGTAATTGGGAAAAATTTCGCCCATGTAGGTTTGTCTTCGGAACTTTCTTAAAGGGATACTTCACCCATTTGCATTAAGCTTTGTATCAGTAGTAAACTTGTGTTTTTATTGAATGGTCTTGCATCCAGCCCTCATTTCCCCCTAAGATGAGAAATATCTGTAATTTCTTTTCTGAGAAGCTGCCTCCAATGACGCAAAAATCGTCATATTGCATCATTGGCGGCTGTTGTGGTTAGCAGGGTTGAAACTACATTGCTAGTTCCTCATGTTTTCGACCACTGAAGCTACAGACCTATCACAGATCAGTGGGCGGAATCACTGCCAGAATCGAAACTTAACATCTGCCATCTTGCTTTTAGGCTATGCTACCAGGCTCTATGGAGAAATCTAATAACAGCCGACAATGGCGAAAAAAGTATGTTTCAACTTCAAACTGATATGGATGAAAGGGATTTTGAAGGTCTTGTGCTCGAATCGGATGTTCGTGGCTCTTTCTACGAGCCGCCCGCAATATTGCTGCCAGGTGCCTTCTGCATACAGACAGCGGCTGAACAGGGACCCTGAGCCGGGCTCAAGCTGGGTGTCTCTATGGATATAGCTCTTATGGACCGAGAATGGCGAAAAACGTATGTTTCAACTTCAAACTGATATGACTGAAGGGGATTTTGAAGGTCTTGTGCTCGAATCGGATGTTTGTGGTTCTTTATACAAGCCGCAATATAGCGGCGAGCTGGCTGCTGGTGCCGACAGGCAGGCTAGCTAGCCTAGCATGCGAGGTCCGCGGCTGTGAGAGGAAGAAGAAGCCGAGGCAGACTTGTGTTGTCGGTGCTGTCACGGTTTGCCTATGGACACAAATATAGAGTCTGTTTTCTGCCAGGAATTTCCAAGATGCCAATTCCTTCTGGAAGAAATCTCTGAATCAGTTGTGGAAACGGCTGTATTATTATTATTAAATGTCCGTGAGTAATGCTGCATTCAGGTGCTGCTCGGGTGATCCAAGTTTCCGAGTTGGGAAGTCGTTCTTCCGACTTCCCAACTCGGAGAAATCTTATTGTCAAGTTATATTTAAGCAAAAAGTTGATGTGCAATACGTGCATGAATAAAAAGTATGTTAACAAAACACAAAACCGACTTGAGCAGGTGTTTCATGTGCATTTTACAACTCGGAATCTCATTTTTCCGATACCACGTGAATGCACCTCTCCTTCAGCGGGAGTGTCCTGCGGTGCTGTGCATTCTGGGAGTTGTTGTCTCTAATGCACATAAGGCAAAAAGACACTTTCTGCCTTTTCTCGGTCAAGAAGGCACCAATTTCAAAATTTATTTCACATTTCTACTACATATATGACCCAATTTCACTACAGATTCATGTTTCAACGGGTGAAGTATCCCTTTAAGATCGAATTGACAAAATTGGACGTTTTTGTAATATCTTTAGAAGATTTTACAGCCCTCCTTTTTTTCTTACTTTTTTTTAAGATTTATTTTTGGGCTTTTTTGCCTTTATTTTAGAGATAGGACAGTTGATAGAGTCATCAGGGAGAGAGAGAGAGTAGTGAATGACATGCAGGAAAGGAGCCATAGGTCGGATTCAAACCCAGGCTGCCCGCTTGGAGGACTACAGCCTCCATACATGGGGCGTGTGCACTAACAACAAGGCTACCGTCGCCCCGATCCCGAAGGCCTTTTCTTTTTTTATCATACCTGAAGGTGTTTGCACCATGGCAGTCACTGGTCCCTTAATTAGGTTAAAGTGTACTATACATTTTGATCAACTCTGCCATGAATGTAATGCATTATTCAGTTTGTAATGACACAGTCAGACGGACATGAGAATAATTTTACTGTATGTTTATTTTTCAAGTCATATTGGGTGGTGGTGTTGAACTGGGGTTTATCATAGACAAAAACGTAGAAACACCACAAAACTGGAACAATGAGCTGTTGCACCACAGTCGAGTGAAGCCAATGAAGAGGTAGCTGGTAAGACAGTGTTAGAAATTGGGATTTTTTACACTCAAATATAAAACAAACACTGCATTGTAGAGACTTTCCCATGGTAAGGGGTTTACTGCTTGCCAGTTGTACCACGTTACAAAGATATTTCATTTTTTCAGCGCTGTAGGTAAAATGACGCAATTCCCTACAAGTTTTCATCATGCAATGTTTTCTTTTTGTTCACCTGCAGGATATGTTTGATGTCATTTTGGATGAAAACCAGCTTGAGGATGCATGTGAGCATTTGGCTGAATACATGGAGGTCTACTGGAGAGCCACTCACCTCCCGGGAAACACCCCTCTTAACCCCTTATTGGAGCAGAGTCTGATGACCCCCCCTTCTGCCATCTCTAGCCTACAGGTGAGTCTGTCCGCCTCTGTCTAAACAAAAGGCAGGAGAGCATGGAGATATCGTTTAAACAGTGTTACATGACTCTTAAGAAGGAATGCTGCTCTGAACATGTTGTATGTTGTCACTGTCTTTACCAGCTCTTCCCATCTCCGATTCTCACTCCTTTGTTTTTGTTTGTTTCCAGTTGTCTTGTCTGTCCTCTCACTCATCCATGCTTAACATTTTTGCAGTTTTCTGAAACACAGGAATTAATTGAATGATCGCTTACAAAACTGGGTGAGTAGTAGGGTTTATACACAAATATACAAACTGTTTAATGCACTCTCGACCTGAACAATCCCCTCTGACACACCTCCCTACACCTGAATACGACACAACGGCTGAGACAATGAATGAAGAGCACTTTATTCATTCAGATCTCACCTAAGAAAATATCGTTTTCTTACATTGCATCCTGCCTCCTTTCCTTAAGTTGATGGTCTCAGGTGAATCACTGCTCCACAAACTTTCAGGGAGAAAATTTGCAAAGCGGCGTCAGTTTCATACCATAACTGAGTATGTCCTGTTATAAGTTTTCTTTTTTTCTTTAAACTTTGAATGAAATATCAAATCTGACCATCTGTTTTTCCAATTCATCCTTTTTCTAGCATGCTTTGTGAATGGTGTCCCCTCTCACAGCGGCACACATTAGCTTGGATTACCACCCTAATAAAAGGCATATGATCAGTGCTTTGATAATATATCCATCATTATCCACACATCTATCATCTGAAACCATAACACCCATACACAAGCATTTCAAGTCCCAGAATTACCACCTGACCATCCGTTCAACTCTGTCACTGACATTTGTTTTGTTGAGGTCTGTAGTATTAATCTCTAAACACACTAACAGTGTCAACACATTACCAAAAAGGACTTTGAATGTTGAGTGCCAACACTGCTGCATGACAAACATCAACGTTGTCGCCTCCCTAAAAACTGCACAACATTACGTTAGGTCTTTTTGTTCATGAAGGGGCTTTTCCTTTATTGGAGGAGGAAGGCTGTGAGGGTTACAATAAATGTGGGGAGGGAGAGTGGGGGATGACATGCACCAAATGCATCAGAGTTGGGAGGCCAACCAGGACCAGTGTGATGAGTAATGTAGCCTGTACATGGGGCGCCTGCTCTACCAGCTGAGCTAAACCAACACGCCTACAAATGATGAATTCTATTGACTTTGATGGTATTTTATGCTGGCTCTACCATAAGGCTAGGTAATATTGCTCTACAATTATACTGGATGGCTTTTCATTCAAAAGAGTTATTAGCTGGTTTAGCCTTACAGTAAGGGCGCAGTCACACTGGCAATCCGTAACGTGCCTAAGCACACTTTACCCCTAAAGTCCAGTTCGTTTGACCAGTGTGATCGCTCCGTACCGTGCTCAGGCACGGTACACTTCCTTGGCCCTGGCACGCTTTGGAGAGCTGTGCTTCAGGACGGTACAGTTCATGCACAAGCACACAATGTTGACAGCCTTCATTATAGAGAAATCCGGAGTGTTCTGGCTGTATCTGACTAACATGACTCAAAATAAGTCACAAAGTCAGTATAGTAGAAGTCATGTTCTCCTCCGAAGTGCAGACGCGGACTCGACCGCGCGTCTCTTGTTTTTTTTATTTATGGCTGTATCTGATTAAAATGACTCAAAATAAGCCACAAAGTCAGCAAAGTAGCTGTCATGTTCTCCGTGTTGTTCTCCGATGTGCAGACGCGGACTCGACTGCGCGCCTCTTGTATTTTTTTTATCTATTTATGGCTGTATCTGATTAAAATGACTCAAAATAAGCCTCAAAGTCAGTAAAGTAGAAGGCATGTTCTCTGTGTTGTTCTCCGATGTGCAGACTCGTCCCTTTTTAATTTTTTTCCTCCAGTCCGCCTGTTTGTAAACTGAGAACGCTTCATAATATCATAAAGCTATGCATGTGCTGTATTACGACGTTATGTACAAGAGGTAACTGTGCTTAGGCTCGGTTTGTCCTGGACCAGTGTGAGCGCAGGCCAGCAGGGGAGTGGGGAGGCGGGGAGGTAATCGTGCACCCTTAGACTGTTGGCCCCATGTGTAGAGGCTACTGTCCTCGCAGTCATCCCTGGTGCAAGTCTGGCCCCTAAGATATGCAGCATGTCACCCCCCCCCCCCTCTCCTCTACCCTCATTTCCTGTCTCTCTCTTCACTGTTCATATAATGAAGGCTCAAATAGACCAAAATATTCCTTAAAAAGTAAAAGAGTTTGTGTGTATTTAGCTAATACCAGCATATTAGCTGTTCCATTGCAAGTATTTAGCTTGTTCATATCTGTAACTTCATAATATCTCATCATCTTGTATTTCAATGCGTTGATTCATAGGACGCATATTTTGAATAGTTATGCTTATAAACATCAATAGAGCATTAATAAGCACAGTTACAAAAAAAACATGTGATGCCATTTAGAAGTATTTGTTTATAAATCAGATTTTCAAAATCAGCCCGTTTTTTTATTATCCATGTTTCAAAACATTAATTAGAAAGTTTATACAGAGCTGTGATTTCTTTTGTTTTATTTCTTTGATCAATGATTTCTGTGCTCCCAAACTGGCATCATAAGGGCTGTTTTGCTGCAGTGTTTGTTTCTGTCACTGCCAGCCCGTTTAGATTAAAACGTAAGAGATGATCAAAGTTTATGGTGGGAAAAAATTGTAAATAACCCTCAACTGCAGCTTATTCTTCTGAAGAATATCAGCAATATGCCCACTTGATTTTATTTAATCTGCTGAAGGCTCAGACTTTCTTCTGCTGACCTTTTCTTTCCCTTCAGAAACATGAACAGTAGATTTATTCCCACATGTTTTACTCTACAAACGCTTTAGGAACAGATCTCTTTGCAGACAGGACACAGTTCAACCAACATACTGGCTTCGTAATAGTTGTTTTACACAACATTTCCTTCAAAGTCCTTCTTGCTGAGTGTTTGCATTTATTTTGTTATCCCTGTGTTTCCTGTCTATGAAAACTGACTGTGCTGTTAGATTAGCAGATAACATTGTGAAGCTACTTTGCGATCTTTTCCTGGATTTCAGAGTGTTCTTTTGACAATTTATTTTCTTCCTCTATATAACTAATCACATCCTCAAGAACCAGAACAAGAACCAGCCGCAGCCTTGTGAGGGGGTGGGCTTGGAGCGTGACGAGGAGGAGGAGGCAGGCGAGGAGGCCCACTCCCCCCTGGAGCAGGACAGTCTCATGCCGTCTGACGAGGCCAGCGACTCCCTGTCTCGCGGCCGGAGGGCGAGCCCGTGCCAAAGGGGGGGTGAGGAGGAAGATGAGGAGGAAGAGGAGGAGGAGGAAGAGGAGGAGGATGAGTATGCCTCCCCTGTCCATGGCCGCACATACAGGGACATGTACCCCCCTCACCGTGGGCACACAGGCAGCGCCCACAGTGCTAACGGGCACGAGTCACAGGACAGGCTGCTCCAACGTGAAGCTCAGCAAGGTCACAACCAGAGGAACAACCGCCAGCGGAGCCGCCCCTGGCCTCGAGACACCTACTGAGGAAGACGAGCCCTCCTCCAGCCCCCCCGCCTGATGTCTAATGCTCCCAATGAAGAGATTTTAAAAGTTGTCCTTAAATCTGCTCCTAACTTTAATCAGACAAAAACCGAATACGATGCCCTGTTTATAAAGCAGACATCTTTATTTAAAGTATTGCAGTCACAATCTTCTAAACTCGTAGATCATTTAAACAAAGGGGATGTCTCGACCTCTCCAGGGTTGAGTCATTCAGATAAAGTCAACAGGGCTACCAGCTGTAAGCAAACTCAAACTGCTTTGCCTAAGGTTCCTCTAACGTAGGATGTCTCATATACTGGCCTTAAAATTCCTTAAAAGACTTTTAACTATCTTTACTATTGCATGTATGAGTATAATTATTTTAAGACTATTTGCACATTAATGTCAGAACAGGAACTGAATGATCTTTACGGATAAACGTACGTAGGAATGTCTACTGTTGAATCCATGTATGGGAAATAGTGATGCATTTGATTACAATGTATATATACTGAATGGGCACCTGGTTTTGTTCCATCGCTACTATATTTGTTTGATTTTGTTGATATAGACTTTGTTGTTTCAGAGAAAACGTTTGCCATCCATCAGTCAGTATGTTCTCTGAAGACCGCAAATAGCATGTGGGAGACACACACACACACACACACAGACATGGACTGAATCTCTGAATGGTCACAGTAGAGCCCGATCGATAAATCAGATGGCCCATATTGTTGGCAGATAGCGATTTACCACATGTATAGATATCTCAGCTTATATGTTTTCCGATATTGATGCATTTTTTTCAGAACATGGGATTTAGAAAACTGGGTTTGGGCTTTTTTGAAACATCATCATGGTTTTTCCAGCCAAACGCAATCAGATGCAACAGTTTGTGTTGTTCAATATAGCATTTAGTTTCTTCTGTATTTCTTTGCGTTGTCATATTGCTGCAAAGACTTTATAGAAAAGGTCATACATTCCAAGCTAAAACAAAAATCTCTATATTGACTGCTCTATCAGAAATTGGTGTTTTTTTTCCACTTTGAAATAAATATTGGTATCCGCCAACAAAGTCCAATATTGATCGGGCTCTATATGTTAGTATGAAGCTGCAGTACAGCATCAGTGTCGCCTACAAGAACAGTACAGTGCATTCTGGGCGTCCCTGTCCTCTGCTGTTGCACAATCACCTCTGAAACCTTTTTAAAAAAGAATTGCCACAGAGAATGTAAACACATCTAAAGAAAGGGAATGTTATCTTTTCGAGGATGAATGATTTGCCAAACTGCTTGTTTACATGAAATCATTGACATATTTATCAAGCACATGCTGCACATGCTGCAGCTCCTCTTCAGATCCAGGCTTCAGAGAATGTAAGCTTGCATGCCTTTTTGCACCTTCAAGCATCACCGGGTGTCTCCAACCCAGCCGATCGCCCTGTAATTCGATTGTAGCACGTTATTGATTGTAGCATCCACAGTAACTTCTCTCGCCCTCCTTTGTACGTCTTTGACAAACATCGCATTTACGTTGGTGTACTGCGGGTTTACAGATGATTATCAAGGCAGATCCTCAGGTGTACACACTCTTTGCGCTCCCCGACTCGAATGTGTAGTGCTCCTAAAAAGGACTCGTAGCACCGGTTGACATGATTCATTCGTTCTGTTCCTGCGTCATTATTAATCAGTGAGCCGGTTATTTGAGTTTGGAGGCGATGCCAGCGAAGTATCGAAACCGTTTTTTTTTTAGGAGTTTACTTCTTCCATGTCTCAAAGGTATCTCCTTATCTAGTGTTCTGTATATTTTGAAGACAAAAAAAATCAGCATGATTGATTAAAAAAACAAAAGAAAAAAATCTATGCAAGTGTTGCATGAAATTCTGATTGTTTCTTTTAAACGTTAAGTATTTTAGTAATGCATTGATTCTGATTCTCCTCGTTGTCTTGTAGTGATGGTCTTGTCTTTGGGGCTACTCACTCCTCACACCACTAACTACCCTCTGACTAAACAGCATTTGATTTATCCATTTATAGTGGGGACACTTTTTTTCCACAGTATTGGTTTTGACACTTGTTGATGCACTTTTAAAAGTCACTGGCTAAAAAGAAAACTTACCGGGTCCCAGATCAGGCCTCTGTTTTTGTTTTTTTATTGGTTAAAAATAAGGGAATGAGTGAATTAGTAAAGCCCTGCATGTGTTAGCTTACCAATTAGCTATTTTCATTCTATTTTGGCAGAGTATGTTTTTCAAAGCGGACCAATTTAGCAACTGATAAAACAGTTAAGGTTTTTCAATTTTTGAAGCACAATTTCTACAAGGGTTATAATTTAGTTTCCTCAGTCTTATTCTGTATGCAATACTAAGCCTCACATTGAAAAACTTTGAACGCCTTAGACCATCTGGACTTCCTCTTTTGTGTGAGTAGAGAATTTAAAAAAAATATTGCACTACTTGTTTTTGGGATGGTTGCTTTGTGATGCAATAACTGCACTAAATATAGCCGTGTATCCACCAGACTACCACAGCGTGCTAGCGTGACCCAACACGCCTCTTCCCTCTATTTATCAAGAGACAGCAAATGTGTAAAAAGTGACATTTCCTGCCTGATGCTGTATAGAATGCTTTCCTTTTGAAAATAGATTTACAATGCTAAGTAAAATATGACTACAACGAAATAAACATGACATTTTATGTACTTTTAATTGTGTGGCTCCTTTTTTTGTGTTTCACTATATTACAACACGAGCTGTCTAACGGACTCGAGCTAAACTTGGCGACTTTTCTCCTGCCATAAAAATGTAAGCAAAACATCTCAAACAACTTTTGGCTTTTAAATACTTTGATGACCTAACTGTTCATTTAGGATTCACTCTAAGATGAACTATTACTTAAACACCTTTCTGCATTGATCGTCTTCAGCTTCAGCCAAGTAGACAAAACTTTCAAACACCGAAAAACACAAAGCAGCGGTGTTCAATGTTACGTCTTTGACTGATCACATGACTTGTTCAACAATACATATGAACTACAATTGTCAGGTAACAAAGTAGAATTACACAGAGCACAGTATTTCATTTATCCATGTCTACAGTTAGTTTCCTTCTTTAGTTCATTGCTTCATTTTTAAAGTACCGTATTCTTTGTATTAATAAATGACTCCCTTGCTCGTATTTTTTTTTCCATTAACAAACCATGTAACCAGGAAAATGTACTTTTAATCAAAACATCTACAGTACTTCTATTAGAACATAAATCCAAGTCTGAAGTATGCTCTTGTGCAGGTTTAATTTTTTCCTCAAGAGCCCATCACCATCATGTAAGACTTCTCTACAGAGAGTCTTTTACTTCCTTTAGTGGAGGGTTAGAAGTCAGGAATCACTTCAATGTGTTTTCACTTCATACAAATGTTTATATTTAAAACAATGAATTACACTGAAGCAATCATGAAGGGCCGTCACTTGTCACATTGGTCTCTTCAACAGTCAGGAAATGATAGTTTTGGTGAACAACACAAAAACAAAGAACTAACTTCTTATCCATCCCCCTTCTGACTGATTTCCATTTAATAACTGAAGAAGCCTTTATACAGTGCAGATCAGTCACATCAGGGTCCTGTTCACTTATCATTTATATAGAAGCAGAAACAAAACATGTTTAACACTGAGTCCATGTTTAAACTGAGCCCTAATACCCTGAAACAAGTGCCGCGAAGACGTATGCACCAGCTAATAATCTGTACTTTCCACCCACGGAGTTATTGTTAAAAAGAGATTTACGGAGGGGGGGGGGGGGCAAGTTACAAAGAGGTGTGAATAACCTGAAGACAAAATTCCAGGAGTGAAACAGAGATGTGCACATCCTTTAGAGATGTGACATGATAAAACAGTCTGAACACCCTGCTGTGTACTTGTGTGTGTGTGTGTGTGTGTGTGTGTGTTTTTGTGTGTTTTTGTGTGTGTGTCCGGAGGGTAAATCAGGCGAAGATTGTCTCCTCGCGTCTCTTCTTGGTCAGGATGGTTCCAGGTTTGTGCTGGGCCTCTGGGTGGTTGGCCAGCTCTGGGGGACAGTTGGAGACCGGGCTCTCGAGGATGGCCTGCTTCAGGTCGTAGAACACAGCAGAGTCTTCTTTAGTCAGGAAAGTCATCGCGACACCACTCTTACCGGCACGACCCGTACGACCAATACGATGGATGTAGTCTGCAGGAGAGAAAAAATAACACAAACAAAAAGGCTTTAAATTCTCTTTTCCACATAAAAAAGTCAAAAGTAACAAAGAATTAGACCGAGGCTTCTTACCTTCGATGTTCTTTGCCATGTCGTAGTTAATGACCATGGAGACGTCGTGGATATCGATACCTCGACCAGCAACGTCTGTGGCCACCAGGATGTCTTTGGCTCCCGCTTTGAGGTTGGAGAGAGCAAACTCTCTCTGCTCCTGGCCTTTGCCACCGTGAAGCGTGCAAGCATTGTACTATGAGAGAGGAAGAAACCATTTAAGTTACATTTTATATTTTTAGCACTCTGGGAATGAAAGGATTTTACATGCGAGTAATCCAGTTTTCCTAAAATGTATACCGTTGCGAATATTTTTTACAGTTTTTTTTTTATCATTTGGACAACATTAAAATATGACAGTCACACTAACTTATTTCAGAGTCTTTACTGAGACATGACGCTGCTTTGATCTAAGAGCTCTCATGCTCATGATGATGAAACTAGCATGATGTGCGTAAGAGGATTTACAAACATTAAAGATTAGGACCATCATGTACTTAGTTTTGTATGTATTTGGTTTCTAACCTGAAGTATAGGGTAAGTTCAAAATAAGATGGGCTCATGTTTGAGAAACACCGAACAGATTTCCTTGACATTTTTTTACAGAAATTTCATTAGAATAAAAAAAACATGGTGGGCGCAGGAAGAAAAGTTAAGCACTTAAATATTCAGAAACGTCACTGAGGAGATCAAAGAGCACATCAGTCTAAAAATCTATGAAAAGCTCGTGGTACATTCAGCTTTTAGCTTGAGGAAAGGCACGCTGTCAAAGATGACATCACCTTATCTGTAGGTACGATTAAAACCAGGAGGCACTTAAAGAACAATGTTTTTTTATCCTAGAAAACGTTTTTTTTTCTCTGTTAAACAGAGTGAAAAGAATGAAATGACTTGATAGATTTACTTGTTTCTTATTAATAATTAAAAGTGAATAACAGTTTTGCACGATAGGTTTCTGTTTATGAGATTTAAACATGCATCAGTGTGCAGTAAACTTTGGATCACTTCAAACAGACCTGATGGAGCAGATTATTTGAGTTTTTGAGAATAAATATCTAAGAATGTAATTATATTAATCATATAATTTATGTTGTCAAGTCTACAGCAACTTACCCCCATCTTCTCCAGGGACTTAGCCAGCACATCGACACCCTTCTTCTGGTTGACGAAGATGATGATGGGAGGCTCGAAACCATGCGACAACACCTCCAACATCTTCTTCCTACACCACAAAAGATTACAAAAAAAAAAACACTCAGCATGACACTGACAGATATAAACGTCATGTTGAGGGTTTAAAGTCACATATTTGTGCATCTCACCTCTTCTCTCCCTCTGACATCAGCAGGACCTTCTGTTCAACTCTCTCATGAGGTTTGCCAGCAGATCCGATGTAAACCACAGCAGGCCGTCTCAGGTAGCTCCTGGCGAGTCGCTCCACAGCTGGAGGCATCGTAGCTGTGAACATGACCGTCTGAAAGGTGCGAAAATAATAAAGACAAATAAACAGTGAGAGCGCTGTCTGTTTTTAGACTGATGTTTCAAAACGTCTGGCCGATCAACATACTTGTCTGTATTTATGTTTTCCAGATTCAAAGTTCATCATCATCTTCTCGGGGTCCTCCGCCTCCTCTGTGTCTGGTTTCTGATTGGTCACTGGGATGTACTCCAGAATCTTCTGGACGTCTGGCTCAAAGCCCATGTCAATCATACGATCGGCCTCGTCAAGGACCACGTATGTACAGCGTCCCAGAACCAGGTACCGGTTCTCCAGTACGTCAATCAGACGGCCGGGGGTGGCGATCACAATCTGGTAAGACAGGAAAAACAAACTGTTACCGAATGTTTGTTTTCTGTTAACACAGCATGGACAGCTTGTGAATGTACCAGGAAGAGGGGCTGCAGTAGAAAATAAATCTGTTTTTCTACAGCTTTAGAATTGTTGCTGTGGTCTTTTTAAACCCTTTGAAGTCAACTCTCTTTTTTTGCCTGTTTTTTACTTTCTTTACAGGCTTTCAGCAGAGTGACTTCCTGTCTCACCTCACAGCCCATCCTGAGGCGGAAGCCCTGGTCCTCTCTGGAGATTCCTCCAATTACAGCCACCGTCCGGATGCCGAGCGGTTTACCAAACTTTATGGTCTCCTCTTCGATCTGCTGTGCCAACTCACGAGTTGGAGCCAGGATCACAGCATAAGGACCCTGGTCTGAGTCTTCGATCCTGCACAAACAGCCAATCAGAGAGAAGAGGAATGTCATCAACGCTCATCTGAGTTAACTAAACTGTAGTAAAGATCGGTAGAAAAAGAAGTTAATGAGAAATAAAGGGAATTAACATGAACTTTTTAAGTGTGGGCTGTTACCTGTCAATCTTTGGCAGGGTGGTAATCCAGACCAGCAGTGGAATCAGGAAAGCAGCTGTTTTACCGCTACCTGTCTCGGCCACGCCGATGATGTCACGGTTCTGTAAACCAATAGGAATGGCCTGCCTCTGAATAGGTGTTGGATCCTGGATTTTGAGAGAAAAAAATGCAGAATTACTGATTAAATGTGGGAAATAAAATGTCAGTTTGGGGGTTAATTGAGACAAAAAAAAAAAGTCAAATTAATTCATTGTAGCTTTTAAAATCAAGAGCATTTTACTTTACTCATCTTTGCACAACTGCAAATAAAACAGCATGAACAGAAGAATGTCTTATATTGATTTTAAAAAACAAACTCTCCATCACTCTGTATTCCTCTTATAAAAGCTTCAACATAGGGGCTCTGTGAGCTGACCTTGTAGCCACATTTTTCGATGACCTCCAGGATGTGATCAGGCAGCGCATACTCCTTCCAGTTCCTGATGGGGTTGGGGATCTTTCCTCCCTTTGTGGTGATGCTGTAGTCCTCTCTAAAGATTCGCCAATCTCTGTCCATCATCTCTTCCAGCTTCTTCTGAGACCAGTGTCTGTCGTCCCAGCGCTGCTTGGCTTCCTTCTTACGCATCTTCTTCAGCCTTACCCTGAGGGAAGAAGAGGACGGAGGATTTGATGGTTGGGAGGTTTGAGGTGACACAGATGGCGAGGTGACTGTTAAATATTAAGCTTCGTGGACTGATTTTCTCTCAGTCAACTTTAACTTTTAGTTCGCTTTTGAAAGCAAGATTTACTCACTCTTCCTGCTCCTTCTCTTCCAGCGTTCGCCGTTTCTCCATCAGGTCACCATAGAAATGTGACTGATCTCTTTTCTGCTGCTTCAAGTCGATGCCGGCGATGAAGCCTCGTCCGTAAAGCTGCACATGATGCTTTTCTTTGTAACTGGGGGACGAATGTGAAAATCAAACGGTTTAGACTAGTTCACATTCTGACCAAACACAGACCTGCTTTGGATCCAAACAAAGAGATCCAGAGGTTAAGTTTGTTGACTCACATCGGGTTGTAGTCGACTGAAGTGTCTTCAGAGGCGTCCCACTCAAAGACAAACTTCCTGTCGTTCAGGTGACGAGTTCTCCGGCGTTTCTTGAGTCCTCCCAGGTAACGCTCCTGCAATAAACAGACATTTGATTCATCAATTACAGAATTTCATGTTGACTTTTAAAATAAGGTTTGATCATGTTTTAGAATCTTGAGAAGCCCAAAATTTGTCAGGGGAAGTTTCTGATGCTTGAATCCTAAAGGCCCTGACACACCAAGAAGACCGTTGACCGTCGGTCCTAGTTGGACCATAGTACTCTTACTAACTTAGACTTACCTTGATGGCGTGGAGTTCTTTGCTTTTATCTTTCTCCTCTCTGAGCTTTTGTCGTCCGTCGTCGTCTTCATTCCCGTTGTTCTCTCGCTCCATTCTTTCTCTTCGCTCTCGTCTTTCTCTTTCTTGGGGATCCTCTGCAACACAAATCCTCAATTAGCATCAGCATCAAACTCTATAACAGCATACAGATCATTTCAAACCGAATGTAACTGAGGCTAATACACACCCATCATTTTTCTCCCCATGTCCTGGAACATCCTTCTCTTCTTCCTCTCCTCTTCCACCAGTCTCCTCCTCTCCTCCGTCTGTTGTTCCCTCCGTTTTAGAGCCTCAGCTTCTCGCTCAGCCTTGGAGAGGAACTTGGGCTGAGAGGAAAAATAATCAAGGGGTTAAAAAAAAAAAAAGGTAAAGAAGATGTGAACCTCAGGAAGGTCCTCACCTTTGCCTCGGCTTCCTCTTCTGCTTTCTTCTTGGCGAGAAGCTCTTCCAAAGACAAAGGTTGGACCTGAAAAGGAAGCAAAAAAGGTCAAACAACCAAAATGACAACCTAAGACGCATGGGGATTCTGTAAAAGATTCAGTCTCACTTTTTCTTTCTTCTTTTTCTCATCCTCATCCTCTTCTGCTTTGATATCCTTGTCTCTCTTTAACTTGGCATCCTTTGACCTGGGGGAGAGGCTTCTATAAAGCAAAGTGGAATTAAACAGGTTTAATCAACCGCTCTGGTTTCAAGAGAGCAAACACATGACACATATTACTGACACTTTTAAATACAAATAAACATACAAACCGAAGGATGACCTTTTTAATGACACCTACTATCATTTTTAAAAGTAATTTGTTCCCATCACTTTGCAGGGTATTGCCAGAACAATTTGTAAAAGTTATATCGTCTGGTTGCTCTCTGTTTAATTTAAAAATTTCCTAGGAGCATCTTCAACTGGTGCAGGATGAAATGCCTCTGAGTGTTAACATAAGTCAGAGCAACAAAATGTGGGACATAACAGATAGCTATGGAGCACAATAGTGTATATCTGACTTCTTCTTTTATTGACTTCTGTCTCAAGTAGCAAACCCTTACAGCAGTAACTTTCTTAGTAGTTAACAAAATGCCTCAATAGCTCGACTTTGTCAGTATTGAGTAACAGCTGTAAATGGTCTGAATGGAAGGGGGACCAGATAAATCTGACACTCTCTTTCTGAATCTCACCTCAGAGCTGTACTTCTGTATTTACATACCTGGACCTTTTGCTGCGATCTTTATCTCGTCGATGTCCATCTCTGTCCTTTCGGCTCCGATCTCTGTCCTTATCCCTCTCTCGTTCCTTGTCTCTTTCCTTGTCTTTCAGGCGTCGGTCTCTGTAATTATGGTACATTTCAGACACATTTTAATTTAAGTCAAGCTGCTAGAAGCTCAGATTTGAAAATAAAATGCTTTTTTTGTTCATATACAGAAGTTCTTACAACACCAACTTCAATTTGGTGTTAAATAAAGTTATTGGTCTTGCGTTTTTAGTTACCTTTCTGCAGATTTGGATCGATTTCTTTCACGGGATCGATGGCGTTTGCGTGACGGGGAGAGTTTTCGATCCCGCTCTCTTGATCGGCTGCGTTTCCTCTCTCTGTCTTTGGACCCTGACGATTCAGCCTCCTTCTTGTCTGCGGAGTCAGCTGCCATCTACAAACACACATGTGTGGCTTTGTGATTATGTTGTCAATGGAGAAATATTTCTTCCGTTTTGAATAAAGAATAAAATAATATCTTTTTTCACATTAAACACAACTCAGGCTAAATGTTTCCGGCCTTTAGCACTCTATATCACAGCTCCCTGGTCAGTAAAGATGTATCATACAGGACGCAAATCAAAGGCAAAGTAACCCAACCTCTGGGTAAGGACTTCATTGAGAAGTGAGCAAGCTAGCTACTTACGTTAGCTAACTTAGCAAAAAGTCTATTTGTCTTGAAAAAATGCCCAAACATGCAACACTGGGCGCATATTTACGCCAAAGGTTTCCAAAGTATAAGATACGCCTGCTCTATTATGTAGTTTCAAACATTTTGAGCATACCTTAATCGCTTGTCAACAAAACAGCTACGATTTTTCTGCGCTTCAAGAAGACGCCATATCGTTCAACACGAGCAGAAGAAAGCGATGGGTTCTGGGAGTTGTAGTATTGGGCGTTACATACAGAGCGGAGGAAAGGGATTATAAAACTACACTAACCATCAGAGTGAATGCATTTTCGCATGGACCCCACTTGTTTGGTACTTGAATACCTAAATGCCTGATCAAAAAAAAACTAGATTCAATATCTGTTTGCCGTTCGGGCACAAGGTGGCAGCCGTGTTACAAGTTAGCACGACACTGGATTTTTAAATAGCCTGCTGATGGTATATTCCAGTTATAACTACGTGACAGATGTAGCCTATACTTTACAAAAGAAACAAAATTACCGATGATGTAGCCTATAAAGAGTTTATTATACGTGTTATGGCTGTTTTTGCTGATTAATCATTGCTTTAAAGCCTTTTGTAATTTATACAGTTGTAGGCTCTGGAATAAAAGTCTAATAGTGTTCGTTCTTACCTTGAGCCTATCTCTTTAGTCTCTAGGTCATATAACACAAATGAGAGGAAAAAAAATGTTCTACCTCATCTGAAAGCTTTAGGCTTATAGAAATTAAAAAGAGAAATTAACTAACATGTCTGCATTGAAAGTCCCATCTATCAGTCTATTGTTTACCACAGCATGGTGAAATAGGTGTGTCTCCTCTGAACCACTTATAAAACACTATACCCTGCAGCAGATTAACATTCAAGAAGTGCTACTGGTGCAGAGACAATGGTATATTTTCCCCCTGTAATCTTACCCATCCTCTGGTGTGTATGTGTGTGTTCATGCTCTTGTAGACAGATAAAAGACATTTAAGATGCTGCTTTATGCTTGACTACAGTTCGGATTGGCTAGCTGCTTATTTATATTCAGGACCTTCCTTTTTATCCACAGGGAGATCTGGGGAGATTTATGGAGCACTTCTGAAGGTGAAACTGTTTCAGTAGGAATGATCAAAGTTGATGGTTGGAGAAAAAAGAATATACACACAAATGAAAAAAAGATACAGTGGAGGAAAACAAAAGAGTGGTAACAAGTTGAAAGTCAGAGCTGTATCTCATCTGCCTACGGAGGTGATTGTATAGGCCTATTTTTGTTTCACTTGATTATATTTCATCAAATACTTAACAAGGTTGATCAAGTCTGAGCCTATTATGTTTTGAAATAAAGGGAAACTGTGTCAGAGTTACTGTCATTGACCTGTTTCACAGCAGGCATTTGTCTTATCCTAGCATGATAAGCAGAGGTCTTGCTTAAACTTAAAACTCTCTTTAATTCACTTGTTCCAGTAAGCTCTGAAAGTGTGCCAGTGAGTCAGCATGCACGGTACTAGAAGCCTGAAACTAAAGTGGCTAAATTTAAGTCAGGAATTACTGATTTTCTTACTAAAACCTGTGACACCCTAGTGTCAAAATGTCTGACAGTCTGCAATAAGTGGTGTCTCACACAATACTACATATACAATATCACATGTTAACGCTGCAGGAAGTCGAGTCAGTTGATGGGAGAAGTCATCTCAGATAGGCTAACTTGTGAGTAGAACAGCAGGTCTGAGGTAACTGTTGAAGTTGCCAACAATCCCAGAATCAGATAATGTCAGATTTGCTTAATGTTGATTATAATTTTATATATTTTATATGTTGTATGCTTGTTCATAACTGTTCTGTTTGCTATGATGTTAAAAGTATGTTGTTCTTACTCTCTCATACCGAAAATGTAATGTATTTGCACAGCAGTAGTCCAATATTGTACATCATATTGTTCATTACTTAATTTCTGTAATTTACACAACCATTACAATAAAGATTTCTTAACTAACTGTGATGTAACAATCACAACCAGAAACAATGTCTAGGGAAAAAAAGTTTTAAATGATTTTATTAAAGCAGAGATATTGAGTTTGGGTTTTTTCTATTCAAAGCCTGTAACACTTCGTGTCTCTCTACCAAGTGCTTACATGCATCACTCACACACAAAAACACTAGCTTCTTCGTTGCCATGGCTACTCTACATTTTGCAATCAGAAGCATGTCTTATACAATGTCTACAATTGCCCGCAGCATGTTATGCAAAGACTGAGGATTTGGTTCACCAGAAATGTGTTTACTGTAATTACTTAGGTATCATTTTACATCTTACTTTATCGTGTTTTAACAGGGAATATTCAGCTGAAGTACAGTGACCAAAGGCAGGAAGGGGCCAAAACAAGACATTTACTCACAGGGGCAATACATTGAAGATTGTCCAGCACAGCATCCAAATCAACTATTTTGTTATACCTGTAATTATTAAAGTGTGTAATGAGTCTGGGGGGGGGGGGGGGGGGTAACTATGAAAAGCAGGTGAAATGTGTAATAAGAAAGAAGGTGGAGATTCATTCTGTAAATAGGCAAATAAAATATTTGCCTCTGACGTCACTTTTTGAATTACTTTTTTTTCCAGAATGTCTACGGCTCTTCATGTTGTGCTTGCGTCATTGCCAGTTAATGATCGTTTAGGTTGGAGGCTGACCTGCTTTGTCCAGCATTGCGTAATGTTGATGATTACCTCATTCTAACACACTAACAACTGACTACTGATTACAGTTAAAGCTTGGCTTTGTGCAAGCAAAGAGATCGATATACAGGGTCAATTCTTGTACTCCCAACACTTTCTATTTAAAGATGGAAGTGATTGTGCTCAACAACAAATATTTACTAGTTTTATATCCCTATAGAAACAGACTTTTGCTGGGGATCTTATGATTGAGTGGCACAGATATGGCTGTTGTTCTCCAGATGTACACATCACATCTTCAACAGTAACCCTCTTCAACTTCTAACTATAGCCGACCCCCATCCCAAGCACCTCCTGTGCCCGAGCCTTGGCTCCCCTCCCCCCATATTCCCTGATGCCAGCCATGGTTGTCTGATTAAAGGGCTAGAAGAGCACTCGCTCTCGACTTGCCCTCAGGGTGTGCCATACAGGGCACATGGGCATGAAGGGGGTGGGTGGATTTGGGGAAGGTGAACAGCGTGAGTGAATATGAGTTTCTGGGGGTGTCGTCATATAGTGGATTAGGTGAGCGGGATCAGATAGTAATACCAGGGGGAGGCCATTTGTCTTGGAAAGACACAAGAGGTCTTATCATTCAAGCAGACATTAGCTCCAGCAGCAGTGTGCATGAACCTAGCTAACCTCGCTGCTCTTGGGAACGAAACAGTATGCAGAGTAGACGAGAAAAACTGTTTAGTATACAAAGCACACACTGACACACATTCATACACCAATTCACATGTACAGGGTCATGCATGGATGCCCTTTGCTGCAAATAAAATAGTCGCAGACACACTTGAACAGATAATGGAACCGCACTGGCACAAGAGTAGCACGCAAATGAGACGTGCTGTAATGTATAGAATTAATTTCTAAAAATCACAGAAGAAGCCTTACACTTACTGAATATTTTGTGTTCAGGACAACATGCACTGTATGCTAATTCAGTTTAAAATGCTTAATATTAATGTAGTCAATTCTCATGGTTCAGGGCGATTAAAAGGCTGTGGTGTATGCTGTCTGGTGATGTCTGTTTGCCTCACTGAATTTAGCCCAAAGCACAAAGACATACACAGGCTGCAGAGCTGCCCTGCTGCCTGTCACATCAGAATAGCTTTAGACTGAGAAATCAGACAGAGAGATCGGATAGATTGAAAGAAAACTTCTCTTCACTGAGTCTGGTACAATCAGAGAATGTTTTTTGTTGGAGCCTTTAGGCAGTTCATTGTGTATGAGAAGATGACAGAGCGATGAATCAGCTTTTGGATAAATATTTCACAGGAATATACAGTGACAGATAATTAGGTTGTTTAAATTACAGTAAAGACATTTTGGGAAATATGTTGTTTTGTTTTCTTGCATAGAGCTAGAGAAGAAGATCAATACCCTACTTGTATCTGTTAATACAGTAAAAGGACTAAAGCTAGATGGTTGTTTTAGCTTAGCTTAGGAAACAGCTAGCCTGCCTCGGGTAAATGTAACTGAATAAAGCTTTATGCTAAATTCAACTTTTTTACACCAAGGTTTTATCATGGTGTCAAACATACTGTAGACTTTGTGTTTTGAGCCCATGTGTTATATGCAAAAGTAAACAAACCAGTAACTAGTGTGATATTAGATTATAATGTCAAAGATTTTCATTTAAAAAAAACATTTGTCAAGCCACACTATGGTTCCATGATGAAGGCAATGAATGGCATTCAAGGTATTTCAAAAGTATTTTCACCTTCATTTCACCACTACTCTATTTCCCATTTACTAAAAGACAATGGTTTATAAAATCTTATATATGTGTTGTACCAAGGGCCTACAAGCTTAGTATTAACGTTAGCTAGGAGTGTGTACCATTTCACTATTGAACATTACTGTTAGCTAGCACACTAGCCAATGGGTTTTCAGATATTGTTCTACCACCCCTCCAGATTTCACTTTTAACTGTCTTTTCAGCTGCATATCGATAAAAAAGGCAGGGATTTAATAACTATCTGTCATGTTTTCACCATTGGCATCTGAAAAAAAATTATCCTTTGTATTACAACATCTAAGATTCCCAACCTGAGCAATACACCAGAGAAAATGGCAGCTGTTTGATCATGGTAAATTGCCAAGGTCCAAAATATACCTGCAGGTCCCCTTGCTGCATAAATACCATCAAAGAGAACAAATCTGAGCTCTTTAGGATTTTTACTTGGATCCTCAATAGACAATGGTGTCAAACTTATTAAGTATCTCTGGGCCGGAAAGCAAATGCAAGAATTATAAGAAATGTCAAACAAAACCATGAATTTTAAAGACAGACAGTGGATTGCAATTACAGAAAAACAATATGTGGGAAAACAATTTTAGTGGCCATGTCTGCTGGATTGAACCAACGAGAGGCAGATGGTCATATGGGACACTGGAGAATGTCGCTCCTCACCCAGCTGAGCCTATGACATACAACCCAATTTTCCTTCCCGAGACAGAAGTTATGACCCTTTTTGAGCAGCTGGGGCAAAGCCTGGTGTGTGTTTGTCTGTCTGTTTGGCGTGTGCACGCATTTAAGGGGAATGTAACCTATATGTCAGTCTACAGATAGCTCATCAGTAACCAGGCAGCATAGCTCTGCAAACCCCCCTTCTTCTTTGCTTCACTCTCTGCTGCTGCGGTGCTGGAGAGGTCTGATAGGTTCATTGCGCGGATGCGAGAGACTGCATCATGTGTGTGTTTTTATGGGTTTCTGGGCTGCCATGTCTGATAGATGATGTGCTTATGTGGTAATAGGCCATGCAGCACCACAACCGTTTTCTCAGACTTCCCAAGAGGGTTTCAGATGGCTGTGCTCTTCCCTAGATCCTCCCTCCTCCGCATCATGATCCTCAACAGTCTCACCACCATCTCTGCTGCAAGCACCAATCATTCCAATGAGGAAGGGAAAAAATGTCTAGACTGTACAGATCACATACTGCTGACCTGTTCATTACTTTACATCAATATGTCAGTATCATGCATGTATGACTGAGGGGTTGTACAAGTCTATTTTCAAGCATGGACTGATTTTCTGACATTGTCATAGAAGGGTAACGGATTTTACCAGCAAGTTGGTACCCTTGTTTCCTTTTGATGTTCATCTTTAAGTCATAAAATGAAAAATGAAAAAAATCTAATTTCAGGAAACAGTAAAGTAGCCTCCTGTTTTTGAGTCTGCTAAATGTCAAAATTGGGAAAAGACAGTTTAATGAACTTGATTTAAGGAAGAGTACATTTTTACAGTGTGGGTTGTACAAATGGTCGATACTATAGCCATCATAGCTCAGGTCATTATACAGGAATGCATCATAAAGGACAATATTTGACAGTTTGGGAATACATTTACTTGATTTTTTTAACCAGCGCTTGATGCAATACAGTATTATTGCCAATAACTGTTAAGGTTAGCTTTGCATAAAAACCAAGTGGCAACCTCTGGTGTTGAAAATGAAGCCAATGAAGAAGTGGTCACGATATTTTCTTAATGCCAAGCTAACCAGCTGCTGGCTGTCACTTTATATCTAACATGTAGACATTAGTCATTGTTTAAATCTTCTCTTCAAACTCTTGTTAAGCAAGTCAATAAAAGCATTTCCCCCCTTTTAACAAAGTCAGCAGCTCTAAAAGATAGAAAGCCTCATTAAAAAATGTGCATTCTTTGTCAGAGCACAGTTGCATTGCTTGAGTTCCACATTCACTAAGAGCATGCAGTAGAATTGTGCCTTGGAGCTACCTGCCATGGATGACAGGCTCAATACGGCTTGTCAGAGGTTTATCGGATTTACAAAGACATGTTGTGTACATGAGCCAATTTTCTGATAAATAAGTCTATGTGTCTGTGTCAAAGAGACAGGCATGGAGACAGAGAAACGGTAAAAGATAAGAGAAAGCAGTGTCATAGACAGACAGGCTGACAGCCCTGTTTATCCAAAAAACATCAAACCACTTCAATTTCCCCTCGTGGAAAATCAAGAGAGATTAATTCTATCTGAGACTAATGATACAGAGTTTATTCCCACAATTTTTCTTGTCTGTGCAAAAGGTAACGGATAAGGAGGTCATTAGTTGCTGCTGTATCCTGCGATAGTTCAGGAATGGCAAACATTCAGTCACTTCATCCATGTCATCTCACCAGTAAGTTCAGTGTGACAACAGGACATAGGGAGATCCTGATAAGCGCAGATATCCGTCCAGTGAAAGACTAAGCAAACATGGTAGTGGAGGTCAGGGAGGATGGTTGGTTAGAAAGGAAAAGAAAAGGAATTTGCCCAGGCAGCAGTAGTAATGGAGAGAGATGGAAATGCTTAAGTTTGAATGTTCCTCAACCTCTTTGTAGCCTCAGTCTAATGAAAAGAATTGACATTAATTCTGTAAGTACGATAGACACCATTTATGCTAATCTGAAGCCTTAATCTAGCCAGGTGATTACTCACGTTTATATATGAGATTCATATTACTTATGTGTGCAACATATGGATTACATCACCTCAATCAATCTTTATTTGTATAGCGCCAATTCATTCAACATTTAGCAAAGTTACAGTGGTAAGGAGTCACTGCCTTGAGGAGGCAGAAACTTCAAGCAGAACCAAACTCATGTTGATCAGCTATCTGCCGAAACTGTGCTGGGTTTGGAAAGTGGAATAGAGGGATTTAGGATTGGTGATCAATAGGCTTAGTTTAGGGATATGTTGGCCTGTTAGCATTAAATGAATGAATTATTCGTGTTTTGTTGGCCACATTTGA
Source organism: Tautogolabrus adspersus (assembly GCA_020745685.1). Classification (NCBI taxonomy): domain Eukaryota; kingdom Metazoa; phylum Chordata; class Actinopteri; order Labriformes; family Labridae; genus Tautogolabrus; species Tautogolabrus adspersus. Next base: position 21,069,426 of record CM036547.1, on the reverse strand, counting down.
AAGATTCTTCGAAATGGGACAGCCTATGACACGCCAGTGTGACGCAATTAGTCTTGAAATGCGCCCTTCAAAGGATGCAGCCCCTGAATTGGGACACTGCTAAAATTACGAAAAATAAGTAGTTAAACACAAACCAGACAGAGATTAGTGTTAAGGTTGTTATTGTTATAAGGGCTCATGTAATATTTCTGTTCAGTCACTCTTAGGTGTTACTCCTGCATACTGTTAGGAAACTGAAGTAGTACAGTAACAAAACTACCTTTAGCTTGCTGATAAGCTAACATCCAAGATGGACTAATTAAGAGGGGGATATAGTGATCACTTAATGGAACTTAAAAAGAAATATGGGTAAATAAAACTGTTTAGAGCTTAAATTCACTTTCAAAAAGTACTGTAAAATACATTTGGCTGAGGACGTAAATGTACAGTAAAAATACAGCAACAAGGAGTAAATAACTCTACAAGTAAAGGTTCTGAATTGAATGTGTCATATAATGTCCAATTTAAGTCAAAATTGATTCGATTTTTATTTCATATGTAAACAAACACATTAATCCCACAAATACAATCACAATAAAACAAGACGCATAAAAAGACTGGAGGTATTAGGAAATTTTGCTTTGTATTAGATGCAAAGAGGGCTACTTAATGAATTAAAATGCACCATCTGACTGTACTGTTAGCAAATATATTTGATTATTGTCTATCGTTCTTCCTCTTCTTAGAAAAAAAGAAAGGAAAGTGACATGTTTTCAAAACTTATCATGTATGTAACATGATGTATGCATATGGCAATGGACATGTATGTTTGTGTAAGAGTTTGGAGTGGGGGTTTATTCCTTAAGGCTGAATTCATGCTTGGGTGGTATAACATCCACAAGCTTGTTTTGACACCATACTGTGACGCTGCCGTCATCATCTAATTATCATGTGCACACTGCCTTATATGGGCTGGTCATTCATTTTCATTTACACAATATCTTACTGTATCTCATTTTACGCTGTTATAAACTAGAATTTAAATTATTATGTGTTAATAACCCCCTAGGAATTCACAGTTAAATCAGTTAGCCTTTCATTTAAACTTACAGTGCAATCATTTTGTGAAGTGAACTATTGTGCCCTTGAGTTGGGAAATTATTTGTTATATTTGCTGCCAAGTTATCAGTCTCTTTCTCTCAAGGAGCTTTGAATTTGATTTCATTTCCCAAATAATGTTTTGCTCTAATTTGATATAGCTGCTGGCTCTCCTCTGCATGAAAAGCGCTCTATGTTAGTCATGAATAAAGCCATACAGACGTAAAAAAAAAAGAAAGAAGCTAAATTACATCAACATTGACCCGGCTGTCCTCCCCAATTTTGTACAAGAATTGTGCAAGTGCCTAATACATAGTGCTGATACATACATACATGTTTTTACTATGTGGCTTACATTTGTTTAATAAACACCCGAATGAGAATATCTTCATAATCAATTTATCAATCAAACGTCTTATTTTGATGGATTTAACAAGGAATCAAACACAGACTTGTTAATGAATTTCAGACATATTTATTTAAATAAAGGTTAAAAGAAAGAAATTGACAATAACAAATACAGAATTCACTCCATAATTTAAGCCATCAAAGGCAACTCCACACAGGCATTGTGTTTTTGCTTCAGTAACATTCTTTTTCATTATTTCTACTGAACAGCTTTATGAGGAAAGATATGTACAAAAAAAAAAAACTGTCAAAAACCAGGCAGAAGAAACTGAACTGACAGCTGCTTATTGAGCCAAAGTAAGCTTGTTTAGGAAAGCACAATGCACCAGACAGGAATGAAAAGTAAGAAATAATGACTGAAGCTGAGCTACAGAGGCATGTTTTAGATTGCATGCTGTTTTCAACAACCCACTCGTGGCTGCAACCAGGGGGGTCTTTAAAAGTCACGTCGAGATCAGAAGCAGTCGCTACTCGCTGAAATGTCCAGCTCGTCACCTTCGCAGTGGCTTCCCTCTAATGCTACAAATAAAAGGTGAGGCGCCCTCTCAGAGAGCCGTCCCTCCCTCTCTCTCTGTTAGGTGTGAACTTCAGGCCTGCCCCCCCGCCTCCCTTTCTCACACTGTTGCTAGGCAACGCCTTAAATTCCAGTGTTGTGTACATCCAGAGGACTCGGGGCTCCTTGGTGCAGACCCACTAATCATCAAGTCCTCCATTAGCTGAGCTGTCAACAGCTGCTAATGCCAGAAGACTCAAGTGAATACTAGAACAACAGCTACTAAAAAAAACATCAACAAGCAAGTAAAAACGATTTCATACTGGACAAAATGTTGAGTCAAATTTTTGAGGGAAGTTGCAAAAAATAGACAAAGATATTTTCAATGCATAAAAAGAGGAAGAAAAAAAAAAACTCTCTCCAGACAGGACCAGCCTGTTTTGATTTAACTCAACCTTCACCTTTCACGTTTGGAAAATTGAGAGTTTATGCGGCATCCTGGAAAATGGCAGCAGTTGCAATTTGAATAACTGTTGACTAATTAAAATAAAGTAGAAGTATGGTGACACATTTACAGCCACAGTTCACAACTGAGGACTATTTCCCTTAATACACCCATGAGGCAAAGGATTTAAAAACAAAGATGTTAACACTTTATTAGGAACATTTAAAAAAAAATCCTTCCAGTTAAAATGTTGAAAAAAGTAGTGATTGGATTCATCTTTCCTTTCACATTATTAAGTCGTATGGTTCAGGGTTGATAACACTGAAAGCTGACACTGATGTGGTGATGGGTGTCAGATCTGTCAGAAACATGCTAGGACAGTCCTTGAATGGCCCGGGCTTTTGTGTTTATTTTTGTCACAACACGTCCGCCCTAGACTACTTTTCGGTGGCTCATGTGAGTGCTGAGTCACATTGCGCTGCTTCAGATGTGCCCTCTGTTCATCCTCCCACTGTCTTTGCAAATGAATGCTCCCACTTGCCAAATCCCTCCTTTCTCTCTCTTCCCTTTTCTTCACTGTCAGCTCTAATTTCCAGATGAGAAAATGTTGAGGGGTCAGCGAGGGATAATATCTTCAAGGGCCACTGTTGTGAATTCCACCAAGCTGCATTTCTGTGGATACCACTCCCTGTCACTGTCAGATTTACATCTTATCTTATGGCTCAGCCCGTATTGTGACCTTAAGGAGACATTCAGCTAACAAGATGGATGGGAGAGGGCGCATCCATAAGAATTTTAATTAGGTTTACAACCACTTTCCTTTGCAGAATAGACGAGGCACTGACCTTACTTCACTCACAGCTACCTTTAAGAGAGGAATCAATACATTAAAGTGCAAGTTATGCCCTCTTATGTAGAGGTGTATTTAACTGATTGGAAATATTTCAACATTAGATTTTGTTCACTCAGTCTCTGCACTGTGTGCTGGTGATAAGTCATGATGGAAAGTTCAGTGTCAGAGTTGGTTATTGTGTAGAAAATGGTTCATGGAGAGTTGGATGTTGCAAAGGAGAGAAAGAGATTTGAGACTCTCTTTACTTTACACACCCAGCTGAACCATCTGCAACCTGCTTGTCCTTGCTTTCTTTTTTTTTTTTTACTTGCAGCTTGATCTCAGCAGTATTCACATGATTGAGCAGCTCTTGGACTTGTCTTTGCTAAAGGTGGAGGAGAGGAGCTCTGTCTTGCTTGGCAGGTGTAGGAGTCTCTTGGAAAGGCGGCGGACGGGGCTGGGTTTCTCAGCAGGCTGGAGTTTGTTCATGCAGGCCAGAGCAGCAGTACGGAAAACGCTGTGGATGCTCTTCTCTGATGTGAAGGCGGAGCATTCCAGGTATGTCTCTGCTCCACACTGCTTCGCCAAGGACGAACCCTGTAAACCCGATGTAAAGTAGAATATAAGCTGAACGAACGGGGAATTTCTATGAGTTCAAAAGAAATCTAAATAGACTCAGAAGGGAAGAAAATTTCATCATGGAACAAACCTGTTCGTGGGAGATGGGTGTCTGTTTCTGATTGGACAGCTCCATGCGTGTGCATACGTCTGTGCGCAGGTCTGTCTTGCAGCCTATTAATAGGATCCGTGTGCTGGGACAGAAGTCCTGGATCTCTGCTTTCCACTGCAACAACAACAGAAAGCAAATACTAAGAACATATAAAAATAAGGATGTTGTAAGCTTACTGATTGAGGAGAAGAATGTTACTGAATTGTATTGTTATTCATACCTTCTTCAGGGCACTCTCTACTATGTCTGGACGGCTGATGTCAAAACACAGAAGCACGGCGTCTGAGTCGCTGTAGCAGAGGGGTCTCACGTTGTCATAGTATGGGGAACCTAGAGAAACAAAATAAAGTAATTTAGCTCAGGTGCAACAGCATACAGTTATATAAACAGTTGTTGCAGAAAGTGGTTCACTTGGCTTAAAACAACATGTTTGAAAACATTTCGTAAAGTTTTCACCTCGTCGGCAATCTCTTTCTTTAGTCCAAATCCTGCTGACACTTTGATAATGTCTTTACACACTCGTCCTCCTCACTTTCACACTGTACAAACACACAAACAGTCACATCCAGCCCTGCCAAACTGATAAGAGAGCAAATAATTACACTAAGCTTTGACACCTTCCCACTGGCAGGAATCTTTCCAGTTAAGTAAAGTAACTCACTGAATCACAGGCAGTCGAGCTCTAAATTCATCACATATTAACATAATAAGACAACAGCTAAACTTTATTCACCAAACTTTAATCTGACTAAGAGAAATCCAGCTGATGTCCTGCATACTCAAATGTCATCCTTAGTTTGTGTCGCTATGATCGTTTTTGTTTGGCTTGGAAGTTCAGTAGCAGAAAAGCCAAATTGAGGCTGTTTTGATCCATGTTCAATTTCTGATTTGTTTTAAGAAATAATCTGACAGATAAGATACCATACTCAAGTGTTCATACACCAAAATGTCACCACTGAAAATCATCTAAGCAGAAATGGACAAAATCAATTACAAACAAGCAGGTGAAAGGTAAAAACAAACTACAAACAGTATTATCCAACAAATAAAGAGTGGCTCTTGCACACAGTGTCCATCCATATTGCAGCATCATATCTCCATACTTCTTCATTTTGGAGTTTTCCATTTGAAGAAAATGTCTCAGATTTTTAGAAACATGCTCAGTGTTATTCTATACTTTTCATGTCTGTCTAAAAGGAAATCTGGCAGACAGTTATCTTAGCACAAAAACTAGTAAGAAGAAAAACAGCTAGCCAAGCTATGACCAATGGTAACCAAAACTGCAATCATTTGGCCCCCTTTCCTTAATTGAACAGCGTTTTTACACTTTTGAAATACATGTGAATCAGTGCCTTTACTGTCACTGTTGGCGCCATTCAGAGATCCGTTACATAACTGAAGGTTCTTACTAAGGAAAAAGCTAATTTCAGCCATTGAATGCGATGACTTTACTGGTCAGTGGTACCATTATTTTCCCAACGTCTTCATAATAATAACAGATGTCACTCACCACCTCACTCAAACAGTCCTACCTGATTACTGTCTAATAAATACAAGACCGTAGGACATTGAGAATTATGGTGTGAAGAAGAAATCTTTTTCTCACATTTCCATTAACAGCTCAGCTTTTTGTAGAACTTTTTTTTTTTAACTCTTAGGAAGGATCCTGAGCTAAAAACAGACTGACAGGATGTCCGCTCTCTATTGTTTTCCCTCTGCCACCTAATCACTCCCCACACAACAACACTAAGATTTAATTTCCTACTCCTGTCCTCAGGGGCCAAATCCGCATCAGAGGATTTCCTTGCAAAGAGGGTATAATAATTACATCAGGAATAGATACTTCTAATAAGCTTCTACTGGAACTAGCAGCAATGTTGTGTTGATTGAATTGGCATTCTCCTGGGATGTAAATAAAATGAAAACTATACCACCTAGAAGCACTGAATTGTGAGGCCCTTCTGCTTTTCTCAGTGTGTCTGAATCTCTGACTTGAGTCTCCAAAGTAGAGCTAGGCTACTTACACAACTGAATCCATCAATAACATTTTATTTTGGTTGGAATCAAAGCGGCCGTCACATAACTATCCAGGGTGATGTAAGGCTTGAGAAAGAGGAGGCAGAGAGATCTAAAGAGGACACAACTTCTGGCACCCACCGCCTCCCACACATTAGCAGCCCCCTGCCTGGATACACAAATACACACAAAATCCTTTTCAGTTTAGCAAATATTAGTGTATGCCTTAAACTGCCCTCTTTAATCTCAAAGAAAGAAAGGAAAAGGAGGAAATTGGAATTTTCTTCCTCAAAAAGACAAGATTAGACCCTAGAAGATGCTACGTACACTGGAAAAAGGGATTTATGTAATTCTTAGCATTTCTCTATTGTGGTGCAACTGAGGGGAAACAATAAAGTCCTCTCACATCTGTTTAATATGAGAAAGACAGTAATACGTCAGAGAAATTTTATTAGAGCTAAAGAGTTTTTTTTATGCCTTTTGGAGAGATAGGACAGTAGATAGAGTCAGAGGGAGTGGGGAATGACATGCAGGAAGGGAGCCACAGGTCAGACTTGAACCCGGCCGGGGCCACCCGCTTCGAGGACTACAGCCGCTGTACATGGAGCGCGCGCCCTAACCACTCCGCCATCGTCACAATCAAAGCCCCAGTTTGTTTTTCATTAGATCAGCAGGAAATGACTTAATGTCTAACAACTACATTTAGTTTGAGAAGGAAATTTGAAAGAAACTTGTTCTGATTGGTTTAAAGTCTTTCAAGCTGGACCTGAATCTTCCCGTCCAACAGTTATAAGATCATGAGAAAGTTCAGAGCATGGTTAGTGTCAAATAAAAGAAGTCACCAGTATTGTTTTCATTAAATGTCTTCAGAATAAAAGTACCTATCTTAAAATCTGTTTTTAACGGTACTGGCGTGCATATCTTTGATATTCAGCTTCAAATGACACAAAACTTCATTGTGCTTCTTGTAGTTTTGAGATGCAGACATTCTTTAGGCACATGTTACCACTGTTTGTTTTTTTAATTCAATAGAATAAACTAAAAAAGCCCAGGAAACACTCTCACCAAATATGATTTAAAGAGTTTATTAGTAGATTGAAGTTGCTTTCAAGTAAAAATAGTAATTTTTCTCTACTTCTAGCGTTTCATGTTTCCTTAAGTCTTATGTGATGATAAACTGGACTTGTAAGAAAAACAAAGAAATGTGTTTAAAGAACAGTAATCAACCCGTTTATCAGACAAATACTCATACTAATACAAAAAAGAAACTCTCAGCTGCAGCCGCCATATTTGAACGAAGAAAACACAAACAGACGATGAAAAGAAACATAAAGAGAGATGGGAACAGTCTGTTTGTGTTGCAAATGTAAATAGGTCTTATGCAATGTTTCCTTGGGAAAGGGTGACTGTCCAGAAAGTTTTTACTCCGTGGGAGATAAACACACAAACCTACATTAGTTCTCTGCTGGTTTCAGTTACATAAGACCTTTTTTTTTAGGCAGCAAGCAAGGCAGTGAGGAGGTCGTGCATATCTTTTCTCACAGTACCCCTCACTTGTGCCTTCTGTTCTCTCAGACTGTACAGCCAAACACGCACACACACAACTATACACACACACACACAGAAACACGCTTGCCCACACTCTCGGAGACTTCCACCCCCTGCATGGACGAGGCTTCCCCCTCTCCCCCCTGAAATAACCCCTCTGCAGGCCAACTGGCACTGCTCGACTTCCTCTAAACACAATGCCTCAACCAGCGCTGTTACGAAATAAATCTATAACAGAGCACATTGCTTTCTTATTGATCCTATTTAAGTAACACTCGGATAGGTTTGAGGTCACTGTGTCACTATTTATTTTAATTAACCGGAGGAGTATTTTAATCTCTAATCAATGACTTTAACTGTCTATTTTCTAATTCTAGCTCTTTAACGGTTTGGATTTGATGCTTTTCTCACATTTCTGAGAAAGAAAAAAATGATTATTAGATTATCAAAATGTTTCCCTTCTGTCAGTCAGCTTCATAGATTAATCCACCATTAAATCTTTGAAATGAAATGTGTTATTTCACATTTTTCCTCTATTTGACTTAATATATGACTCTCTTAAGTGATCTGCAATGACTTGACTTCTTCCACAGGAAAGAGGCCTTACTTTGACCATTGTGTATTGTGTGTGTACCTGGTTGAATCCCCCGCCCCCTTCTCCCTAGAGCCGACACGTTGGACAAGGAAGCTTCAGTGTTTAGCCAGCTCTGCATCTTTCTTTCTGCAACCTTTCTGTGATCTAACCTCTCTCCATTTTTCAAAAGCATCTCTCATGTTTATCTTAGTTTTATCACTTAGCCCATTATTAAAAATTACGAGGATTTTTAGGTCGGGTATGTGAACCAGTTCTCTTGCCCGCTTCCATCACTGCAACACCTGTTGGTTTACCATGATAACTGGTCTCATATCTGGCAAACCGAGGGGTGTCCAAAACGTCTGGAATCTAAACTTAAAAGAACATACTGGCTGCTGCATTGTTGTCAGAGAAGCCAGCACTTCAACATAGCATGTTTCCTTAATGTCTAATGATATAGTAAGGTCTTTTTATGATTTCATTCAGGATATCTTACATATGGCTCCTTTAAGGAAAAGCAAACCATTAACTTAGATGTTCCTGATGCTAGTACACAACTGATATAGAAGACAATGTAATACAATTACTATTCAATAAGATAATTTTCAGATGAATCAATAATAAAAACAATTGTGATCAAGCAAGCATTTGTTGAGTATTTAACCTTCAGGTAACTTAGTAGCCTCAGGGATTCAAACTCCTGGTTAGATTTGTTATATTTCTCAAATATATTTATTCTCAAGTAATTATTTTTCACACAAATTATATTAAATAGTTGATTTTGGGACCCAGTTGTCTTCTGGGTAATCCAGACAGGCTGGTTGTCATTGCCTGCAACAATCCCCCACAGAAGATCTCTCAACAGATTTCACAGTGAAAAGCTGCTTAACTGCATCAAAACAGGATTGGCAGATAATGACGTTTGAGTAAACAGCAACATTGCTGTTTTCTCTAAAACAATGTGAAGAAGCTACATTTACAGTCGTCACTCGACTCCGGGCCGGCTGTGTTGTTGGGAGGGTAAACAAGTTCTAAAAATCAACCCATGAATGCAGATCTGATACCGACTGCTTAACTCTCTCTTTGAAACACAAACATTGGCTGAGAATCTTTAATTATACGTGAGTCTGAGATAGAAGTATGAGAGGAGTTCACAGCCTTTTTTTCACCAAACAAACAGACAGTTTTATTAAACTGTGGGTAAGGCAAAAATATGTATAAATACAATTCTCACCTGATGTGTCCCAAAGGCTGAGCTCAACACGCTGGTCTTCAAGCTCCAAACAGGCTGTGTAGTTCTCAAACACAGTAGGAACATAAGTCTGGAAATGGACAATAAAGGCAAGATTTTAGAGACAGTAATGACTTCATTTAATATTCAAATAAAAAAACACATGTAGTATGTGAAAAACAAGAACAAATGTACATCAGAAGTTACCAATGCAACTTGCTGAATCAACAGAAAAAAATGATCAATATGTTACTAAACGATTAGTGGGATATTTAAACGACGAACACAGGCCTAATCAATACATAAACCAAGTAATCACATCATAGATAGGCTTGATTACTCATAGCCTATTATAATGATTTTACTGTACACTTGTGTTAGTGTAACAGAATGTGGAAGTAAATAAATTAAACTCAACTATGAAAACACATAGCCTGCAATCAAACAGACTTTGGTGGTAACACAATAAAACTAATAAGGCACCATGGGAGCTTTAGAAATGCAATAGGTTCTCCAAGAAAAATACAATTACAATAGAGGAAGTTCTGTAAAACAAACAAAAAAGTATCTGATAGACACATTTAACATAATCGGCCTAGGTGAATTTTTCTTCCTTGTGGGTGGAATTAATCTCACAAAGTGCTATAATTTAACTATCGACATTTTTCAGAGCAGCAGAAATACAACCTAGGACATTATAAACTACTCCTCGTACCTCTGGATAGCAGTCCTTGGCCAGGACTTGTAACATCGCTGTTTTACCGCATTGGACGTCCCCGACCAGCACGAGTTTACACCTCGCCACAAACGGCTGCGTGAGTCTCCTTTCCTTCATGTTGAATTAAACAAACAAACCCTTTTAGAAACAAACAGACGCGGGAATTGAGTCGATAAAGTTTTGTATATCCTCTCAGTTTCCAGCTGGGTACTTGCTCAGTCAGTGGGTCTGTGAGTGATGAGTGAGGCAAAGCAGCGATCATCAATGAGGGCATCACTGCGGAACTTTATATTGCCGCGCCAACCAATGAGCGCTGCGCAGTGCGCGAGCAATAGGAGGGCGGTGCACGAGACCGCATCATGTTATCTGTAGTGGTCGACGCTGAACTGTAGGGCTCCAGATATTAACATTGTTGTCCAGTTGTGAAATCTAACCAAGTGCATTTACCCAATAGTACGCGTATTTTTCTTCTCTTTATAACTCTTCAACGTCTACATCTACATTTAAGGGGATATATAGTTTTTACTCCACTTCAGTCTGACAACTCTAATTTAAAGGTTAACAGATTTGTCTCATTCAGAAAAAGAGTTGATAGTATGTTTATTGTACTCACTTGAGGGAATGGCGTTGTATCTTCTATTCTTTGGTTCTTGTTCATTTTGCATGTTTTTGTATATTGTGTTCTGTTTGGTACAAGGTGAAAGGTTTTTGATTATTACAATAATCTTTTATTGTAAAACCTGCACATTTATGTTAGCCTTAGCCCAGGTACAACAGATATAAATTAGCCTTAGGCCCTAGCCTATATGGTGCAGTGTATTATGCATTTTCCCTGCAATAAGCAATTAATGAACAAATAATATCAACAGATTTTACAGTCGAAGATACTGGTCAATTCATAGCCTGCACTTTAATGTCTTTCAGTCTATGAAATGATCCTGCCTTTATTTGGGACAAGTGTCTATGCGAGACAGTCCTTTCATTATTTTCAAATAAAAGTCATGCACGGTAAAGGTGGGACTAGGAAATTGTACATTTAAACCCAAAAACGTTTTTATCTTTAACCTCTTTTCACTGGTATGCATATTGGCATTATTGTGTCTCTTGGACAGATGTTGAAGTTCATCTTTTTGTGTCTTCTCCTTTTTTTTTGATCCACAAAGTATTTCAACATTAAATGCATAGGGGCCTCCAATTGAGACCTGCCTTTATCTGTCAAAACGTGCAGCTAAACCATGTAAGTAAAATGGACTGGGCCTTAATTTTTAATTTATTCTATTTTTTTACCTTAATCAACCAAGAATTATACTGGCAATGCAGTATTGTGATAATCGTTTCATCATTTAAATGTCCAAACATTTCAGTTACCAGCTTCTCGGTTATGAGGCAGCCATAGCTGAGAAGAATTTGATCTTAATGTTGTCTAAATGTTTCTCTCTCTGTAAGTGTGTAGTGTGTGTATAACTACCAAGCCATGGTGTGGCAGTGATAACACTGTGAGGATGCATGCAATTTGTATGTGCAAAACATATGATTGACGGTCTGTGACTAAATATTTTGATGATATGGAGTATGCAGCAAAGGGCCAAGTGCTGCCTCAGAACCCCAAAACAGAAGACAGATGGCTTCATCAATCTGAGGTATAAGAGAGAATTCGAGATTGTGAGCCATTTGGAGAGGAAGTGGAGCATGGCGAGTTGAATGGAAACAACTGCTCAACTGTCACAAATGACTCTTTGATGCCATTAATGTATAAATGTGATGGGGACATGAGTTGCACCTGCTGCCTGCTGCAGAGAGAAACAGAGATAAACCGTGTGCCTCTCTGACTCGCTTTGTTGAAATCTTCCTTGCCTTCACAAACAACAATACACCAATAAACATGCAAACTCTAACACACCTACTTGCATCCAATGTGTCACTCCCTCACGCTCCATTTCTAATCACTGAGTAACAAATAATGTACAACAATCTGTCTTCAAAGTGCTATGCATAGTTCTAAAATTATTATGAATTTAATTCTTTTTAACTCTGAAATATAAATCGTCATGTACAACTAACATGGTGACCTTTGGTGTTGGTCAAAATGCTCAACAGGCACCTGATGACTGTCTTTACCACACACACGGCTGAGAGTTATATTTTTTTTATTTGTTACATAACTTGCCCCTTAAACCTTAAGTGTTATGTATGTACGTGTTGGTATGATGATTATGGATGGTGAGACATGGTAAAACTAGCAGTTAAGGGATGGAGATAATGCTTTAGGCTATACATTATATGCAGTAAAATACAACAAATTTGTTAACAGTGTGTTAACAAAAACCCATAGAGGGCACAGAGAGACAAAGGGTGTTAATAACAAGTCCATTTCAAGTAATTTCCAAGACAGTATACCAAAAAAAATCCCTTCCGGCTCGCAGGGACAGAATTAACATAATTCAAGTAAGATGTGGTTGAGTGCTTTTGCATTATGTAAATCAGGGGATGATTAAAGAATATTAACATAAACACAAGTGCAATCATCAAGCGGAAATGTTTCAGTAAAGCTTCTCTATTAATTGCTACTGAACATTTAACAGCTCAGTGATGCTGCAAAGGATAAAGTATTTCATTGACGTTTGTGCACAGGTATTTCACATAGCATGTTATGCTAATGTATTGCATGTAGCCCAGTCCTCACTCTAATTACCTTCCTCTTTGACAATGATTTCAAAAATAAATGAATGAATAGTGCATAAGAATGGAGGTGTCTTGATTAGTCTATGTTATTTCTTTTAACATATATTTCCCATGCTAAAATACAAGGTAACTTTCGATGAAAGGGTGATTGTTGGGGCGCTGGTGGCGCAGTGGGCAGTGCGCGTGCCTCATGTATGGAGGCTGTAGTCCTCCAAGCGAGCTGCCCAGGTTCGAATCCAACCTGTGGCTCCTTTCCCGCATGTCATTCCTTAATTTCTGTCTCTATCCACTGTCCTATTTCTCAAATAAAGGCACAAAAGCCAAAAAAGAAATTAAAAAAAAAAAGAAGAAAGGGTGATTGTTCCTTTAATACATATGATGTCAGAATAACTGTAAAAAGAATGGATTGTATGCAAATTATCTTGATATTTTCAATCTGCTCATTTTCCATTTTGTGTGAAATGAAGACAAAATGACAGGCATGGAAAGAAATGACAGAGAGAGGTAAGGATGACGACAATGGACGAGTCAGTAGATGAAAAAGAATGAAATAAATTATAAAGCTAGTCAGGGACAATACAATAGAGCACTGTATTTTATATTAAAAAGTACAATAGCTGACAAGAGTTCTCATAGCTGTATGGCTCTCAACATTCAATTTGAACAGCGCCTCTTCAGTCTGATGGACCTTCAGACTGGCTGGATTAGTTTATAACAAAAAATATAAATCAATTATTGCTAGTTCTCCACTGTGTGGTTCACACAGTGGAGAACTAGCAATACCTAGACTGGCTGGCAGGACAAAAAAGGGGCACCGCTAAAGACCCTTTTTTGTCAAGAATGCAAAAAATACCCATTAAACTGCCAAGGCAAAGGTTGGCCTTTCACACTGCATGTAGCCTACATTTGTAGGTCTGACTGAAGAGCAGATGGCATAGTTACAACACATTTTTCCTCCCAAAAGAAACAAGAGACAAATTAATGCATATCAGAACCCTACCTCCCAGGTCATATACCCCGTTCAATTGGTGAAAACAGGGAAGTGTTTCTTGTGTTTGCTTTTCAGCATTTTTACTTTTATTGTTACTGTTTTCATCATCTGTCTGTTGTCTAAAAAAAAATCAGGCCAACATTCATTATCTGCAATGACAAAAATATCATCACATTTCCTAAAATGTTGGTTAGTAAAGCAAAACTGTAAATATTCTCATGAAACTCTCCTGCCCCCTAACGGCGTGGGAAATAAATTACAGTGTACACAACTCGGGAATGTTTTTCACTGGAGTCAGCAGAAAATAGAAATTGTCGCAGGATTATTTCAATTTATATATTATAATTAATGCTTTGTCCAAGTGTAATATAGAAACAGCCTCCTGTTCTTCTCAAATCTGTAGCTATAAGATACCAGCAAACGAAACACAATCTGTTGAGTTTTCGCACAAATTGGTGAATACAAGAAAGAAAGAGATTGTGCAAATTACTTTTTGTCCCAACTTACATTATGAGAATTTGACATTACTTCTTTTGATGTTTTTATTTCATTATTTCATATAAAAGGACGCCAGAGTAAAAATGACTGCATATCCCATGAACCCTTCCTTGACACATCCGGGCCTTCTCATTCGTTGTAGGGGTTTATTAGATAGAGTCAAGCAAAGAAAACGTCGTAAGGTTCTCGTAGAGTAAGGGACTCAGATGTAGTTCAGACGTAGGCTGCCTTGTAGCTATATATTTAATTTTTTTACTGGCTTCTCAAACGGAAAAGTTATTCTGGAAAGATACGAACAGACGAATTTCCGCATTTGGTTGACGTCATCGTCATGACCTTACCTCATTGGTCCTCTTCTTTGCTTCAGAGTTTTCCCGCGCTACTCTCACTGTGAAACAACATAGTGAAGTGTCAGCTTGTAGCGGTTGCAAACCTGCGATTCAATACAGTGTTATTACTGCCTTTCGTATTGTCAGACTATGCCGTCTTCAGATTATGACTCGGCTTCTCTGCCGGATTTGTTACCGCTGTACTACCGACGGTTGTTTCCTTTCTCCCAGTATCACCGCTGGCTAAACTATGGAGGAGGTAAGGTTGGAAGAGATTAGACAGGCCATCCAAGCTAGCAAACAGTAACAGCAGGTTAAATAATTGAACGATTGTTTGTGCCCTAATGTTGTGATAAGAGTCCCATGACTGGGTACCCGGGCATTAATTAATGTGTAACGTTCTCCTCTATAACCTCAGTGCAGAAGAACTACTTCCAGAACCGAGAGTTCTCTTTTACACTCAAAGATGACATCTACGTCCGCTACCAGTCGTTCACCACTCAAGCAGAGCTGGAGAAAGAAATGCAGAAGATGAACCCTTACAAGATCGACATTGGAGCTATTTACAGTCACAGGGTGAGCTTGCATGAATCTGACCTTGCTCTCTCGGGCTTGTTATTGTCCCTGCAGACATCTGGATGAAGTGTTTTGTGTTTGCTTACCACACAGCCCAATCAACACAACACAGTCAAGTCAGGAAGCTTCCAGGCCCTGGAGAAGGAGCTGGTGTTTGATATCGATATGACTGATTATGACGATGTCAGGAGCTGTTGCAGGTAAATTGATTTTGTAATCTGTTACTGCTGTACACATATAATTCCAAATAACCACCTTATTCCACGGCCACCTCATAATTCCTCATAATGAGTGTGAAACTGTAATGTTAGTGCTGCAGACATCTGTTCCAAGTGCTGGACGTTGATGACCATCGCCATTCGCATCCTGGACAGAGCTCTTCGAGGTTTGTTGGTCATTGATTTTTCTTAAGCATCTGCAAGACTTTAAGATAAGCTTTGTCAAACACTTTTTCCCCTTTATTTTTTAAAGAGGACTTTGGTTTCCAGCACCTGATGTGGGTTTACTCTGGAAGAAGAGGAGTGCATTGCTGGGTGTGTGATGAAGCTGCCAGGAAGCTCTCTGTAGCAGCTCGCTCTGCAGTTGCAGAATACCTCAGCCTGGTTAAGGTAACTGGTTTAGCTTGTTTAATAGATGATTATGACAGGTTTATTTACTGGCTGTATGGTTTTTTGTCCACAATTGTGTCTATCTTGGATACATGTGTATTTGACACAACTTTTCATGGAACAGAAGAATGATGATTTTTCCCACTGACTAGATATGTTTTTAGAAGAGATCAACAAGAGTAGAATTTATAACTCGTACCGTCTGGGTACATTGTCAGTAATTGATGATTTTGTTGATATTTTTTATAGGGAGGTGAAGAGACAGTGAAGAAAGTTGTGCTGACAGATCCAATTCATCCTTTCATCAGGTAAGAATCGGGTTATTTTCATAGTGAAGGGCACTTTGCAATTGGTATTTGTTTTGTTTCATTGTTCATGCCTCACTTACTGAGATTGTTGCTTCTGGCGTTTTTGTGACTTCAGCTGTTTAAGAATCTGTATGTGTAATCTCAACAGAGAATCTTTGACAGTGGTGGAGCGGTACTTTTCCCACTACGCGCTTCAGGAACAGGATATTTTGGGTCGCAAGGAATCAGTAGACAAAGTGCTGGGACTGGTGCCTGAAGATATCCTTTCTACAAAATACTGCATATTTGTTTTCTGAACATGTTGTAAATCTGATTTATAATCATAACAACTTGTTTTTGTTATGTTAAAAGTCATATTTTCTGGAGGAACCTTTGTGAACACAGCTGGAATTGACCTTAATTCAGAACAAACATGTAAGAAAAGAATTACAGCAGCACTTCCAGAACGAGAAGAAACCAGAGAACCGTTGGAAATTGATCAAGGACCAAGCCAGCAGGAAACAGGTTTGTAATTCTTCTCTTGTTACACAAGGACATTTGTTTAACCTTTAATTTATTTTGAAATATGAGAACTAGAGGGCTGATTAAAAAAGATTTATGGTTTATCTTCTCTAGGCAACTGCAAAAAAGGGCCAATACTTTGAGAAGGAAATCATGCTGCAGTACTGTTATCCCCGGCTGGATGTGAACGTCAGTAAAGGTGTAAACCACTTGCTAAAGAGCCCCTTCAGTGTCCATCCCAAAACTGGTGAGCATGAGTCTAATCTTAATAAGGATGAGGTGGTTTAACACACAGCTGACAAAGTCTCTCTGTGACTTCTTTCAGGGCGCATCTCTGTCCCCATGGACCTCAAAGAATTAGATACATTTGATCCTTTTGCAGTGCCCACGATCAGGTAATTTAAGGTCTCGCACTCTGTAATGTGGAGTGTTTTCGACACTCACAAGAGCTTTTGTTAATACTTTGTGACTTTTTTTAGTTTAATCTGTGAGGAGCTGGATCGACCCAGAGCAGGAGAAGAGGAAGAGAAGCCGGAGGAGGCCAAGGAGATGGAAAATGAGAAGGACGCAGCAGAGAGACGAAAGATCAGAGGTGAAATCAGAATTTTGGGCTTTTTGCATCAAACACATGAACTTTCACTTTTTTGGGGGGAAGTTAACATTCTGGTCAATAGTGGATGGGTTTCAATTGATGGGGAAAATGTGAATGGGAGTGACGTTTGTATACTGTGACTACTGCACGGTGATCTCCGTGCAGGTAATGAAACGGCTGCATTACGTTTTATGTTCGCCAGTATGTTGTTCTCCGCTCTTTTGTTGATGTTGTCATTCCATTGGACTACACGTAGCATTAATATAAAGGCAAATATTCTCATTATAGCATCGTAAAGCGGACTCTGTTGCTTCGTCTGCTACTTCCGTGTTGTTTTTTTACGTCACGTCTTATCTTAGGAGACCCCCCCTCCCGTCTAACAGGGATAGTCTCCCACTGTGAGGAGCATATGTAAAGCAAGGTCAGGAGAATCTCTAGAGCAGTCCTCCTGAAATGATCTAGATATTTTCAGGAGTGCATGTTTGAAAACAGCATTAGTAAATCTGATCTACGAATCCTTGTCACCCCTGGTATGAGTGGGCCAACATCCTGAATGAACATCTCAAAATCAGTCCTATGTGGTCAACAGCATCAGAAACATGCTGAACCTCAGTTTAGTTTTCTTTTATATACTATATACAGTATATATTTGTTTTTTAAGTGGAAGACCTTAAGCAGATTTCTGAGGCCTCTTCCACCTCCTCTTCTCTTCATATTGATTGGATTCCTGTCCTTGTTTTATTAAAAAATAGAAAGCAGGATAATCAGTCAAAGACTCTGACGAACTCACTGATGATTTCTTTATTCAGATTACAAGAGAACAAGCCTGGCTAAGTATGTGAAAACCTTTGATCAGTTCCTTGATGGAATGGCTCGCTCGTGGAAAGGAGAACTTCTCAGGAAAAGTGGTGAGTTTTATTCTCGCATGATGATATGAGGCCAATGCAACTTTTTGTAAGTGATTTGTTTTTCTTCAGAATGTGTTCGCTCATGTTTTCAGTCTTTATCTTTTTATCTTGTTTCCTTTTTAGATCTTCAGAAAGAATTTTGAAGAGGATCAACAATCAGAACAGGCTCTGTTCTAGGCTCCCTAACAAGCAAACACTTTCTGGAAAAAGTTGTTTACTCTCTAATGACCCTTTACATTCATAAACAAAACAAAGATAAATCTTCTCTACAGTATGACTTTCTGAATACAAAGCTGATTTTATAATCTTTGTCTTCTTGTTTCCTACATTTTTGTACAGTCCTTGTGAAAATAAATGTAGTATTTCAACACTTATTAAATCTTGTACTCTTTTTATTCTTAATAATTACAGAACACATTTTTTGCAGTTTGAATTGTGACATTTTTGTTTGATTTTCTTCCCCTTTGCACCAGCTTCTCATTGACAAATGTGTTCTTTATTTTTCAGAAGTTGTTTGTAATCCTATCATGTCATTTGGGTACTTTTGCTTTGTAGAAATCAGTTAATTATAAAAAAAATATAATATCATTTTGTTTACACAGGTAAGTGTCTCATGCAAAGAAAATAAAAGATAAATCAAGCTCTGCATTGACCAATTGTAATAGTTACTACAATGGTAATAATACAAATTCTAATATAACATTCAAGTATTTTTAACAAGTACATTTGGGTATTTGTTCAAGATACTAAATAAACTTTTAAGAGGTGTATTTACATTCTGTTGTAGCGCTGCTGAGAGAGCTAATACTATGATTCAAATGTAAATCAAAATTCCCTTATCCTCACCTACCAATTAGAGAAATTAGCATTTAGTTTGGTCTCATGCCAAATAACCTTTCAATTATTTTTGGTACTGTTGAAGCTTTCCTTAAATACATCTACAAAGTGGAGTTTTGGTCACTATGTGGGTAATGATTACCTGTGTGGGGGGTTTGGGGCAGTATTCAGATCCTTATGATGAAGTATAAGTCAAATCTGTACTGGGAAAAATGCTGTTAAAAACATCAGGTTACAGATAGTTTGAGTGACATCAGTAAAGTAAAGGTGCAAATTACCATAGTAAAGTACACTACTGCATCCGCTCACAGCTGTATGAATACTATTAAGCAGACCATATACTTTATTAATCCTGCGAGGGGAAATTCAGTTTTACACTCTGGTATTGAACATGATACACACACATGCACAAACAGGATCCTATGGACATGCACTAATGGAGAGATGTCAGAGTAAAGGGGCTGCCCACAGCGAGCGCTCCTGAACCACCTTACTCAAAGGCACCTCGGCAGTGCTCAGGAAGTGGACTGGCGCCTATCCAGCTACCACACCAATTTCCAGACTTGATCAGCACCAGGACTTGAACTGGCAACCCTCAGGTTCCCAACCCAAGTCCCTGCATACTGAGTTACTGCCGCCCTGGCCGGTAGAACTTTAGTAAGATGCTGTTTTATTTCTATGACTGGTTTGTTAACATGAAGATACAGTGTAAAGACGCATTCAAGTATACCTGTACAAATACTCAGAATTCAACCTAAGTTTGATACTGCTGTTAAAATGGTCATTCATATGTTCACTCAAGTACAAGTATTCAAAAATAAATGTAGTAAGCTGCCTCAGTAAAATGCTACTTTCTTCTTGTAAAAGATAGCAAATTTTTCTTAATTTGCAAAAATACCTATACAATGAAAGTACTGTTGTACAAGTACTACAGCTAGTACTTCAGTGGGAGCAAATTTTTGTACCACTAAAAAAAAAATCACCGAATGTGCCTTTAAACAACCCGGAAGAAGTACCCCTCCTCTAAACCGGATATCACTGCGAAGCCAGGATCAGAATTTCTCTTTTACAGCCATCTTGGATATAACGTCCCAAGTCGGTGAGTGTCTCCGCTGATAATCCAACATCATCCAGCCGCTTTTTAAATATTTTCCTTTGTACCAACGGTATTATGTGTTAGAGTAAAGTCGGGTCATCCAGGCCGTACAGCTATTATTCCCTTTTGGTCCTTCCAGTCGGAGATATATGTGCCGTTGTAGTGCCGTACCCTGCTCAAAATGGGGGAACATGATGATTACCAGTTTACTAGCAGCCTGTCGGGGCCGCAGTTAACTGTGACAAGTGATATTATGCTGTCTTTTGTGACAATAAGCTTTTCAACTATAAACGTTAAAATAATGAGAGAAAGTTGTGGTGAACTTGAGTTATTTGCTGAAAGTTACTGCTGTTGAAGCTAATGAAGCTAGTTAGCCAATGGAAGCTAGCGTTAGCTAATGTTGCGTCAACAGAGAGAGCATGCTGAGTTAAAGCATGGGCTCTGTCACCTGTTCAGAAATCTGACAACTGCAAGTCAGTGTCTCATTTAGCTAACCAGTCCGTGCTGACGCAGAATGCCGCAGACTTTATCCCCGTGTATTTACTTGAGGTTTAAAACCAGTGGGTGCTAGTAACACTTATAGCTTATATACTGTTTGTTTCTCTCACTAGCAACCATGCCCGGCGAAGCCACAGAGACGGTCCCTGTCACAGAGCAGGAGATGCAGCAGCCTCAAGTGGAAACTGGTTCGTATTTTTATAATTTTCCTGTACGTGCATGTATGACTAAATATTAACCAACGGGTCCTGGAGCTCATTGTAAAGGGTTGCTAACAGATTGTCGTCTATGGACGGATATCTGTTGATTAAGAGGGACAGTATTGCAAGATTGGTTTAATTATTTTGTATTGGGAGTTGACTCAGCTGGCTGGACCCTGAGTTTAACTAACAGGTGACGGAGAGAATTTGAGTGTCACTAGCCATGGGTTGGGACATTTGTAACGATGGTTTTGCTCTTGGGGGGGTTTGCAGTGTTGATAACCCAGTGGTCTCAAATAGAGTAATCCAGGACCCATCTTTATATTAGCACAAACTCACATTGGTGTTTGGTGAACTAGCACTGACAAGGGGATTAAGCACACAATGCATGGTGTATGTGGTTTTCCCTGTGAATGATATAAAACTCACAATGCAGAGACTGAAATTAAACCTTCATAGCCATGGCTCAGATAAGTCTTTGTTGCTCAATTTGTTGTATAATCTTACCGCAGAGTAATTGTATTCTTTTTAGATTTAAATGTATACCCCACTCATGGGTATGCAAATGGTCAGAACTCGAAAATAATATTCGCAGCAGAGTAGGTTACATCTTTGGCTAATATTTAGCATTCTGAGCACGGTGCTCTTCGGACAAAAAAAAGAGGTAATAACTGATTAATACAGGGAGTGTGGATTGTTTCCTATATTTTCAAGTATACTGTTATTTTATTAATTGATGGCATTTAAAGTCAAACTGCAGGTTAAGTCAAACAATGCGAGCAGTGGTAACTGTCACTTATTTTGGGTTCAACATCTTAAACTTAATGTGAAGACAAACCCCAGTGATTTTACCATTTATTACCAGACATACTCAAAACAAGGGGAACTGATTCATCCATAAATGCAGGAAACATCGCTCTTATCTAGGGCCCTATGATTTCTGCAATGCGGAAAAGATACACAGGAACACCAGCCCCCACAAGCACCTCATTGCTTTTAGTGCCACACAGTCCGTGAATCGTATGGAGCAAGTGTTTATGGTCAATTGGTCGGTTAAACTTTTGTGAATTCACTCTTACTGTGTCTGCATTTATCAACAGTAAATAACTTAATGATAGGAACATTATCCCACAGTCTGCTGTAGTTTGTGAACTTCTCCACACATACTCTGTTATACAGCACTGCGTCATATCCAAACACGTTCTATCACACACTAAATGCATGCTTCACTTTTCATTTACAACAAGCACAGCTGGTGGTACACTTCTGTTACATGTTTAACATTGTCAAAGCTGAATTTAAGGAAACAAAACTGATTTAGAATATTAAAGCAAATTCATTATCCACAGATGGATTTTAGTTTTGAGTTTGTAATGTTGTAATGCAGGGGGACCAAGGGCAGTTCCAGAGGGTAGCAGGGGTGACCTGGGCACTAATACCTTTTTAAAAAACTAAATGCGAGCAAATGTATTTTCCATCATCTCCATTTCCTGATCTGATTTTGTGATAAAATGATATCTTAATTCAGTAATCTGATCCAGTGAATACCTCATCAACTCACTTAAAGGTACTGAAAAAAAATATGCTTAGCCAGGTGACAAAATGTAAAACACAGAATTCAGAAAAAATGCAATCTGGAAAACATAAAAATTAATTTGATAGAGCCCTACTTGTCTCTAAATAAAATTCCATTCAAAAAGGATTGAATAATGATGTTGGATGTTAACTCTTTGAAAGTTAAGTTATGATGCAAGATTATTCAGGGTTTTAGTCAGTAATTGTATTTACTTACTTTCATGCATTGTCTACTGTCTTGGAATAATGAAGGTCTTCTGGCACGTACTCTCAATTAACCACTGCATGGAGTCGGGACACGTAAATCTTTTTTTTCCCTTGAGTGCACACAACACTCATTTTTAACATGGGCAAACCAAGAGTCTGTTCTTCGTCGCCGAACCTGTTCACAAACTCATTGTTACCCTTCACGTGTGGAGCACAAGTTCGTTTTCAGTACACCCTGAGGTGAATTTCTCCCCAAACAACTACTTTTCTTGCCCTTTGTCTTGTTACACCTACCTTTTCTTTATCAGCTGCAGTACTGAATTCTCCTACTCCTCCTGATACAACCGATCCTATACTGAACAAGACGACCCCTATGGAACACACTCCAGAAACTTCTGTTCCTCCTCAAGAGACAGGCCTCCCAGAAGAGTCTAGCATTCAGGCTACTGTTGATCAATCAAATGGTGAAGCTGCAGTCCAAGAAATAACTAAGCAGTTAGAAGAGATGACACCTGTTTCCCAGCAAGAGGTGACTGCTGAGCTAGCAGTTGCTCCAGCTGATATGCCAGTTCCTGAACAGTCTGTGTCCTCTGCTGAAGCTCCAATGGTCTCCTCGGAAGAGGCACAAGCTGAAGTAGCAGCACCAGCTGAAGAAGCACAAAGTCAAGAGCCAGTTGTTGCTGCTGCAGAGTTGGTCATCCAAGAAGTTAAGCAGGTTTCTGTCGAAACAAATGCCCCTGGAGATGAGCCAGAAGCTATACCAGAAACTATCCCAGATGAACCAACACCATCTGCTTCTGAAGGCATCATTGTAAACACTGAAGATGTGATGGCAACTGATTCTCCAAAGACGGAGGTAGAAGAACAGAAGAATTTGGAAACGGCTCCAACTCAAGAAGCACAAAGTCAAGAGTCAGTTGTTGCTGCTGCAGAGTTGGTCATCCAAGATGTTAAACAGGTTTCTGTCGAAACAAATGCCCCTGGAGATGAGCCAGAAGCTATACCAGAAAAAATACCGGAGGTAGAAGAACAGAAGAATTTGGAAACGGCTCAAGATGAAGTGTTGCCTGCTGATATGACCATTGACACAGCTATTCAAAATGAAAAGCCCAACAAAGAAGAACCTGTTACACTTCACTCAAAAGCCTTTCAGTCAAAGGGGACCTCCAGATCTGATGGCCCCACTCACCACCTGTCAGGTTGGTTTATGTGAATAGAAGGCGTTGTTCACTTTTAAATGTACCTCTTTGAATCGAGGGAAGTATTTTCCACAAGTGGATACATAAGTTGTACAAGTACAAATGAACACTATGGTTATGCATTTATACAGTACACAGTATAGTCCGAGTAATATGAGAAGCTTGCCTAAATGGCTTCAGGACATTCTGTTGTAGGTGGAGTGATTTGTGTTAGGGTTGAATTAACACTTATTTTAAAATTACATTTTTTCCTGTTTCTGTATTTAACTTTTCCAAAAAGGTGTTTGTTTTTCTTTTATTTAACTTTAAGAAATCCCAAACTTATTAACTCTAGACAAACAAAGCTGTTCTTGACAAATGTTGTCCAGTTCTACCTTAAAGCGCTTGCAGGAAGTATTTATGTGCTCCCGCTTAGGTATCAGCAAGTGGGATGTTTTCATCATGATGTATGCATTGCAAGTGTTATCCTAAGTGCATCTTGACTTAACATAGGATGTGTTTTATGTGTGGATATGATTGGTATTTGTTGCACATTTTGAGTGGCAATTTGCATCAAACTCTTAAGAAAGGCAGGTGTGTCCTTTTCCTTAACCCTTAAGATCGCATCTTGGTTTGTGATCATTTAACCCGCACGAGAAAGACCTTCAATTCTCATCCGAAAACTTTAAAGAAATATTTTTCTATTCAGCTACACCTCCTGCCCCAGCTTCCTCCCAGAAACCTGAGGCAGCTTCAGGCCCTGCAAAACCCAAAGGCAAAGATGCCAAAAGTGCCCAGGGTTCTTCTGCCCCAAAGGCTGTCCCTGGAAGAAGAAAACGCTCCTCTATGTCTGCCTCTTCTTCTTCACCCACTTCACCAAAATCTGCTACCTCAACTACTCCCCTGTCGCCTTTAGTATCTCCCCTAGCGTCCTCACCTGGTAGTGCTTCTGCTAACCGCTTCACCCCAAAGGTTGTCAAAGCTGGAAAACAAGGAAAACCTAAGAAAGGAGAGGTCTTTGTTCCTGCACCTGTGGAGTGCAAGGTGTCAGCAGCAGATGAACAACAAGTAGAGGCTAAGCAAACTGTAATTGAAGCTAAACCTGCCCCTGAGCCAAGCAAACCCTTACCAGCTGCTGCAAAGCCAGTTGTTCCCCCAGCTGCTTTTAAAGTTACCTCAAAGCCTGCTGTGGCTGCTCCTGTTTCATTTTCTGATACTCTTGATTCCAGCCCCCCCAAACCTGTTGAAGTTAAGATGGCTTCAGCTAAATCTGTCCCTGTTCTTGTAGCTGTTGATGATGAGCTCCCTCCCCTTATCCCACCTGAGAAGTCAATGAAAATCCCAGTAATTGTATCCCCTGTTGAAAGCAGCAAATCAGAGGCCACAGTGAAAACTGCACAGGCTGCTGCTGAGGCTACTAAACCAGCTCCCACTGAGGCTCCAGAGGCCCCAAAGCTTGTTGAGGCCAAAACTGCTCCAGTTGAGGCTCCTAAGCCAGTTGCAGAGGCCAAGCCTGCTTCTGTTGAGGCTCCTAAGCCGGTTGTTGAGGCCAAACCCGCTCTTGTTGAAGCTGTGAAGCCAGTTGTTGAGGCTCCTAAGCTGGTTGTTGAGTCCGAACCTGCTCTTGTTGAAGCTGTGAAGCCAGTTGTTGAGGCTCCTAAGCTGGTTGTTGAGTCCGAACCTGCTCTTGTTGAAGCTGTGAAGCCAGTTGTTGAGGCTCCTAAGCCGGTTGTTGAGTCCAAACCTGCTCTGATTGAAGCTGTGAAGCCAGTTGTTGAGGCTCCTAAGCCAGTTGAAGAGGCCAAGCCTGCTCCTGTTGAAGTTACTAAGCCAGTTGTTGAGGCCAAACCTGCTCCTGTTGAGGATCCTAAGCCAGTTGAAAAGTCTCCTGCTGAAGTTGTGAAGCCAGCTGTTGAGACCAAACCTGCTCCTGTTGAGTCTCTCAAACCAGCTGCCTCTGAAGTCAGCATGCCAACCCCTGTAAAGCCGGTTGAACTAGTTGAGGCTGCACCTGCAGAGGTTGCCAAGCCTTCCAAATCAGCAGCTGAGCCTTCACCCTCCCCATTAAAATCTGCTCCTGTTGAGCCTGCTGTCCCTGCCCCAGCCCCACGTAAACTCACATTCGCTGAGGCCGTTGCAGCCCCTGCTCCAGTTAAACCTGAGGTAGAGTTAATCAATGAGCATGTCTCAGCACCCAAACCTGCCCCCACTCCTGTTAAAACCCCAGCCAAGGTGGAGCCTGTGATCAAGAACGACAAGGGTATTTTCTTCTTTCTCTCCTTTGTGTGCCTTCTGTTTTTCCAACTGTCTCTACTCTGCGGGAACTGCTCAGATGCATACCGTTAACCATGTTGAGCACTGATGAAGTGTAGTGGCCAGGCTGTTAAATGCTATCGGATAGGAAGGTATTGTGTCATACACCTACAGTATTTAGTAGTTTAAATAAATGACCCAGTTATTTTAAGTTTTCAAGATATGAGGGGTGTGTATTTCACTCGGGTAAAATACATAATGTACCGTAAATTGAATCACTATTAACTGATCTATTTTCATTCCCCAGGATTGATGCAGTATATTTCCTTGACAGCTAGCAACTGTATAAACATTTACTGGTGGTAATTTCATTTTGCTTTCTGCTGCCGATTTCTTTAGGATCCGGCACTGAGTCAGACAGCGATGACTCAGTCCCTGAGCTGGAGGAACAGGACTCTGCACAGACACAGACACAGCAAGCTCAGGTGAGCGTTTAGTGTGGTCCAACACATTTGTGTATGTTGACTTAAGGTGAAACAAAAAAGAGCTTAACAACATCTGTGGCTTTTGTAAAACATTGGGCAGATGTTTTTCCTTTACTCTTCTGTGATGATTAACACAGTGACTTTCGTTCTTCTGAGTCTACTGATGCCAACCTTTCTGTCCTGAGAAGAGTCTTAAAACAGTAGTTGCATAACAATTTTGTCTACTTTTTATAGTGAAATGTGTCTGTCTTAATTCACTTAACATAATGTGAAAATGTTGTCTATTATAGCTTGCAGCAGCTGCAGAAATAGACGAGGAACCTGTCAGCAAAGCCAAACAGAGCCGCAGTGAAAAGAAAGCACGGAAGGTAAGGCCCTCGGTGTGCTATGAATGTTATTGCCACTTTATTACTTCTCATTAACTGACTAAATTGGCCACATTTGTGGAATGATGTGTTTTTTGCAGGCGATGTCAAAGCTAGGCCTCAGGCAGGTAACAGGGGTCACCAGGGTCACCATTCGCAAGTCAAAGAACATCCTGTTTGTCATTACCAAACCAGACGTCTACAAGAGCCCTGCGTCAGACACATATATCGTCTTTGGTGAAGCTAAGGTATGTCCAGCACTGATGTTAGCCACATTAATCGATATCCTTGACATGTCTAGTCTAGGCTTTTTATGAGGAAGTAGAATACTTGTTTAAGGGTTCAGGTGATGGTACTAAAGGGATGGCCAAAATGATATAATATTTCCAAATGTGTTGACTTATCTCTTTTTTTCTGTGCCACAGATCGAAGATCTTTCCCAGCAAGCCCAACTTGCAGCTGCAGAAAAATTCAAGGTACAGGGGGAAGCTGTATCAAATATCCAGGAAAACACACAGACGCCAACAGTACAGGAGGAAAGCGAAGAAGAAGAGGTAAGATGTGCCGATAGACTAATATAAATACGCACACCTTGCTTGATTCACTTCAGCTATAACAATTCCATTTTGTGTATCGTTACAGGTTGATGAGACCGGAGTTGAGGTCAAGGACATTGAACTCGTTATGTCCCAAGCAAACGTGTCGCGGGCGAAGGCTGTACGTGCTCTGAAAAACAACAACAACGACATTGTCAATGCTATTATGGTAAGATTCCAGAAACTTTTATTTCTAATGTTTTTAAAAAAGTTTATGCAGATACGAATATATAATCATGGAAGCCTCTTCAGTGATGATTGATACAGTGACTTTCGTTCTTCTGAGTTCACTGAAGCCAACCCCTCTGTCCTGAGAAGAGAGACATTAATTTAAAAGGTGACTATTTCTTCACACATCAGTCTAACAAACTGTTTTTGTTTTCTTTACAGGAGTTGACAATGTAATGGGACCCTGGCAAAGACGGGTTGAAGAAAGGTTGCTGATTTAAGCTCATTTATACAATTTATACCCAAGATGGAAATAAAGTTGTGGCTTGATGAAATTTTGATGCATTGGCTTTTTTTCTGGTCTATGACGACGGATTTTAAACTGTAGGGGACAAAGCTGGTGGTGAAGTGATATTATATGCTTATGTGCGAGAGCTATACCCAACAAACACTAAGAATAGGAGTAATTAAAAGTATTTTCCAGAGTTTTGTTTATGTCCAATGCAGAATTATAAAAAGCTGTAGAATAAAAAATATGCACACCAGCCTAAAGACTGCAGGTAATGCATCATTAAACCAGTTTATCTAATGAAACGGTCTGTTGATTGTGAACATTGTAAAAGATAAATATATTGGGATAAACCTGAAGGCTCTTGTCATTTAATAAAGTATGAAGAAACTCTTCTGCTACAAAGAAATGTAATTTATTTGATCAATCTGATATTTTTGTATTATTTAAACGGTTTGACTTGGTGCATGTATGAAACCAAGTACAAACTTTTCAGGGGATACCATGGCTAGTGTTGACGGGTCTTCTGAAACACCTACACTTTATACAATGCACCTTGATAGCAACCTGTTAATTAGGCCCTCCCCCCTTTTTGAAAATCCACTATTTCAGTTTATAAGTCCAAAGTTACAGTATAGAGGTGACATCTCAGTTTATTGTTCTCAATTGGATAAAGCTCCCTCGAGAACGACAGAATACACTTCATCTATTTGACCTCTCCTACAGCCACACAAGCAGTTCACCTGTAGGGTTTTAAGTCTGCTCTTGGTTACAGCTGGACCCATGCTGTTTGTTCATTTCCATGACTAATGTATAAGAAAAAACGTGATATTCCTTATGGTTTTTGGCCAATGCAACCCTCGCATTGAAAGACAAATAAGCATGAAAGTATTGCAAGTGTAATTTTAAGTCTTCTAATTGATGGGAGACTGACATAAACTTACAAAGGTGGCACCATGAGGACCAAGTTTTAAGTACACTCTCTTTTCCCCTTTAACTCAAAATTGTGTTTGCTTATTGTTTCTGGGCTGAGGTGTTTGACCATCATGTACTAAATGATGAATTGTTGATTTGAATTTAGCTCATTTAAGTAGTTAACCTTTTACAACAACAATAATACCCAGTAGTATCAGAAAAATGTATATTTCAAGCAAAAATCCTTATGTAGTCAATTTGTAAAACAGATCATTTCTATTGATTTGGATCACTTATTTGATCTTAACTTTCTTACACACAAAAACAACAGGTAGTATTTGATGACTAAATCACTCATGTTAGTTTACTAAAAAGTGTACTTAAATTAGGGCAGGGAAATTAATCGAGTTTCAATTTCGATTTTGTCTTCCCTCTATCATGAACACAAGATAATGCATTTAAAAATGTAATGTGGCGTATGCTGTGTTGCGCTTGTTTTGTTTTGTTACGTGTGGTAAAAGTTTCAAAGTGTTTGTCATTACCTCAAAAACAAAGTTAATTTATTTGTATTTATTATTATACAGTATATACTTTTTATATATCTTACTTTTTTCACGTATTTATTTATATGTATTGCTTGTTTTTCAAAGTGTTAAAGTTAGTTAAATGCATGTGCTCCAGATTGGGTAAAACCAATGTGTAATAATGTTTAATAATCGTTTTTAGCCATAATCCAGCAGCCTTCACGTGAATATGAATTTGAGTATGGCAGTTTATTTTTATTATTATGGCGTTAGATTGAGTTTCAATCATTAGTATATTCACATTGCTGTACAAGAGAACATGGAGCTGTTATTGAGATTTGAATAATCTTTTAGTAATTATTGTGCAGTAATGAATACATCTGACATTGTTCTTCTTATTTAATAATCATTGTATTTTGAATTAGTTTGTTGCACAAACCAGCACATCCATCTATCTATCTATCTATCTATCTATCTATCTATCTATCTATCCATCTATCTATCTATCTATCTATCTATCTATCTATCTATCTATCTATCTATCTATCTATCTATCTATCTATCTATCTATTCTTTTGTAACATTTGTCTGTAAACTGTTAGGGACGAGGTTATTTGAAGTGTTCATACTAATGAGTGGTACAGTAAATGCAGATTACACACTGCCTCCTTCTCATCACCCGCAGCTGTGGATCAGAGTGGTAGTGTGGCACTGCTGTGGATGAAAGCTCTAGAAACGTCTAGTACGCTCTACGTACGTCAGCGCCGACATTCCCGTCGTTTGATACGCAAGAAGATCCGTACTAATCTTGAGTCCAGAGGCGTTTGCATTGCATTGCTTGTTTGTGGCCAGCATTCCCTGTGTTTGCGAGCATTACCATTCTTTACTCAAGACTTTCTCTAACTGCGAAAAAGAAGCTAACTTCCCGCGGAGACATGTAAGTTGTTGAAAATGTGTTTAAATGCACAACGTACGGAGTGTGTGATTGAACAACCTGCTAAGCTAGCCAACGTTAGCTGTGTGACAACATGCTTTTTCAAAGGCGGGAGGTTGGCCTCGCCTCAGCGAACTGTAAGCTAATGGTACCTCGCTATCTAGCTAGAAGCACATAGACTGAGTGGAAAAAACACTCTCTACCATTAAGGCAATTGTATAACACCCGGTGTCCTGGCTTTACCTGTAAACATCGCTTCTTTAGCTTACGGGATGAATCAGGCGCACCGCATGGCTCCATCATCGTAGTGTCTAGCGTAAGGGGTGCTAGCTTGACTAGCTAGCAGACTTCGTCGTGGGGCTATGACTTAACTGGTTTTACTTCTGTGGCAGAAGTCCTGATTCATAAAGAGAAACTGGAAGCTGTATTTATTGTACAATCCAAACAAACATGTAGTTGGAGGCTTAATCTCAAAGTTATTAGATACGTTAAGTCAACGTTTGTATCGGTAGCTTCCTCCCTCTGCCTCGGTTGGTCTGATCACTCGTAAGAGGATTTTGGTAACGAGGCCATCAGTAGCAGAGGAGTATAAAGTGTTTGGACACAAAGATCTTAATAATCACCCGAGCAAGTCATCGAGATGTTATTGATCAGGTGTAACTACATATATTGTATCTCTACTGGAAGTCTGTAATCCATTTATAGTGAACATTTTTTTATGAATGGGGATCAGTCACAGATCAATGAATATGTTTAGTAGTTTCCAGTTTGTTTAATAATAACACTGTAATATTTCTTGTAGTTTCACCCCTATAAAAGCAGACAGATCTCTGCATTTACACTACAAATGGTTAACACTTATTGATTGAGTACTACTAATTATTTAATTTAATGGTGAGCTATAAGTCAGGGACTTAATAAAATGTGACTTTAGCAAGAGGAAAGCATAGGCAGGTACAATGTAAATAGATAACAATGTTCATAATACAGAGAACACCCTGTGCTTAAAACATTGTGGGATACACTTGTTTGTATGCACATATGTTTGACTTTAGAAGCTGTTTGATATAAGAGCTAACTGTGTAACTGGATGCAGTGTGGCAACCAGATCCAAAGGGTGTTTAGCAGCAGGCTGTTGTGCCTGAATACTTAACCATCTGTCACCAGTCATTTTGACCGGTATTATACATTTTTAATGCAAGTTGTGTGCCCGATGAGGAGATGTACTCTAAAAGAAAAACATAACTAAAGAAGGTGAGGAACTTTAGACAGAATGAATTACAACAGGTGTCCCAATGGAGCTAGAAAATGATTTACACCTCTAACTTTGTGACAGGCTGTTAACATATATTGATGTTTGATGTTCATTTGTTCACAGGCATCCAGCAACTGCCAAGTGGTACGATAGGAGGGACTCTGTTTTTATAGAGTTCTGTGTAGCAGACAGCAAAGATGTTAAAATCAATTTTGACAAAGCAAAGTGTGTTTTCAGGTACGTGTCCCTCGTTCTGGCTCTTCTATTTGGTAATGTTTTGTTTTTTACTTTTGCCATAATTGAATCAACTCTCATTCCCTTTTTTTTGTTTTTTGTTACAGCTGTATCGGGGGAACTGACAACGTCAAACATGTGAATGAAATAGACCTTTTTGAAGCAATTGATGAAAATGTAAGTAACTTATGGTCTGAAGCTTTCTTTTGAATATTATTGCTTTGAAACATTTTGTGAATGCAGTCTTAAATCAACCTCATTGACTATTTTCTTTTCATCTTTACAAAGGAATCCAAACAGAAACGCACAGATCGCTCAGTGCTGTGCTATTTACGAAAAGCACAGCCAGGGAAGGCATGGCCGAGGCTAACGAAAGAAAAGGCTAAGGTTGGTTTGACACAAACACAGTCAATAAATAGAAAGGACAGTTTTATATCAAAACAGTACAAGCTTCATTAAAATGTCATAACATTGTTTATATAACACTTACAAAGAGCTTTTGTATTTTTACAGCTGAGTTGGCTCAGCGTTGACTTCAACAACTGGAGAGACTGGGAGGATGACTCAGAGGAGGAGATGGGCCAATTCGATCAATTCTCAGATGTGAGCTCTGCCGTAATGATTTGAAATAATTATTAGCTGCTCTGACGACATTAGTATTTGAATTAATTAAGAAATTCTTGGTCAAAGTCATAAACAGGCCCTACATATCCCAACATTGACTCTGGTCAAGGCCCAAAAAGGATCTTTAGATAACGTAGGTAATAAAGAAACAGAAATATTGTTGAACATAAAAATGTCCGTCTGAAAAGTGTTTTAACCACTTGTTTAATAACATCTGTCAGAATTTGATGTTTTTCATCACTCTCAATGTAACCGCTGAATATTACATACCAGTACTTGGTTTGTATTGGTGCAAATCTGATTACTTAAAAAGGACAGATTATTAAACTAATTCAATAAGTGCATGCCTTTGTGTGAATGGGAACAACTGTACGTCATTGTCCTGTCTCTTCTACTCTGCACTGTCCCTGTCTCATAACACAAAAGTACCAAACAAAACTTGTGAACAGAAGGGAAGGAGAATTGGTTATTACCCTGAGTAAAGGTAACCTTATTGCTATTATTAAACAAAAAGGGAGATTGGTGCACCCCTAAAAATGACTGTTAACTAGTTATAAATATATAACGGGCTGCAAGAACATGTAACTACCGTATATTGTTTTGCAAATTGGCTGCCAACTTCTGGGACACCGTGTCTCTCTTCACCTGTAATTGCATCATTCTGTGTGCCAGCTTGACAAATCTGATTGACCTATGGACCAAACTTAAAGGTGTAATGAATGGGATTTGTCTGTTGCTGTTTGCAAACACACCGTTCAGAGTTGGCCTCTCCTCTCTCTGCAGCCACAGGGAGAGGAGCTGTGGTCTGGTGTGCTCGAGTGGGAATAACAAAAGGAGGTTAATAAAATAAAGGAAAACTGTTGCTAACTGTTTGATGGCGATCCTCAGTCATTCTGTCAGGCTGATGCATCAGTGCTAAAAGGTTGACGCCAAATAACATCCTGAAGTGAGAGAAAAAAATCAGACAATACAGACAGGACAGAGTGTCTGCAGATAATGATGAAGCCATATGATTTAACATAATAACCAGTGAGGATTGAGACACATGTTTACTTTGTTTTCAGGAAAGTCCTACTCAGAACTGTAACCCTTGTCCTTCTTCGATACCTTGTTTTTCTTGAAGTATTTTAAATAAAATAAATGATGTGGCATTAATTATGTTATGTTAATGTTACAGATGATGCACAACATGGGAGGTGATGATGACCTACCTGATCTGGACGGTGCAGAAGAAGTAAAAATATATTTTTTCTTTCACTTATTTTCATCTTCTCATTAGAGCTAACAGATGTTTGAGCCAGTACAGTAGATTAAGGCTGTCTTCTTTCTTAAGTGAACTCTGTCTGATTATTTTAATCAAAAGTAACATTTCAAACCTTATCTCCTCCTTTGTCCTTATAGGATGAGTCCGCGGATAGCGATGATGAGAGTAAGTGTATCCATCATGTAGAGTAAAGTTTCATGAACACTTTTTTGTTTTAAATGAATCTGTTGTGACGTAATGTTTGATTTGACTTCTGCTCCACTTGTCCTCCAGAAATGCCTGATTTGGAATAGAAGACTGTAAGACTCTGGAGAGAAAATGGAAGAACGCAGGGCCAGAGGAATCTCAACAAATGTATATCTTGAAAACGAAGGCAGTGACAAACAAACTGTACATATGAGTCTGTAGCCATATTTAAATCCATAGCCTCAGCTCCAAACTCTTGGCCGACCTGTCCACTGAAGGTTGATATGCATGGTATTGTACAGAGCAGCTATCTCCACTTCCATTTGCTGTACTGCACCTTCTTGGGTATCTTGTTTTACTGTTCAATATTACAAGTAAGCACACATTATTTGTTGGAAAAAGCTGTGTAGTAGTCCTCAAATGAGCAATACATGTTGAGAGAGAATTTGTTTTCTAATGAATTGTGGTTTCAAATGATTAGGCCCACCCTATTCCCAATGCTGTATAAGTCGATCGGTGTAGTTTTATTTCATGATTGACAGACAACTATATATGTACTAAAAAAAAAAATTAGATGTATTTACTGATTGGATTCCTCTAAAGCTTTCCATGTGCCGTGAATTAGATTTTCCAGGAAGCCAGTCGTTGTATGTCGTGGCTTAACCTTCCAGCTTACATGTTTCCCTCCACTTCTTTGTTTTAATTCTTTTGTTTAATTGGACGATTCTGAGATTACTGCATAAATATTTGCATCTTCTGAGTTATGAGCCTCATTTGTAATCTGAGTGAGTTCCATACATTTCACATTTTAAAAAGCTCTCCTCCGTACCCTCCTGCAGAAACAAGGTGAAATGTCTTGCGTCTTACAATGAGGCTTGAAGCTTGGTTGGACCTCAGCATCATTATGGTTTGTTGCTTTTCTCCAGGTTCTTTCCTTTTTGTTCATTCATCTAGAATGATCCTCCCTCTTTGTGGTGAGGGAGGTTTGGGACGTTAGGCGACGTGTAATGACCAAATTATATTTGCACTGTCAATAAAATGTAAGCGGAGACAAACGGTGTTGAATTACAGTGAAAGTTCTTTTTTATTGTCTACATCTTTCTAATAAACTGTTCAAGAATCATTTTAAATGCATTTTTCATGACTTATTTTATTAACCTCTCATATACACACGTGCCTTTGTTTTGAAATGGGAGGGTCATGATTATTTGGATTTAGGCCTGAATTTGGAAACGGGATTAATTTGAAAGGTATATGAAATTACCTTGGTTAATACATTTTATAACATGTTTTAATAAAACTAGCTTTGTGTGTTCAACGTTTTAAATGAACTCAGACTAAACTTGTATGAAGAATCTTTAAATTTTGAAAATATAAAGCAGTGTATAGTCATGCTGCATAGATAATTTAATATGAACCTTTTTTTATTATTAGGATGGAGTTTAAGTAATTATATGATACAACATGTTTGTCATGAAATTGTTTTTTTAATAATAATATTTACCTTCTTGTGACGCTAGAACTCAATTTACGTTTACCTTGATATTTTTATTAAGTTGTAATCATAGACTGTAGTAATCCTTGAAAACTGCTGCGTGTTTGGGCGCTAGGACCCAGAAGCCTCCAGGATCCTCGGCCCAGAAAATTAGCATACTTCCTCTTTAGGCCTGATTTCCTCCATTTCGCTTCTGTGAAGCTGTCTGAAATATGCTGCATCAATTTCCTGTCGTCATCAATAAGCACGTTAAAATACACCCGTAAATGTACGTCTTGTCCCTGTAACCAAATGTCTGGCTACAAACGAACTACAAATAGATTGTAGTTTGCTTTCATTTATTTAGCTTCCCTTAGCAATTATCTAACCTTGTCAGGTTCCAAAGTGGTATGGCAGGTTCGCTTTAAAATCCCATCTAATTTTTTTTAAATGTACAGACTTCAACTTGATTATAAAAAGCTCTAAACTCGCAATTACAAGTACTCAGGTGTGGGTTGAAGTACTGTATTTGAGAATGAGTATTTATATTGCATGGTACTGAATAGCCTATATCTACTTTATTTCTGATTTTACTCTATTTATTTTTACTGCACCTTGTAGTTAATAAAAAGCAATAAGTATAATGAACAGAATGCATAAAAAAATATTTCTATTTGATCAGTACCGCATAAGTCCTCTGCTTGCATGTTATTCATTGTTCATTATTTTCTTGATTTATCTGTGTAATAAAGTTAATAAAATGGTGAAAATGTTCTATCAGTGAGGTCCGCAGCTCGAGATATCATCCACAAATAATCCATATTTGTTTTGATATGTGTACAACCTTTGTGCTCAACCCATAGGGCTCAACCTAAAGAATAATGTGGAGTAAAGAAACTACAAAGTATCCACATCATGACCGAAAATACTCAAACCGATTAATCGGTCATCAAAACTGTTTTCAGGTAATATAGGGCCTATAGCAAATGGTCTAGCATTGCGGCGATGTAACAAACTAGTAAAGAAAAGGATCTTAACATATATCGATTAAAACTTCTTGAGTTAAGAACATTTTGTTCTTTTTAATTCTATTAGTAAAAACAAACACTAAAATATGATGATAAATATTATCATGTTATAATGGTTTAATAGTTCATCTTATTCCTCCTTTTCTTCTTCTTCTTAATATTATTATAATTATTATCATTATTTGTATTGTGATTACCATGATAAGCTATTTTCTTGTGAAGTAGCCGACCCTGAAGGACTCTGACCGGATGTGTATGTTGTTGTCGTCGGGATATTTACACTGCTACTGTTCGCTCTGTTCTGTGATCATGGCTGCACTGGACCACACCAGCCATGTTTGCTAATTTAATACCCAAAGGTTAGGGAATAGTTGTGTATTATTTACCTGTGTGCCATCCTCACCCACATGTTTGCTTAGATGAAGGTTTAGAAGCCTCCGCCTCTTCGAAATCCAAGGACTGAAAGGTTGGACCCCTTTATCTGAATTATCAACGAAACTTTTGATGGTGGTGGTGGTGTGGGCAGATGATGCTCTGCAAAAAAAATAGTCTGTGTGCGTGCAGCGTAAACAATGTAACTTCATCTGGCTGCTAGCTAACGTTAGCCCGTGAACAAAAGGGGAGCACGCCTCCATCTGTTAACAAGTGAGTCTGGCTGTGTTTACTCTGGTCACTGTCAACAGACCGGTAGATATTTACTTTCATCCGCCGAGCTATGTATTGATAACAGGCACCATGGATCCACAGCAGCGTGGTTGCGGTACCTGCTACCTGGCTATCGGCTAACGTCGCTGCTTTAGGTACGCCGTACCTTCTCCGGGTAACGTCAAGGATGCTATCTACAGTTAGCTATCTACCTAGCGTGCTTTGGCAAGGTTTTCTATTGTGATGATTTAGCTAAATAACCTTGGAATTGGATTATGGAGTATTTGGTTGGATGTTTCTTGAAAAACTGTAGGGGGTTTCTAACCTCTTTTTGAGTTGAACTGATATCTTACGTTTACTGTGTCGGTTGTTAGCACAGTCGATTGGGATCGCTTTAAAGTGAAATGTTCAATTCAAACCGCAGCTAGCGCGACTTAGCTAGCGCGGCGCCTGCTTTTGCTATGGCCTTGTTGTATTAGGAAATCCTGTATTCACAGAGTGATACTTTGTATAACAAGGCTATGAAACTGCTGAGCGGCGACATGTTTAGTAACACTCCTTCAGGCCTCGAAGTGGTGGTAAAATATTTTCGCTAATCCGTCCATTGTTAGTTGGCCGTGGCTGCCGAGTCTTGAATACTATCTCTGCCTGGGCCAAACATTTATCATGGTAGATTGAGGAGGATGTGCTCAAGTTAGCAGCGCCTCATCAGCGGTAATGATGAGCTTTTATCGCAATATCCTGATTATCCATTACTAAGGCCCGGCATCTGCTGCTGCTGGCTGCGACATTTTGACGGATGTTGGAAGGAAATGGTGTTGTCACAAGATGCTGTTGCCAAAATTGTCAAGGAGATATATGTTACTGATTAATTTGTGTTATTGCGTAGCCCCCTAAAACGAACATTTAAATGACACTTTTGTGATTTACATGCTGATTCATCCCGTGTACAGGCGTCTTCGCTCCTCTAAGGTGCATGTATTTAGCAGGAAGCGGACACGGAGTATTTAAGTTTGAGTGTTTATTTTACTATTTTTGTTTTTTAGATGGAGTCAAATAATCATTTCAACTATGGCACCCACTCCTCAGCTAACTCAGGACTGAAACTCTCCTCAGGGGATTCTCTTTATACTAACGGGTCCTCCATGAGTTTTCCTCAGCAGGGGAAGAGTAAGTATTTTATTGAAAATTAAAATGAGTCTTAAAGTGAAAATGTATGTTAATTAATTCACTTTAAAGAGCTAGACAAAAAGTACTCTGTATGCTGAACTTTTCATTTAACTTTTTGCTTTAGTCAACCATCACAATATTCAACTTTTATGTATAAGTTTGTCAATGTTCTTCTGTTTAACAGATATGAATGGCGAAATGAATGTGAATGGCGTTACTACTGTTCTCGGGTCTGGTGTGCCTGGTTCCAACCCCCCAACTGCTCCTTACCCACACATGAGCAGCCACCACCAGGGCAGCATGGGCTACGACTACTTGTGGGGAGGGCACCCTCAGTATGGTCCAGCCATGGGCACCCCTCCTGGGCACGGGATGCACCAGAAGCAGCCTGCTCCTGGTATGGTGCAGCCTCAGTCACAGCACCACTTCCAGGGACGTGGACAGTACCAACTGAACGGGGGTGTTGAAGCCTCCCACCAGCCCCCTGTGGCAGGCCCACCAAACATGCCTCTAACTGGGAGTCAGTACTGGAACAGGAGTAACCCTAGCCCACAGCAGATGAGCTATAATTCCCACAGTATGTATGGGAGCTACCAGAGTCAGGCACATCCTGGAATTACAACATCACAACATCACCAGCAACAGTCCTTACAGCCTCCGTCACA
Organism: Tautogolabrus adspersus; assembly: GCA_020745685.1. Classification (NCBI taxonomy): domain Eukaryota; kingdom Metazoa; phylum Chordata; class Actinopteri; order Labriformes; family Labridae; genus Tautogolabrus; species Tautogolabrus adspersus. The sequence continues at coordinate 21,030,696 of CM036547.1, read as the reverse complement.
TCCACCGTCACAGCAGCACCTCCACTCCCATCGCCTCCCACACCAACACCACCAGCAGCACCAGCAACCACAGCACTATGGCATGTTGCCTAATGGGATGCCATACTACCAGCATCAACCCCAGCACCCTTCCCTACCATCTTCCCCGCAACAACCACCCCAGCAGTCTCAGCCCCAAAGCCAGGCTCAGATGATTCCCCCTGCTGCACAGAATTTTACTCCTCCACGTGGCAGCCCACAGCACCACAGTTTAGGCAGGGGAGGCACCGGCAGCCCCCTCCCTGTTGGGATGTCCTCGGCACCAGTGATATCACCATCAACAGCGCAGGAGAGTGGATCCCCCAAGGGCCACAGCAGGGAGCGGAGCCCCCATGCTGGCAACCTAGGAGTCTCTACTGTCAATCAAGGTGATATTTTTACTCTCTGTGTTTGTGCAACTTTTTGACTCATTTTTCCCTTTAATGGTTTTCCATAAAAGTAATAACTATTAGATTTGTGCCTGGAACTGTTTGGTTCTGGTTTTGACACTAAAGTTTTCATTTTTAATTTGATTTCCTCATTCATTTAACTCTTCTTTCCTACTAAGTTTTTTGAATTGAATTGAATACTTTTCACTTCCTCCTTTAATGTCACCAGTTGAGCTCTACTCACACAGTCATTTTGTTTTCTTCCTCTTGAACATACCTGGCATAGCCATCACAGTTGCTGATCAGCCTAATGTTTAAACATTTGCGGAAAAAAAAGGTCAAATGATGCCTAACAAGTTATTTATGATATATGACTATATTTCTATGGGGTCAGTCTTGCGGCTTGTGTTCAGCAGTGCGATAGTGCCCAGAGTCAACCAGCAGGTGGCCCTGTTTGACTATTAAAATGTAAAAAAAACTTAGTGAGGTGTTATGTCAGTAAAAGCTTGTACTTTCTGGACATCTCAATGTATGAAAGGTATTGCTTTTCTAAAAGATCATTTTATTTAAAAACATTAACTAAAACTACTACTACTGTAGATTCAACAGACATTTTCCTATTTTTTACTGACTGTGTCTGGATTCTGTTCTCTTACAGGGCACACAAGAGAAGCCGTCAAGGAGGTAGACACAAATTATAATGGCACAGAAAGAGCATCTATTTCCCAAAGGCTGCCCAAAAGTGATAGTTATCCACCCCACCCCATGGGACCTACAAGTGATTATCGTCAGCCTTCTGAGCAGCCAGCAGCGCCGCGGCCAGAAATGTCTTCTCCTGTCAGAGAGACAGCCGTGAAAACACCGCCTAAGTCTGTGTCCTCCCAGCTCTCTGCATCTACACCTCCTGCAGCAGTGTCAACGTCTACAACCAGGGCCTCAACACCTCCTCGGGTCTCTGCCGCTCCTGCTAACTCTGATTCTTCCACATCTCCACCTGTGGCCCCAGTATCATCCCCTGATGTCGAGGCTGCCCCGGCACAAATCACAACACCTCCTTTAATGATGCAGTACCCCAGGCCTCCCACTTCTGCTGCAACTGATTCGTCCCCTGCTGGATCCAAGCATCTGTCAGTAGGGTCCTCTTCCACCTCCTTGCCTGCATCAGCTCCAGAGTTGTCTAAACCTCCTGCTTCAGCTGATGCTGTGTCTAAACCTGCATCGGTTTCTTCTGTCTCAGAGTCTGTGGCTCATCAGAACAAATCCTCATTGTCTCCTGTAGCATCAGGACCTCCCAAAACGGTCTCCCCTCCCGCTCTTGTGCCCACATCTCATTACTCAGTGTCTGCACCTATCTCATCTCTTCAACGGATGGTTCAAGGGTCCAAGCCACCTCTGCTGACACCTTGCTTTCCAGACAAATATGGAAGTCAACTTGAAAAGTATGGACCCCCCAAATTATTGTCCACTTCCTCAGTAGGCGAGAAGCCTTCAGTATCATCAGGACCTCTAACCGCAACATCACCTGGCTCTTGTTTATCTACATCTGCATCTCCCATTACTGTGTCAAAAGCTCCTTCAGCAGCCACACCCAAGCGTCAGACAGACACTCCACCAGCTGCTGACTCTGGTCTTCCTACTGCCTCTGCAGCATCGTTACCACCTGCCACCGTAAACCTCCCCTCAGCCCAGGAAAGTCCCACAGTCCGACCTCTGTCCACCCTACCTCTTCTAACCACTCAAGCCTCCAGGACTGCACCCGCGTCTGGCCCTCCTGCCTTGGTTTCTGTGCTTTCAGGTGTAGTCCGAAGTACTGGCATTGCGCAGCATTCTTCTGACGCCACTGCTCCTCATCTTCTCAAGTCTCCCCAGCCAGAGCACCGTGAGCACAGTGATGATAAGAGAAATGGGAATCAAGAGGAAAACTTCCCTCAGCTTGATTCTGGCACAAAAAGCATGCCACAGAGAGTAGAAGTTGTTGATCAGAAGCCCAACAATGAAAGGAGAGAATCTGAAAAGCACCATATGAAAAGCATGGTCACCTGCAAAGTGGAAGAGGAGCAGACGCCACTCAGACAGTCCTCCCATCTCCACATGACGAGGTTGGACCTGACTGATGAGGAAAGTTTTGATGACTCTTCCCAGTTTGATACCCCCTCTCGAATTCATGTCAGCTCTGTCTTCGAGGAGGCCTCTCATGAAGAAGATGATAGCTCGTGCGTGGATGGCTCCGCTCTTTTTGACAACAGCTTCCCCTCCAGACAGGACACTTCTCAGTTTGACAACACTTCCCATGCAGAAGAAGAACAGTCAACTGCGTTTGACACCACTAGAGACAGCAGCTCCTCCGCAGACAACTCCAGAGATGACACGTTGGACTCCACCAGGGAAGGAGAAACATCTGAGGCAGGAGAGACCAAGGACAGCTTCCGAATCCCCAGCGACTCCATGCTGCAGTCCTCTCTTAACAACAGCTCTCAGATGGAGGATCCCTCTTTGGACTACAGTGATATGTCCGACTCACGCTCGCTGTTGTCATCTCAGCCAGGTATTTTTCTTCAAATCTGTGTCATATGGTGCGATGTAGTATTAATGTTATAGTACATCTTCTCATATGGTGCTGGCTTAATGTGTAGCATTGTTCATTATTCATTGTCTCCATGTTTTATGTAATCATCCCATGTTTCTTATTTTGCTCACAAAACTCTACGTTGTTGTTTCATCTCAGGCACAGAAGCAGAGTGGGAACCCAGAGGACACGATACACCCGACTCCGTCGGACGCGTTAGCAAAAAGACCACACTAGATGAGACCATGACTCCCCCGAGTTTCAAGATGAGAGATGAGAACTTCATCGCCTTCAGTACCCCAGCAGAGGGCCCCGCTGTGCATCCTCTCCAACCTGTGACTGATCAGACTGTGTCGGCTGCTGGAGGACAGCTGAAAACCCCAGGGAAAACACGCAAACCTCGTACTCCAAAAGCGTTGTTGACGAAAAGCCCAGGTACTGAACTTTATTTCAACACAGTTTTAAGAGGCTATAAAAAAACATGATTTCTAAACTATCCAACTAGATAAGATAAAAATCCTCATCTTCCTGTGTATAAAACTTTCCTTTCCATTTTATTATTACCTTTGAATCTGTCTGAAGGTGTGGTTTTTGATGTATAAGCCATTTACAGGTTTCTCCCACACCTGCACACGTGCTTCTCTGGTTTCTTTATATGCCTTGTATATATATTCCTTTGTACATTAATAAAACATATTGTTTTCTGTATACTTATATACCATCATGGTGTTTTTCTCTTTTATTCTAAGCTCCAGAGGGGTCCCAGCGGAAGCCCAGGGTCCGAACCCCAAGAGTGGAGAAGGTGAAGACTGAGGAGGAGGGAGTAAAGAAAGGGGAGGGAACAGGAAGGGGCAGAAAGAGGAAGAAGTCTCTCAAAGGTGATGTCAAAGAAACATCAGATGTATGTGGAGAGGCCGGGTCATCCGCGGAAGAGGTTGATACGGTCACGGCCACGATTGAAGCGGTTCTGGCAAACACTTCAGCTATCGACACATCAGTGGAGAAACCCAAGAAGGGGAAAAGGGCCAAGAAACAAAACCAGGAAGGAAACCTCGTAAAAACACCCAAACAGGACAAAGACAAAACTGCCGATGGCGCTGACGAAAATGATGACGACAGCTCCACTGCAGGTAACGAAAGGATTTGTGAGGGCGTTGCGCGTCATTTCACGAGACTTTGTTAGGACTGTTTAGCAGTCTAACATGAATAATGGTTGTGTGCATTTTATCTAACAGGTGAATCTAGAGGACGGAGGGTCGCAACTGAGGAGCAGGTTCAGTTTCCACTGCGGCACGGGTATGTTTCCTCATGGAATTTATTCATCAAATGATTTAACAATTTGTTCAAAAAGAGCCTTCATGTGCTAAAACGTGTTTAATTTAAATCACCAATAGATAATGATTCAAGACCTTCAGCAAAATAGTTCTGCAAACCCAAAACTGAAGTTTAAGTTTCTGAGTTCTGTTCAGAATATGATTCTTCATCTATAAATAAATCAATCTAATATGTAAACTGTGAAACCCTTAATAAATGATCATTTTCAACCCCGTTTTACTCAAAAAAAGGTTTTTGATGATCCTTAACTGTGACTAGATATTTTTTAAATGTTCCATTGTAGGCCTTTGTATGCTGTCCATGTTTTAGCTGATACTAAGTAAAATATATCAACAATCTAAAATTTGTAAAAAAAAATAATAATAATAATAATAAAAAAATTAAGAAGGGCGCAGATGGACTAGCGGTTTGATTGCGCCACTTTGAGGAGGCTATAGTCCTCGAGGTGGGCGGGCCAGGTTCAAGTCTGGCCTGAGGCTCCTTTCCAACATGTCATACCACACTCTCTCTCTCTCCCCTGTTTCCTGCTCTATCCACTGTCCTATTAAAGGCCAAAAGTCCCCCAAAAAAGTCTTTAAAAAAACAGATTTGAAGAACTTCTAAATACATTTACTGGTGCCTCACTCTTTTCTTTTTTTATTTAAATACATTTTATTTATAGAGCGCTTTTCATAGACTCAAAGACACTTTACAAGGTAGAAGGATAAAAACAATAAAGTATTTATATTTGTGAGGCATTTATTGGAACATCCACTCCACTTTATCTTCGCTGCTCTGTCAAAGAAAACCGTAATGTAACAATGAACTCTCTTGACTGCAGTTGGAAGAGGGAGATTCGTGTGAAGAAAACGGAGAACCGCATGAAGGGTGAAACCTGGTATTACACGCCCTGTGGAAGGAGGATGAAGCAGTTCCCAGAAATAATCAAGGTACGTTTACCTGGCTATCGGGCAAAACCTTCAAGGTTGTTTCAGTTTATTCAAATCCCTGTATGTCAAGGCAAATACATCAGCTGATGTGTTGTTGATGTCTAAACACTGACCATGATGTCCTTTCTCTGTTCTCCTGATGTCTTCACGCAGTACTTGAAGAGGCACACAGACAGCGTGGTCAGCAGGGAACATTTCAGCTTCAGCCCACGCATGCCTGTTGGAGATTTTTATGAAGAAAGAGAAACTCCCGAGGTCTGTTTACAAAGCCGTTCACCAACAATAACTACCTAACTGTTAAAATTTGGGTTAAGAAATGTGAAGAATACATTAAAGGGACTTATTAATCTCTTGTATATGTAACAGGGTTCGAAGTGGACCCTTTTGGCCAACGAGGAGGTTCCCTCTATGATCATGGCCATCACTGGCCGGAGAGGTCGTCCTCCAAACCCTGACAAAGAGAAACCTCGCAGAGTTCGTGGACTGAAGGGAGTGCCGGCCCGTCGCCCGGGTCGACCTCCCAAACCCAAGATGGTGGACCTCCTCAGCAAAGTTGATGCCAAGCTTTTGAATCGGCTTGAGGCCAAGGGTGAGTGGATACAGACTGCATTAGGTAGAGCGTATAAGGATGTGTCTACAGCTTGTAGTGTAATCTTTTTTTCCTTCCCTTTTGCAGAAGCTCTCACAGAGGAGGAAAAGGAGAAACTTGCAAAAATCAAAAAGAAGATGAAGAAAAAGGTGTGTATTGTTACATTCAGAGGTTTATGATCTTATTGTGATGCCTTTGACATCTAATCCTGAATTTGTTCTTGTATTTTTGTTCAGGCAAGAATGAAGAGAAGGGATGATGCAAAGATTAAGAAGATGAAACTTGAAAAAAGGAGAGCGAAGGTAGAGGATACACTCGACACAGAAAAATGATCAGAAGTGTCCCTCTCAGAAACACCTTGTAATCAACTCAATCTGTTCTTTCTTTACTTTTGTGGGCGTTCAGCTTGAACAAAATGCCAAGCACGTCGAGCTGAAGGCTGAACCGACTGACCCGACAGCGCCACAGGTCGCAGAGCCCAAAAAGCCCGGCCGCAGGAGATCAGTGAAGGTCGAGGCTCCTCCACCCGTACAGCAGACTGATGAGGAGAGGATAGCCCAGGGTAAGAGGGTGCTGGGTGCTCGCAGTAAAGCCAAGGCTCTGGCTAAAGCTCAGGCAGAGGCAGAGGCTGCAGCTCAGGCCGCTCAGGCAGCTAAGAGGGCAGCAGAGAGGAGAGCGCAGGCCCAGAGACGCCTGGAGGAGAGGAGGAGGCAGCAGCTGATCGCAGAGGAGCTGAAGAAGCCAACAGAGGACATGTGTCTCACAGACCACAAAGTGAGTTTTTTTTAATGAAAAATGTTTTATTAGCCGTGTGGTTTTTGAAGATATTTTAAAGTATTAATGACCTTTTTTACATGTTTCTTAATCAGCCTCTTCCAGAGCTGTCCCATATCCCTGGTGTGGTTCTATCGGGCACATCTTTTGCACACTGCCTGACTGTGGTTGAGTTCCTACATGGCTATGGAAAAGTGATTGGTCTCAATGTACCCAACGACATCCCCAGCCTGGCTACGCTGCAGGAGGGGCTCTTAGGCCTGGGGGACAGCCAAGGAGAGGTCCAGGACCTGCTGATAAAGCTGGTGGAGGCTGCTCTCCATGATCCCGGCCTGCCATCATATTATCAGGTGTGTTCTACAGTTTAAGATAAATATCTTTGCAAGTGAAATCCCTGATAAATCAAAGCAAAAGGCCTAATCTACTTTTTCTCTCGTCTCATCCTTCAGTCGGTGAAGATCCTCGGGGACAAGCTGGTTGAGTTGGAGCTGACCCGCAGTACCATCTCAGAAGTTCTGCGGGTCTTCCTTGAAGCGCACGGTTACAATACTGAGGTTTGCAACACGCTGAGGACAAAAACATTTCACGCCCTGCCGCCTGACACCAAGGCAGCCATCCTGGGTTTCCTGGTGGAAGAGCTCAACAGTAGCAACATTGTGACAAGGTGAGAACAATGACTTATCATTTATTCTGTGGGCTTCTCTTTACCCTACATGTTTGTTCCTAAATCATGTCTTTCTGTATTAACGTGTGCATTCTATATTTCAGTGACATTGACAACACATTAGAAAACATGGCAACGTACAGGAAGAACAAGTGGATAATTGAGGGGAAACTGCGCAAGTAAGATTACGGTTTCAGTCTTCAAATACAGAACATATCGCTGATAATCTTTACTGGTAATTAAAGGCACGACAGTCATAGGAGACATTGACCCTGATTGTGTTCCCTCTTGCAGACTGAAGGCGGCACTAGCACGTCGCACAGGACGCTCAGAAGAAGAGCTGTGTTTTGAGGAGAGGAGGCGCAGTGCCAGAGTGGCCGAGGAGGAGAACCTCAGCCTGGAGGAGAGCGGCGTCGTCGTGGAGAGAGGCAGCCGCAGGTCACGCAAAGAGGAGCCAAAACTCAGTGATGTACGTATTGCCTCCTGTGCTTTTATTTTTTATTTTTGCAGATTAAGAAATGGTCAATTCCAACGTTGAATTTGTATCTTTTGTGTTTCAGAGTGAGAGCCCTACAAATGCAAGCATTCCAGAACTTGAAAGGCAGATTGATAAGCTAACCAAGGTGAGTCTGCTGCTACTCAAGTACATCGTTTTACATGTTGTGTACGTTTTGTGTTCTTTTGTAATGTAAATATCCCTCTTAATTTGGTTCTCCACAGCGCCAATTGTTTTTCCGTAAAAAGCTGCTACAGTCGTCTCATTCCATGCGGGCCGTGTTGCTGGGCCAGGACCGGTACCGACGCAGATACTTGGCTCTACCTCACCTTGGAGGAGTTCTGGTCGAGGGGCCAGAGGAGCTGCTGAGTGAGTTTCCGTTTATATATTCGAAGGAAATGTTATTTCTCCTATTTTGATATTCAACAAATTCGTTCTTTGTATGTTTTATATAAACTCTCAAATTTGATCTCGCAGCTTCAGAAGATGTTCTTATAGCCGAAGTTCCCGTTACTTTCCTCAAAAAGGAGCCCAAAGTTGAGGAGACCACCATGCCTACCACTCCCCCTCCGACTCTGCCTTCCTCAACTACCCCCACCAAGGACCAGACCTTCTCCCCAGAGGAGGACCCCCTCCCTGGCACTGCCTCCCTCATGAGCAGACCACGAGGGCGAGGACGCCCCCGAAAAATCAAACCAGAAGTAGAGCTTCACCTCCGCACGGCAAAGATCCGCCGCAGGCGTCGAAGTAGCGCCCGGTCTGGAGGAGAAGAAGGACCTGGATCACCGAACAGCGGAACACATGAGCTCACGCAAGCTGCCTTCCAGAGCTGGCTCAGCCAATCACAGGAAGCGGTGACCAACGGCATATGTTCAGCAGCAGGTGACGCTCCAGATGGCAACCGTCCGGAGGAGAGTGTGAAGGAGATGGCAGAGAAACAGGGGCACTGGTTCAACCTGCTCCCCAAACAACCATGTGATGATAACTCTCTGACCGAGCACCAGATACCAAACCCGCCCAGATCACCCCCGACACTCCTCCCTCAGATCCCAAGTCCTCTGCCTTCACTTGCTGCTCCACTTGTGCAGGTTTGAAATCATTATCTTACCACAAATACATTAAATCATGCTATATAAAAAAAGTCTTTCTTACGATGTATTAATAAATAACGTCCTGCTTACCCCTCAGCCGGACCAACTTCTACCTGGCCTGACCCCTGCTGACCCTGTGACACCAGCAACACCGCAGGACATCCCCCCTTCACCCCTTTCCCCAGCTGTTCCTATTTCTGCCCAACCACCCGTACCCCCTCAGTTTCTTCCAGCATCCATTCCTCCTGCCAAGCCTGCCCCAACCACCCCCGGCAGGCCAGGTCGCAGGCGGAGGAGAGGCAGCAGGGGCAGTAGTCCCGCTCGCAGAGGGCCAAGAGGAGCTGCAGCGAAACGCAGAGGTCGACCTCCGAATGCTGTGTTTCAGGAGCTGGAGCAGCAGTACTTCACTCAGCTGGTGGTCAAACCCATCCCAGCATGTAAGTAGTACCTGCTTAAACACTTGATTTTCATCATATTTTCTCAGTGATAAACATGCAGAGCCAATGTTGTATCTTTATTAATGGGCTGTATCATGTGTGTTTCTTTTCCAGCTATGGTGCGGGGCTGGTGGTGGATCAAGGATCCAGCAGAACTGTACAGCACCTTACAGGCGCTTCACCCAAGGGGCATCAGGGAGAAGGTGCTCCATAAGCATTTGGCCAAACACATGGAGAGTTTGGCTGAGATATGCACTAAAACTATCAACGGTGAGTGTTGTTGGTTATTCCTTTATCATAGTTGCATGGTTGGATTTGCTACCTAACTACTGAACTCTTTACAATAAATGTTTTGACTTGACATCATCCAGAATTCTTCTTACACGTTTTCCCTTTGTACTTCATTTCCTTAACGAATGTTTGTGTCGTTTCTGGCTAGACCCCATGTTTGAGTTGAAGGTTGAGGAGAAGGGTGTGCTGATGGAGGCTCTGCAGCAGCCCTGGCAAGTGCAGGAGAAGACAATGGAGACTGACATCAGCACCCTGCAGTGGGTGGAGGATCTGGAGCAGAGGGTCATTGCAGCTGACCTACACCTCAAGGTGAGAAATCCCCTCACTTGTTTATATTTCCTTATCAGTTCAAACATGTCCCTAAAGTCTTCTGCTTGAGTCTCACAGGCGTCCTTTATGCAGAATTTTTACATTTCCCTCATTCACCTGTCAAGTATCAAATAAAGACATTCTGAAGAATAGTTGAATGAAATTTGCATCATACTGTCAAATATTGACAAATATAGTCTGCCTACATGGTCATGTCCCGGGGTGTGTGTGTAATTTAATCTCCTCCTCGTCAATATGAAAGTTGGTCAAAACAATTGTAGTTGTAATAATCATCATTGTGTTTGTTTTTAAGGCTCTTCCTCAGGGTGCAGTAAATGAAGCTGAACCTAATGGAGAGACGCCGATGGCAGAATTTCAGGTACCATTTTAATCACTTCAATAAAATGATTGTTCAGTCTTTGATACAGGAAGTTGTGCTTAACATCCGTATATTTGTCTCCCTCGCCAACACTTACTCTCTCTTTCTCTACTCAAGCCCTACACAATCCCGGATCCGGACTCCACCCGGGACGACCTCCAGTACTACGAACATGACGCCGACCCACAGGACGACTGGACCGTGCGGACCAAGAAGGAGTGGTCGGGCCTGCCACGTATCGCCACACACCCACTGGACTTGGCCATGCTGCGGTTGGCTAATCTGGAGCGAAACATTGAGAGACGCTACCTGAAGGAGCCGCTGTGGAACCCAGCTGAGGTGATGCGACTTGCTCCTCTCACCCCCACGCCGGGAGAAGAGCTGACCATGGATGCCATCAGGTTAGAATGACAGACGATCTTTAGGGTTAAGGGGGCAGTCTGTAAGATTTCTAACCTTTCTAATAGTTTTTCTTGTGTTGTGTATAGTATTTTTATTGAAATGACAGAATGATGTAGGGGGATTGTATGTATTTTAGTTTGTCTTTTCTCTCCATTATTGTCTTTCTTTCAAATTGACTGTCTTTTTTTCTGTTTTTGTATATTTGTTTTGAGGTTGTATTATGATGTCATCACGCTGTTAATCCTGTTAACTGTACTTTTTGCCTGAACTAAAACGTGTTTCCAACCTTAATGTCTTCAAAATGCTCTTATCTCCCAGTCTGGAAAGTGAGATAACGTCTCGACTACGAACGTGGCGACAGGCTCTGGATCGCTGTCGTAGTGCTCCACAGCTCTGTTTGTGTTTACTTCAGCTGGAGAAGGCCATCGCCTGGGAGAGATCTGTGACTAAAGTGGTAAGAAACTTTCCCACTAATATTTCAGTGCCCCAAGTAACAAAATTAAATTAGTTGCGATTCCGACCATTAAGACTTCTTCTACGTGATCGCTATTTGTTTTTTAGAACTGCCTGGTCTGCAGGAAAGGAGACAATGACGATTGCCTATTGTTGTGTGACGGGTGTGATCGTGGCTGCCACATGTACTGCCTCAAGCCCAAAATCACCCAGGTGCCAGAGGGAGACTGGTTTTGTCCTGCCTGCGTTGCCAAGGTCAAAACCAGTTCTGTGATTCTGAGCAAAACTTGCAGAATAAACTAGATTGTTTTTTAGTTTTCTCTTAAGAATATTGTGCTTCCATTTGTCCCTTAAGTAACTTGAACTTTTGCACTTGATTCTCATCAGCACAATCTGCTTTCTCATTTGCTGTCTCACAGGACGAAAGTGATTCCCCGCGCTCGTCCAAAAAGAGGACCAGGGTGAAAAAGAGAAGATACGAAGATGACAGCTCTGAAGAGGAGACGACGACAACATCGCGTCGTAGTGGCGGCGGCAGCGGCGGTGGCGGTGGCATGGCAACAAGGTACAAGGAGACAGCGGCACCGTCCTCATCTTCTCGTTCCTCTGGAGAAGGAGGCAGCGCTAAACGTCGCCGCATGACAACACGCAACCAGCCCGACCTCACCTTCTGCGAGTGAGTCACGCCTTCATAACTGTCGAGTCGCCAACATACAGACTAATCTTTTCCGTTTTTTTAAATTGAGTTTTTTTTCTGAACCTTTTGCTGTGATGGATCTTTGGTAGTGATTTTATTTTGTTTCCCTGCAGGATCATTCTAATGGAGATGGAGTCTCATGCAGATGCCTGGCCATTCCTTGAACCCGTCAACCCCCGACTGGTGCCAGGCTACCGCCGCATCATCAAGAACCCCATGGACTTCCTCACCATGAGAGAACGACTGCTGCAGGGCGGGTAAGAGCAGATCATCAGACACATTTCATCACTACTTAATTCATCCTTTTTTTCATACAAAATGCACAATAATGAAAGCTTTGCAGAGTCACACGTAGAGGTGAAATCTCTCTCAAATGAATGATCTTTGACCAACTTGTTTGTATTTGAAATTTAAGCCTCTGTTTAAATCAGAAAGCCATACAGCCTACATCAAAGTAAATCTTCTCCAGTCTTCCCCTGTCAGCCTTCTCCTTGACAACAACATTAAGAAGTGGCTCTTTAGAACCAGGCCGAGAGAAAAGGAGACTGAGAAAACAACATAAATGACACATAATTACATCTCCTTCTCCTCTTTCTCCTTGTCTCAGGTACTGCAGCTGTGAGGAGTTTGCTGCAGATGCTCACCTCATCTTCAACAACTGCGAGATGTTCAACGAGGACACGTCAGAGGTGGGGATAGCTGGACACGCCATGAGGCGCTTCTTTGAGAGCCGCTGGGCGGAGTTCTACTCAAATAAGGACAAATAGGAGCCTGCAACGTTTCCCCTCATGGTGGGGCTGTATACTGTTGGTGCTTTCACCGTACCAGTCAAACACTCTCTCCATCACTGCAAAGACTCTCTGGAGCTTCTTCCAGCTATGTGTATTCTCTCATGTATAGGTGTATATGTATAGATTTTGGCTATTTGTCTGTTATTGTCCCCTCTACGGGCCTCTTTATGTTCCAGGCCCACAACTGAACTGGCTTGAACTTCTTGTACTCATTTCCCATCACGGAGAGTGACTGCATGTACACGGCACACTTTATCTTCCTTCCTTTACATGTCGTCTCATCTTCTCTTCAACACCTCATTTCTTGTTTGAGTTCTCCTGGCTGTCACGTCCTTTCACACGCTCCATGTCGTTGCGAGGCCTTCGGTCAGGTCCCCTCTGCGGGTTGATGACACCGTCTCGGGCCCCCCCTTCCCCCCGAGTGCTTTGTGCTTTCAGACTCACGTTGAAGGTCAGGGACTGATCACACTATCGCAGCCTCACTGCTGCACACTGGACCTGCTCGGCACCACTCGACAACTAAATGGATCAAAACTCCTCACAGAGCTTGGGCCATTTCTTACCTGTTCAATAGAAATGTAATGTAACGTGGTCTTATGCATAGAAGTAACTTTTTTGCTCAATATATTTTTATTATATATTCTATATATAAATATATATACAGATTACAATAGCTGGGATTATTTAATAGCAATAGCTTGTAGTGGATGTGTACAGATGACCTTATAGAAATGTCTTGACCATTTATGAAAGGCCAGTTAAACTTAAGGAATCTCTTCTTGGACTGTCACGAGTAGACGTTGTATAACCTCCACTTAAAGTCGTGCACTCACACTCTTCACCAACATACACATGATTTCTCACACACACACACACACACACACACACCTGCTGCTGCTGTGTGAAAGACACTGGTTTCTGAAACAGGAGGATTTTAAGTTTGGCTCAGATAGTCTGCTCTGATAGGCCCACATTTTACTGTCCCTCTTGTTGAATAAACAGCGAGTTCCACCTGATCTGATACCAGACTGTACACACCAGAGTGTCCGAAGGTGAAAGGATGCTACTTCCAAAAGCCGTTCTTAATCGTGTCTCTTACGTAAGACAAGACAGTGTTTTCAGCTTCAATACTCTAATTGTGTTGTGATGAAAATGACGCTTTGACTTTGGTTTGTTCTTCGCTTGTCAAAGCAGGAAAAGCAACTCAAAGGTAGTTATGTGCAAATCTTAAATCCTCCCAATTTTTAAAGACTAACATTGCAAAGTTGCTCTGATGATGATTAACGCGTTGTATTCCTCCCTGGTTTTCAGTCTCACATTCCTTTTATTTACTTTTTTTTTTCTGCTTTTCGAGGGCCTCCGTACGATATTGCGGGGCATGGTTGGTGTGCTCTGAAGGCCACGGGACGACTCCACAGTCTGGGTTTTATTTAAACATGTTTCTTACACTGAACTCAGATCCGTTGATAGGAAATCAACATTCATGTTCCTTATTCCGCGTAAAGGGACAGACGTTTTTTCAAAAAAAAGAAGAAAAAAAAAGACGACATGAAAACCAAACGTGGTGTTACGTGAATTTTTAATAATGTACAGTTTTGGTGACTTTAAATTTGTTCCTTTATATTTTTAGGACCAATTCATCATTTTTAAGAGGAGGTATTACAAGACTCTGTTGTATTAAGGTGATGTAACACGTGTGCATCTGTAGAATGTACTGTGAGTTGAATAAAACCACATCTAGTAGAAAGTATTTGGTCTTATATCTGAATGTTTTTTTTTGGTTTGCCTCGTTTGTTGTATCTGTGAATGTTTTGTGTTGCTGTGTTTGTCTGACTTGTGAATGCTTGGGACCATGTTCTGAGGATCCTGCCTACTTGACAAATGCATACTGGGAAAGACTTCAGCTCCTCCTGACTCTGGATATGATGTACATGTGCTAATAACTGGTATGAATGGACTCACGAAATCTAGTCAATGTTGGTTAAATTAACAAAAAGAATTACGGGATGCTGGTAGCCTAGTGGTTAGTGCGTGCACCCCATGTACGGAAGCTGTAGTCCTCCAAGCAGGCGGACTGAGTTCAAATCCCACCTGTGGCTCCTTTCCCGCATGTCACTCCCCTCTCTCTCCAATTTCTGACTCTATCCACTGTCATCTCTGCATAAAGGCATAAAAAGCCCCATAATAAAAACCTCAAAAAAGTATTACAACTATTGTACTTCTACCTTATATAGAGTATGGTTAGCATTGCAACAAAACAGAAAAAGAATTAACCCCGGATCACTTGAAAAAATTAAAAACTGATACAATATTTTTTTTAGCAAAATGGAATGACCAGAATAACGTATTGCATGCTTGTACTTGTTCAGTGAAAGACTAGAGACATTCAACTAACCCAATCCATAATGAAAACATCAATAATGACACACAATCTGACCCTTCTGGTAGGTCAGGTGTGCCATTGTCATAATGTGTTCCTTTAAATATTAAGAATGGTATATTTGATGCAGCTCCAGATTACTGTGAGGATTTGTAGCTTTTCTTGGTCATAAAAGACGTGAAGTGAAAGATGACACAAAATAAGCCATTACATCACCACGGTCTGTGAAACAGTGTTGATCATACTCACCATTTATGAAATGATCAAAGAAGAAACAGGCGGACTGTTACATAAGAAAAAGAATCCCTTATTGAAGGGAAAGATGTATATTAATATATGAGAGGCCTGTAAGCATCATATTGAAGTGTATGCAGTAATCCCTCTCCATGTTGATTTACAAAACCAGGCACATTAGACCACGTCAACATGCCTCATAAACATATATTATTCATATATGTCCTACTAAGTTCATTATCACTAACTTAGTAGAAATAAACAGAGTGACTGATGGGTTGTGTGGTGTTTCATAAGCACATTTTAGTAACATACACAAATGTGAAACACTTAATATTTGTAAAAAGATATAAATAAATCAAGAGTGAATATTCAGGTACATTAAGAGGGTGCAGACAGCTTATGTCCTCCTACTTGTGTAATAGCAATACAACAGCAGCATACATGAAAAAAAGGTGAAACTTTTGAAACACCTACTGTATATTTATTGGAAGGGGGACATTTAAAAAAAACACAGGTCTCATACATCCTTAACCTCATACCTCTACTATAACTCTGAGTATATCCTAACAGGCCTACTGTGAACTTTCACATTGAGGGGGGAAAAAGAGCGCTTAAACAATGGTGGAAATATGTTGAAGTATGTGGGCGGGGCTTTACAGCTACCTGGAGGGTCCTGTCTGAGGCACATGCTGCAGGGAACATCCTACCATCACTCCCAGCTGCTCTTCAGAGGAACAGACATAAGAGCGACACACTCACACACTTTATATTCTACATTTGAATCTAAAAAGCACATTAAACAGAGATAAATAATTAGCGTTAGACAAAGTGTTTTTGGTCTCATGGTGCATTCTCCCTCTCCCGTTGCCCTCTATGGCTCTTTCAAATCCTTGAGCTGGCACTTTTGGAGCGTGTGTGTGTATATTTGTGTGTATGTGGGAAATTGTGTCGGTGTCAGCACTCTGGGCGAAGGGGGCTGAAAACTCCCCACGCCAGCAGGTTCCAGTGTGCCCCCCGCCCAGCACACTCCACACAGTCAGGCTTAGCCCCACAAAAGGGGGGATAACGGTTAAACAGTTGCTGTAGAGAGGAGGGGGTGATCCACGGCATAATGGGGGCTCGCTAGAACCCCACAACCCCCCCAAAGCCTTCCAGTTCATTCTGGACTCTGTTTCGATCCAGAATATTGCTACAAAAATTACGTCTGCCTTGATATTCTTGCTACTATGGGGGGGGGGGCAGTTACACCTTTAAAACATCAATAATGAGATGTTGCCAATAAACCAAGACTGGTTGGTTGTTGTGAATATTTTCATTGCCAGTTTATCAGAGGAATTCTGCCTTTTTTATTGTAACACATCATCACAAGGCGCATGTTTGTTTCAAATGAAAGACTGGAAATAGAAGCATGCACAGATGCAGCGTCACAATAGGTGCTATGGCAACAGCATCATGAAAGAGTTTGTCCCCATGGTGATCAGAGCAGGACCTCATAAGGAGACTGTGGAGGGACAGAAAGGTGGGTGGGAGGACATCATATTCTAGTTCTTTCGGTTTAGCGACAGTACACATTGATTCTGATTGTTTTCCTTCTGCTACTCTTAGCTGGAAAGCCCCTCTCTCTCTCACCTCAAACCTAAGCTGTTAAAGGCATTACAGACAGACAGACAGACAGACAGACAGACACAGACAGACACAGACAGACAGACAGACAGACAGACAGACAGACAGACAGACAGACAGACAGACAGACAGACAGACAGACAGACAGACAGAACTGGTTTTTTTTTACATATAAATATATTTGATGGTGAAATGAAGTGTGTGGTCCGTTCTCTTGTAATTGATATGAAAATGAGGTGCCAGGTGCTCAGGACATGCAAACGCAATTCAGCCCATCAGAAGAACAAAGGGACAAGCCTCAAATTCTCTTATATGTATACATGTTGTGATCTACAATGAAAGATGGACTGTAGCCTAAAAAGTAAAAACAAAAAATCCAATGAGAAGGGCCTTACATATGGTGAAGCTAATTAGTGCATTTTGGTCAGCTGTACGTTATCTCTAACAAATTAGGTAAATTGAGTGAAATCTGTGGTGATGCTAATTCTAAAATGCAAACGTGATGAAGACAATGTGAAGCCAAACAAATGTTAATGAGGACTATGAGGGTGATGAGGACGAGAACATTCTTAACCATCTCCATAAATATGCACGTTATCATCCTGAGCTGAAGGTAACCTACATCTGTCCTGTGCTCGGTTCCTCGGGGGCTACAATAGCTACAGCTAACAGGCTACCAGGAACTGTGTTATGCTGTTTCCATATGAATCAGCTGTACTCTAGTTTTCAACTCAAGCAGAACTACAGTCTTTTTTTGGCTGACGGCTTTTTGTGTTGAACAAGATTTGGATCTTGACTGTTTGAGATTGTTAAAATAAATTCTACTTCACCTTGTTTCCTTTTTGCTTCACTAAACCTAAATATAGATTATATATGCCTACTCAGTTTACTAGGAGGTACAGTGGGTTCCTGCAAGCCTGTTTCCAAATGCTACAGATTAAATCTACAAACAGCCATTAGATGGGCTGATGATACCAGAATCTTTGATGTATGCCTTCTCTGTAGGCCCCTCCCAGCATCCATGTCTATTCATTAAACTATCTTAATAGGCACACATACTCAGTCCCTGTTTCCCTGGAATAGAGTTCACAATTCTTTCTTTTTATTAAAGATTTATTTTTGTGCTTTTTATGCCTTTATTGTAGAGATAGAATAGTGGATAGAGTCGGAAATCAGGGAGAGAGAGTGTGGAATGACATGCTGGAAAGGAACCAAAGGTTGGACCCGAACCTGGGCCGCCCGTCTCGAGGACCACAGTCACTGCACACGGGGTTCAACCCCCAACCACTCAGCCACAGTCGCCACAGTTTTCAGAATTCTAAGACCAGAGGAGGTCAGAGATGTCAGAGATGTAAAGGACTAAAGTGGTCAAAACAAAGATTTGCTGATTTGTAATAAAAAGAGAAATCAGCAATTATCAAATATTTTTAATTAATTTTTTCTACATTTTAGCACAATGGCAAATACATTGTTTGTGTTTGTGAGACAACATACATGTAAGTTACTCCAGCAGTTGTTGCACTTTAATTATTATTTCTACATTTTAGCATAATGGCAAATACATTTTTTGTGTTTGTGACATTTTAAGATAAGATAAGATAATCCTTTATTCATCCCACAACGGGGGGATTTGCTGTGTTACAGCAGCAAAGAGAAAAGACTGCAAACAAAAGAAAACACACAGTGCACAATTTAAATAAAATAAGAAATGTAAAAAATGTACAAAATATAGATACCAAATATAGATTAAAAAAATAGATCAGCTGAGAGCTGCCGTTTTAACAAAAATGTAGTCAGAATATTCAGTGTAACACAATCATGCAGGCAGTGCACATAAAGTGTAACATTTTATTGCACAAGGTAGTTTGATAAACATGATATAACATTTTTATTGCACAAGGTAAGAGTGAATTGTCTGGTTTGTGTGTTTGTTTTGTAATCTACTGGGAGCAGGCTTGGTTAAACAGTCTAACTGAAGCGGGTAGGAAGGACCTGCGGTATCTCTCCTTCTGACACAGCGGGTGGCGAAGCCTGCCGCTGAAGGAGCTGCCCAGTGCTGAGACAGTGCCATGCAGGGGGTGGGAAACGTTCTCCATCAGGGATGATAGCTTTGCCATCATCCTTCTGTCTCCCACCACCTCCACAGGGTCCAGGGGCAGCCCAGGACAGAGCTGGCCTTCTTCACCAGTTTGTTAAGTCTGTTCCTGTTCCTTTTTAACAAGATACTTCTCGTATGCAGCATTTGTCCCCGTCTCTGACTGACAGACATCACTCAAAGCTTTCAAATGCTTCCAGCTGGCACTTAAACTTTAAATGATCCACATTAGTTGCAGTGCTTTATAATTCTGATTAAGCTATGTCACCCTTTGTCACAAGTGGTTATATTATGTTATGCCCTTGCTGCATTGTTTCAACCATTGTGCAATCCTCTGAAGTGTCCACAATCACTTGAGTTTAAGGATAAGTGAAAGGCTCTTGCTAATTTTTTGAAGATGTATTAAATTGTTCAAGGTCGGCAGGATAGGTGGGGATGGGGGGTGGGTGGGGGGGGGGGGGGAATTGGGTCAGTGTTATACATAAAACCTTGGAGAGACACCTTTGAAGGGCTCCCACTGGTTAATGTTTGTGCAGAGGAAGATTTGATAGGGCCGGAGGTGCTGGGTAAGGAGAGGGTAAGGTGATAGACTGAGAGAGAACAAGAGAGAGAGAGAGAGAGAGAGAGAGCGAGAGCGACTGAAAGAGGGGAGGTGGGAGGCTTCTCTCATGAAAGACCTCTCAGGCTCTACAAGTTGCTGACGCATGATGAGGCAGAGACCCTGAAGCCCCTCAGACCCTGGCAACTTCACAGTAAGACAGACGGACAGACAGAAGGACCTACAGAGAGCAAGCAAACCTGAGGATAACATATTCATTCAGGTGGAAATGACGTGGCATGAGGTAAGCATATCATTTTGATACCCTTGTGTTAAAATCTTAATGGTTTGCATATTTATTTATTTTTAAATTAAGAAAAAGCGCCTCATTTTTTTGTGAGTATTATATGGCATTTTGAATTGTTCCAGAAAAGCTGCACTCTTACAGGCCATTATGGTTATTAAGCGTTAACTTGAGATAATTGGTGCTTTTGAATGCATTTTTGTCAAGAACACATCAAAGAAAATGTGTAATAGTGTTAATATACAGGTTTTTAAAGGGTTAATATACAAGTTTATAACATTAAATTGACTTGTTTGTTTTACACTAAGAGATCAAATGAGTGATGTCATGTTTTTCTGTGAAAAGAAATGTGGTCATCTTTGTTTATGTGCTCTACCTGTGTAGCTACGCAGTCGTCAGTTCTGGCGTGCCATCATGGCAGAGCTGCTGGGCACACTGGTTTTAGTGAGCGCTGTGCTGGGGGCTTCAGTTCCGGGCCTGGGAGAGGGTCCTGTGGGACCCCTTTACCCAGCTATAGCAGTGGGAGTGGTGATTGTTGCAGTGGCACACTGTTTTGGAGATATAAGTGGGGCGCAGGTGAGTATCTAATAGGCAAACAATCATTTTAATGACTTATTTAACCAAACTTTTTCTGTCGGTAACACAGCAGTTATTCGTGATGTAGTCATGTTTAAAAAGAAAACAGTACCAAAAGCTCTCTTTTTTAAATAAAAGTCCTGTATTTTAGAACAGTACTTTGGTAAAGTCCCTAAGTTGAATGTGTTCAAAGTCTCAAAAATAGGATTAGTCATTATCACAATTATTGCTCATTATGTGAGTGTTTATATTATTATACCATAATATATATATATATTACATGATTATAATGAAATACCAAGACATCCATATTTACTCAGTATTAGTTCAAACTACTTACACTATTTACAGTCAGGTAGTATAGTCCCGTCTTGTGACCTTTGGTCCTACCACAAGGTCACAAGATGGTACAAGGAGAGAAAACAAATACACAAATCTGTGCAGATTTTTTGGTCATTTTCAAATATTGCACAATTTTACCTTTTTGGGAGGGTTATGAAAACATATGAGAAACGTACAGGAGAAATTTGTATTTGGTTGAACGGCTTACAACTCATAGGCTAATCTTCATCTTCAAATGCTCCTCTTAATCAAGTGTTTTCAAATTCGGACTTCAAGTGAGAAATTGCACAAATATTTTACAAACTAGGGCAAAAGGTGAAGGAAAAAGCCAATTTCCTTTGCAGGAAACCATGCAAAATTTAAAAAATATCTTGGAATATCTCTTTCTCATCTAGATTCAAACAAGAACTCTGTGACATTTGACATTCATGACGTCAATAGAACTTTATGTGAGCGATGATTTGTAAAGAGACATGTTGCATGTCTTGCTTGAAGCTTGAAACATGAGATAACGTGGTGCCTCAGGTTAAAACCTTAACCCCTTGTAACCCCTTTCTGAAGGGCCACTACCCGGCCAAGGGCTCTCCAAAACTAGGGGTTGGGCCAAAGAAGCATCATTTAATTGGACCATAGACCCCTGAAATGTGTGTCAACTGTCACAACTACGCTCTGGCTTTAGATGGTGTGAGGAGTCACAAATCAGTTTATTATTAAAAGAAAAGTGAATACTAATCACAGCTGCCAGATGAATGTAGCAAAGTAAAATATTGTTTTTGTGTAGAAGTAAAAAGTAGCAAGAACTAGAAATATACAAGGCAAGTACAAATCCCTTAGTAATAAACTAAGCTAACTTCCACCATTTCATTTGACTTGTTGTGTTATTTCATCATATTTAGTCTAAGAGTGTGTGCTTGTTCTTTCTGATCAGGTTAACCCTGCAGTGACTCTGTCTCTGTTAGCCACTCGGAGGCTGGATGTTCTCCGGGCCCTTGTTTATATAGTTGCACAGTGTTTGGGGGCTTCTTTGGGAACTGGGGCCCTCTACCTGGCCTTGCCACTCAAAACCACAGCAGAGCACTTCGTCAACAGGGTCAGTTTTAAGATTTTTTTTTTACACAACGATTTATATCTTTTGTCATTCCTCGTAAAAATGCCACTCATTGTAAATAATATAAGAAAGAGTAAGGTCTAGACCTGATCTTTTTGTGATGTGTCATGAGACAAATGAGCTTTATAAATAAAGATTAATTGATTGATTCCTGTAAAGTTGTCCTCTTTTCCTGCTTCTCTTTAACCTCCCTCAGGTTCCGTTAGAGCTGAATGCAGCGCAGGCTCTGGGCATAGAGGTTTTGTGCACCTTCCAGTTAGTATTTACTGTTTTTTCTGTGGAGGCTCAGCGACGGAGGGAAAGTCAAGAACCAGGAAACCTCGCCATCGGATTTGCACACACAGCCGGAGTGCTAATAGGGGTAAGAAGGCCATTCAGGTTTTTTATTGAAGCAAGAGATTGTTGGTTCATTGCCACATTTTTGCTCTTTTCGTTATGTTTTTCTTTTGTACTTGTAATGGGTGCACAATTTTAGACAGAAAGTAAGTAAGAGGAAGAGAGATGGTTGCAAATGCAGCAAAGGCCTGGGTTGGAATTTAACCTGGGTGGCAGTGATAGGCCTCAGACTTAAGTGATACATTCTCAACCAGGTGAGCTTCCTGTGTTAAGTACGGTAGGTGGGTCAAGTACACTGGACAATGTCATACACTGTGTGCCTGTGGTGGCAGATATTTTCACCTTAATCCGAAAAAAAATTTCCGAGTCTAAAAAGGCATAAAGAGGTCATTAAAATAAGTGAATTACTTAAAAGAATTCAAATGCAGAACGCTGTACAAAATAAATCAATTGCAATCAGAGCGGTTTTCATTGACATTTAAAAAAAAAGAGGAATAGTACAAAGTGTTAAACCACCATCTCTGATGACAGCATGACAGACTGACAGCTAGAAAAACACTCGAACAATAAAGATGTGTTAAAGTGACCCTTTAAGGAAGGAAAATATGTTTGCTGTTATTTGGTACAAAATAAATCTATCTCCCTTAGAGTTTCATTAATTATGTATCTTTCAGTAGAGGGGGAAAGTGTATTATTTACCAAAAAAAAGAGTTTCTGAATAAATGTATTTGAATATGAAAAAGCATAAATGCAGATTTTAGTGTGAAGGTGTTCACACGTGTTTATTGTAACCTGTTTGCTCATGTTATTGTTTCCAGGTGTATAAAAAATCTATAAAAGTAAAACTAACCCTTAGTGTTCTTTTTTATATTTATTTTTCCGTGTTGTTTTTGCGTCAGGGGCGGTTCTCTGGTGGGAGTATGAATCCTGCACGTTCTCTGGGTCCAGCTATCATCACAGGCTTCTGGGAAAACCACTGGGTGAGAATGAGGCTAAAAGTCATAATCTGTCTCCATAACAGCTGTCTAAGGGAATTTCAAATGCTGGTTTATAATTATTTTCGTCTTTTATTCAAACATCATAGAAGTCTCATCAGAGCAATAACATCCTAAATTAACTTATTTAAGTGCAATGAAAGAAGGTAACAAATTACTTCTATAATCCAGATCTGTAATTGTTCAATTTAAATGTTTCAAAATATTTCTATTTTGCTCCACTTAACACTTTTGTTTCACATCAGTGAAAAATACATTTATTACTTCTTTGATTTAAAGATAAAACTGTGGCAGCTGTGTCACTTACTCACTGATAGTGAATATAATAATAATTACAAATGCAACTGTCTACTGTACAGATACACTTAACTGCTTGAACTTCTCCAATTTGAAACATAAAATGGACCTTTCTAGTCTTACATCCATTCAAATTGCTTTACACTACTTGTCAACATTACATTCATTCACTAATGCAGCGAATCCCAAACTTTTTCTGCCGGGCCCCCTTTGACAGATACAAATATATTCAAGTCTTGTGTGGGCTTGTTTTGTGCCACAGATCTTCTCAGTCTGGGGTCCAGCTGACTGCCACTCTTAATTCATTTTCATTGTCCAGCTTTGATCATTTTGTTGATTGAGGTAACTGCAGGTGAAACGATCTCACACGGTTAGGATGCGGCAAAAGCAAGGTGTGGCTCTCTTACTTATCCACCCTTGTTCAGGTGAAGCAGAGGGCAAGATATGACTCGTCACATTTTCTTGTCTTTGTTAAAGTAGTTATTATGTCTGGTTAACATTTATTGTTAGCCTTACATTATCCTTGAAGTCCTCTTACAAAATTTCCCATGCTTTGCTGGCAGTGCAAAACAGTGTGCATTGTTTTTATTTAGCCTCGCTGCATTGTTTATTTCTCTTGGATTATACCAATTTCTTGAACCCATTCCTCTGCCTCATCTCAGTATATCATGTTTTGTTTTTGCCCACCTTCAGGTTTATTGGATCGGGCCAGTGCTCGGTGCTATACTGGCCGGAGTTTCCCATCAGTTCTTCTTTTCGATCAGTGCATCTCGCCAGAAGCTGGTGGCCTGTCTGACCTGTAAGGATATTGAGATTGTGGAGACAGCCAGCATGACCGGATCATCACTTTCAACTGTCACACAGAACGCCATTAGAGCCAAACAGGCCAACAAGCAAGAAAACAACTGAGAAAACAACTTCTTTTACATAGAGACATCCTGCAGTATGGCAGTGATTCTCTAGGAAGACGCATTGGGTGCAGATCATTAGTTGTGTTCATCATTGATGCAGCTGTGCCAGCATCTGTGCAAGTTACATTGTTCAAATATGAGCCCATTTCATATGAAAAAATAGATCATATAACATACAAAAAGACACAGGAGCTGAAATCGTGAGGAAAATGTGTCATTTAAAAATGGATTTTTGTTTTGTTTAAAACAGCCCAGTAATAAAGATACATCTTCATATAAAAGGAGTTATACCTTCAGAGAAAATGTGAGGGTGGCTGTAGTTTAGGAGGAGCAACTGAACAATAGCAAATTAAATGTAATTGTGACTCATTTAATGTTTGCTCTTCATGTTGTTCTTAAAGCTCCCGTGTCCATTTTGGTGCCCCCTGGACAAAGCTGTATGTCTTATCTCTTTGTTGATTTTGTCTTGAACATGTGTAAGTAGTGTTCAAACAAAAAAATCTTTGCACTGAAAAATGTAGACAAAGGCTGTTTGGGCAACGTGCAGTAATGACCTATTAGAAATAGTTTAGCTTTTGTAGGTCATAAAGAAGTATCAGTGTTAGGTTTGGTCACATCTAAATTTGATTAATCTGTTATCAATTAATGTTGATAATTGTGAGAGAAACGCCGACTTTATTTTCTCAGAGCCTATAGGATAGAATATTAAGTCACCAAGCAAAACCACACTAAAACGACTGAGTGGGAAGGAAATGATGACATAACATTTAACATCTAATTATTTTACAAGCAAAAAAAAGCCATTCAAATCTATTGATCATACCAGACCAAGTGAGGCTGTTCAAGATTTAGTTGAGTAAAGGGTTTCTTTTAGAATGTATTTGTTGCTGGAAAAACCCCATACATTCTTCTGTCAAATAAAACAGATTTACTTTTCTAAAGTCCAATAATATGAGATCTTTTGGGCCCCCATCTTAGTTGTTCCAGAAGCTTGGTGCTTCATTTAAATGGGCTGCAGGTTTCCCATGCTTGCCTGTCATGAGAGAATTTAAAGTTGTAGCCAATAATGCAGGATCCCGTATTGTTGAGTTCACATTTGCACATCATTAGAATTTCTAATGGAAACTCATTGAAATCATGTTGAAAAACACCCTTGTGTCTCCTCGTATTGGACAGTTTCATTCCATGTTTGTGATTGCTTTGAAATGCTAAAGAGGTCCTGCTCCCTCGGTTCAATGATGCTCTCAATTTGCCTAACATCTCTTTCATATATACGCCTGTGTGGTACCTATTCACAATCAAATGGACCTTCATACCTCTAATGACTCCACACATAGAACACCTTCGGTGAACACAAGCTTTGTACTTTAAAATGGACCATTGAACGTACGAGTGTGTACACTCTCGTGCGTTTGGGAGAGACAAAACCTTTATTTGTATTTGTGGGTTTTGAGTGTAAGTCGCCATCTTTGTCCCGTACTAAAATGTTTTTTTTCCCCATGTAATTTATCCAAAATACTAAATAAACTCTGTTTTACATTGTTATGGTTTTATACCCACCTCTCCTCAGTTCCTATCTATTAGTGCTAAGTAAAGAACAGTTCTTATGATAAAGATTATATTTACTGTGTTTAAATGTTAATATTTGAGTCTTAACACTTTTTTTTGTATTTTGCAATCAGTCTGAAAAATAAAACTGGGTTAGCAATCTAATCACTACAGCAGTGTGATTTAAATACTCATGCAGAGTGCAAACAGACTTAAACATCAACTATTCATACACATACACACACACACACACACACACACACACAAACACACACATACACGCACACACACGGTACACAATAACTGCCACATTGCAG
The DNA here is from genome assembly GCA_020745685.1 of Tautogolabrus adspersus. Classification (NCBI taxonomy): domain Eukaryota; kingdom Metazoa; phylum Chordata; class Actinopteri; order Labriformes; family Labridae; genus Tautogolabrus; species Tautogolabrus adspersus. The sequence continues at coordinate 21,004,479 of CM036547.1, read as the reverse complement.
CCAGCATTTTGCATTGTGTGTGTTCTTTCTAACATGTATAAAAGGGTGTTAAAACGGCAAGGTCAGCATTCTGCTTTCATCCCCCCCCTGCCTCGCCTCTCTAACCCCCCCCCCCACACACACACACACACACACACACACACACACACACACGCACGCACGCGCACACACACACACACACACACACACACACACACACACACACACACACACACACACACACACACACACACACACACACACACACACACACACACACACACACACACACACACACACACACGCACACTTCCACCAACGATGTCTCTGGACTAGTCGGCTCTACTGGACCTGCCATTTCCCTAGCTCCTCACACACAGAACTTTCAGGGCTTTGGTCGTACGTCCTTCTGCAAAACACACAAACAGACAAATACACCTCCACAAAATGAAAGCGTCTGCAGAGCACCTCCAAGAAGCCCCTTGGAACAGAATACACACTCCCCTTAGTTTTATGAGTTCCTGCTGCTCTGAAGTTTTGTTTTTCCACACTTTAACTCTTCATCGTTGATTTTCTTTACATGCTAGATAGATTGATCTGTTGATGGCATGAAGACTCAAAAGTCTGAGGCGAATGTCAAGTTCAGGTCTAAGAGCTCATAATCATCTATGCAACAACTTCTCCATTTATATTACATCACGATTAACAGAAGCAATACATGTTGAACATTTCTTAGCTATAGCTTTAGCATTGTACATTTTAGGCAATGCTTTGCTAGCTGCTACCTTTTTGTGTTAAATTGATATATTTTTTGTCTTGCCTATTTCTATATGTGGCCCACATACTTGCGAAAGACAATAGTTTCACAGGGTCAGGCCTTTCAATGTATGGGTCAGTTCAGCGCTGTAAGCTTTGGATACTTCCGTCCGGGGCCCCAACTGTATTATCTGCATGTGTGCATATGTGTATGTGTGCGTGTCTTTGTGCAAGCATGTGTGTTTTGTGTCCTTGTCCATCAGCATTTGTGTGACTTGATTATGACAGTTATGATATGCCAACAGATGACACACGCCTCAAAGAAAACTTTCTCCTCTTAGCTTCAGTTGCTCTTCTCCAGCAGACTGTTCCTTCTTGTGTCCCACTCCCCAACTTGTAGAGACGAGTAGACACAACACTTCCTGTTGTCTCTTCATCATAAAACTCTCCACCTCCCACTCATTGATTTACACTTTTTCTCGCTTTATCTGATTCTCTTTTCAGATACACCACCTCTCATTGGGCCTCGGTCTGTTATGGGGGGGCAACAGAGGGGTTAAGTTTGTTTGGTTAAGGGTGTCCAGCACTGCCACCCCCCGCCCTTGGCCCTACAGGGGGATTATGTCGTCACCTGGGGCCCCTAGGGGGGTATTATAAAGCCCCTGTCTGGCCCTCTCCCCTCCGTCAAAGAGGCTAAAAGGTCCACCAGACACTTTGTCTGTCCCCTTCTCTACTTGAGAAACACCCCTTTAGCATTGATGCACACCTCCTCTTGACAGCTCATCCCACTTGAGACCTCCACCCTTACTCCCACATTTCATCACACCTATGTCTTTGCAACAGGCAGACAGAGGTGGCAAGCCAACGCAGCTAAGTTGACTTTTATTTTTGTTGATTTGTCTGTTGACATTCTAAAATCCTGTTTCATCCTAGAACAGGCTCCGATTTTATTTTTTTGGTCAGCCATATTAGCTGACTTATAGGAGGAGATCCTTCATTTTGTTATTTTGGCACTAAAAGAGGACCTTTAAAGGTATCAATTTACCTTTTATAGACTCATCCTAATTTGTTCTTTGCAACATTTTTTCTTCTTGTGGAGAACATTTGGTGAACAGTCATCATGTGGGAGTTTCGTTCCATGAATTTTTGGCGGGCGGTCTTCGCAGAGTTCTTCGGGACCATGTTTTTTGTATTTTTCGGCATGGGTGCTGCCCTGCGTTGGACCACCGGGCCTCATCATGTTCTTCATGTGGCCCTGTGCTTTGGGCTAGCAGCTGCCACCCTCATCCAGTCCATTGGACACATCAGTGGGGGACACATTAACCCTGCTGTCACCTTTGCTTACCTTGTCGGCTCACAGATGTCTCTTTTCCGCGCCATTTTCTACATGGCTGCACAGTGCCTGGGTGCAGTGGCTGGGGCTGCTGTGCTGTATGGGGTCACACCTGGAAACATGAGGGGCAACATGGCAATGAACACGGTAAGAACTCATGATGGATGTTTCAGAAACAAGTATAGGAGTACTGGCAAGGTGAGGTCAAAGTTTTTTTGGGGGGGGGGGGTTGGTTTCAACCATGAGTTTCCAATCTTGGTATCAGCTCAGGTCCAACCAGGTCAACTGTTGAAACTGCTGTTCGAACTACTTTAAAGAACAAATACCTTTAATTGCATCTAATAACTCAAAATGTTTCAGAAATGAAAGAGAAAGTCAATGATAACAAACTCCATCTGTGTATCTCTAGCTGCAGCCTGGCATCAGTCTGGGAATGGCCACCACTGTGGAGGTTTTCCTCACCATGCAGCTGGTGGTTTGCATCTTCGCTGTGACCGATGAGAGGAGAAATGGACGCTTGGGATCTGCTGCCCTTTCCATTGGCTTCTCTGTCACCATTGGCCATCTTATGGGGGTGAGACAAATGCAAACATTGCACTATTATTGCATTAAATATTGTGGTAGAAATCTGGAGCTGTGATGCTTTGGACAAAAGTGTCTTCTTAATGAATTGTAGATGGGTTATTGAAGCTTGACCAAGGAGAGAACCAAATGGTAGCAACACACAATTCCTTCCAATATTCAATTATATTTAGTAATTTAACAAAAAATTACCATAACAACACAATCATTTGGGTTGCAGATGTACTACACCGGTGCTGGGATGAACCCTGCAAGGTCCTTTGCCCCTGCTGTGCTCTTCAGGAACTTCATAAACCACTGGGTAAGACCTGCAATAACAGAAAGAAAGAAAAGATTACCAAAGACTGTGTAAACTGCTGATTTAAAAAATAAAAATAAAATTCTGCCTGCAGGTGTACTGGGTTGGGCCCATGATAGGAGGTGCAATGGGTGCCCTCTTGTATGATTTCATGCTGTTCCCACGCATGAGGGGTCTCTCAGAGCGCCTCGCCACACTGAAGGGCAGCCGGCCCCCAGAGAGCGAGACCCAGCAGGACACCCGTGGGGAGCCCATCGAGCTCAAGACACAAGCCCTATAAACCTGCCCCTGCTTCCCTTCTCCGACTGGGGCCCAGGGATGAGGGACAGGGCTCTGAGCTATGCCAGTCCTACCTCCACCGCCCCCCCATGCCTTCACACATCATTGCACAAGACTAACCCAAATACTCACATGTAAACCAACACATAAGAATTTTTCCAATGTAAAACCCGACACACAAACAGATTCAAAACCTCCAACCTGAACAGACAACAAGGCTCCTCTACCTCCAAAAGTCCTCACTCTGTATTCTGAACTGGACATTGTAGTTTTTTTTCTCTTTTATATATTTAAAAATGGTGACCAGAACCGTAACCAGCAGCCGCCTTGTCTGCCAAAACCCACCTGCTTCCTCCTCCCAGCAAAGCCTTCATCAGGATCCCGAAATAGAGCAGAGAGGTTCGGGGAGACAGGTGTTGGAAGTGTGGGGGCAGGATTACAGTTATTACTCGGGGATGTGGGTATGATATGAAAAGAGTAAGAGGGCATGGGGCAAGTGAGGGTGGAGAAGAAGTGTGGGGGTTGGGATTTGGGTAAGCTAGAAGGGGCAACACTGGGTTTGTGGTCGTTTCAAGTTGGGTTAGACCAGTGAAGATGGGCATGATTTACATTATTCATCTGATTTATCTCCATTTTAGTTTTGTTTTCTGCACTTCAGACACAAGACGTGGATGTATGATACGATTAGATTTTTCCAGGGTTTCAATATTTTCAACCACTACATTTTATCTGTGGGTTTATGTTTGTGTGTGAGTGTGTGTGGACACTTCTGCAGTTCATATGTGTGAGAGTGAGCGTGTGCATGTGTGCGCCTGCCTGTGCGTATGAGCTTGTTTGCAAGTGAGTGTGTATATGTGTGTATGTGTGTGATCAAGATTGCAGATACAGTACTTTTTATTTCAGTTTATTTTCATTACCGCTCTCCTGTTATGTACTATTAACTTCGTTAATGATGTCATCAGTTTTAAAGACATGATCAAATCTCTTCCCCTCACTGTGGCATTCGCTATGATTTCATTTTTACATAAAACATCTGCTTCTTTGTGACGAACCAGCGCAATCAAAAAGAAAATGTTGTATCCCAGACTTTGATAGTAGTTCTGTTCATTGCAGACCAGCTGTGCAAGCTTTACATTGAGTCTCCTTTTATTTTTTGATCCTTATTGGGAGCACAAAGTGTTTCAAAACCTTTCAATGAAAATAAACATAAAAACTTGGTACACGGTATGGGTCATTCTTGTTCTTTTCAAAGTTGCATTTGGTGGAGCTGTTGAGCACGGACAAAATGTGTGCTGCAGTTAATAATTCTGACCAGAAGGGGGCGATAAGAGCTCATATGTGAGAGCATAGAGTGAGACCGAGACCTTCACTTTCAAATAGTAATGTGAAGCGGAATGTTTTTAACAGAAAATTAATAACAGTGGTTTTTCACAGTGGTAATAAGACAACTTAATACTTAAGTTTGAAGTATGTAGGGAGAAGTAGTGAAGGGAGGAGATGTTTGATTAGGACAGGGTGGCAGAATATTGCTCATGTTTGATATGTGGTTAAAACTGACATTTTATGTTTATCTTCCAATGGCCTCTGGTCTCGTTCATTGCAGCTTTGAATGTAACTCCACCTTCAAGGACCTGAAAAAAATAAATAATGTAAAGACGATTTTCTACATTTAGCTTAGGGTAAACAATTCCATACACAATCACAAAACAACAATCAAATATTCCTGTTATCAAGTATGGTCTGTTTAGACAGAGCCTGATAGCCTATATATGTTTCGTCTGTGTAAAAAATAAAATAATATATAGCCTATAGCCTAACCTTCGCACAGCACATATTTTTAAGTAAATCCCACAAAAGCAATTCAAAGATAAAAATATCTCCCAACAAGTACATGAATACGTTTGAGGGCAGTTTTTCTAAAAACTACAGATCATGGCTGTTGCATTTCCACCGTTGTTTAAAAAGAACAACTCAAAGAATGAATAAAGGGGAAACAGACAGGCAGGTAAAGCTGGAGAAAACTGAGACAGAATAATGCATTTATGACTGTCTGTTTCATCATGCAAGTTTTCAATAAAAAATAGGGATATCGCTGGCCTGTATCTTACATGTTATAATATGAAAGAGACACCAGTGCAGTGACAGGCAATGAGTCAACAAATAAAAAAGACATTAGCATTGTTTGTCTGTTTGACTCATTTAAAATGATTGATTTGCATAATGGGATTTGGTTTCTTGCTAGCTTGCTGTTAAATGAGAAGATAGACGACGGTAGTTTTTACTTTACAGTTGTCCAAATATTCAATAACAGCTAACAACCTGTTAGCTTAGCTTAGCTTTGCAATGAAAACACGTCGTGACAGCTAGCCTGGCTCTGTCCAATTGTATAAAAATTATTTAGATTTTCATGGAATTGTATACTTTGTTTATTAAATTTGAACAAAACAAAGTAAAGAATGATATAATGACATGGAAACTTTCTGATTTACCTAGGGGATGTTTCTACCAGGTAACAGGCATAGACCGCAATTTACTACTTTGAACAAAGCACAAGTCCAAAACAAAAACAGATAGAATATAATTATTAATATTATTATTATATATTTCACAAGTTATCGATAACTTTAAGTAAAGTAAAGTTAGCTTTACTTACAGTATATATTTTTTTAGAAAAGGCTAATAAGTACAAATATATAATAAAGCTAACGGCATTGAAAGAGCATTGAAAAACCTAAAAGTAATGACTAAACGATAATGTAACTATCCTTGATCCATTAGCAACTCATTGCTGATGGCTGAAAATGTAAACTAGTGGGGATACCTTTTCTTATTTATTTATTTTTGGAAAAGAAGGGTAAGCGAAAATAAATGATAAAAGGTTGGAAAAGTTACCTCTGTTAATTGGTTATCAAAACAGCAAAGTAATGGCTGACTACCTACATTTATTTTTAAAAACAATTGTTGAACCAGACCACAATACTTGAAATAAAGATAAAGTTAGCTCAAATGCTTGAAAAAGATGGCTAAGTGGACTAATGGATAAAGGACTGAAATAATATCAAAAAGTAATGGATTATTTTTTAGTAGTTAGTTTAAGTAAGATACAGGCTTGAATTTATCAGCTAAAAACTTAATGTTTGAACACTCCAGGCTTCTGGTACTGCCTTTTCGCAGAGGTTTCCCAGATTTGAACCCCGATGTATTTGTAAATCGATCACACTCAGAGAAAACAAAATGCATGCCTTACTTAGAAATATTCCTTTTATTTTGCATATTTCTTTTAAATGTCATTTGTGGCATGGTTCATGATTACTAAAGTTATCCCAAAGCACTGTGAACCTCTCATCATTAAAGCATCCGTCTGTATTCTGAGGCTTGGACAATAAAGAAACAAAGAAACCACACTGACCAGTACAATGGACTGGAAAGGAGCTCGGTCCTGACACTGCATTGCTCTATTTCTCTCTCTCACTCACTCAACCACAGACACAGACACCAAATACACTCACACATTTTCAGTGACAACATACATCCTAACACCTACAAATACATTAACCTGATATGCATGTTTGTAATTATATTTTCATAAAACCAAACTTTCCCCAGAACCAAATACAAGAGTAACCTGTCAAATAAGCCTCATTAACAGCTTTTTGTCAGGGCTATTGTGTTTTAATTTTCTGAGTATTGTTCAAGCAGGAGTATAACAAAGAAACAATATACCAGTGTATTCTACCTTATAGGGTCACCCTTTATCATTAAAATTGCATATTAATCTAAACTGTGATTATCACTGTGCAATGGCTTGCCAGGAGATAAAAGGAAAAAAGGGGGGTTTAATGAAAATTTAACCCATTTCAAGATGAGACACTGAATAAAAATGACGAACTGGACAAGGTACAGAGGGAGTGAGAGATCTCTAAGGCCATAGACAGAAATGTAACCTAAAGAAGAAGGTTATTGGACCAGTGTTTCTGAAAGACAAACTAGCTCTCAGCTTGGCTAATGTCCAGCATTCAGTCCAGTACCTTTGGAAAAACTGCAGCTGCAGCATCATGTCAAACAGGCATATTTTTTATTGTCTTTACCGAGCCGCTCTCCAGCAGTCTCCAACCTCAGCACTAAGGGTCAGGCGTATAGGGCAAAATGTCCAGTAGATTATGGTCTCATTCTGGTCCTCTACTTCTGACATTTTGAAAAACATTCAGATTTATGCTGATGACTGTAGCAGTAGAACATTTTCATTAACTATTACAACAATAATATATATAAAAACAGGAATAAAACTACTTTCTAGAAGCCCTTTTGATTTAACAAACTCTCCTCCTGGCTATCCAGTCTCATCTTGATGATGTCACAGGCCAAAAGTCACATTGTTTTGAATCATCAGTTTGGCAGCTCCAGCTCCACGCAGGGCAGGTTACTGCATGCGGTCAGGCTGGTGCAGTGGGTAGTGAAGAAAGGCCTGGGGAGCGGCAGACATAGTGGTGAGTGCAGCTAGAGGAGGGTGGATGGCAGCTGGAGGGGTTGGAGATGTGGCGAGAGCGGGCGTAGTATTGCCCGGAGAAAAGCTGTAGCTGAGGTAGGCAGCTGAGGGCGACGGTGAAGAGGTGTAAGGGTACTGCTCCAGTCCTGTGGGGGCATAGTGGCTGTATGCAGAGCTGTAGTCCAGGTAGGGAGAGGCGAGTGCTGCTGCTGTTGGGCTGAGCTGGGACTGAAGGACCAGGCTGGGCTGGAGGAACGTCTGGGGGTAGACATAATGCTGGGCAAACCTGGCAGACAGAGGAACAAGGTTTAAAAATAAGTTGCTCAGCAATAAGTTTGAAAAGTAAATTCACAATTTGGATTTTTTGTTTTTCAGATTCTCAAAAATATTTGTCCTGTGATTGCAAGCTCAACCTAAAAAGTTTTTTTTTACTGTTGATATAAAAAAAGTGATTCATACATGCTTTGCTTGGAATGAAAATTTGTTTTGGGCATTTCTATTTATTTTCTGACATTTGTTTGTAATATCCATAGTTTAAAAAAAATCATTACCTGCAGCCTTAACGCTAACAACATGACAAAAAACTGCATGCCTATAAATGCACAACTTCAGATAAAAGAGGGCAAACCTGGGAAGCAGCATTCTTTGTGAGTTTTGTAAACAGAAGAACATACCACCGCCCCTCTAATTAGTTACTTTTGGTAACTTCTTAAATCTGGGTTTCACTCTCATAAAACTCAACCTAACCATATCTACCATACCATATTTCTTTATAACTAACATATGCAGTATACTGTAAGATACCATGGGGAACAGACGTCAGTAGGACATCCATGAACCCATAAACCACATCCGTATCTGTTTCTGAATATCCGATGACAATGTCAGTAAAATGTAAATAATGAGTCTTCAGACCTGTAAATAAGATCAGTATTAAGTATAAATTACACAACAAAAGTGCAGACACACACATTTAGTTGCATTTTAGTTTCATCAACAAACAAATTGACGGCAGTTTCTTAAGTAAAGCCCTTTTTTTATTCTCATATCAGACATCTGAGTCCTGGCTTTGTATAGCCTAGTGGTTATGTTGCATGCCACATGTACAGAGGCTAGATTCCTCGCGGAGGCCGTGGGTTTGAATCCAACCTCGGCCCTTTGCTGAAATCTGAGTCCTAAAGGCATCATCCACCTCCTAATTTAAGAGCAATTATCCAAACTGTTCCCTTAAAATAGAGTGCTCCCTTGTGTTGGAGTTTAATTAGCACACAGTCTGCGAATTGTTAAGAAACAGTTTTTCCCAATTAAATATCACTCATTTAAACATAAAGCTACTTGCCTGAAATAATTTGCTTTCTCTCCATAAAGTGCACTCACTTACACATGCATACACACACACACACACACAACCTGCCACAACAAATACAGCATATGAGACTGTTGATACTCGGAGCCATGGTAATAATGAGAGGAAAAGGGGCTCCTCTGTCCTCCTGATTCAGTCATGCCCTTGCCTAAAGCCGCCCACTTAACCTGAACTGCCTCGGCTACATCTGGAAGCAGCAACAGCGATCATATCAGAAGAACTAGGTGACGCCGCTGCACTTAAGTAAAAACAACACAACATGACAGTATTTAACACTTACACTCCAGTGATCCGGCCTGAAGTCAACCCCATTAACCTGACAGTAACCTTGTCACTGAGTCTGAACAGGTGATCATAGACCTGCTGCTGCTGCTTACCTCTAAACAGAGCGAGAGCAGGGATCAGGTGAGTTTACACAACAAACACAAGGACCAAGCCAGTTTACACCAACCCTGATGTGTACACAACACACACAGTACACCAGCATGTACAAAATATCTGAAAATATACTCCAGTGCCGTTTGCGAGCCTCAAACTTGTAACACCTATGGGCTTATTTTACACATTTAATAGCCCCCCTTTTTGGATGTGTTATTTTTCTCCTGACCATTTTGTACATTGGCACAAACCATTCAGCCTCAAAACATAAATAACAACTTAATTTAATGTATAGTGTAATATTTGTATTTATAATGTTTAGCATTATGCATTTTAAATACCATATGTGTAGGTGAACATCATATACTGTAATACTGCTAATATTTAGGAAACCGCTTAGCTGTAAGCGGTTGAGTATGAAATACAATTCAACGTTTTCTTTAGATTTCACACAACTTAATGCTTCAGATGAGTTCAATCATTAGAAACAGGCTTATTCACTTTATTGCTAAAATGAAAATAAAAAGACTGATACCATCGAGTGGATTTCTTTTATACACGATACCAAAAGGCAGAATTTATGCAAAGTAAAATCAAAGACGTGTTGTTCTCTTCACAGTTCTGCAATCATTATCTTTATCATTGATATTTTAGCACTTCATTGGACAGCTAGAAATCCCGAAGTTGTTTATTGCTCAGTACTGCCTCTAGGGTGAAATCACGAGGTGTGTCCTGAATATTTATATATTATATTTTTAAAGGATATATGCTAATCTTTAAGGTATACATGCTAACCTAAATAACCCTAAAAAAAGATACAGCAGTCATGTAGCCTTAGATGACACATATTTTGGGGAAAAAGAACCAAATAATAATATGCAGAGAGAGAGAGCACTGTGTTGCTTTTGAAGTCTATTGCTGTGATGTTGAAGTGGTAATCAGATGAAGTTATCATTTTTATCAACACCTCTTTTCTCACATTTGGATTTTGGCAGCTATAAAATCAAAAGACGCTGTTTAGGCAATTTTGGACGAGTTAATCAAAAAAGAAAGCGTTAGAAAAACACAATAAATCAGCATCCCCAACCATTTTATATCACCGGGAGATGATGTTGGTCGTTAATACGGGTGTGCTGATTGTAATAAATCAAACAGCAACTTCAGACTGACAATGACAATTTGACTTGACACAGGGCGACATACTGTAAGTGTTGTCTGGGGAGCGTATACTTATGTTTACAACAGCCATTCACAACAGCTCACTCAAAAGAATTTGTGTTACTCTTCCAACACAATACTGTCTTAAAATGGTTTGGAGTATGGAGTCGGGATGCAGCTTCTCAAATGGTACTGTAAAGTTCCTGAAAATGATGTATCGAGGGTATTTCTTAAACTGCTTTACAGATTGTTCATCTGCTTGTCTTGATCATTGTTGTATGTTGTCAGATTGGTTTAAAGGATGCACACAAACCAAGAACTGTGATCACATTTTGATTCAAATGTTGCAGATTTCTGATTCCTGCACACAGATGTTAACATAAGCCTCTTCCAGCTGTGACTTGCCCCACTTTAAAACAATGAGAAAAACCCAAATAAAACAAACAATATGTGTGATTGAATCTGTAATGTTTAGACACTTGTGTGTAAACATAGGACCCCACCAGTAATACAGGGAAGCCGATTGATAGCATAGGTTTTTCGGGGCATAGGCTTTGCCGAGAGAGCAGCCAGTGACAAAGATAAAACATGCTGCCTAATGATAATAAACAACATATAACGTCAAAGCACAGCTGAAGCTAATAATCTTAGTGTATCTCATCTCTCCTCACTCGCGCTCCCTCGGTATCTCCCAGAGCAGAAGTGCAGTGTCATTCCCACGGCTGTGTGCCGCTGCCTTCTGGCCTGCCAGCCTGTGCACCCGCCTGACTGATCTAATGTGACAGCGGCATCGTACGAGAGGGAGATGCGCCTCGCCTCTTTCCTCCCTGTGCTTGGCATCATCTCTGACTGTCAAACACACATTTATACACACACACACACACACACACACACACACACACACACACATACACACTCCTACACTAAAAGAGGTGTAAACAGACATGCAGGCACACACTCTTAACACTAACACATAGAAAAAAGTGAGCATGCAAGAGGAAACGATATTACAAAGACACACTTAACAGGTTGAGTGAAGTCATGTAGTCAGTTAAACAGCTTAGAAGAGGATGTGGATGTGTGTGTGTGTGTGTGTGTGTGTGTGTGTGTGTGTGTGTGTGTGTGTGTGTGTGTGTGTGTGTGTTGTGAGTGGGGGCTAATTGGTGCAGCTGCATGGGTGTACGCTCACTAACAGACCCATGAGAGCAGAATAACCTCCACCGACTCCCTCCTCTCTCTGGGTTTACTCCCTCACAGAGGCTTCCTCTGCTCTCCCCCTCGCTGTCCTTCCTCCAAACCAAGCAGCGGGATTAAAGCGATATGATGTACTGAGTAGAAAAAAAGAAGAACAAAAAAAAAACACATCTGCGTTTTTTTCTTTTTCTTTTTTTAGGGTCAAGGTCGAGACTCCTTGGGCGAGGAGTGAGCGGGAAGGAGAAGGATCAGCCATCATATCCATCACGCCTCAAGACAAACACGCTTTTAATAGTTCAGATCAGGGATGTAAGGAGGGTGAGTCAGTCAGAGAGACAAGCACACACGTCTGTGGAGCACCCACATATATGACCCTGTGTCCTCCTCCCCCAATAAACACACACACACACGGACACACACAGAGCTAGAGGGAGGGTGGGAGATAGAAAGGCCAGCATCAGCACTGGACACTCAGCTCTAATGTCAGCAGACAAGAGAGACATTTAAATGAATCTATGAATACAAATACAGCTGCGTGATACAGAGAAAATGTTCATTCAGTGATTTGTTTACTCGATATCATCACGGCAGCGTAAGTGATTATCATTACAAATAGTTGTAGTTTGACTTACAAGAGTAAAGAATACAAACAAAGAGATCATGTTTGCAATTCTAAACACTAGATCATCTAGAAGATACAGCAGACATGTGAGAGGTCAAATTTGCAGCAAAAAAACTAGAGCACGTTGTCCTGTCTGTAAGGCTTTGATAGCTGTGACTGAGACTTCATGAGTTGCCTGTGTTGATGGTTTGTGTGTGTGTTTTATAAAGATGTATTAGACCTTTTTGCAGGCATGTTATACTGTGATGTCAGTCACTCATAAACGGTTTATACAGCTTTTACAGTTACAGTACACTAAAAGCAAAACTAAAAGGTTCCAGAACTGAAAAAAGAATGCAGATCAAGATGTCATCTTTTAACAGACAATTTAAAAAAGTAGATCTTTATGTGCTATGAAAAGCTTCCAACGTGAGCTTTTTTAAATTGTTTTTCAAATTAGGGCCTTTTATATCGACAGAATGGCTTCTCCTAATTGGGTCCCAGGGTACGAAAATTAACACCTGAGGGCTCTTCACGTACCTAAACCCCCTGACAGACAGAGAGTGAAAAGTACAGCATGAGAAGAGAGGAGAATTGGAGGATTATTACGAGTGGGAGGCAGGCAGCCAAAAAGGGAACGGTGGAGGATTCAAAACGAAAAGTGATGTAGAGAGAAAATAGTCTACCCAACAGATAAAGCATTTAAGATTCAACATGTCACTGCCCACAGAGGTTGTGTTATAATTCTCTGATGTCTCCCTGCAGGAACATTTTTCACTCGACCTTACGCATTTCAAACTCAAAAGCCAGCTCACATGCAGCCCTAAAGCGTCACTGAATCCAACCACAACTACACCCATCCACAGGTGTGCTGTTAGTCTCTGTGACCCCCTCCTCCCCCTCCCTTCCTCCCCGTTGTGTTCCACTTCTTCAACAGGAAGCCCCCCCCCTGATGCCCCTCTCCTTCCTCTCCTTTTCTCTCTCTCAGAAAATAAACAGCAGAAAAAAATGACTTTTACTTCTGCCAAGCTCCGATGTTGGGTGCTAAAGGCAGACAGCAGGTAGCCATGGGCGACAGATGTACCCCCCTCCCTTGAATGTGAACGTCCTTCTCCTCCTCGCCCCCCCCCCCCAACTCAGCTGTACCTCAAAGCCACATTTGGCATCAGCCTGTCCTCTGTTCTCTTAAAACTTAAAGTAAATACACTCGAGTAGCAGACAGAACAAATATACACAAAGTGTGGAGTCACTCAGCGCTGCTTTGTTTGAGTTTGTTATTTGCTGTTTGTGTGTCTGTGTGTCGAACCATAAAGCCCCCAAAAAAAGCAACAAAGAAGAACCACAAACAAATGAGGGAAAATTAAAGGAATAGTTCAACATTTTGGTTCTTTTTTTTCTCTTTTTCAAATGAGCAACATGAGTCAATCAATCCAGAATACTACAATCTATAAAATATGAAGCTTTAGCCAGCGGCAGCCTAGCTTAGCTTAGCCACACAAAAAAAAAGGTAAAAATAGTGCAAGCCTGTAGCTTAAGCAAGGGAACCTTTAAAGATGACTAATTAACATGTTGTTTGTTTAATCAAAACCCAACTGGGCAATCACTGAATGCTGCGATGATTACCGAATTTCCCCCTGGGGATTAATAAAGAATTTCTTATTCTGATAATACAATTGTAAGAAAAACATCATGGTAATCCAACAATCGTTTTTGTCGGGGTTTTTGGACCAAAAATGTACGATTTTTTTTAAATTTAATTGATTTCCTCTTTTAAATAAGATACATTAAATGTATTAAAGATTCCTCAGTTTGTGATGTGGACAAAACATTGAATAGTGTAGCTTTGTGCTCATGGATGCTGTGATGCACGTTTTTCTCTTTTGGCTGACATTAAGAGCTTAAATTAGTAGAAACAATGGGTTAATGATAATTACTTGTTTAAATAGGTGCAAATTGCAACCACATAACAACAGAAGTTGATGAAATCAAAAGGATGCACATCAGTGGATTCATTCCTGAGCTTATATCTTTTAAGTAGACATTTTTTGTATTCCATTTAACAGAACATGGCTAACTATTTCCCTTATATACAATTTTGTCCATCCATTATCTATACCACTTTTCTCGTTCAGGGTCGCGGGGGGGGCTGGAACCGTTCCCAGCTGTCATTGATATCATCATTGATAAAACACACTCAAATAAGAGCTGTAATTGTTGGTGACATTCATAGAATTTTGAAGAAAGGTTTGAAGACTATCTGCTCTCCAAATCTAATTCCAAACCACATCTTGTGAAATGTTGCTACATCTTAGAAATGTATGAGGGGTTCATTCTGACTTTTATGAGCCATTATCAGTCAGATTTCACAAATCATCATTTATGTTATGTTGTTTCTTTGTCTAAATTACTCATGAAATGAAGTATTTCAGTTCAATTGTCTCATTTATGTACACTGTTTCTACCTCAATGCAAGAATGTGTGTTTGTGTTGTTTTAAGATGAAAAACAACAACAACAACAACAACAACAACTAGTCTCATAAAATGTTTGACATTAAATGTGCACATTTACATGTTCATGTTAGGTCAATATCAATGTGTGTTTGTCCTGTTACCTCCCATAAAATAATCCAGATCAGTTCCACGTGCTACAATAGATTTAAAATAAGGGATTAACTGTAATCAGACAACCAGCATCATTTAAGAAAAATGGGTCAGCACATGCCAAGTCATTTTCTCCTGTAGTTTTTAAGCTGCACAGGCCTGTGTGAATCCATGGCTATATCTTGAAGATGTTCCTAAAATAAAAGTCCTTCACTTTGCCAAGAGATGTCTTGAACTGACTGCAGTCATACTGATCATGTCAAAGACACATCTCGCTTCAGAGCAGAGAGATATGAATAGAGCAGATGTGTCCTTTTCAAACCAACCAAATCTGAAATATAAAGATTTGACATGCTAGGGTTATTTGTTGTAAACATGAAATGTGTATCTTATGTGTCTTTTTAATCTATATCTAAAAGGTAAATATTACCTAAGATCTCTTTTAGACAAAGAGGAGCCTCTTAATTTGTTGGCTGTTCAATCATCATGATGGAGAGAGACAAATAACAACCGTGACAGTAATTTAACACTGAGCTAGTTTCCTGTTTAGAAAAACAAATCTGTCACTGAGTCAGACAAGCACCTTGCAGCTGTGATGCACTGAGATCTCCTGGGGTTAAAGATGTTGCAGGAATCAGTTTCACTTCTTCTTCTTCAACAGATTTTCCCCTCAAAACACAGAGACAACGAAACTGAGCAGGGTTCACTGGGTGAATCAGAAACGGGGTGTTTGGTTTGATTTATAATTTCAGCTTGTTCAGATTGTAGAGGTAACAAAGGGTAATAAATGGTTGATATCAGAATGGAAAACTGATATCGAGACTTCAAGTCCTGTAGTGAAGATCGAACTCCAAAAACTCTTTTTTTTTGTCTTAGAGATTTGTTTAGAGGATTTTCTTCTTTTCTCTATTTTAAATCATTGTTCATTAAATTTCTTTGTGTTTAACTGTTGTCCAGCTAAACTGAGCAATCCTTACATATCATCTTATTTTTTTATCACGATATTTTTCATATATTCAGCTACATGACATTTAAAAATGAAAACCCCAATGGTGATAACAGATGATAAAAATAATAACCAAGAACAACATTTTACACAGAGACAAAATGAAGATTTTTTACAGCGCAGCATCAAATAAAAGCTTCATAAGATTTCACTGACACGTTTTTAAAATACATATTGCTTTTCTTTCCCTAAATAGAATTTACATAGCCTTTTTTTTAACACCTTAACCCCCAAATCAAAGATTACAAAAAGCCTTTTAGTCTGGCTTTCCTTCCCTTCATTTTACAAATGAGCCATCAAATCTGAAACTAGTCACAAAGTGAGAACCAAAACATGATTTTATCTGTATTCGTACATTTTATAACAGGTCTATGAAAAAATCTGTATACTGAGAACTAAGCACACAAACATAAACACACATCTGTTATTAACTTAAAGGGATACTTCACCCATTTGCATTAAGCTTTGTATCAGTAGTAAACTTGTGGTTTTATCGAATGGTCTTGCATCCAGCCCTCATTTCCCCCTAAGATGAGAAATATCTGTAATTTCTTTTCTGACAAACAGCCTCCAGTGATGCAAAAATCGTCATATTGCGTCACTGGCGGCTGTCGTGGTTAGCAGGGGTGAAACTACATTGCTAGTTCCTCATGTTTTCAACCACTGAAGCTACAGACCTATCACAGATCAGTGGGCGGGACCTCACTCCCAAAAACGAAACTTAACATCCGCCATATTGCTTAGTTGGAAGCTGTCCTAACAGGCTCTGTGGAGAAAGCTGAGTAAAACCGACAATGGCGGAAAGTCAACTACAAACTGATATGGATGAAGGGGATTTTGAAGGTGTTGTGCTCGAATCGGATGTTCGTGGCTCTTTCTACGAGCCGCCCGCAATATCGCTGCCAGACTGTGCCTTCTGCAGACAGACAGCGGCTGTGAGACAGGGAGCCTGAGCCGGCTCAAGCTGTGTGTCTCTATGGATAAAGCTCATCATAAGGACCGATAATGGCGAAAAAAGTATGTTTCAACTTCAAACTGATATGGATGAAGGGGATTTTAAAGGTTTTGTGCTCAAATCGGATGTTCGTAGCTCTTTCTACGAACTGCAATATCTGCCAGGCGGCTTCTGCAGACAGACAGTGGCTGTACAGTGAGCCTGAGCCGGACTCAAGCTGGGTGTCTCTACGGATAAGCTAATATGGACCGAGAATGGCGAAAAACGTATGTTTCAACTTCAAACTGATATGACTGAAGGGGATTTTGAAGGTCTTGTGCTCGAATCGGATGTTTGTGGTTCTTTATACAAGCCGCAATATAGCGGCGAGCTGCCTGCTGGTGCCGACAGGCAGGCTAGCTAGCCTAGCATGCTAGGTCCGCGGCTGTGAGAGGAAGAAGGAGCCGGGGCAGACTTGTGTTGTCGGTGCTGTCACTGTTTGCCTATGGACACAGACATATAGTCTGTTTTCTTCCAGGAATTTCCAAGATGCCAATTCCTTCTGGAAGAAATCTCTGAATCAGTTGTGGAAACGGCTGTATTATTATTATTAAATGTCCGCGAGTAATGCTGCATTCAGGTGCTGCTCGGGTGGTTTAAGTTTCCGAGTTGGGAAGTCGTTCTTCCGACTTCCCAACTCGTAGAAATCTTATTGTCAAGTTATATTTAAGCAAAAAGTTGATGTGCAATACGTGCATGAATAAAAAGTATGTTAACAAAACACAAAACCTACTTGAGCAGGTGTTTCATTTGCATTTTACAACTCGGAATCTAATTTTTCCGATACCACATGAATGCACCTCTCCTTCAGCGGGAGTGTCCTGCCGTGCTGTGCATTCTGGGAGTTGTTGTCTTTGCCGAGAAAAGGCAAAAAGACACTTTTTGCCTTTTCTCGGTCAAGAAGGCACCAATTTCAAAATTTATTTCACATTTCTACTACATATATGACCCAATTTCACTACAGATTCATGTTTCAACGGGTGAATTATCCCTTTAATTCTTGAGTTAGCATATTTCTACACTGTCCAAAAAACGTGACACCTTTTGCGAGTATTTGCCTTTCTGTGCGTTAGTTATTCTTTGTGCAAGCTGATGTTGTTGTTTTACCTCTTTTGTGTCCGTTTTGCGAGGTGTCAAAGCTGCGACTCTTCCTAGAAACAGAGATTTAAAGAGGCCGACTGCCTCAGCACTCACCGCAGGAGACTTTCAATCAACCCACCATCACTCATTCATCGACTCATCTGGGTCAGCCTCAATTCCCTCATCGCTCATTCAGAAATTGAAGGATACAATATTAATAGCACTCTGAACAGTTGAGGTTTTTAATGGACTTTTCTGCGGGATCACAACGTGTCATCCTGTAGAAAGCCAGTGTGAAAAGATCTTTTTTTAAAACACTACATCATGGGTACTCCTTTATTAAATATAGAAGATCCAGTTTGTTTGTTAACCAAAGACCACATATTGTTCCACTTTAAATTCAGGTACTCTACATTTTTAAGTCAATTAAAGGCCTGCATACAAAAAACAAACAGCTATTCTCGTCTCTTTCACCTAAACACACTTTCAAATCTGAATATCTGAGTCAAGCCTGTGTCCAAAAGTCCCAACATGAAGCTGCACAGACACTCTACTGTCTGTAACATTACAGGTTTGGGAATGAATCATCCTCCATGTTTCACTGACGATCTCAGCTGCCAGATGTGGATCACAAGGAGTTTTTATTTTTCTTATTTTACACTGTATGAATGTGATATAACTGTTATAATTTTCATTACAGGGCTGAGTGCACTCAATCCAATCCTCTCATTTACACAGAGCACGTAGAAACAAGAAAAACATTAGCTGCAGCTTTGCTAGCAGCCTCTCCTAGAGCTCTGTGTTGACACACTGTAACCCTTACATTAGCAAAAATAAAACTCCTGAAGTTTGGTTTGGTTTTAATTTTAAATGAAAAATATAAAGCCTTAAAATGTTTGTTGGGAAAACAAGGATAGCTGGAATTGCCTAATGCTAGCTTAAACTAAGGTTAGCTACTACTGCTAGCTCTCGGCTAGTACCATACTGTTCTTCTTTGCTGCCCTTCAACAACAGATGCTAGTAACAGCCATCATTTCAGAACTGTAGTGTTGGCTACCGTTTAGGAGAAAAGGAAACCAGTTGAATTTCTAAGTTTCTAAAAAAAATGACGCTCAAAAGGTTCACAGATGTTGAGCTGCACCTTTAAAAACGGTCCTAATTTTCCTTCTCTGGTGCTCAAGTCAGGAAACAACTTTCCTGCTGCACCTAAAAAAACGATGGTATCAGATTGATGTGTTGAGTGCATGCTCATCAATAACTGCCTACGGCATATTTACCTGTTTTGGTGACATTTCTGATACTACGTAGTATGGGTCTCAGAAACACTCAAAGTTATTGTCATCATTGATTGTTCTCTTGCATATTCATTTTATCTATTAAATATTTAGTAAAAGTATTTACTGTAGCCCAACAAGAAGAATTTAGATTGCTCATTTAAGCGGTATTGAAGTCTTAACCCCATAGAAAATCCCTTTACTGTCATAAATGTCAAAAACATGCATTATATCCTCACACAAAAGATGGAACCAGCCATTGTTTGAAATGTTGATCGAAAGAGTCAGAATCCTTAGCTACAATAACAAAGCTGTTGCCTTGAGGCAGTTCACGGATCATTGCAGTCCCACAAGGTCTCGAGAGCTGAATTCATAGTCAACTTGTGCCTTTATGGGTTACAGATGTAGGCTACTCTGCAACTTAGGTGCACCTGATTTAACCACAGATATTAAACTGATATGAACCGCATGTCTCTGGGTTAAAAGAAAAAGAAATGACAGACTATGTCAGCAGTGCGTGTGTATGTAAGAGTGAGTCTATCTGTTTGTGTATGTTTAGAGGAAAGAGAGAAGGGATGCAGGGAAGTTTTACTAAACGGCTTGTTGCCTCAGTGAAGCCCAAGTCATGTTTATGAGCTTCTCATGTGTTTAATCGACCAAAGGAAGAGAGAGAGAGACAAAAGATGAAACGAAAAACAATGTACTGTAAACATACAGATGTTACAGTGCTTCGAGGTTTAAACAGGCATCAGTGAGGAAGTGTTTTTTTTTTTTCTGTCTCTCCACACTCTATAATGTGGCACTAACTACCACAACCCAAGCTGAGAGCAAGAGTAAGAGCGAGGGCTCCCAAATGTCAGGGACGGAGGAGTGAAAAGTATTGTGTTGGAGTAGGTGGCAGGTGAGAGAAAAAGAGAGAGGTGAAAATGGAGGTATTGATTGTTCTCCGTCTTACCCGTATTGCCTCTGAGCCCACGTAGGATGGACTTGCTGAACTCCAACAGAGAGACCTGCAGACAGAGAGAACGAGAAGCAGCGGTGAGAAGGAGGGGGATTTTTAGCTCTTCCTCTCTGTCTGTTTGTGTCAGATGTTAGCATGTAAAATACAGGGGTATCAGACACCACACACACACACACACACACATCACACACACACACACACACACACACACACACACACACACACACACACACACACACACACACACACACACACACACACACACACACACACACACACACACACACACACACACACACACACAACACACGACACACACACACACACACACACACACACACACACACACACACACACACACACACACACACACACACACACACACACACACACACACACACACACACACACACACACACACACACACACCACACACACACACACACACACACACACACACACACACACACACACACACACACACACACACACACACAATGATGCACTCTACTGCACACAAACATCTGTGACCTCGCTGCCTCCAGAGTTCACCAGGAATCAGCTGAGTCTGAGTAAGAAAGGAGAAACTTCTCCTCCTCTCTGCCTCTCCTCTGACTTCATTTCTACACTCCTCCAGCTTTTCATTCCTCTATTCTTCCTCTCTTTGACAGCATTCCTCTTTTGTGCAAACGTACATCTTAATGCACATTTCAGTTCTTTGCAGGGACAAAGAGGACACAGTTTTTTTCCCTTGCTCCCAACAGTCCCATCCCCTCCTTGCTCTTTTTATTCTCTCACACACAATAACAAAATACCAAGCGCTGCCATCTCCCATCGGCTGCATGCTTGGAGAGCTGCGTCGCAGTTGCTGGCCCAGAATAAGGACACATAGTCAGTTGTTGTTGACGCCTCTCTTTGTCAATCACACCTACACTCGACAGTATTGCAGCCAGCGAGCTTTGGATGGATGAGAGAGGGCAGAGCAGCTGTCATGGTTTGGTGTGCACAAAGACGTCGGAGGGGAAGCATGAAGAATGTGTGTGCTGGTGTCTAATGCTGAAAAAGCCTCAGGGCAGGAAAGCTGTGCGTTAAATTAAATACACAAAGAGTGACTGTATGTTGGGAATGAGCAGCTAGCTCAAAGGAAGAAAGCAGTGGTTTTGTGTGTTTAGAGCCAAATAACCTCAAATTTGTTGATCATTTTACTGATTTTTAGATTGATTTTCATGCAGCCCTGGGTTCTTATTCATTTCAATGCAGCATGAAAACCATCACACTTGAGATCCATCAACAGTGACTAAAGACTGATGGATTCCTAATTCATCCCTGGGGAATAGTTGCAGTGACATGACATCCAAGTTGTTTCCTTCAATTCCTTCAAGCTGAAATCTCCTAGACAGTACAACAAACAGTACTATTTATTTGCTATCTGACAGAGAGTCATGCAGTGACCACAAAACACAGAAGACTTTGGTTTAACTCTTGTCAACTACAGTTTTTGGATGAGTTCCTGGAAGCAACTAGCTACCTGGGAGCAACTGTAGGAACTCATTATATAAAAGTATGTCTTGCTTTGAAAAACTGTCTGAAACAAAGAAATAATTATAGGAATGACTTGATCAATTCAGCATCATGGACAATGAGACTTGCACCTTTATTGCACAGCAAAGAATATTCCCTAACAAATGCTACTTTTACTCCTGATTCAGGATAATTTTCTTAAAATGATTTTTTTTTGGGGGATTTATTTTTGGGCCTTTATTGGAGAGATAGGACAGTGGACAGAGTTGGAAATCAGGGAGAGAGAGAGTGGGGAATGACATGCGGGAAAGGAGCCACAGGTCGGATTTGAACCCGGGCCGCCCTAACCCTAACCCGCCTGCTAACCCAGCATCCATACATGGGGTGGGCGCGCGCACTAACCACTGCGCCACCAGGGCCCCTTAAAATGATATTTTAAGGTGTTTTTATGTATTTATTGTTCCCCCCAACGTAAACAATACAGTACATAAAGCCTGCCTATACACACAGATATAAAGATAAATGTAACAGTGGGCACCCTCTCATTATTTCTTCTTATGCAGTCTTTTCTGCCCCGCAGACAACATCACCTTTTAATGTGTTTTAGGGAAATATTTTGCCTTTTAAAAACTTGGAACCACATATATGATCTGAATATAAAGATTTACATCTTCAGTAGGAGCTTAAGTCTTCTTATGGTATTTCTTAACTATAAAAAAAATAGAACAGCATTTTCCTGCAAGGTACCTTGATCATTTAGGTGATCCTGTATGTTTCAGCAGTGATCTTTCATACTTACTTGTCTGTGAGCTGCGAGGCTTTGCTCCAAGGTACGCCAGGTTCACGTTGGCCTTCCTGCCGTCAATTATTGGGTTTGCGTCTTTGCACGCCCGCTCTGCTGCCCCCCTGTCCACCATGGTCACCTGTTGACATTGTCATGAACATGTTTTATTAATTCACTCTGGTAAACTCATAATTACATGTGAAAGCTTCTCCATGCAGTGATGATGGACTGATTCCAACATGACTGCTCGGATGAAGCAACAGAGCCCAGAGCAGGGTGGCCCCTAAGGTCACTGCTGTTCTAGTCTCTCCTCGAATGATTCAATCGTTTTGCTAAATACACAGTGAGAGATGAGTCCGCTTCATTTCTACAGCCATTATGGAGTTTTATACTTCCGTTGGAGATTATGTAGGAGGCAGATTTGGCCATTTTTCAGACTGAGCTGCCAAGGATGAGATGTTTGAGTCTACCTTGAGGGAGTGAGGTGAGGAGTGGGCAGAGCGCACAGTGGGAAAAGAGATAGTGAAGGTTAGAACACACGCAGGGAAAACACTTTTGATTTATGGAGGTAAAGACAACACCATCGCAAATAAAAGTGACAGTGAAAGCAAAACTGACACACTTGCTTTCGTTTTGCAGCATCAGACTCTGGACTCTTACGCAAACAGAGGCGGCGCACAGTTTGAGATCAGCACGGTTCAAGAAGCTACAGCGGGGCATTAAAACCGCAGAGGGAGAGTCAGGGATGACACGATCACACTGTCCCAGAGCAGACAACACAACATAACAAAACACAACACGGTGGTCACCATAGTAGATTGGCTCACTGGCCAAACAGGACAAGAGTTTTTTCTCCTTTCTCCTTTCTATTTCACACAAACTCAAATTAAACCTGGCAGTGACAGAAAAGGGGGAAGGGAGGCTGCATGGGAGGAAGACAGAATGAAACTACTGCAGTCTTATCTTGTAGCCAACTGACATGTCACACCTCTGTGACCAAGAATCCCCCCCCCCCCCCCCCCCCCTTCACTCAATCTCTCTCATATCAACAGAGCAGAAAGAAAAACATCTGTCCAAAGATAGACCAGCTTATTACCAGCTCAAGTGTATCCCTCTCTCCCTGTCAGTGTACTGTACTTGTAGTATGTGTGGGTGCTCGTGTGTACTTTGGGGCAGCACAGATAACTGATGACACACTTACAAGAAATAATCTGCCTCTCATGCTTGAAGCATGTGACTGCAACCATCAGACATCGCTTATTTCTGCCTGCTGCTGGGAGACAGTGTGCGAGTGTGTGACGTGGGTGTATCTATAGCCTCCAAGAAACAAAAACGAAACCTTAAGGAATTAATAATATCCAGGAGATTAATAAAAAGCACAAATAAGTATAGATATAAAGTGACTCTAAAGTAATTACAGGATGAAACAGACATGATGTAGTGTCGTTTAAGGGGACTTGAATGTAAAGGCAGATCAGCAGATAAAAACCTTAATTTAAACACAGTTCAGCGACTTTATTCTAACAGAAAGCAGCAGCCTTATTTAAATTAACTCACAAAGCCATATCCTCTGGACTTGCCCGTCTGTTTGTCTGTGATCACCACCGCCTCGTCGATGTCCCCGAAACTCTCGAAATATTTCCGAAGTGAAGCGTCGTTGGTGTGATAAGGCAGCCCGCCAACAAAGATCTTGGTGTAGGTCGTGTCTTTCTCCATGGTGGGGTGCATTATTTCCAACGGAACCCCGACTAGCTGACCTAAAAACAGCTGCGAACTCATGCGGCTTGGAGAACAAGATAAAGACAAAGAAAAACAAGAAAGCAGCAGGATAACTTTACGCTCCTTGGTTACAGGGAGACTATAAAAGCGATAACAGCGCGTCCATTGCCAAACCCCCAGTATCCAGTTGCTTCACATACAGCTCCTGGATGTACAATCCTCCTGACAGGTGTCTCTGAACCTCATGTCTCCTGTACCGAAGAAAAAAAAACAGCGTTTAAGCTGTGGTGGGCGCGTCTTACGTGCGCCCACTCCGCGATTGCTCCAATAGACGAGCGGTGCGTCCTTTCCATCGGCGCACCCCGCCTCCTGCTCCACCCTGCTGGAAACACACACACACACACACACCCAGGAACCCCCCACTCAGACAGAATGAGCTGAAATACAACAAACATTTGGATAATTCAACAGCAAAGAGCTTGTGTCTAATGTATTTTGACATTTGAGGGTTCACTGGAGATTTATTAATTTTGCATGCATAGGCTACTTAAGTGGAGCTAGCTAGTGAGGGGGTTAAACTACATAATGGAATTTGGGCACGCTTGTTTCCATCAGACACCTGATACATCATTTGTAATCTACACTCTGAGCGCATGTTGTATTATTTTAATTTCCACAGCCGCAGTTTAATTAACACTAAACCTCCATCGAAAGGGATTGCAACGAATAGACTACAAGTTTTGGGAGTATAACCAGCATGGGCAACTCGTCCACAAGTTTCTTCAAAAACAACAACAAAAGTTTAGTTGTATTATTGTCACACCTGTGCCAGGCTATGCACAATTATAACAAGATAGCTACTTTGATACTACTACTTGGCAACCTTTACGTAGGTTTTGTTAGTTTAAGCTAATTTAGGCGTGCTAACGCTGGTGAATAGCATGGTCAAGCTAGCTAGTGGGCTATTGCAATGCTAAACATCTAGCAATGATTTAGCATGCTAATATTTACAAAGTACAGCTGAGGCTTTCGGGAACAATTTAGCAGGTTGTTTTGTCATAGACCAAAGTTTTTGTTAAAATAAAAGAATACAAGACATCACCAACTTTATCCTCCGGGGAGCGTTTGTGCCAAAATGTAATTAAATGCATTTCGCTTTTGTGACGCGTTTCACTCTCACTCAATAAAAGAAACAAAATGGTAGCCTCAAAAGATGCTCAAGGAAAGTCAGAGGATTTAGGAGACCCTATGTTCAATTTTTCATTATAATCCAACCATTGGCTTTTGCAATTGTTAAATAAATACACAAAGATCAAATTGTTATTAGGCTACTTAATGTAAAAGTCAACACTTCAACATCTCTCCACATAAAATCATAATAAAACATAAGTGAAACAAATGTCACATCACTTCTCCACCTACAAACTGCAGATTGAAGGGTTGAATGAGTCAGTCGACATTAACCTGACAGACACTATTATTTTATACAGAATAATACATGAGTCTGAAAAGTTATTTAATGTTTTGAATGGGCTTGTGAGGTCTTGGTACCGCAGCAGGGCTACAGCCTGGAGGTGACAGATCTTTACAGGGGGCGCAAAATTATTAAGAGAAAGCAAGGAAGTGGGATGATTAATGACAGAAACTCTTGGGGGATGGGGTTGACCAGTGACAGGAAACAAGCAGCAGATAAAAGTGAGGCTGCTGCAGACAGATGCATGAAACACACTAATGTCACAGTTACACAGCCAGTGTGAGAGAATGCTCTGTGCATTTTCAGCTTCGGTCTGAGGATTTGCCACACAGATGTCCTCCACAGTCTCTGTTCCCAATGCAGACTGAAAGAAATGAGAAGACTTCTACTTGTGGAATATACTTGTGCTCTTGAAAGGACCTGTTAATGCAGTAAAACAAACTTTAAGAGTTCTGCATAGTGACAGACTGAGTTGTGGCTGCAGGATTAATATGCAAAAAGACAAGAGACATAGTAATGTTTAAATATAAATTTGTATTTACATCAATATTAACATCAAGAAACAGGGTAAGAAAAAATGCAATAGTATTTTACATCCTTTAATAATGACTCTATGTTTCCCAAATGTATTTAGCCGTATCTTTAGTGCCAACGATGCACTCTTAAGGAGACTTTTTTTTCCTCCTAGAAAACTTTTTTTTTTTTTAATATTTAATGATTTGACTTTCATATTCATCATTGAGACTGGGGCCACAAAAAACAACTCCAAGCTATTATTCTGAGACATAAAGACATCAATCATGAAACCTCCTTTCAGCTTAGAAAAAATCTCAACATTCGCTTGAAAGCACCGTTTGCAGCACCACAATTCAACTGGCCATAAGAGCTACAGAAAGGAAGAAACAATCACAATGGAAAAACTCAAACCACCTCAGCAGAACCAGACTGTTGTCTACTCTATGTCATATGGATCATGGGGATATAATATATGCATTTAAAAATATTTAGTTCAATGAATATTATAGGTTATGTGCAACAGTTAAATCACACATGAGTACTTGCACGATCTACGTCAGGAACTGTTCTAAGCACTGCAGAATGACAAACAAAAATCTTTGGATTGAGCATGTGTTCAAAGGTAGATTCTTCAACAAAAGCTTCACAGGAATTAGAATAAAAATAAAGGCAAACTTAAATGTAAAAAAAAAAGATCTCCCTGTCAAGAGATTGACAGATAATTAGGGATTCAAACAACATCTTGTGTTGCTTCCATAAGGATTTACCATCTGCAGACAAACCTAACAGGCTCGCAGACGGTGGCTCCAAAGTCTCTCTGTCTGAGACTAAACCATCAAATCTGCAAAATCCGAAAGCACAGAAATCTCAGGAGTGAAACTTTAAGTCACACATGGGAGCATGAGGTTCAGTAGAGAAAACACCAACACCACATTACTGGTAAGACATCTGGGCCCCTTGAAGCCTAACACAATCATGTGTCAACTCTTTATGTATACAGGCATACTTTGTGTTTCCTTTTTCTGTCCAAAGAAAAATAATTTAAAAACAAAATGACTCACTAGCACCTCTTCAGCTAAGACTGTGTCCTCAGAAAAAAAAAATTCTGAGAGAAAGAAAGTGACAGTATGAAACTAAATCTACATGTACTGCTTACAAAAAACGAGGCCCTTCCTTTCTGCCTTATGTTTAAGGTTTGGGAAATAAAAGCTGACCTATGACAGATTAAGAAACTTTTAAATATCAAGCCTTACAATCTGTGCAAAAACGTATGTGACCTACAAAAGCATATATATATTTATATATAGTACATTTGAAGCCTATTTACAATTCATATTCACAGGTAAAACAAACAAACAAACAAAAAACTCCAAATGAGACATGTCTAATACTGCAGTGCCATCACTTTGAGTGTATGAGCTTTGTCCTCAGGGGAAAACCAGGAGGAAGGATTATTGCTAGAAATCAGCACAATGAAATCTAACACACAATTTCTCTTACAGCGGGAGCCAATGTAGACATTATCTTAAATTTTGTTTCTGCATTTGTAGTAACACTGGAAATTGGTGCAAGGTTAACGAAATACCTGCAACATTTCAATTTAAAAGTTACCTCTGGAATGATAAAACAATCACATCGCAAATCTGTATAAATATAAGTCGAGTTTTGAAGTCGAGCGATTTTTAAAAACGTTCAGTTTCTCTAATAAATTGCTTCACTGTAGACTAGAGCGTTGGATAAAATCTGTGCTTTCTGCCTTTCTACTGGTTCCCACTTTAGAACAAAGATCAAAAGGATTACCCATGTCCAATCAACAGCAACCAATCCTGGTCACAGAGAAAAAGTTGGAGAACAAACACAAAAATAAACAGTAAATTTCTGCTGCTATACATTAACTCTTGGGTAAAGGCCTCTATATTGCCACAATCCTTTTGATGTTGGCCTTTTCTTAAAGTGCAATCAGCCAACGAGTAAGTCAGACGTTCTTTAGCTCAGCGGCGTCCCGGAGGACAAAAACAATGTGCTACTGCTGAATGACATTCATGTGAGTGTCACAATCTGACGGCTCGTCGTCTAGAAACTTTACATTGTGTACACAGAGAGATCTTCCTGGAGCATCAGAGAGGCAACGTTCAGAAGTGAAGAGAGGAATCCCATGTTTTTCAATCAAAACACAGCTCCGTAGTACATTCGACGACTTGGAGAGGATGTCTCAACGCGTTTTGGTCCAGCGTGTGGGGTGTGTGTTTACTGAGGCACACACCACTCAGAAAAAGAGGAACATTAAAACTACAGTCTACAGAGGAGTCAAAGAGCTGTAAATGTTTCAGTGTG
This sequence comes from Tautogolabrus adspersus, assembly GCA_020745685.1. Taxonomy (NCBI): domain Eukaryota; kingdom Metazoa; phylum Chordata; class Actinopteri; order Labriformes; family Labridae; genus Tautogolabrus; species Tautogolabrus adspersus. The sequence goes on along the minus strand of CM036547.1, from coordinate 20,975,804 downwards.
TGACTGTGTCACAGTGTTCCTGATTCTTATGAATGTTGTGTTTCTTCACGAATCAATGTGACTGTTTTTCCTCAGGTTTCCAGACTGTCATCACAGGTTCCGGTCCAAAGGAAGCCCACTCCCCCGTCTGGTGGGAAAGCAGCACTACACACAAACACACACACTGTCTGGTCCTCCACTACTACAATTCTACAATTCCTCCTCCACTCCTCACTCCTGTGCTGCAGCTGTGTCTTCTCTCTGGATGGAGATCACAGTGAGGCAAATGCTGCTGTCACCATGCTCAGCAGTATTTCTACATCAAGGAGAAAGAAGAGAGAAGACAAAAGTGAGACAGGAAAGTTTGCAATTTTGACCAACTCTTCCAGAATGAGACAGAATAGGTTTAAGTCTGTCTTAAAACATTACTGACACGTCTGTATGTGCAGCGTGAGTGGAGTGTTTGCCTTGTGTCGCTTAATATAACTGAAACAAAAACCCCAAATTGCCATAAAATCTGCACTCTGAACTCTTGAGGTCAACTCTTTGAAGTACCATGATTTGAGTTGAGTATATTTCCTTGCTGAGTCAAGAAAAGAGATAGCAACTTTTGAGTAAAGGGAATACAATTAAGGGGGGCTCAATCTAGCCATCTCATTTTGTTATCCTGTAACAATGTACAGAAGTAATAATCAGTGTTATTTTAAGATAAACTTGAACAAATGTGAAACACTTAAAACATTCAGACCCTCTGCACCTACCTGATCAGGCCCCATAGGCATGCGTCCCATCACCATTGGGTTCATTCCCATCTGTCCCCCCATCTGCCCCATGTGACCTCCTCCTCCGCTGGCTGGCATGCCCCCGTTCATCATCATGCCCCCATACTGGCCTGGATTCCCCTGCTGCCCAAACTGCTGCTGCCCTGGAGGTCCCTGTGGCCCAAACTGCTGCTGTGGGTATGAACTGGTGAAGAATAGCAACAGGAAGACAAAAAGGGTTAACTTGTACATATTCAAGATCCAGCGAAACTGAAGCCAAACTTACTCTCTGACCTGTGATAAAAGTGGTTCTTACCTGTTGCGTCCCATGCCTCCCTGCGACCAGCCTTTCATATCAGCACCCTGGTACATGGGACCGCCCTGTGGGTGCTGTTGCATCATGGGGTTTTGAGGTCCTAGGCGGCTGGGCATCATGCCGTTAGGAGGACTTCCGCCTGATGGTCCGAACGAAGGGTCTCCCTGCTGGCTCATCCCTGTGGAAATAGATCACCTTGCCTTAGCTTGCTTATATTCCCAAAGGAAATACACAAGTTGTACATTATGAGATAAACCTACTATTCCTTCAAAAAACAATATTATTAATATATAATATGTGTCTGCTTATAGAAAGAAACAGAGACAGGATATTGGATGTGGAAAGCCCTTTGAAGAATCTGAAATTTTCTACAAAAATCTTCCTTTTTTACATGACAAACGTGTGACCAGAATCTTGCAGTGCACAGTCTCACCACCAGGAGGCAGCATTGTTCTCTTTGTTTAGTAAACTCACCATAGTTCCCTCCATAGCCAAACTGCTGGGGGCCCGGCTGACCCATGCTAGGCCCTCCCATGGGATTGTCCATGCCACCAGGAGCCGTGACGTTTGGAGGGGGACTGAATCCTCCTGCAGCTGCAGCAGCGGCCGCTGCAGCCTGTTGTTGCTGCTGCTGCATCAGCATCATCATACGCTGCCTTCTCATCTGCATGGTGACCATCTCCCTGCTGCGCTGAGCCATCATCTGAGCATTGAGGAAGCCCTGCTGCAAAAAACAATCACAATTAGACAGCTTACAGAGGATTGACATGTGGTATAAGTAGATTTGGAGCTTTAATTAAAATATATATTTTACAGCATGTAGTATTAAAAACTGGTTGGGGTTAGGTCTAAACATTAACTGCATTGTCCCTGGTTCATTCTGGTCTTTGACTTTTGTTCCTCTTTTGGTCTCTTCAATATGAACAACTAACTGTGGCAAAGAAATTGTCAGAAAGAAATATATATTTAAACAAAGTAAGCCTTTGGCAGTAAAGAAACTCTTTTCCTGGGATTTGTATTTCTTGTGGCCTGAAGTATGGTAGTACAATCGGGTTCTGAGAAATGCTCAGCAGATGATTTACTCTTTGAAACAGCTGAGGAAGTGCAACAGGTTCTAAAGTGCAGTCAGACTTTTCTTTGTGAATCCACCACTTTCTAATGAATACTGGCTAACCACACAGAACAAGAGCAGACAGAATCCGTAACACAGTCTGATAAGTCAACCTTTAAAAAGGGGCTTATATGTTGTAACTTTTATGTTGTAGAAAAGAAAACGTCTCTTGTATATCTCTGTTACAGTATGAATGTAAGTCCATTAATATCTAGCTGGCTCTGGCATGAAGTCTGCAGGTATACATATGAAAAGAGCACAATGCATGGATTTTGGTCCATGTTTACCCATTACATAGTTTGTGTCTAACTGGAGAATGAACCCATAGTTGTTGTTATTAATGGCTTAAAATGATGTTTTTATTGAGATGAGTAAAGTTATTAGTTAGGACTTACAAAGCCTGACCCAGGAGGTGGTACAAAGAGATCACTGGTGCAGAACACTCACACCAGGGCTTACATGTTTGTTTTTTTTACTTCCCTCCTCTTGCATGTTCTCTGCGTGCCTTTACCCTCATAAAGCTTATCTCGGCCATGGTGTATGACCTTGTGCAAAATGATCTTGTCATAACTATTGCAGTTCCTTGTGCATAACAGCTGTCTCTGGTTTATTTGTTGTTGTGCTTGCATTGGTTTATTCAATGGAGCAGCATGTATTGAACATTCTTTGTATACACACACTGTAAACTCAATATTTTTACGAGAGCCCTTGATACAGTGTGTGGACATACTTGTTTCAGCATATGATATCATTAGTACAAAATCTGTGCAATCAGATCTCATATTAAAAAGTGTTTCACAGAGTTTAATCTATAAGATGTTCTTTCATCTACCTGTCCTCCCATGCCAGGCTGCATGCCTGGCCTCATGCCAGGGTTTCCTCCCGGATTCTCCATCTTCATGCCCATACCCTGCCGCGTCTGATTCATGAACTGAGGAAGGGCAAAAGAACATTCACTATGACATGGAGGAACACATTTTACACTCACTCTGTAGCACTTTCAAACCATACTTTACAAATATTACCTCACCAATAAACATAAAGGAACATAGATTGTTCTCTAACTGCTGAAATAGTGCACTAAACATAAAGGAACAAAGAAGTCAGTTAGGAAAACTTATGCTATGATTGGAGACCACCAGGGAATACCAGGTGTTGTAAGCTTTTTAAAAGTTAACATTGTCAAACGCAGGAAAATATGTTTTCAATTTCTTATACCTTTTTTTTAAGTTATTTTTTTCTGGGACATTTTTGCCTTTATTGGACAGGAGAGCTGAAGAGAGACAGGAAATGTTGAGAGGAGAGAGTATGGGATGACATGCAGCATCGGATTCAAACCCACAGCTGCTGCGAGGAGCATTCTGTGCATGGGGTGCATGACATAACCGCTACCCTATCCAGAACCCCAAGTCTAAATGCAATCTGATAAACGTGTGAGCATCCTGTTCTCCTACCTGCTGTCCCTGCAGCCTCTGTTGCAGCTGAAGCCTCATGGGTTTGTTGGCCGCCATCATTCGGGGTCTCATCATGTTGGCACGAGGGTGTCCCATGCCACCCATCCCACCCATACCAGGGAAACTGCCACCTTGGCCCATCTGAGAAAGCATGGGCCCAAACCCCCCTTGCTGAGTCTGTCCCTGCATGGGGTTCCCTCCATAGCCGGACTGCATGGGCATGGAGGGGGGTCCGGGATAGCCCTGTCCGTAGAGAGGCTTCTGGTCCAGCACCATGGATGGGTCCTGTCCTGGAAAAGGCTCCAGCTGCTGCTCAGCTCCCTGATTCTGGAGCAGACAGGACAAGAGGACAAAAGAAGAAGTTTGTCAAACAGCACCATCTAATTGATTAATTTCCAAATGGTTGACTCTGTAATTGTCTTTCTCAGCAGCACAGACAGATCCCTCCAGGCTCATCTATCCTCCTTCAGAAAAAGAGCAGTCTGAACACTGAGAGTCATGACTGAAATATCTAATTCAAAGATGAACGCAAGGGTCATTTATGAGTCATGGTATGAAAATGGATCACTTCTCCTGTGTCTTTTTATATCTTTTCTGATATCTTACCTGGCTGACGAGGTCTGGGATGCCCAGGGCTCGATCAATCTCCTCAAGAGCAATGCCGTCAGTGTTATTCAGCAGTGAGTCCAGCTGATCGAGCAGCGCCCGCTCATCACTCTGTCCCTCACTGGTGGTGGGAGGCACCAGAAGATCATCTAAGGTGTTCCCAAACTGGCGTCTACACGGCAAACAAACAATCAAATTCTCACCATGAGGTTCAGTATAAACTGCACTCGATGCTCACCACAGCTAAACAGGAATAAACAGACATTAACGAGTTTGCACTGACCTGTTACCCTCCATGCCCATTATAGAATCCGGCCAGGATGAGGACTGGTTGGGCTGGCCTTGCTGGCTGAAGGGGCTCATTCCCATACCCATGTCAGCAGAACCACCTTAAATACAAACACAATACACTTTCAATGATACACAAAGTGTCTTCGTGCAACAGGCCATGCATGTAGAATGTCATTCTGATTCAAATTCAGACAACTTTATTTATTCCAGAAGGGCAATTTAGCTTACAGTCTACTCAGAGACATAATAAAACAAAAAGACAACTGCAATCAACAGCAACATTCAACCAGACATGTCAGTGACAACAGATCTGTTGTGAGAAGCCAGATCATAGAAGAATTGAAAACACAATTCCAGATAAATTGCTTAAATTGCTAAATTACTGCTGTCAGCGTTTAGGAGTCTGACAGCAGAAGGAATCAAAGAGTTGGCGTGACTGTTCGTAGTATACAAAAACATACAGTAAGTGTAAGACAACAGCTGTAACATTATGTAAAACGTAGTCAGTCATTTCGTCTATTTCTTTGGTCCAGATATTCATGTCCCTCCAGGATGTTCCCTTCAGTGAGAGACTATAGCGATCTAAACTTTTTAAAGGGCAACAATCAGGGCACAGTTTTAAAGTGTCCAAGAGTTGAGTTTGTGACCCAAAAAATACTAAATGAATTGCATTCCCATTTAGTTTTGCTGTATTTAGTTCTGTTTGAAATCATCAAATGTTAGCGTGAAATAACCCTGACTAAGATGGCCAACTTGGCAAACGTAATACCTGCTTAACATCAGCCATGTTAGTATTATCCACATGAGCATACTTGCATGGTGATAAACATTTTGCACAAAGCTATGCTAAAACCTCACATTGGTTTTAATAGGGCTACAGACTTAAAGCCTTGACGTTGTTCTATGTGTTTAGCTGAGTTTATGACAGTGTAACACTATAAACAGACATACCCATTTCCATGAGCTGTTGCTGCAGCATTGACCTGGTGCCGGGTACACTGTTGGAGCGGCTAACCATAGGGCCTGACATCATGCCCTTGCTGTTGTTGTACTCCATGCCTGGGCGCATCATGGAGGGGTGTCCTGCTGACCCCACAGGGCTTGCGCTGGAGCGGGGCATGCTCCAATCCCCTGAACCCCCCATTGGAGACCTCTGGGGAACCATGCCTCTATTCATTGGTCCTGGTCATACATAAACAACAGATGTGCATGTGCATTAGTATCATACAGGTGTTTCAGTGTGTGTTTCAAGTTTAACTATCATCTAATAATAGCATACAATAAATTCAAACGTGGTCAATCAATTATCAATTAACACAAACCCTCACAATAAAGAGGGAGGCAGAGAGAGATCAAAGAAAAAGTGCTGGTAGCAATGTTGGCCTACTTGAACACACACCCATGTTTCCTGGGTAGCCGTCTGGACTGCCCATTATGTTCTCCTGCTTGATCAGCATGGGGCGTCTACCTGTCCCTCCTGGACCACCTGGAGGCTTCCCATCTATGGACATGGCCCTCTGGAAGGGTCCCCGAGGACCTGGACCTATTCCTGGACTCCCTGTAAACAAAAGTTTAAAAAAAATCAATGGTCACTTTTCCCTTTATCTTCTTCAAGTATATAAAGAATAATTCCTGTGTTGCCTATCTGGCAAATTAAATGATTGATATCTACTTCGATCTCACAGGGATAATAAGCTTTAAATCATCGAGCGTGAGTTATTAAAAAGATAGACTCAGACCATTTACTAGTAAGTTATGCATTAAAACTAAGTATTCAGAATGTGTGGATACACAAATGCAAATTTGCTCATCGTATTTGATACATGAATAATTTTATAGGACATTTTGAATATCATCAAATATGATGTTACAACACCCTTCTTGCATGTAAGTGACACTTCTTGAAGGCTTCGGTTTTTGACCCACTTACTCTGCAGGCTGTCATCGAGGCAACCCTGTGGTTTGTTTCCCGCGTCATTAGCCCCTCCAGCTTGATCCGGGTAAAAGTCTGAGTTTGAACCCCTCAAATCTCCAAGGATGGACTCTAGGTTGTGCAACTGAAGATCCATATAAGCAAAATGAGTTATTAGATTAAAGTCTGAGGAGGTTCACAAAAATTCAGATAACAGGTCTTTAGCAAAAGGCATGATGGTGTTGTCAATGCCTCTGAACGACTAGCTTAATGTCAATAACAATAAAACAATTGCGGTTAGCCAAATAAGTCTTTACAAAGATTAATCTTACGTCATCAGGCGGCTCTGACTTGATCTTGCTCTCAGGATGTTCAGGTGCAGGGCCGGTACCACATCCAGGACCTCCCCGTGCAGGGCCGCCAGCAGCCCCCGGGGCACCCTTCCCATCTAGCTCTTCTAGTTTAGGCTTTACATCTGCCGGCTCTTTGGAATCATCCTTATTGAGGAGGTAGTGAAGAAGGGCATGGGTCTTCTCCTTCTTGGGGCTATGCTGCTCCTGTTTGGGCTCAGTAGTATTCCCAGGTCCAGTACCGACTCCTGATCCCCCTGTTCCAACCTCCCCCCCCCTCCTGATTCCCCAGTGTAACCTTTCCTGTAGCCTCAGCTGTGATCTTAGCCACTTCATCTGGGGTGTTGCCATTCTGAAGAAGCTTGTGGAGGATCTTGTGCTTTTCTTGCAGCGAGCCTGTGTAGTGGGCTGATGAAAGTGATGTTGACACGCCCCCTGGCCCAGTCGCCAGGCCTGGATTGGCACTGGCTGAGGAAGAGGAGGAGACCCCAGTAGACGACGGGCTGGTCATGCCTCCTGCGGGGTCCTTACTATCTGAGCCTGCAGGAGTGCTGCTGCTGGGTGGTGGGGGTGGTACAGGGGGCCCTGTTGGCCCACTGCCACTTATTCCCAGCTCCTCAGTTGGGGATGTCAGCAACTGCAGCAACTTCTTATGCCCCTTACTGTCCGGCACCCTCCGAGGAGGCTCTGAGCTTGCCACCCCTGCCTCATTGCCTGCATCACCACACTCTTTAGTCGCCGTAGCTGCCTGGCTGTCAGGACGATCTCCAGAACTCTCAGCCTGAGGATGCTGATGATGGTGGTGATGCTGCATTGGGTGGTGATGGTCACCCGGCCCAGGTCCAAAGCCTCCGGCTGGGCTTTTGGAGCCATCTTGGCCTGGTTTGGCCGGCTGACTGGGCTGAGAGGAAGAGGAGGAGTGGACACTGGGAGAGCTGTCAGGTTTAAGGGCTGGCGAGGGTGACGTTAAGGTTGAGGGAAGGGAGCTGCCTACACCTTCACTGATTGCTTGTAGGGCATTTAGTGAGCTGCTGGAGAAGGTGGTGGTACTTCCTCCGCTTCCTCCACCACTGACAATGCCACTCATTGGAGAGTGTATGCCTGGAAATAAAACACAACTCATTTAAATAACTTAAAGCAACACGTATAAATAGACAATGCTAAATGATGACAAAGATTGACCTGTACCTCCAGGTGAGAACTGGTTGGCCCCCATCTTCGGACTACCTCTGTTCCGTGGTGACATCAGTAGTCCCTGCTGGGGTCCACCCATTCTGGGGCTTCCAGAGGGGCTATTCATGCCACTCAGCCCAAACCCTCCACTGCTCTGAAATGGGGGCTGCTGTGGGTGTTGCTGCATTCCTTGGCCAGGGTGATTCATGGGACCCATTTGATTCATCTGATTCATGTGCCCCACCTGACTCATCTGCCCCATCTGATTCATCTGCATCATGCGGTTGCCCATGCCTCCACTCGCTCCTCCATTTGCTCCATACATAGAGCCACCTCCCATTGGACCCATGTGACCCATGTGGCCCTGCTCATTAATGCCAAAGCCCCTGTTCATGCCCCCCATGCTTCCCATCCCCATCCCCCCACCGCTGTTCATGTTCATTTGGGCATTGGGGTTCGGGCCTCCCATGCCCTGTTGTCTCATAGCATTCGGCATCATGCCTCCACCCTGAGAGGAGCGGTAACCATTGGGTTCCCTGTGTGGAAAGAGAGGTATTATGAGAACAAGATGAAAATGATGCATCTTAAGGTAGCAGGGGTTGTGCAATGGCTTCATGGTGTTTCTTATCGCTTCTCAATGTTGTGTATTTGCTTCTGGGGTGCTTTAAGCGTATGGTATCGTAGCGCATCTCAACATACTGTATTGCATTGTATCATATAGCATTGTTCTGTATTGTATTCAATTGTTTCATCTGAACAACAACTTAACATTTGTGCCTATGTGGATTTTTCTTACTCTTCATAGGATGTCAGTTTAAAAAAAAGCTACTTCAGCTGCCACTTGAGTTGTTGAATACCTCGACTGCCTTGCATAGATATGCTGCAAGTGCTTTTATGCAGTACATGAAACATTCTCTGCCGTCTTTGAATCAAGTGTGTGCACGCTTTAAGTTTCTGACCTCTGTAGTAGGTGAGTGGAGATGAATCCTTGAGGCTCGTTGCTCATTGGATGCCGATACAGTTTGCTCTTGGTCTGCGCTGTAACTGGAGTGCCGTCGGACAGAGAGAAGCGGTACAATGGTGTCTCAGCGTGACCCTGCAAAAAGGCTGCCGGGACAGATCAATGACAAATTAACACCCTGAAACCCTTAACTGATAACAAGTCATTAATTAGAGCCTTCATGTTAAAACTAACCCTGTGATTACATTGAGGATCAATGATGTAGTGCTCAGACATTTGTATTCAGGGGATCAATATTCATACAGTAATGCATGAGTTTGTGGTTGGGTCAGGATTTCTTCTAAAGTGACGCCTTGCTGAGATATTGGTGGCTACTACTGATTAAGAACAAAAAAATCTGTCACACAGTCTATGCTGTTTAAAGCTTTAACAACAGCATTGTAACGGAGAGGATTGGGTACACAACTGAGTAACAATTAAATACAGCAATATCCTGATGATTTTCCAATGTTGCTTAACATGATGAATTTGCTAAATCTGAAGTACTGCAGCAGTTAATTCAAGGTGTGTGTGTTTGTGTGTGACCCACCCTCATGGTAGTGGCGTTTGTGCGACCAGGGCTGCCCGTCACTATGCTGAAGGAACATTTGAATGCAACGCCTCAACAAATCCTCCCAGCCTGGACGCATCGATGCTCGCAGAGAATTCTGGTCGATCTGGATCAGTTTACCTGCCGTGGAGGACAGAAGAAGGATGAGTGGAGGGGAGGACACAAGGAGAAGTAAGGGGGGATGTGTAAAACCTGTTCACGGGGACAGAATATACGTCATGGCCAATTCAAGTTATCGGGAATGCAGCTCCTCACCTGATAGCTCGTGCCGGGTATTGAAACTCTCTGTTCTCTCCATGGCTGTCACCCGTCGGGCCACACAGATCATACATGACTGAAGGTCTGAAGGGGGAAGAAAAGGAGTATCAGAAATGTTTTATGATTACTACTTGTACTTAAGGATTATTGTTTTAGGATTTTAACCGCTTCCACTCTCATTTATATGAGAGATTTTGCACTCCTGAAGTCTGGGTTTTAAAGTATCAGGTAAAATATGAGCAATGAAATCGGAATGTTATGCTGATGGATTTATTATAATGGTAATTCTCTCCTTTAATTGAAATGTCTTCATGTTTTACAAAAATATTCAAAGGATACTTTGTGCATCCTAAACGTATGATCTAGTGTCCATGTCAGTGAGCAATGTTTAAAAAAAATGTTGTAAAAATTGTAAAAGGTGAAGAGAAAATAGGTAGCAAATTTAAACGAGCCTCAAATTATGCGCCCAAGTTTCTCTAAGTGAAGAGCTAACAAGAAATAAAAAGTGCCTGCTTTGCAAATTGCATTTAAAATTAGATTTTCTAATTCTTCTAAAAAATTCCCTCCAGACATTTTTAGTGATAATATAGTCTGCTTGGTATCATAATTTGTGTCTGATTTGGTCTGTCCGTACAAAAGGTAAAGTACCTTGTTACAAATCCTTTAATTAACATTTAAGTCATTTAGCTTGAGGCAAAATCCAGAACCATTGAATATGAAAATACTTTTGGACTCAAAAGTTCATTGAAAGTGTGTTCTCAGGTTTAAGTTTCGGCAGTTTTTTGCGATGCATGTGGGGTAATGGGGTTGCAAAATCATGCCAATACAAATAAAAATACAGATATCTTGGATTATACGGATAACAGAGAACCCCCCCACCCCTTCAGTGTAGTGTGCAAAAACTGCCCATGGAGAATCAAATTCTATTTAGTGAAGGTCAAGTGAAATGAAATCAAAAAGCACTTTTTTGAGCGGAATGGATCTTGAAATATATATATTCTTTTAACACAGATTTTTGTTTTTTAAACACATTATCACCCTGAAATAATATCCTCTTGTCATGAAGGAAAAATATGCAAATTTGAAAGCCATTGTACCTTCACCCTCCTCAATCATTGCCTTGGGCTGTGTGAGAGCAAAACACTGCATGGTCTCATAGCGTGGCCCTCCTGGCCCTTCCTCCATGGGGCCGTGGGCGTGGCCAAACTTGACCAGCATCCGGCAAGTGAAGGTGTGACTCTTCTGTCGGGTGGCCTCACTTCCCCACGAGACTCCATTTACTAAAAAATGCAACACAAACAAAAACATAATTACACTCTTGAGTAACATGGAATGAGAAATTGACTGAAAACCAAATATAGCTTTGAATGGATTTCCTGTAATGAAATATCACAGCTCACACCCTTTCCTGCAGAGGCTCCACACACAGACAAACAAACAAACCACACTGCAACATGTATTTTCCCTCCTAAACGGGGGAGCAGAAGTCTCTCCCGCTGTTTGGATCCCTGGCTAAATGGACCATGGGATTAATGTAGCCAAGGTGTCGATTTCCAATATCTCTCCCTCTCAGTCTGCTCTCTGCAGCGGGCAGAGGCCAGGGACACTCAGCCATCTATCCTCATTTGGGCCCTGACTTCTCATCTCATCTCAGCACACACACACACACACACACACACACACACACGCACACACTCATTTTGACGGGGTCACCTTCACAGGGGGAGAGGGAGGAAGGGGAGGCAAACTTTAGAGAGAAATCCAACTGTCCTCCAATGTCTGTTTGAAGCCTTATCAGGGCCTTGAGCTGGCAGGAGTTTTCTGTCTGGCAGGTGCAGGGAGGATATAAGAGAGGACCCAAGAGAGCGAGACCTGCAGGGTGGGGGGTGAGGGGCGGGTGGTGGTGTCCGGGGGGACTAACTGGTAGTGAGAGGTGATTTAACAAGGCCTTGGGTTTCTCTCCTCGACAGAGTAAACGCAGCACAGTCGCTATGGCCTACATCTCCCCTCAGACACAATTAACCAACAGCCGGGGCGGCAAGACTGAAGGGTCAAAAAGCACACGCTGCCCAACAACAAAACCTCACTTCATGTTTTGTGCATGAATGTCTGTCTGTTTTTTTTGGCGTATGTGTGCCTTGCGAGTGTGTGTATTTAACAGTAGCTGGCGTGGTCAGCGGTCATCCCACAGGAATGTGCAGCGAGAGCGTATTTCATTCATGGGTCTGGAGGATAATGAAGGGGGCAGAGCAGCAGAGCGAGACACAATGAGGGGTGGGAGAGAGCTGCAGCAAGAAGCAACAGACAACCACAATATTCATCTTAGTCGACTGCTGTATTAAGTATGAATGAGGCGGAGAGAGAGTGAGCTGAGAGAGGCACGAGGGACGCTCAGAGGGAAAAGTAGATAAAGATGAGTTTAAAAAAGATTTAAAAAAAGAGTGAATAATTGAATAAAAGAGCATGCAGAGGATGGGGATGAAAAAGTGAAAGAACATGTCAATGACATGTCAAAGCACGCGCTGCTTAGGAGCATTAGTGTGGAGTTTATTGAGCAGCAGGTTCAGTCGAGCACACATATCCATAATTAATCAGGTTTATAAATAGAGCTCTGTGGACTAACACAGGCTGGCACACACAGGAAACACCTTTAAAAATTGCAATCCTACTAGTGACATATGCATGCAAATTTACACAATAAGACAGACACATGCACATGCAAACAGAGTAAATTAACCAGAGGAAAGAGTGCATTATTCAGCAGTAAGTAGTTTCCAGGTGGCTGCCATGGGATCTGAATAGAGCTCAGGCCTGTTTTACACTGTCTGGACCACTGAGTGTGACTGACAGCCGCGCTACGCTCTGCTTGCTTAGCACCTAGTGGGCGGGTGCTCCCTTGCACATGTGTGTTTTGTCAGGTGGGTGGGTGTGTGTGTGTGTGTGTGTGTGTGTGTGTCGTGTTGTGTGTGTGTGTGTGGGGGGGGGGGGTGTGTCAAAATCCTCTCAAGCACATGAACAGACTTCCAGTAGCTCCTCATTACAACGGGAGAAAAGTTAAGCACGAAGAGAAGCATGAATAAATAAATATGTTTACGTGCAAGAGTGTGTGTGTGTGTGTGTGTGTGTGTGTGTGTGTGTGTGTGCGTGTATGCTTAGGCGTTGTACCCTCTCAAAGTTTGCTTTACACCTCAGCCCTGTGGAAGATGTCAGGCATGGTTTCCTTCTGAGTAGACATGCAGCATGTGTGTGTGTGCGTGTGTGTGTGTGTGTTTTGTGTCTAAGTGTGAAAGTGTGTTTCCTCACTGTTGCTCTTGGGCAGGTTCTTGTGAAACTCCTCCCTGTCGTCCTCATGGAGTATATTATACACGCTGGTGTTGATGAGCTCCTCCTGTTTGTACTGCAGGTACTGCGTCACGTTGTCTGACACAAACACGATGCTGCCCTCCCGGTTCACCACAAACAGAAAGCCGTCAAGAGCCTGAAGAAACAGCAGCAGAGAGCCACCACCAGAGAGTAAGTCACTCAAATGTATTGAATAAATATCGTCAGGTTGACTTGGGTTGAGCGTTGGACTCACTTGCAGCAGGAGTGGCCCCAGGTGGTCCTTGTCAATGACCCCCTGACCTGTTGAGGACACATCTGACTTCTGGACGTCGTCATCATTGGAAGATGCTTTTCCTGTAAGAGATCAAATTAAGAAGAAAAATTGAGAAAGCATTTCAAAATAATTACAAACAGGCATTTCAACTTCCGGTGCTGTAGAAGAAGCAACAAATAAAATAAAAGGAGCAGCAGAGAAACACTAGGTGAAAGAGACAATACCTTAACAGCCAGGCATTCACTACTCTAGCTGCACAAGCAGGGGGCAGCATTTCTCAGTCTTAACTTTGTACTTTTTTCTTTCTTTTTTTGAGGGGGATTTAAAACTACAGGTGAGGAGGGAGAGGGACAGAGGCAGGTTTCTCTGAGGAGCCCGTCAGGAGGAATAGAGGGCTGGGTGCATGTGGAGCAGGTAGCAGCCGTCCTCGTGCTTTATATTCAGTGTCAGACTCTAAGGGACTGTCTGGTAGGCTGGAGCACAGAGAGAGAGAAAGAGAGAGCGCGGGAGAGAGCTAGAGAGGCTCTGGAAGCTGTAATGGTGCAGGGGCAGCAGCCGAGGCACCTGAATTAATGGAGTGAGGGAAAAAGATAGACAGACAGACAGACACAGAGAAAATGAGGGCGAGAGGCAGGACAGGGGCTGAAGTCGAGAGATGTAGATGGGGAAAACGGCTTGCTTTTGGTTGTTGTAATCATGCAGGGCTTGGTCTAAGAAAGAGGCGGAGGCTGCTCAGCTACAGGAATCATTCTATCTGATTAGCTCCCAAGGGGCACAGATACCCACACAAAGAAAAAAAAAGGCCATTGCTGCCTACAGCCAGCACTTTAAGTTAGGTAGAGAATGACTGAGATAAAGGAGGAAAGACAGAAAAAGGGACTCCACACTCCATTCATTTACTCAATATCTTAAGATGCTCTGAGCAAACCTTTAGATGCTGCAATTCATTGTGCTGCATTACAGACGAGTGGGGGGAAAAGGAAGGGAAGAAGAAGAGGAGCTAAGTGGAGGGACGTAATAGAGCAAAATAAATCCAAGTGAGACTGAAAACAGGTTTAACTGATGGAGAAAAGTGCAAAATATGAAGAGTGACAGTAAGAGCAACTGAAAGTGAGAAGAGGAGAGGAGGAACAGGTAGCAGGCGAGATGTGACTCTAAACGCCTGTGTCGTTTCTGTCTTCACTTCCTGTAACTATGGCAACCTGTCAGCAGCCAGTCAGGGCCAGCTGTAGCCTCTTCCCCTTCCTGCCGAGGTGGCAGACGCTGACTGAGCTGAGCACAGAACAAAATTTAGCAAAGGCTCCCCCCCTTGATCTCGAAGAATTCAAAACTCAAACGGGAAAATCTATAGTGACACGGAGTTAAAACATGTCCACACTGCACTCACAGCTTCTTAAACTGCTCTCTGTAGAGATGGTGACCGCATAACAGAGACAGAAATGTGACAACAGCAGCTGTAACAGAACTAATAATTTGGCAGTTCAGCAGAATGGATGGGCATGTGATTACCTGCAAACGTCCAATTAAACAGCCCCTGGCGAGTCCAGCACACAGCTGTGCATGCCCATAACACACACACACACATACACACACCCAAGCACAAAGACACACGGGTGACAGGTTCACAAAGCACTGCCAATGTTTCCTCCCAAACATAAACAGTCGAGACTGTGAAATTTGTGGGAGATGAATGACTGATTCGTCCTTGCACCTGGGCCATGAGGAGGCTCGTGTGTGTGGGTGTGTGTGTCTGCAAAACCCCAGCTGTCTCTTCCTCCACTCTCTCTCCTCAACATGTTTCCTACACACAGTTCTGGACAGTCCATCTGACTTTTAGCTTTCTGCAGCTCTGACGATCGGTCCACTCACCCTGCTCTTTGATCTGGCGGATCTGGCGAACTGTCTCTTTGAGGATGGCACATTTGTCTGGTTTGACGTTGAAGCTGTCGATGTCACTGAGGTTGGCAGAGATCAGCTCAGCAAGCTCTTCTATGTATTTGCTCTCCTGCTCCCGTCGCTTCCTCTCACACCTGCATGGGGCAATGTGCAAAGATTAGAGCTAAGCTTATGCACCTCCACCTTCTATGTAAATTGTTTGCAGTGCTTAAAGGATTTTTCAACAACATAAAGCCCCCCGACTGCAGGTTGCATGGCAGGTAGCCTGTTTAAAAAGCAGAGCAACTTTTGGGTAATGTGCTTTTAAAGAGTTTGTCCAGAATTTTTTGTTGGTGCAAAAAGTATTTTACTGAGGCTGTTTCCTGGAAGCAGAGGGACAGAGATGGCTAGGTGGCCAAACAATACTTGATGCTGCCCCCAGTGCCCACATCAGCCATTGTCTTATAAACTCTGTATCATTGTTTAACAAAACTGTTATAAAGGAAAATACAACTAGCAGAGGAGAACTGAATTACATATAGGTCAGTTTAGCAACATTGTAGAAGAGCACTTTCATTTCTATGTCACTACATAAAAAACATTTCTAAAACTGCAAGTTCTCTTAAAAGCTTTCCTCTTGATTATCAATCCCACCCTCCCAGGTGAAGAACCCTAATGCTAAGCTAAGCTAATAAGCATGCTGCCACTTGTTTTAGATTGCTGTATAGAGATGAGCGTGGTATCAAGCTCAACTTTGAACACTTAGCATTTAAGTGTCCTTACTGTTAGTATGAGAGTTTTCTGGACTTTAATTTGTCCTTTTTTTTTTAATTATTCTAATCTAAATACAGTCTATATAAATACATTTGTAGTTTTGATTTGGACTTTTTTTCCCCCAGTATCCAAACCATCGCAGAAAGAGATGCTTTTAAAGTCAGATAAAGTTTCACCCTGTTTAAAAAAGGTACTTTATATTTTTTGTCTATATTGTTGTTTACTATACATTTTGAAAAAATGCATTTAAAAACATTACAACAATGTTTCAAGCATGATTATCAGTCTAAAAAGACATTTAAAAAAAATGTATTTTCAAAATCTTATCATTTTATTTCTTCTACACATATTTAAGTTTTTTTCGATTCAGAGCATTTGGAGCAGTCAGACTGGCTGGCCTAAGCAAACCACTGACCCAGTAGCCCACTTTCCCCTTTTTTTTTTTGTGCTGATCCGACACACTCACCCCAGACCAGGCGTGTCACAAGTGGAGAGCTTGCGTTTTCGGTTTTCTGAGCTCAGAGGCTCCATGGAGTTCTCCCCCAGTCCGCTCATCGTGAACACATATCAGCACCTGAGAGGAAGGAGCACACACCAAACGCACACACACACACACACACACACACAGGTGTAAATAACACTCTAATAGAGGCAGAAGAGGGATTTTTTAAGTCCCTAATTAGCCTTTTAGCTCTTATAATAAAGGTAAATATGGGGGGAAAGGAACGTGGGGATCATGTTTTTGAACTCAGCAAAAAGAAACAATACAGAGGCAGGCTGTGAAGTGGATACATTGAAAAACAGCAGCACACAGCAGGGTGAAATATGCTTATATCATGCAAATCGTATTCTCCAGGCAGAGACTGACGAACATAAACATGTCTCGTCTGCCTCCTCCTCCTCCTCAGAAAAAGAGAGTAAGCATGTGTGGTTGTGTTTGTTTGTGTGGGCCTGTGCATGTATGAGTTCATCAGCTCATATGCTGCATACTCACACACACAGGCACACACACTCACACTCACACAGGATTAGCAGTGTCTCTGATGATAAGCCACGCTGCACGACTAACCCCGTTAGACAGCCGTCTGTCTCCCATAATGCTTCACATTTCGTCTCCAGGAAGTGAGCTGATAAAGGTTGTGGGAGAGAGAGAGAGAGAGAGAGAGAGAGAGAGAGAGAGGCAGATGGGACGAAAGGAAGCGAGGAGGAGGAGGAAAGATGAGGGAAGGAAGCAAAGAAATGAGGGAGGGAGGGAGAAGCCGCTGCTGTTAAGTGGGCTCTGATTGGTCACTTTCTTTGCCACAGTGACAGCAGCCGACACTGGGGAAAGGTAGGAGGGGGGGAGGGAAAAGAGGTATGGAGGTGGAGCGGAGAGTAAATGAAAGAGAGAGAGGACAAATATAGTTGAAGATGGAAAAAATGCAGAGGAAGAAAAAAAATGCATAGAGGGGGGAATCAGAGCGAAAAAAGGCGGAGGCAGAAGGAGGGAGCGAGCGGAGAGAAAGAGAGATAAAAGCATGTCAAAGAAAGACAGGAGGAGAGGGGAACAGGTGAGAGGAGGAGGAGGTAGTAGAGGAGGAGATGTAACATTCAGACTGTCTGCTGTGTGTTTTGAATGCATGTGTGGCGCACAGAGTGGGCTGAAAGCCTCTAGTACCCCTCTTAACCTTCACAGCCAGAGCAGCTTTTTCATTCCATTGATTACATGGTTATCCTCTGACCAGAGCACTGCCTCTCCTGCATCGCAAATCAGGCCAACGACATGGGAGAGATGCAGGCCTGTTATTAAATCACTACGTACCATCATCTCATGCTCCTTCTTGTGGGATCAGAACTGTCCAAGAAACATGTCTGATTGCATTTGGAGTTCTTTTTCCTTCTTGGATAGTGATTGTTCTTAAATTCAGTCGTGTGCTCCTGACTCGCAATAAGATCATATCAGTCTGAAACAAGCAGCAAGCACACCTTCTGATTGAGACAGAATCAATATGATGGCTGCTTTCATGCACGCCTTCAACACCAGGTGAAACACAACTGTATTCCCTTGCAAGAAAACAACAGGGAATACTTATGAATCTTCTTCTAAAGAGCGAGAGATGCTCTGAAGACATGCGGATCCTCTTGCTCAATCCCTCCCGCTCTTTCAGATTTCTCTTTTAATCTCTCCCATGAGTACCTCCCCATCTGACTTTCTGTCTGTCTGACTGTCTCGTTGCCTTTGTCTGCTTCCCTACCTGTGCCTCTTCTCAGCTATCCCCGTCTGCCTCCCTGTGAGCCTGTCTGCCGCTCATCGTTAGACAAAAACCCCCGCTCACTGTTGTCTGATGAAACCCACCACGAGGGAGACGAGGAGGCGAAGAAGCGGAGAGGAGGAGGCACGAAGTTGGAGGGATCAGAACTCAAAGAGCCAAAGCAAAGTGTTTGAGTGAAACTCCGTCTTTGCTCTACCGCCCGCCTGCCTGCCAGCCTATTGATGGAGTTCTCAAAGGGGGAGTTGCTCTAATTGCAGAGTGAATGAGGCGGCCCCAGAGAATGGTTGATTAGGAGGCTGCTGAATGCCCCAGGGAAATGGGTCACCTCCAGCCTGGCGTGGGCCGTCCGCCTTTTCAGCGCAGGGAGAAAGTCAATTACACGCCACAGGCAGTGGGGCCTGGTGGCAGAGAGGCAGCGGGGCTGCGCTGGGTACAATGCAGCAGCAGGGGGCTGCGGGAATGAGACACGTAAAGAGGGAAATGGAAGAAGGTGATGGCAGTAAGGAGCGCAGCATGATGGAGAGGTGGGCACGAAGATGGCAATTCAAGGGAGAAAGGGTGAGATGAAGTAAATGTGAGAAAGAGGGTGTGGAGCAAAAAGTAAACCATTACTTTGTAATAATGAGAAGATGATGAAAAATGGCTGAGTGTATGTAAGGACCAAAACACCTAAATGTTGACAGAGGAAACAAACACATTTATGACAAAGAAAATATTCACACACTAAAGATCCTTTCAGTGCATGATATGGTTTTCCTGCATTGTTCTGTCTGCGTTGTTGTTGAGTTTGATTTGTACCGTCTCTTTTTTATTTTTTTATTTAACCTTTATTAAACCTGGTCCCATTGAGATTAAGAACATCTTTTCCAAGTGAGACCTGGCCAAGACAGACAGCAGCAAAAACACAGACAGTTACAGACAGACACACAAAGGGAGACAAAGCACAATTTACAAAACACTAAAATCTGCTTTAAAAGAGAACCATCTACAGTACGAGTCAAATGTGGGATTCTTGTGTATCTTATCATTGAATTCCACATATTTTAAAAGCCCATCCAAGAACAGGCACTGAGAGTTAGCCCCGGCTACAAGTGCTGTTGTGTGGCATTGGTTGACCTGCTTCATGCTCGTCCCTGTACAAAATGCATTACTTAATAAATACTCCTATAATACATTTGTGTATACAGGAACTTTACTATCTGTTGAGGTAGAGGTCAGGCTGGAGTCTCAGAAGTGACGAGGTCTTACCTTAAACCTACAAACCAAAGATTCTTATTGAAAAGTGAAATGACAAAGAAAACATGCAAAGTCTTAACATATAGAAAGTATACAAAAGGGTTTGACACTTCTGCTTTAACATGATTAATTTATTATCTGAGTAGTTGGCACATATTTTGCTTTAGGTAAGAAATAACTGGAACAATTGACTAATTTTGATGCAGAAAAAGTGAACGACGGCCACACAATGTCTCTGTGCTCATTTAAGTCTACAGACTAAATCATTTAGTTGAGGATGACTCAGAGACATTAATCAGGATCAGAGGGAATAGTCTGAGGCTGTTAATCAGAGCAGTTACTGAGCAGCAGCATCTGTCTGTGGCTCAGCCAGAGGAAAAAAAAAAAGATAGGACAAAGGATTTGGCTCCCAACTAACTGAGCAGTCTTCCTTTCTGCTGGTATGTACTCTACAGGTGAGTGCACACATGCAGGTAAGCAGCTCTGAACTTTCCCTCTGAGTTTGACCTGCTTCTCAACCCTGATCTTGACCAGAGGGATTTCAAAGGGGTGAGTGCCTTCCTGCTGACAGTTGACCCACATATTTTCAGGGTCACTAGGCAGGTGTGAAAAGAGGATCAGGTCAGGTCAGCATCATCACCCTGGGGTGAAGCTGCTACAGGACAGCAGCCTGTCAGTGACCTCGGAGCCTGAGACCCAGAGGGGTCACTACTCACCATGAACCTCAGGTTTTATGGTTTTATGGCAAAAACAGAGGAAACAGTTGATCTCAAGGACTAGAAGGCGTGAACTCAAACACTAGTTAAGTTCACATGCAACAGGAGAGGGACACAGACGTGAGATAATCAACACATTGTTCCTCAACAGTGTAGCTCTTACACTAAAGGCCAGCACTGGGTTGCACCAGCTTTGCGTATGTTCAAACACACTCTTGTTTAAACGTGAGTTCTAACTTATGATGAAGTTTATGCACAACTAACATTTACGGTGCTGCATCAGCTGAGAAAGTTCCATCATACTGTAGGCACAAGTCATAACTTCTATCTTACAATTAGCTCCTGATAGGTGCGAAATCCTCCGTAAAGTACCATTTGTCATGGTGTATCGTTCTGAAAAGCCCCGTTTCCACCAAGAGGTCTGGTTTGGTTGAGTACAGTTTGGTTCAGTTCGGTATAGTAAACCCTGATCTTGCTTGCGTTTCCACAGCCAACCGTACCCTTATTTGGTAGCAGAGTGTAAGCCAGATGGAGATAAACGCGTCAGCAACAAAATAGTGCGACATCATAGCAGACCAACACAGTTTAGCTTGCTATTTTTTAAGTTCAACAAAGAAGAAGAACAGGAAACCAGATCGGTACCCTTGGCACCCCAACAGAAGGTACCAAAAAAGTAGGATGGTACGGCTCCCTTATTTTGGTACCATTTCCAACTTTTGACGGAGGAAACGCCAATAAATGGGTACCATACCGAACCGAACTGAACCGGACCGCTTGGTGGAAACGGGGCTAAAGGAGCAGAGGGTTTTTTAGCGCCTGTTCGGTGGTGGCAGTGCG
The DNA here is from genome assembly GCA_020745685.1 of Tautogolabrus adspersus. Taxonomy (NCBI): domain Eukaryota; kingdom Metazoa; phylum Chordata; class Actinopteri; order Labriformes; family Labridae; genus Tautogolabrus; species Tautogolabrus adspersus. The sequence goes on along the minus strand of CM036547.1, from coordinate 20,954,734 downwards.
TTTTCTGCGACACATTACATCCCTCAAAAATGAGCGATGACGTTGTCTTGTACTCCTGCTTTTTTTCCCCATGAGCTGAGACAATTTCATCCATTGGAAAAAAAGAGTAGGCCCACTGTTAAATGACTGTATGTTTTATTTGAAGATTTCAACACTTCATGTCACTGTTGTTATTTTACACAAGCTGTTCATTAAAGAGGCAGGCTGTAGGCTGTAACAAACGGAAGTTTTTTCCCCAGCTCTTGGCATCTTGAAAGACAATCAAGTATGAGAGCCAGCAATGTAAACCCAACAATGACACACTGATGTTAGCCACTCACTACTTTCAATGTAGGGTTCAGTGTTGACTTTACACCCTTACTCAGGACAGAACTCAAACATAGCTGGTGCAATAGGCACCAGGTTTGCATTTCTTTTCCTGTTCATATTTATGGTTTCCAGAGGATGAACCTGACTTTTTTTCTCAAAATCCCCTGACCTCCCTATGAAACTAAAAATGAGGCCAATATTTTGTTATACATACAATCAATATAAGGTTTCTAAAGCCCTTAAAGACATGACATGTATTTATCCATGATGCTGTTAAAGTACCTTTGTCAGGGGGTCCTGTGAGCAGACATCACAGGACAGAGGAACAATGCTTGTGCAGTATAAAGTCTAATGTCTATTTGTTAATATGCTTAATATGGTCATGTTTTGCAGTGTGCATTTATTAATGTTTGGAACAGGTTAAGAAGGCTGCTCGATTTATACCTGTTCCTTTCAGGATGGAATATTGTTATTGTGAGGTTTATATTGATGATGAGCAGTCAACTTTTTGAGTGAATTTTAAAACGATGAACTGCAGCTCCAACACGGATGTAACAAAGTAAGGTTATGGCAGACAGAAACGAAGTGGTCGCCAGACTTCCCACGACAGAGTGAGTCACAGCAGAGGAAAAAACAACAAAACAAATATGAAGGTGTTGGAAAGGGTTACTGAGGGCAGACGATGAGTGTACGGGAAAATTGAGCAAGAGCAAAATTTTACTCAAGGCGTACACGTTCGGTGTGGTTACTGCTTTCTCAAGACTCACACTCACAAGTTGTATTATTTGAAGGGTGCACCAGAGCTCCAAGGTTTGCAGAAGGGTTTGTGATGTTTTAAAAAACCTTAAAAAATATTTCAGTTCTTTGTGCAAGACAATTTTTGCCTGAGTAGATCCTTTCACCCTCTGCCGTGACAGAACTGAGGCACCAGCTGCAATCATTACTGTGGGTTTTGTTTGAACAGTGTCTCTATTTCCATACTAAAGGCCAAGAAGGTAGGGTGCTGTGGGCAGGGTGCTGGGTGTTGGTGACTGAAGGGGAGGAGTAGAGAGGAAGGGAGAGGGAGGAAAGGTGACAAAGTTAGCCAGGCAGGCACACTCTGGCTGGGTGATGTAAATAGCCTTGCTTGTCACCTCCCCCCCGCCTACCTGCCTGCCAACCACACTCTCATAATCTCTGTTGACAAAACAGAGGCACACGGCCCTGCTCTGGCCTTGTGAACTCACAGCAGAGACACGAGAGGAGCTGCAGCTGCTCGGCTGGGACTACTCACACAAGCGTTGTTGGTCTTCACATTTTTGAAGGATAATAAAAGAAATGGTCTCCCCATTGAAGGTTTGATAAGATCAGAGTCAAATCCAGAGACTTCTGCCAGTGAAAGTTGGTCCAACCCAGCAGAATAGACTTTGGGAGTATTTTTCCTAACCGATAATTCCAAAATCATTGCGTTCAGTTAATGACACTGTCAGTTCACCACAAAACACAAAATGAATGAGAGCGTTTTTGTTTGTCTCTGACAACAACTTTTTTTCTCTAGTCGGTGCAAAGTAGGCCGGCACGATATGAGCAAAATGGGGGGGGGGGGGGGGGGGGTCTGCTTTTCTCCATGTTTTACACAACGCCTGAGTTTCAGACATTTCACCTCAATCTAAATAAATCCAAAAAGCATTTTTATTAAACCACTAAATCAGCAACATCTTCATCTGAAGGGTATCTGATAGCGAGCTCCACCTTCATTTGGCTACATTGAGATGGTGTGGCAATTATACCCAAGACTCCATCCAATAGCTAAGATGTACAAATGTCAAATCAGAAATCATCGCTTGTTTAGACTAAATATTGACTTATTTATTTCCATTAATTGAGACTTTTGCAATGTGTCGATTGTGAATGCTGATACCACGCTAGTGATGAAATTGTGATTAATTCTGGAGCCCTAAGGCAAAGTTATTCAACGATAAACTAATAGCAACTAAAAGACCAACTGTATAATGTACAACTGCAATATAACATAGAAACAGAAAGTGTCATGGAGTACACAATATTTTGATTGCGAGGCCATCAGTTTGGAATATTTAGAAGTTTGGATCGTTAAATGAGAGGCCAGATGATAGGAGATTGAAATCATCTCATTTCTAATTTACCGAGGTACTCCTCAAATATTTACATTTTACATAGAAGCTGCACAAACAATAAAAAATGTCCATGTTTTCTATGTTCAAAGACTAACAATAATCATTTTCTGATGATTGACTGCTCAAATCATGAAATAAGCTAAGAGTAGGCTACTGTTCCTGTAACACTTTATGTCTATAAGTCTTTAAGGCTGTCTCTGTTTCATAAAACAAGGTTCCTATTTTTCATTGCACTTCACTCAACGTTGTTTTTTTTTTGTAAAAACGCTGTAATATGGGGAGAATGAAACCTTCGACCTTGAATCTACACACTTGAGCTTCAGTTTACGGAGTGATTCCCATGAGCCTAAGCTGCAATAGCTATGATGAAAAAACCCAAACATCAGAATTGATACAAATTCAACATGAGTCATTGTGATAGCAGAGCTGCCAAATTCATCCAAACCATCCAAAAGGAGAAATAATGTAACCTGTTGAATATAGCACCAACTGTGAGGTTCGGCTTCCTTTTGAGACACACACCTGAGTTTTAGGTTCTGTTATTGAGCATTTATCATCAACATGGCCCAAAAGTCTCTCCTTGATTTGTATCAGAAAAAACTAATAATAAGGTTGTCATGCAAACCTATCAAACTGCCGTTCCACTTTCATTATTTCTGGCTGAAATGAACAGGACAGGACTTTGTGGAATAATTTCTTCCTGTTCATGCCCTATTTGTCTGTAAATGGACTTTTCCTCCTTCCTGTCCTACCAGCCTCACTCTGCAATCACTGCTGCTGTCTGTGCAACGGCATTGTGACTGCAAAAGCATGTGTGAGACTGCACGTTTAGAAAGAGAAAGTGTGGTTTGGTTAAGTCTGGGTGCGTGTGTGTGTGTGTGTGTGTGTGTTGTCACCTGCAGACAGGGCTAAAAGATTAATGCTCTCTTCCAGCCTCTGTGGCAGGTAGAGCACAAAGAATAATTTGATTTCTCCTCCTGTCTCCCTTCTGTCTTTCCACTCTTCATTTTCTCATCTGCCTGAAAATCTACCCACTCAACCCCTCTTTGTTTTCCACCACTTCACCTCTTTTTCTTCTCAACTACTCCACCTTTCCAAACTCCGAACCTCAAACACCTCCATAAAGGATTTGCTTCAGAAAAACACACGCTGTTCTCCGCGCTCAGGTCAGAATGAGGATGTTGCAAGAATGTGGCAACAACACGAAACTGTTTCTGGCAAAGCGCTCAACCTAAACCCAGCAGGCTGTTACCATGCCAACCATATGGGATGTTAGCCCACCTTGACACGGCGCCGAGATGATGGACGATCAGATCCACCCTCCCCTATACTCTGTGGGTGTGGTCGTACGGAAGCTGGTCAATGGAGTCTGGAGAAAAAGAGAGAAAAAGAAAGTTTAACACAATGCTCATGTTCATGATTGTTTTATTAATAAATAACAAGAAGCTTTATTAATCAGCGGCCTGCAGACACATGCACAGGAAGCTGCATTAACCGCTTCATGAGCAGAAGTAACAGAGCTATGTGCCAAATCTTATGACTCCGTTTATTATGTTATTTGCATCGACTACACAAACAGCTCCCACACACACACACACACACACACACACACACACACACACACACACACACACACACACACACACACACACACACACACACACACACACACACACACACACACACACACACACACACACACACACACACACACACACACACACACACACACACACACACACACACACACACACACACACACACACACACACACACACACACACACACACACACACACACACACACACACACACACACACACACACACACACACACACACACACACACACACACACACACACACACACACACACACACACACACACACACACACACACACACGGACGAAAAGGGATGTTGAGACACAAGTTTCACAGGAAGCCAAACGGTCGAAACCTGAAAGTGACGACAGCACCAAATTTAGTTCGCTTTAACTATAAAAGGTAAAGTCTTTTCCACTGAATGTGCACCTGATTCCACATGACTGGATTCAATTGTCGAGCTTTTATTGGCAAACATCTTCCCGGCTTTGTGGAATCGGAGCACAGAAACAGACTATTAGGCTAAATCACAGCTCTAATCCCAAAAGCACATAATAGGCTAATTTATGTCCATTAAGATCCTGATAAGAAACAATATGTGTGGGTCTGTGTGTGTGTGTAATGGCCACACAGAGTTGTTGTACAGCTCAAGTGCTTTGTCTGCACGATCATAAGAGAGTATCCCGTGGGGGTAAGAGAGCGCGTAGCCATGGAGAACGCGGGGTGTTTCCATGACACCCCGTCATCAGTGGAGCACGCCGCCAGGATGTCTCATGTTCATCTATCACTGTGCCTCCATTTGTGTGTGGGTGTGTCTGTGTGTGCGATAAAGAGCGACAGAATGTAGGTTTACTTTCATTCTTTAAATGAAGAGGAGTTGCAAGGGTGCACGTTTAAAGCCAGAGTTCAAGCCTATAACTTTTTGTGTGCATGTGTGTGTGTTTATGAACTAAAGCAAAGCTAGCCTATGTTGGGAATGTTAATGTGTGTGTTTGCATGTGTGTGTGTGTGTGTTGGAGAGCCACTGCATGAAGGTTTACTCACACTTTTAAAACAAGAGGAGGTTTAGGGGTGAATGTTTAAGACTAGAGTTTAGGACAAGCCTAAAAGTTAGCATGTTTGTGTGTGTGTGTGTGTGTGTGTGTGTGTGTGTGTGTGTGTGTGTGTGTGTGTGTGCGTATATATATGTGTGTGTGTGTGTGTGTGTGTGTGTGTGTGTGTGTGTGTGTGTGTGTGTGTGTCTGTGTGTGTGCGTTTCTGTGTGTGTGTGTGTGTGTGTGTGTGTGTGTGTGTGTGATAGCCTTAAAATGTAGGTTTACTTTCATTTTTAAATCAAGAAGAGGTGTACGGGTGCAAGTTTAGTTCAGGACAGCCCTTTGTTAGGATGTAGGTTCATGTGTGTACTAGTATGCGTGTGTGTGCGTGCGTGTGTGTGTGTATTGTGTACTAGTATGCGTGTGCGTGTGTGTGTATGTGTTTGTGGGATTGTCTCTCTTTGTATGGCTGAACTTATGCCAAGCCAGCCCATGTTGTGTATGTTTTTCTGTGTGTAAGTGCGTGCCTCTGCGCCATTCACCGTCAGCGACCTGACCGCTGGCTGCACCCATGATTGGGAGCAGATGGGGGCTGTCAGTGTGTGTGTGTGTGTGTGTGTGCGTGCGTGTGTGTGTATTTGTGTGCGTGTGTTAGAGGGAAGGAGGCGGAGTAAGAGGGTGGGAGGGCGCTCTAGTTTAGGTGATGTATGGACTCTCACACACCAACAAAGACCCTCCTTCAGCCGATGTGTTTCCTATTAATTGAAGGGGAGAAAAATAGAGCTGGAGAGCGGCTGCTTAAGGGGGAAGAATTTATGGCACGCTCGTAACAAAGAGAAACGGACTCAATTTTTTGTGCAAAAGTTTGGAAGGGAAAAATGAAAAAGTAGTTCTCTGTGCACGAGCAGCATTCAATCGTTGCTTCTCTTTGTGCTCACTCCAACACAGTCAATGAAACCAAAGTGAATAAAACAGTAGTTAAAGGCATGTGGTGAAACCAAAGTGAATAAAACAGTAGTTAAAGGCATGTGGTGACGCTCATACGTGTAAAGCCTTGAATATAAACGGTGTGAATGAGCTTGACATGCAGAGGTAAAGTCAAGAGAAGTGTACAGTAGGAGTGTGCAAAAAAATATCTAATTTGTTTATTTAACGATGTGCGAAATGACATTATCGAGTATGTCACTCATTCTGCAAAAAACAATGAAAACACACTTTGAGAGTCCACACACATTCACTGTATATGAGCCTAGTACGTAGGACAGACTTGTGCATGCACGTTGAGAATACACAACGTGTTCACGCATCACAACAAGCTAAGCTAGCATAGCTGCCTGCAAGGCTGAAGTTAAAAATGATTAAACAAACAGCGTCAGGAGACGAAACACAAACATCACCAGCCTCAGAATCGACGTTATTAGATTTAATTGCTAGACGTGGATGCTCCTCACTTGCAAGGAGGAGTTTGGCTTCGAAAAGACGGCTGTAGCCCAAAAGACGCTAATCTGCAGACTATGTCGGAAAGCGGTCTCCATTCAAGACAGCTCGACATATAACTTGTTTCACCATCTGCCAATCAACCACCGCATAGAATATGAAGAATATGAAAAGCTTCAGGTGAGCGGTCGACCACGACCAACCAGCTCAGGTACCGGCAAAGCAAAAACACACTCTGCAAACTTAGCCAGAGTCACTCAGGAAAAGAGTGCCTCATGACGAGAAGGGCAACAGAAAAATCTGATTACCACTATTTAAAAGAGTAAGGTACTACAATGAAAGACTTTTACAAACACGTTTTTGAGGGATGCAAAATATTGTCAATTATCCTTTTTGAGAAATTCCCTAAAAATATATTGAGATAATGTTTTTTGTGGATATCGCGCTACTCTACTTCATAGAGGCCTTTGTACAGTCCTCTCTCCTCCTCTGTTCATGTGTTTGTCTAGTTTTGCTTTTCAATTACTCGTCACCAGCATCTAATCAAGGCCTCGACCTTTCACTATATGAGCGTTTGTGTGCTCGAGCAGCACAATAAATATCTCTAACAGCAGCGTCTCCCTCTTGTTAAAGTAACGCAGTAAAAGCGCTGCAGTAAAGACACAGGCAGAGTTCACATTTTACAGTGGATGCTCATACACTCGGGATTAACTCCATGAACTGCTCAGTATATCATCAGCAGTACGACACAAGCTGAACTAAAAGGAGATCTTATTCAGAGTGTGTTAGATTGTTGGTGAGGTTGATTTCACTCTGTGGTCAGTTTGTTGAGTTTAAGTTTTGACTTCCTCTTTATAGGTTGCATGATGCTACTGAACTCCCTGTAGATGTAACTCTGTTTACTGTGCGTATTCCTATTACCTTAAAAATCTCATAAATATAAGTTTCATCATGGTGTGCGGAGGTCTTATCAGTGTTGATGGGAAATGTAGTAAACTAAGGCAATAAATACCTCAACATGTCCTTAACCTCACCAAGAAAAGTATGCAAGTGTACATATCATTGTGTTTCTGTTTTCTACTGCATGTCTTTTTATATAGCTTAAGGTTGGGCCAAATTCTAAACATCCACAGTCCACAGAAAACTGTTTCTGTTTTAAGATTTTATATTGTGGGGCTTTTTATTCCTTTATTTGAGAGACAGGACCGTGGATAGTCAGAAATCAGGCGGAGAGAGAGCTGGGAATGACATGCAGGAAAGAAGCCACACGGATTGGAACCCCGACCGCCTGCTTCAAGGACAACAGTCTCCGTACATGGGGCGCACAAACTAACCATTAGGCAACTGGGACCCCACTGTTTCTGTTTAATCTGCCAACAATGGTGATTGTATATCAGAAGCAAATCTTTTACTTATTTACAACTTTAGTAAAAGTTGCAAACCAACTTAATAAAACTTGATAACGGAGTTGAAAGGATTTGTATTCGATAAGAGGATTTTCAATCAAATGTTACTTCGGCCAGAACAGAGCATAATGTAAGTTACCCATCTGTTACTGCAGGGGGCTTTCGGAGGCTCAGCAGCAGCAGCCGCCATGCTGGAAATCCTGACTCAGCCTAACTTTCAGTCAGCTTAACGACAGGCTGAGAGCTGGAGCTGAGGCAAGTTTAAAGCCTCCTGACAAACCATTACACTGCAACTTCCTGTTAATCAGGTCAGTAACTATGGATAACACGCATCATTCATAAAATCAAAACGGATGTGTTTAAAAATTAAAAAAAACACCCACCGTTCAGTGTGTGCCCATGATGACAAGAACTAATCAGACCAATATAGTTTTTTGATCCAGGCTGTGAACAAGTTAATTTCTGCTGTTAAAACAGGCATTTTTTAAGGTGGTGTGCACATGACTTCTGGGGCTCTTGTAAGTCAGCCTCAAGGGGACCCTCGATGAACTGCAGGATTTTGCACTTCCCCATTGGCTTCATTTTCCAACACTGGAGGTTGCCTCTTGGTTATAACAAAGATGTTGAAACTAACCACCTCTCCATAAAGTTTTTCCCACTGCTGGTTAACAAAAAGTGCTTTACATTTTTTCCTCACCAATGTTTGGGATATTTTTTTCTTTTGGGTCTTCTATTCTAGTTAGTGCTTCCCGGTAACCAAAGTGAGTTATCACAAACAAACCATGGCTCTCTCTCACACACAGTTGTTTCGCATGTGGTTCTAAGTTTTTCTTCCTGGTTCAGCTAAAGGTGGCCGATGAGAACGTGTTTGGTGTAATCTTTTTTTATCTTATCAGGGCTTTACACTGATCACCAACACACACAATGTGAAAGTAGCCATTTATGCAGGTTGTGTTTCTGCTCTGCACGTGGCAGCATTCAGATAAAGTGATAGAGATTCTTCACAACACATTACAGTGGCTAAATCAAGGAATCAAACATGTTGAGCTTCAGATGAAAGACCGCTGCCGTCAAAGGACAAACTGTGAATGAAGATCACTTTACAAGGATGGAGAAGCCCAGAAGGAAACCAGAGCAGATGTTTCCCTAAGTGTTATGTGTCCAGTTCATCAGGTTTTTTTTCTTTTTTCTTTCCCATGACACACGGTATGATTTTTCCCCAATGCAACGACATTTGAAGTTTAATACCAGTAAGCAGCTTCCTAATAAAACAGACGATTCACTTTTTCAACCTTAGAAAATTCAGTTACAAATTTGTTTTTGTTTGTGCTAATATGAGAAAAATATATCGTCATCCTGACTCGTGTGATACAATTAATGACTCACTGTTGCCAAATATCAATACTATTATTTCTTTTTAAACAAACGTTACACAATCCGACACACCGCATCACTACTTCATGACTACTTACTGAGGCTCTTAAGACAGAAACGGTAACGTGAACAGAAGTTAATTGGCCAAAGAATAAGATGACAGCGGGATAAAAGAAGACGAAGACAGTGGGATAATATCAGACAGCCATAAAAATAAGTTAAAGGATGAAGATTGAGGTGAAACTGACACCCAATTGAAATGAATAAATATATCAAATCTGTACTTAACCATTTTAGGGGGCATTTTCTATTCTTCATTTCATTTGATATAGGGATTGTTCACAGAATAGCCATATTATGATATTATCCGTTTCATATAGCCCATGTCCTGTCATATTGTGAGTAACCCTGCATTTCTCACCCCTAATCACTCATTCACATGTTGATGTCTATGCCTTATGCAGAAGTTTGGGGTTCAGTGTCAAGCCCAGAATATGTTATTGATTGCAGAGAAGAGTTGTAACAGCTCTACGTCACAACGACCCTTAACATGTCATTTGTATTTGCAAAACAATAACCAGGGGTCACAGCTCTAATAGTTGCGTACGCCACTTCCAACTCAAAGTCAGCGATCTATGAAAACAAAACTTGACAGGAAAATGTGATGCCTCTCACACATTTAAATTGATTGAATATCAAACTTGTGCTTGGCTGTAGCGAGCTGTGCCTTTCTTTGCGAAATCATACAAACATTACTTTTCTTTATTTTTTTAAATCAGTTTTGTCAGTGAACGGGACCACAAGCACCTCGATTTCTGTGTCGCTGGAAACCTTTGATCGGCTCATTTGTATCAGTTTCATTCTTAAGGTGCTTTGCTTTGATCATTTATGGTTGAATGTGATGTGATGAACCGTGATTTACGAAGGAAACATTGTAAGCAGGTGTGCGTGCGTACAAAATGTTTTATAAATCTGAATTATTTTTGGCGTACGCCAGTTTCAGGTTTTTGGCGTAGAGTTTTAGGACAGGTTTTTTTAATGAAACCCCAGACCTTTAGATGGAACTAGCTATCAAAAACTCTGCGTATGCTTTACGTAGTTTTTTACATTTACTTAAACACAACAAAAAACACACTTGTGTCAAGACAGAAGGATCTGTCCCTTTAAGAGGCAACTGATAAATGTGCAGAGGAACATCCACTACTTCCACTACTTGTTTCTTTTTGAGCTTTCATCATTTCCCTCTTCTTCTACTTTGTCTCATTTAAAAGTAGGACTTTTCTCTCCATGTGTCCATCCTCTGTAATGACTGTGAATAAGGAAAGCTGTGTGAGCCGGCCAGCAAACACAGCAGCACAGTGAAGAACACATAAAAGTACATTGTGTGGAAGTGTGATCGTGTGTGTACTCTGGAGTTACTCTGCTTTGGTTTTACTTCGACCCGTCCCCTCCAACAACTCCAGAACCTAAATAGGAGCCAGGCCACATCTTGGCTCCTTGCCTTGCCTTAAACAAATCAGACCACAGACGCTAATAAAAAAAACTCCAAGCCTAAAGCTCGCCTCAGCAGACGTGGGGGTACCAAAGAGGGGAGCCATTCTACACTACCCTGCTCTGTCGAAAATAAACTGAAAACAGACAAAGAGTGCCAGTTTCTCCGCCGTCTCCATTATCCCAACTCCAGTTTTATCCACAGTTAAATGCTGCTTTGATCTTATACATTCCTTCATTTAAAAAAACAACAGTCAAACAAATTGCCTCTTAGTTCAGAAACAAAGTGAGAGACAACTTTCAATCTTTAGACCAATTACTGCTATCATAGCATACAGCTTGCTGCTCTAACTTCACACGTCAGAGCCGGGGGGGATAAGAGCAGGTCTAAAACTAAGATCTATCTCATTCAGCCATCCAGGGTGTATCAGCTGTTTGCTGCCATTAAACATGCATTTAAATATATATAAAAAAAGAAAAGGAAAGAGGCGTTGCGATGAGTCATCCTTTCCAAGAAAGATGCAGGAAACCAGACTCAAATGCTGCATGCTAGGGTGTTTAAGTCCACAACAATGAAACAGCAGCTGCACACATAGTTAACTAAACTCTCCAAAAAAGGAAAACCGTTAGAAAAAGAGAAGCGACCGTAAAAAGGAATCAGAGAAACATTATTGCATCAGGGTTTTTGTAATAATAGCTCAAGGCCACTTTGAAATGACTTTACGGTACAACATCTGTTTTGAGTGCAGGCTGACACTCGATGTAATAAAAGCGGCAATTTTTGCTTTCTTGGAATTCAACGAGTATCAAATACTGTGAGGCAGAGTTTGAAGATCAGAAAACCAAGGGATCACTTCACACACGCACCACTACTCCTCCCTCTTTATATTCTTATTTCTTGTGATGAACTGGGATCTATGCTTTACAGTTACAAACAATGGATTATTGTTCTTTACATCGCACATTGTCTCTTTATTTCACACTATTAACTCCTGCAGACTCCCATGGCAGCATCCTGCACATTCGTATATAATCTGTACACCTCCTTCGTTACACTTAGGGGAAAAAACTACATTTACATATTGTATCTTATATAACAGTCTTTTATATTTTGATTGTCTCTTTTGTTTTACTGAATTCTAAGGATTAGGGTTACTGATGTTTAGCCTGTTTTTATTCCTATTATTTTTCTTGGTTTATTGCTTTTTATCCAAAAACCCCAAAAAAGAGATTTCTTGCCTTTTTGAGCCTACAGCTCATTCAACCTGGTTATATTCTCCATTATGGAGCAAGTAAAGAGACAGTATTAAGTTCAATGTATTGATTAGGACATACACAGTGTAGTATAACGTTATCTATTCATCACATTAACTCACAAAAGATATTTGCGACAGAGTGAAAAGAGAAATCTCCTTTTAAAAAGTGGGATGTTTTTTGTGGAATTGTTTTTTTAAGTCGATCCACTTCGATCCAAACTAAAATATCTGTACATCTAAAGGATGGATTGCAATGACATTTTTTATAGACACAAAGAAGAAGAGTCCTGCTGACTTCTAGTGATCCCCTGACTTTTGCTAAAGTGCCAGCAGTAGGTTAAGATTTGTTGTTACAACTGAAATATCTCATCAAATATTGCACGAATATTAATCAGTCTATTTAAATAAAAGAGCTATTACTATCATAACTCCTGAAAACATTCTTCCGTTTTCAGGGTGAGTTGTATTTCTGAACGCACACAGCAGATCATACCTGGATTTTTGCTGCCAGCCCCCGGGTAAATATTCCACCTAAAGTCGGGGAGAGCTGATGTGAGGACACAGCAGGACATTTTCAGGAAAATTCAGCGCAAGCGAGCAGGAGGGGGTGGTGACATTTATATCCTACGCCTGGTGCATAACCATGGACTGTATGCGACCGAGGAGATCTCCCTGCACGTAATGAAACTCCTTCATTATGTTTTCTGTTTGCCAGTATGTTCTTCTTTTTCACTGAGATTGTGACCGAGTCAAAGTACAGGTAACATTGAGATGAAGCACAAGAATTTTCTTTATAGCGTTGTAGAGCAGACTCTGTTGCGTCATCCGCCACTTCTGCTTCTTTCTTTTTACGTAAAGACTTGCCTCATGAGACGCCCGCCACCCCACCCCTCTTGTCTGATAGTCCTGTTGTTATGGACATGTGTGAGCAACCAACTCAGGAAGATTTCAGGGGCAGTCACGCCTGATATTTTCCAGAAATTTTCAGGAGTGCATATGTGAAAACTGCTTTTGCTACATTACATACAAAGACCCAACAATGATCCATCATTAGCAAACACTTGTCAAAACTGACAAAGATGAAACTTCTGTTTAGAAGACAACATTTCTGAGCAGAACTGATGTTTACACTGTGTTTGTGTGTTCAGTAAAACTGTTAGGTTTGTGTTATCATACAACAGAGGAGAGTATCTACGTTACCTTGTAGATTTTCTCCAGTAACATGAGACAAAGGGCCCCAAGTAAGCTTTTCTGAGCTGTAATGTTGCATTTCAGTGCTACCCTAACTTTCTGAAAAGAAATGCACATTCTTAACAACAGCTCACGCTACTTTATTTGACCCCGGCCACGTGCTGAACATGTGTGTAGAGAGAGAGAGAGAGAGAGAGAGAGAGAGAGCAGGAGAGAGACACTATAGGAGGGAATGAACATGCATGTCTGTGTGTAAAAGTGATGACAGTAATGTTGCAGAACCGCTCTGATAAGATAACAACAGTAAATCACATGTGTCTGCATCCAGGAAGAAAATCTGACATCACCATGTGGACTCATTTAGTGACGAAAAACTGCAAGTCAAGAGCATGTTTAGAGAGTGCAACATGTGTCGAAGTCAGAGTCGATGCAGAGAACCAGGTTAAATAAAACACTTGATTGGAGGCCATCAATTATGCAGGAGCTGTGCATTATCCCAACATAGAGCACCATTTCTGTGATTTAATTAACAATGAGCAGTGAGGAAAGGTTGTCATATGCAAGAGCGCTGAATGACTGCAGCTTTGGTAAATAGTTAAAAACATTCCTGTCATCACAAAGAGGAAATTACACATTTACAGACCTCATGGGGTGGAGAGAGAAACGCAGAGGGATTGCATGGAAAACAGTTGTCACCTGCTTTTAGTTACCGCTGGAGGAATAAATTAAAGATGAGGAGGACAAATATGAGAATAGGGCTGAATGAGGGCTTAAGCTGGCGAGGCTGAGTTAATTAGCAGAACAAGTCAATCAATTAGACACTCCCACCAATCTGTAACCCCACCACTGATTACCATTCTGCCTCCATGATGACAAACAGAAGCCCCTCCCCTTCATCAATACAAAGATAACCTTGGGTTACCTGGTTGACCTCCTCCAGTTTATGGAATGCTGGGAAGTGAATTAAGTGAATGTAGTAACAGTGTCATTAAGCACGGCAATAAAATAAGAAACACTTGACTTTTCCTTTAAAAAAAATGGCAGGATTAAGAAAACATCCTTTGCTTGGTGGCAGAAGTTTTGTGAAAATGAGGATGTATGATGAGGCTGAGGTTAAATATCAGAATCAGAATCAGCTTTATTGGCCAGGTATGCTTACACACACCAGGAATTTAACTTCAGTGAACTGATATGTACAAGACTTGATGAGACAAAAGTGCAGTGGTGGGTAGTGCAAATAAACATGATAATAAAATATGCCTTTATGTGACTGATGGGGTCATTTACATGAAGTAGAGTTTTACAGTTCACTATATCTTTATCCTATTACCTTCTAATATATCAACATTGCAGTTTCTAATTTTGTCTTTCATGTTTTTTTAATGTTTTTTTTCGGGCCTTTATTAGAAAGGACAGCTGAAGAGAGACAGGAAATGTCGAGAGGAGAGAGCGGGGGATGATATAGCAAAGGGCCGAGGTTGGATTCTGACCCACAGCCACTGCCATGTGGGCTACAGCCTCCGTACATGGGGCGCGTGACATAACTGCTAGGCTATCCGGCACCCATGTCTTTTGCTGTTTTAGCAGTGAATGTTTGCTAGAATTTGAAATGTTGCTGCTGTGTTGGTACTTTGTTTCAGCACCAGGCGCTGTCTACCGTCTGCAGCGCCGCTATTTCGGGGGTTGCAAGCTGAAAAGTTTGGGAACCCCAGCTCTAAACCACTTACTCTGCTCTTCTCTATCTCACAAATACCTTAAGTCGACTCTTACATTTGCCTTTAAAATCCCCAGATTAAAATCCTTTAAAATGACTTTCCCAGGAAATAGATTTGTTGTTTAACGGGATTAGGCAGGGATATATATACCTCTGGTGCTTCACCTCAGGTACTGCATGTAAGTAAATATTTGACATACTCATAACAAACTGTATTTTAACTAAATATTCCATTTACTAAGTATCAAAAC
The DNA here is from genome assembly GCA_020745685.1 of Tautogolabrus adspersus. Lineage (NCBI taxonomy): Eukaryota > Metazoa > Chordata > Actinopteri > Labriformes > Labridae > Tautogolabrus > Tautogolabrus adspersus. Next base: position 20,939,535 of record CM036547.1, on the reverse strand, counting down.
AGTATTGGATTATGAGTGAGAATAATGTTGATTTGAATCTATTTAAGAGCTGAAGAAGTCATTTAGCAGATACCAAATTAACATCAGTAATCAACGAGGTAATTCAACTATATTTTTTATCGAATTACTTACTGAGTAATGTTACATCGAGGTATAGCCTCTGTTATTCACGTACAGAGGATGTTTGTACTTGTTCACTGAGTATAAAACAAATGTTAATATCTAGGATTAAACATTCAGGTGTGAAGGGTCGAACATGTTCAGTGATAAATGAAATGGTGGAAGTGTGTGTTGCAGACGCAAAGTAAAGTAAAAGTAAATAAATGAAACATGCCACACGATACAGAGGAGGAGAGTAAGAGTGTGAGAGAACAGAATGTCAGTGTAAAGATGTTTTTCTCACACAATAAACTGCATGCAGATAAAACTCAAGCCCTTCTTCTTTCCTCACTGCTGGAGCTGTCAGGAGAAAAGGAGCACTTCTTTTGCTGATGCATGTATGAGATGAGTGTGTGTGTGTGTGTGTGTGTGTGTGTGTGTGTGTGTGTGTGTGTGTGTGTGTGTGTGTGAGAGAGAGAGAGAGAGCCAATAAGCTGTGAGACTTTCTTTAGTGCGAATGAGACATAATTGGATCACAATAACCCATCAGTGCGGTCTTAGCGAGAGAACACCATCTTCTCCTCCACCTCTCTACTTTCCTCCTCCTCGCGCTTTCGTTTGCCGCGTTGACAGTGAGGGAGCATATTCGCCACATAAACACCCACCCTCTCCTCTCTCTCTCTCTCTCTCCCCCCTCCTCCCTCTATTTATTTGCTCAGAGTCCAAAAACTGCACAGCACAGGGAAAAAATGACGGGGGGGGGGGGGGGGGGAAGGAGGAGGAGAGGAGCAAGGAGAGTGCGAGAGAAAGAGAAGAGGAGGGAGCGAGGTAGATGTACAAACACACACACTGCAGATTCGGCTGCACACACACACGTGTATGGGGCACGCATGCATGCACACACAAACACAAACAAGCGCGCACACACACACACACACACACACACACACACACACACAAACAAGCGCGCGCACACACACACACACACACACAAACACAAACAAGCGCGCGCACACACACACACACACACACACACACAAAGAAGCGCGCACACACACACACACACACACACACACACACACACACACACACACACACACACACACACACACACACACACACACACACACACACACACACACACACACACACACACACACACACACACACACACACACACACACACACACACACACACACACACACACACACACACACAAACACACACACAAACACACACTCCTGGTGGAGCATCTAAATCACATTAGCCGCCTGCCTGACATCCATCACTCCCACAGACAAAAGCACATGGCAGAGAGGCAGGGAAACTGCACGGCAACATGCATATAACCACCCACAAACAAACACACACACACACACGCAGTCACAGAGCAGCCGACACACCTTGACAGCGGATGACAGCGTGCAGTAGAAAGCAATCCCTCGCTTCCACACTCTATTCCCCAATCAGAAATCAACTTGCATTCAGCTGCACGCACATCAATGTCAGCGCACATCAACCGCATGTCCGGAGAGCCGCTCATTCGTCTCTGCTGCTTTTTTGAAAACTTGCATTAGCATCAGAGAAAATCAACAATTCAATGATAGCACAATGAGAGGAATAAAACATACCATGGCTGCTTTAAATATTTAAAGAGTAGGGAGCTAAGCAGGGGCAGAGCGACATCTTGAGAAATCTGTTTCTTCTGTGTGTATCAGTCTTCTTTCCTATTAGAGGGGGATGGGGGTCTTATCTAAAGTGTGTTTGTTTGTGTGTGTGTGTGTGTGTGTGTGTGTGTGTGTGTGTGTGTGTGTGTGTGTGTGTGTGTGTGTGTGTGTGTGTGTGTGTGTGTGTGGACACAAATGTTTGTTAGAAGAGCCTCTTATCTTGGGTGAATGTCAGTGGGGTGCTCCTTACCTAATGGGATGCATGGTGAGAGCGTGTGTGTGTGTGTATGTAAGTGTACGTGTTTATCTATTGGGCTGTCTCCTGAGTGACGTGATTGGCTCACGAGATGTAGGACAGGAGAAGAGGAGGTAGAGGAGTCAATTTTTTGGAGGCAGGACGGCTTGACATGTGCGCCATACATTATGAGAGCATATGGTGCCCACTGTGCGGCAGGAGCAGGCAAAGCATCACAGCGCAGCCCTCATAGACTCGTCTACTGAGCCAGTCTCACTCGGCTCCTGCTGTTCTCCCTCCCTCCCTCTCACTCACTCTCTCTCTCTCTCTCTACAGCTCTGTCTGGTTAACTCAATAACATCCACAGCATTCTCTCTTTACTCACTGCCTTGTCTTTTCTTTTTTTTTCTCTTTTGCTGGCAAGGAAAGCAAAGGGGAAAAAAAAGAAGTCTCACTCCTCCTGCTTCCTCTCTTCCTAGACGACCGGCTCTGGCTCTCGTCTCCTCCACACCTTCCCTTTCCTCTGCTAGATTTCTGTGCACTCATAATGGAGCTTAATCCAAACCAAAAGGATTACTCCAATCGCATTAAAATCTGAAAACTGGCGGCACTCTGTGTGTGCAATCTCGTTGATGACAGGCAATGACACTGTGTTTGTACATGCACATGTGCAGCAGCAGCAGCAGCGAGAGGAGACACCAAAATAACTTCTGCATCTTGACTAGATTTGTATGGATAGGTTAATAAAACAGTTTTGGTGCCCAACATTTTAAACATGGTCAAATCTGATACCTTAATACACATCAATGCAGACTGAATCTGTAACAGACTCACTGTAAAGCTACATGATCCAAATACTTGGTCATATAAATGTCATAGTGGTGAAGTGGTTGCTACTGTAATCTTGCAACAAAGAGGTTCTAGGTTTGAACTTTCCGGCCAGTTTGCACAACCTTCTCATTTCCTGAGACGCTCCCACACAGTCCAAAAACATTCAGTTGACATGCAGTTAACTGACCAATTAATTGCATGTAGACTAGGTGTAATTGTCTGTCTCAATATGTTAGCCCTTTGATTTAATGGTGAACTGTCCAGTGTGCATCCAACTTCCCTCCTAATTTGAATGTTGTGATATCTTGTAGCTGGAGTATAACTGCCCACTAGCGTTTCAGCAGGCATTGGGTGTATGCAGGAAAACAGTCCATAGTGGGAGCAAAAGGGGGAAAGCATAAACCATTATGCAATCACAAACCAATTGGAGGGCATCTAACAATTATTAGACTTGAATAACTGCATAACAGTGCAGCTAACAATCCACAGCTTTGTCTCAGACTGTAAACGTAGGCAGGGCACAGAAGAGGAAGTTCATCCTGAAGTCCTTTATCTCTTTTTGGGGCTTCCGTTGAAGCACTGGATAATCCGAAAGCCCCGGGAAAGTTAGCTGTGGCTCCCAGAGAGGAAATATCGTCATCATACGATAAGAGCTACCAAGATTGACCCATGCCAAATGTAACTGGCTGAGATCACAGTTCTCCCACAATGCTCCATGGACATTTACTAGTATAGCTAAAGGAGAGAGGGAAGTTCAGTTTAAAGAAATGATGGGAGACATACCACACACAACAGTCTCTCACGTCTGCAGGATCACATAGATCAGAAAGCTGCACTGTAAGGCAGGATGTTGTAAAGTGAAGCAGTGGTGTTCCACCTGCAGGCTGAGTTGGAAAACACCAGCGAAGTACAGAAAAGAAAAGACAGGATCAGATTTGTGATTAGCAGATACTGATCCATCATCAATCTGCCACAGTTGGCCCCTTTAGAGACATAAGGTTTGGGAAATCCCTTTTGAATTGCTTAATTGTGAACAGCGCCAGCAGTTACAGTAGACAGTGCTCCATCACACACAGTGTAGTTCAGATATGCTAAGATACAAATGGTGCTTTGAGCCTAATGTGTGTCTATGTGCATGCAAAGCAGCGAGTGAGAGGGCTGCTCTTTTTGGTTTGCTCATGAAATCATTTAAAATAGTTCCTCTTCGCACACACACACACACACCCTCCACTTGTTTGATGTGTAATGAGAGAAACCATTAGCAGTAAAAATGGGCTCTCCCCACCCTGCTGCTCAGCAAATCGTAGTCTGAGCCACAGTTACATGTCTATTTATACATTCACTCCACTTTAGATGTTCTTCTTCTCGAACAGTTTGTGTAGTCAGGAAGGCTGCATTCCTCCTGTCCTCCTCTTCCCATGTCTTCTTCTTCATCTTCTTACACTACTGCCGCTCTCCCTCTGTCTCTTTTCCCATCCCCCTTCTCTCTGGCTGTCTCCTCCCTCTCTATACCCTTCCCCCAGCTCTTTCCTGCTCCCTCCCTCCCTCCGTCTCATCAGGCTGTATGCAGCAAGGCACGAATTCATCGGGGGGAAAGAGAGACAGTGAAGGAGAGCAGGAGGAACAGAGGGGTGTTGAAACAGAGAGATGGTTCGGACTGAAAGAGAGCGAAAAAACAAGAGCGGATGGGAGACTTAACAGGAGGATAAAAGGAGGAGGGAAAAGGAGGGAGAGCTGGTTAGAAAGAGACAGAGAGAAAGTGAGAGATACAGGGGAAAGGAGGGAGGGGTTTGGTTGATGGGAGAGCAGCGATGAGGAGGAGGAGGAGGAGGAAGAGTAGGAGGAGGGAGGGAGAAGCTCGCTCTCGCTACAGCGATGGGCGTTCCTCTGCCTGTTCCTGTGAGGTCAAAAGTTTACCGTGGTTTTAATTTCACCTTTCCTCAGCCAATCAGAACGTGTCTCCGGCTGCACGGGGAACTTTGACCCACTCGGAGAATCTGACTGTAAAGATGTGAAGCTCACCTCTGCTTCTTCTACACCAACACTGTTGTGTTTTTTTTACCTTCATACTCTTTTATTTTTTTTACCTTTTTGGAGCAAACACTCCCTTCTTTCTCCCTCTGAATATTTATTCGTCCTTGATCACAGAGGACAAAAAAAAACAACCCTCAGGGGATAGAGAGAAGAGATGGAAAAATAGGAGGCTTTATTGTTTGTTTTTTCCCCCATTTCAGTACTTTTCCTCAGATAGCACCGAGACGGCGAGATCAACAAGATGAACAATGCATAACACAGCGGCGACACACAAGTCCACAGTCCATGTTAACAACACTCCATCAAAACAACATAAACACTCACAGAGCAACTGCACAGACACACCCCGCACGCTGCCAGTGTGCTGTGGATGTATAAGCACCCTCACCTGTGTGTGTGTGTGTGTGTGTGTGTGTGTACGTGTGTGTGTACGTGTGTGTGTGTGCAGGCCTGTGAGCATGGTGTGTGTGTGTGTGTGTGTGTGTGTGTGTATGAAGGGGGAGGAGGCTGCAGTTAGATCATAGAATCAGAGAGGGGAGGGGCTGCTCTGCAAATAGAGCGAGCTGAGTCGGGAGGCATGGCTGGCGATGCTAAGTAGGAAGAGCTTCAAGCCTTTCGTAAGGAGACTGTTTGTGTGTGTGTGAGTGTGTGTTTCTATAACCTCTTTATCACTGCCTGTGTGTATGTGCGTGTTTGATTAATTAACATCCACGGTCACTGAAGAAGCTTCCCGTTGTTCTATTCTCCCCACATCAACTGCACAATTGCCCCCCCACGCCCCTCCTCCTCGCCCTCCTCCTACATCCACCTGACTGTTATAATAAGCCGCACACACTTATCAGAAACACACATCCTAATGCGAGCAGCAGGCTATGAACACCAGGACTGTGTGCAAATGAAGCGTGGACTCTGAGATGTGTATCCACCCTCCACCTGTGGCTGACCTGCTATATAAAACATCTAAACATGTCTCCCCATCAGCCTCACTTATGTGCCGATATTCGATGTTTTTCTCATTGTCAACACATTGTGTTGAATTCCAAAAACAGGAAATAAATCACCGCTATTATCAAGTATCATCTGTGCAGAAAAATCCTGATATATGTCATTCCTTTATGCCTTACAGCTCCATTGTTGTCCAAAAACTTTTAAAAACACATCAACAAGCTGAAGTGAGTCACTGACTGACACGCTCCTTCATTACCATGAGCTTTTGCACTAGTCATTATCAATCCCACACACATGTTGTCCTGCTGATGTAAACACCTAACAGAGCAACAAACCTGCTGATTAAAATAGTCCACTCTTTTTTTTTTTTTTACACCAGTTTGGATTGCGTATGCTTGATCTACAGCGCCCAGAGTTTTAAGAATATTTTTTCTTTACATAAATATAACTTCCTGCCTGTAACCATTTTTCAAACTTAAATACTTGTCTGTTGCTCTGCCCCGAGCTGGCTCAAAGATATTTGTCTATATTGTGTTATTCCTGCATTCAAACACCGGCTCAACCCTGAATTCTTGTGGAATATTTGCAGGCAAAAAAAGGAGAAAAAAATCCAGACAAAGTCAAGGGTGAAAAATGTGTCTGATTGTGTTCATATGTGCAGCTCAACGGAAAATATTGAAGCATTTTGTGCGTGTGTGATAGCTTTTTTTTTTTAAAGGTTTATTTTGGGGCTTTTTATGCCGTCGTTTTAGAGATAGGACTGTGGATAGAGTCGGGAATCGAGGCGAGAGAGAGAGTGGGGAATGATATGCTGGAAAGGAGCCAGGGGTCGGATTGAACCTGGGCCGTCCTCTTGGAGGACTGTAGCCTCCGTACATGGGGCAGGGTCACACTAACCACTAGGCTCCCAACGCCAAGGAAGATAAATGTTGTTGTTTTCAATGTTTTCAATGATGTATGTGTAAAACTTTAATCCAGATTTGAAATAATGAGCCTAATAATAGTGTCAAATGTTTGGTCCAACAGGAAATGACACCTTCTCCACAAAATGTGTGTAATTAATTGGAGATTAAATGTCCCTTAAACCTGCAGAAAAAAGTCTTAGCAATACATAAAGATGTGAGGACATACACAGTAAGGCGGTGGAAAAGTAATTGCAGTTTTTACCCCCACTAAATCAAACAAGTCAAAAACCAAGAGAAATTTAAACTGAAAATCTGAAATCAGAATGTTTGATGTTCTTCGTGTTGTTACTTAGAAAGTTAGCAAAGACCCCTTCAAACAACAACAACTAATTGTTCTTACAATGAAAGACTTACACTTCATCCTTTAAGAATGGTATCCCAGACAAAAGCAGCAGTGACACATTTCTCTTACAGCAACGAGAGATTCCCCCTCACTCTCTGAGAGGAAACTTCTCTGACTTTTAACGAAGTATGAAAAAGAGCAACGCACTCTGTTTCAGACATTCTGTGTCTTTTTTTGTACAGGTTCTTAATTTCACGTTGTGTATCTGAAGGCTGTCCAACAGAACTCAAACCTTTCAAACTATCCAAGGATGATGCAAACTATGCCAAAAAGAACTTGGATACAAATCCTGGTACTGCAAGCCAACCAACAAGTAGAGAAACGACTCTTTCGCAGATTTATCTTTTCACAAGCACCAGCATTAAAAACAGCTTCAGTGTCTCAAGCCAACAGATCACCTTACGTTTGTCCTCCATCTTTCTCTTAACACTTTTTTTCTCTCTTTCCTAACCCCCCTTTTTTGTCAAATTCAGCCTTTTTTTTTAACAGTTCTAAGGTGGTTGTTTTGGCCTTCTCAGGTTGGATGGATGTTGGTAGTAAAGGTATGAGAAGACTTTGGAAGAACTAGATTCCAGACTAGCTCAATCCAAAATGTTTGCATGTGTGATTGTGCAAGTCTTTTCTAGTTTGTGAGCTTCAGGTAGAGAGTTTTTTTTTAACCCAGTGGAGTTGAAATAATGATTTTCTAAAATTGGGGGTTTTCTACATCCTAGGGTTTTTGTCTCTTTAGAGAAAATACTTCACATCCATGCAAAAGTCCAACATTTTCAATAATATGGGACTTTAACAATCAGGAGCACAGGCACTCCAACCTGAGCAAGCTGCTTCAGTAAAACGGTCTGCAACACTTTGTTTGGGGGAGAGAGGCCTCAGTGTTACCCTCCTGGTGTAAGGTTACACAGTAAATAGACTGTTTGAAAAACACTTGAAACTTAACAATGTCAACTGCATCGCCCATTCTTGGGCTGCGTGGAATCCCCCAAACCCCCCTGAGCCATGAAAACCCCAAAACCCTTCTCTCCTCCCTGGCTTCTTTCTTTCCATCTTTCCTTCTGTGCAGGAGAAGCAAAAGGGAAACACTGAAGCTGAGGAGAGTTGGTGGAAAAATCTGCCTCATCGAGTCCCTACCCATTAACCCGGACCGTGGTTTGTTTTGTTGACAAACACAGAACTCAAAAACAAACACACACTGCGCAGTGTTTGTCATAGATCAGTAATCACACAGCAACAAGTTGTCCAACCACTCCCCTCCAGCCTTCCACTCTATATTTCAGTTCTTTTGTGCAGCTGAAACGTGCGAGGACAAAGGTTAAATGCAGAGCAGACACAAATGAGTTCTAACCAGTCAGGAGTCAGAATATATGCAAGTGTTTCTGTGTAATGTGCTGTCAAAAGGACTAAGTGCCAGTACATGCAGCATGCAGCAAAGCAAATAATAAAGCTTGGGATGACAAACAAGGACTGGTTGGCATGTTGACTTTATAACCAGACTTCTAGTTCATCAGTTAAACCCTTTTTCCACGTTGAAGTATTTTACATAAGATATAAGGAAGCTACGTTGGACAGCCAAACTGATCTCTGAAATGATTAAATTCCGGGTGATGCCAGACGCCTCTGGAGCCTCTTTCAAACATCACACATGGACTGTTTGGTTGATTTGCATGTCTGAATGAAAACTAAATCTATTCGCCCGACTTTATGTGGACATTTTCCTGCCAGCACCCTAATAAAATGTCCGTGTAAATTCAGGGTGCACCGATGTGTGAACGCAGCAGGTAATATAGTCTGGAACATTTACTACGAGCAGGTGGGCGGGGCAATGACGGAATTTACGCGGAGCTTGAATTTGAGTTTTGCTACTTTATACTCTCAACGTCTCGCCTCAGGTGTCAGTATCTTGTTTTCCACTGTTTTGTATTTCAGAAAACTTCCTCATATCATGTTGTAGTGTTTTTCACCCAGAAACAGTAACCATCTGCAAAACCATCAGAGTATTTTGAGATGTGACAGTGTATATAATCTCCTTCTGTGAGGTGCATTTGTATAAATCTAAGTAGCCAAGCTATTGGAAGTAAGCAGGGCTAAACTAGTACAGTCACACAAGAAGTATTAGATTGATTTTATTAAAGTATGAATTATTGTGTAGAAATGTAGAACTGATGACCATTAAAATAGATTTTAAAGACACACGACTAAATCATTAGAAAGTTTTGGAATAAAATTCACAAATAGTATAAAAATGGATCAGAATGCAGGAAGGGAAATGTTCAGTGCTAAAAAATGTTCTGGAGGAAACCTCCACGCCCGCCCTTACCTGATGGTGACTGAGAAATGGCAAATATTTATCTACTTCATGCCCTGACCAACAGGAGGTTGAAAACAAAGATATTTTTTAAACAGACAACTTTTAGCCACATTAGTTCTGCATTAGCTTCTTACAGTACGGTCTAGATCTGATCTTCAAATAAAGGGTCAAGAGGTAACCTTAGTTGTAATTTAACGCTGAATACATAGAATGGATTGACTGACTGGTTTTGGAGACAGAAAGAAATCTTCACCCTAAAGTTCAGTTCTGTGTTCAAGAAGTTTTTCCTGATTCTTTAAGCAACAATGTTTCCTATAATACACCGCTTTCTTCTGCTTTCTAATAATTATGTCTCATCCTGTTCACAATATTAAACTTCCAAGTAGTGCTTCAAAAAAGTTGCTTTTTCAATGTTTTAACAAAGTAGGCCATGCAAAGTTTCTACGTCTAAAGGCCAATCTTGTTCCCAAAAGCCACTTGTGGTGTGATGCAGTGACACTCGCAGATGTGAGCAGAATCTTCCTTCGCAGAGAGAGAAGAGAAGCAATGAATCGTACATGTTTAAGATAATGGAGCGCTTTTCAGGCAGTCCTCTCAAAGGCTATCAAGGTGCTATTGGAACAGATGCAGTTTATTGTTGTAAAAAAGAAAGGGGGGGGGGGGGGGGGGGGTGCTGGCTTTGCTGGCTATTTAACACTTGGTCACTTACGGCTAAAAGAAGCCCTGAAATTCTGAATGTCTGTTTCAGAAATTGTAAGAAAAATTGTTTATCACAGCCAAAGCATTTAGCCTTAAGAAAGGTTGTTTCAGAGACTTTCACGTGTTGATGGACAAGTACTTCATGTGACATATAATGAGCCATTTGCTGTCTGAGAATGACAGCTGATTTGACTCTTTCTGCAGCTGCTTGAAACTTGAAAAAAAAATAATCAAAAAGAAAATCTCACACTGCATTTATGAAAGATGAGTTTTTACACAATTCTGCTGTACCCCACACGTTTGCAATGAGGAAGTGCATAACTTGTTTTTTCTTCAAGATAATTTCCCAGAACTAGAATCCTGTCTGCGACTGTTCAGGGCTTGGCTGCTGGAGACTCATGAATCTTTTACTTAAATCCTTCCTGGATCATATTTCATCTTATGCCCATTTTTATCCCCTCGCTATTTTGGGCTCTCAACACCCACTAAGCACCTGAGCACACCTGGCCTGTCTCTGTGAACACAGACTTCCAGACGTTACACACCAGTCGAAACAAGTGAAAGAGATTCCACACACTATACAACACTGTACACAACACTTGTTCCTGATGCTGAACACCACTGACCAGAGCTTAAGGCCGGACTCTAGGTGTCCTCGCAGGTGAATTATTAATGATTTGCTCTGTTGAACCTCTCCCCCTCCGTCCGACTCCACTCATTTTTGTCTCACCTTGATTATTGTTTTTTTCACTCTGCCCTTCCATCTTCTCATTCTCCCGTCCCTCCACCCTCTCCGTATTCTCCCTCCCTCCTCCTCTCAGTGTAAGTCTGGTGTGGAGATGCTGTTATTTTTAGCCATGTGAGATATGGAGGGAGATGGGGCTGGGCTAACACGTACTCTCCACAAGGCCTTTACTGGAGGCCTGTCATGGACGTGTGACAGAAACAGTTGTCAGTAAATATATCTCCACCATGGGTGTATTTACTGTTGTAACACTTAACAGAACTAAGCTGCTTGTGTTACTGTGGGCAGGCAAGACGTAAAAACAATTACGTGTAAGATCCAGACGTAGCAACATAGTCCGCTATAATGTGAATATTTGCCTTTATATCAATGCTATGTGTAGTTTAAAGAATCACAATATCAACAAAAGAGCAGAGAACAACATACTGGTGAACAGAAAACATAATGCAGCAGGTTAACTACATGCACAGAGTTCAACGGTCATGTGCTGTGCATACAGTCTATGGTTGTGCACCGATACCAGGCAGTAAACGTCACCACCCCCTCCTGCTCGCTGGAAGTGAATTCTCCTGATTATATTCTGCTGCACTCTCACATCATCAGCTTACTCGGACTTCATACAGAAAACATACTGGGGAGGGGGGGGGGGGGGGGGGCTGACAGGAGAAACTCTGGATAAAGTCCGAGTGAAAAAATGTGGCTGTTTGCATTCACACATGCAGCTCACTATTGTGCAAGTGTGACCAAGGCTATAGATAAACAAAACCCAAAAAGTTATTAACATAAGCATCCAGAGCTGCTACCTCCTGAGAATTTGGAAATGAAATTCATTCTGACATGTTGACTTGACTCGAGCTGCATGAGAGTTGTGCAGAGGTTGTGAAGATTTCGAGTTGTGGACTATTTGCATATTCACTGATGTGTGCATACTCAATGAAGACAACAGTGTAGAGTTACACTGATGCTATTCTAAAAGCATTACGGGTTGTTTTCCATGAGCAATCTAAATATTTTATTAAATGAAAAAGGATGAGACTCTAAGGGTTTAACACATTCCAGCAGAGATACTATCTATAATTATATGTTACAGAATCTGTAAACTAGAACAGACAGGGATGATTAAAACCAATGAATGTAAAGGACAGTGTAGTAATAGTTTAGAATATTTGCTGTGCAACATGATACCCTGGCTTATTTACTGTCAGTCCTCTTGGTACTTCAAATGGCTGCCTACACACATAGTTGACCAGGCAGTGAACTACGTCACATAAAGGAAAAGGCAACATTTAAAGCAGCAAACTAAACCTGAATCAGCCAACAGTCCGTCAGTCAGTGGTCCATTAGTTGAGCTTGATAAGCTCAATAAACATCACCAGTAGCTTTCTAAACCTGCAGGCGAGCAGAGGCAGTTCACCTGATGGTTACCTGAGTGGGCAACTGAGTCCAACAGGAGATGATATTTCATCCTGGGCATCAGGTCTAAGTGATGTGGAACTGAGACACGGGGAAATGTACGTGTACAGAAGCAGAGGGAGAAGAGAAACCTTAACAGAAGCAGAGTCTTCTTCTTAAAGTAAAGTCTGATATGCTGGACAACATCTAAAAATACACAAACAGCAGCTATAAAAAGCCCCAAGAGGAGAAACACAAGAAGAAGAGGAATCTTTGTCTCACATTGCATCAAATCAATATTTAAATTCTGGCCCCTTTTCCTCTAAAGAGAGCATGCGGATGTCACTGCTTGTTTACTACGACTCGGATCTCACAGGACTAACAGGCTCGTTGTGAGGGAGGGAGGGAGGAAGTAAAAGAAGATGAGAGGGGAGGGGGTTAGGGAGGAAGAGCTGATTCAACCAAAGATGCTCCCTCCCCTCCGCCCGAGCTGAAGCCGATGCACGGAGGAATTTGATTTCCCCCTCTTTCCTGCTTGGCAGAAACAGATGGGTGAAGGTAGTAACACTGCTCAGCCCTCGTTCACAGCACAATGTGAAATTCAGCAGTTTGACTAAAGCCTGAGCCCGCGTCTTCTCTACATGTCATGTGCATGCTCTCAAAATCTCCTGAGTCATACGTTTCATGGAGCAGGCCACTAACTGCAGTAAAAAGATCTATTAATATGAGAGCAAAAAAAATCAAACAATAAGCACACGGAGCACTGAGGAGTAATCCAAACTGCCCTGCAATCATGAAAGAAAGAAAATACTCTACAGTAGTGATTTTCATTTGAATACAAAAGAGGTTAGGAAGTATAAACTAGTGCTGAACATGTTGTGTGTTTAATAATAGGAATTTTCTCACTAAAGCTACGACAGTCATTCACTTGTTCAACATCTAATAGCATTTGCAGGTCACTGATAACAAATGATAAGGTGGTAAATAAGATCATTTATTGTCTTTGTAAGATGTGTCATGACAATAGAGGACATTTCAATATCACCTCGTATCTGGAACAGGTTGTGTTAGAGACGCAGCGATTGGGAAAATCAGGGCGAATGCAGATGTTTGAAATAACCATTTAACTGATACAGATGTTTGTGTCATCACTTCTTTTGGTGTAAGACTCCCACAGTGCCAACATTTTTCTCTCATGCTTGACAATGAGCACAAGTCAGAGGTGACTTCCTCCCAATAAAAGAAACCTCTTCTCTGAATCAGGAAGTAGGTGTTCTAGATGCTAGCAATAATTGATTGGGTAAAACAAATAAACATCGGCTACTGACATCGGCTCATGCCACATTGTTTCTGATGTACCGATGTGTGTCAACAGGGCTGATATCGGCCCATACTGATTTTGAACGGGTGCATCCCTAGCTATGACTGACATCATTCTGTAATTTCTGCTGTACTGAATGAACATTTGGTCAACTGTTGCAGGAAAAAAAAAAATCTTTGGAGAAAAAATTACATTTTTAGAAACATTTTTATTTTTTTGTCACAGGTTGGAGTCATAATGTACATAATATAGATAATATCTTCTGCGCACAATTATTCTTTTTTCCTTTTTAGGACTCTGTTGAATCTCTTCTCTGAAACCTGCATCTCTCTTTATAACTGGGTGCTCGTTTTTTAAGAAATCAAAAGAGTTTTATGACTACAATAATAATAATTATAATAATAATACAATAATAAGCAGTTATGTTGTACTTCAATTATTTATTGTTTGAGCTCCAGAGCGTCTTCTACTTGGAACACATAGATCACACAGAAATCAAAAAGTCACTGAAGCAAAAACTGACAGCAGATGTTACAGATGTTACATGTTTTGATTTGGAACCTTTTTGACTGGGTTTATTGTCTTTTTTAAATAGTATTACTTTTTTCGATTGTTGATTGAATTATCCTAAATGTAGAGATACTTTTTTCTCTTAACCTTCTTTTTTATATTCAGCATGTTTTTCTTTTAAATTTGAATTGATTGTACGTGCTTATTTATTATTTATTTAGTATTTATTTGTGTAGCTTGCACCCGAGAAAGAGATGTGAACACCATGTTGATTTAATTGGTGTTAAAATAAAGTATAAATCAAACATGTATGCTGCTCGTTCTTATGCAAGGTGGGTGCTGTTGTTGAGTACAGGATGTTGCAACTGAGCCTGACAGGAGCTACTAAGAAACAAGCCTCTATGACATCACCACATCAACAGTGTGACCTCGGAGGGGAGGCGGAGGGGCAGCCATTCAGGCTGGCTCTCAGCTCTATACCAAGGTGACAGGCTGGGGGTAGCAGACCTTGGAGTGCTCTCCTGCTATCCTGAGATGAGTGATGCTGCTGCTAGTGACACTTCTAGAGCTGGTGGATAGAGATGCTGATGTGTGTGTGTACGTGTATATGTGTGTGTGTGGCTGGAGTACAGTGATATAGGAGGTGTGGCGGTGGGAGGGGGAAGGCTGAATTAAGTTAAGGAGGTGGTCACGTAACAGCCGGGTTCAGGCAGAGTTGAAGCCAGTTGCTCGCTGTGCTGCAGCTGGTAACATTTACCTCAACTCCTACCTCATAAATGTGTGTGTGTGTGTGTGTGTGTGTGTGTGTGTGTGTGTGTGTGTGTGCGTGTGTGTGTGTGTGTGTGTGTGTGTGTGTGTGTGTGTGTGTGTGACAAAGGCATGTAAAGGAGCTCTACAACACATAAACTAGGCCTGGATTTTTTACAATGGAAAATGAGTTAAAAAAACAGAACTCCCCTTCTTAAACACACACACACCCCTCTGAGGACCCGTTTAATAAGCATCCATTACCTTAAAGCGAGAAGTAACGTGAACCTCGTCCTACTCTCCCTAAAATCCACCTCAGCACAGAACTCACTAAAAAGTGATCGTTGTTTTTTTTTTCTAACTTTCTTTTTAACAAAGACACACATACACAGACATCTGCCATGAACAATCACATCACCGACCACAAGAAAACGACAAGACACATCACTTCTCTCCTAGAAAATTGTGATTCTTTGTGTTGGTTAGTGAACTCTGTGTGCCCCCTGTGACCAGCAAGATGTATAAAAAAATAAAATAAAAAAGGAGAAAACGAGAACCAACCTCCATGTGAGTGTACATGTAGTCTTTACATTATTACGATGCACGTTCAAGAACAGGTATTAATAGGTAGGTAGGAATACGTCTGCTATCTCACCTTCATGTGTTTGCAGAGCAGAAAAGCCCTATGAGTGTTAGGTGTTGTTTCACTATGGGGTCTACATCTGAAACGAACTAAGCTGACTTAAAGCCTGTGTAACCAAAGACTCGTATCAGACTACCATCAGCGTAAGGACCAATTACTCAGATTTTCCCAGCCCACTTTCCTCCGATTGGCCAGCTCTGTTTGTAGTCGCAGGGAATTTTGAGCAAGCATCCAGGTGGGTGTGCCCTTAAAAGAGCTGCCAGGTCGGGCTCGTCCTACAACTTTGCTCCATGCTTTGCTCTAATAGGTCGGCAGTACCTGATGTAGGGTTCTGGCCAAGTCTAGCGAAGTCTCGTAACATCTCGTTAGGAGCAGCAGGAAACAACGTGCGGGGATGACAACAACAACTGTGTATCTTGTGTTTAAAAAAACTTTGCAGAGGTCGTTGAATCCAACATTGTAACTTAATATATATGCATTTAAATACCGATCAGCATAATAGATCTCATTTAATGAATGAATGAAGCCTTTATTGCCCCTCAGGGATTTGCCTTGCTCTGAGAGCATGAAAACATAAATGACAAAAGACGTCAATAACAACACTGGACAGTAGGGCTGGGAATCACCAGAGACCCCACGATACGATATTATCCCGATACTCGAGACACAATACGATTCTATTGCGATTTTAAACATACGATATGCTGAGTATTACGATACAATACATTACGATTAAGCTTATTATGTCCACTACGCTTAACGAAATCAAGAACTGTTTTGTCAAATAAGAAAAAAAGCTCAGTCTATTCATCCCTCTTGAGTCTTTTTATTCATACGGAGTGGGAGTCAAGCTCACAGACTGACCAAAACTGTGAAAAAAGTCACGCACCTCACAATCTGAACTCTTAGTATTTCAGTCTAATTGAACTTTAACATGAATTCTTAACAATGCAACTTGTTCACAGTGAATTCCCCTTCAGCAGTTAAAAATTTAAAAAGTATATCTAAAATATCATATTTAAAATATCCATACTTGGCCGCCATGAGACGATATAATATCGCCACACAAAATATTGCGATACTATACAGTATCGATTTTTTCCCCCACCTCTACTGGACAGTTCATGAAAACATGAAACACGTTTTATCGTCTGTATGTAGTCAGAGTGTAAGTGTCCAAAAACTAAATCACACAATGGGAAATGTTTATCATGCTAGGATTTATATTACGAAAACATGGCAACCCCTATTTATGAAAGCGCTCCGCTTGCACACTTTCAGCCCTGCTAGCAGTATGGCTAAATTAAAGCGTCATCTCTAGGTCAACCACCTTGGCTGTACTACCCCCCCGGGGAATAATGCACCAGCCTTCTTTGGCTCATGTACAGTCTCATGGAGCACTTTGATGAGTAAGTTATTTACAAATAAACAACATATTTCCCAATTTATGGTTTGATTCTGACACAGTAAGCAGCCAAGACTTGAATATACAAATTTGCGTATAGTGTGACTTGGAATAAACCCGCAAGTCGTGTCAGAGTGTTTAATATGTGGGCTGTACTGAGTCCAGTCGATGCAGGCAAACACGCAGAAGAGCCCCCAAGGGATGCTGCAACCCTCTAAGGAGAGAAGAGGAGAGGAGAGCAGAAGAAGAGGTGGAAGAAGCCCCAGGTAGCCTCTCAGCGATGCACCATTAGAGAAAGGAAAACACAAAGCCGAGCAACGCTGCTCGTTCCTTCTCCAGCCACCGTATTCCTAACTCTCACACTGACCAGCTAAATATTTTATCAGCTGGCAAAGGAACCTACAAGCCCCAAGGCCAGAGGTTCTTTTTGGTTTGTTTTTATATTAAAGAAAGTAAGCGTGTGTGTGTCTATGTGTGTGATTGTGTGTATAATAGGGGGTGCCGGGTTTGTTCACCTAACACAACGTCACTGAAGTGCATTTGATTGGTCACTTTGAAGTAGTTTTTCTCTCTCTCTCTCTCTCTCTCTCTCTCTCTCTCTCTCTCTCTCTCTCTCTCTCTCTCTCTCTCTCTCTCTCTCTCTCTCTCTCTCTCTCTCTCTCTCTCTCTCTCTCTCTCTCTCTCTCTCTCTCTCTCTCTCTCTCTCTCTCTCTCTCTCTCTCTCTCTCTCTCTCTCTCTCTCTCTCTCTCTCTCTCTCTCTCTCTCTCTCTCTCTGTGCATCCTCTGAGCGGCACGTTGCTCAGTTCAGAGCTGGATGAACGACCTTGAGCAGGCGCGCAGGGCTGTGTTGCCATGGCAACGAAGCCTCGCGCAACCAGTAACAGCTGGATGCAACAGCACTCCCTGAATTTTAGCGGGAGTCGCCACGTTAATAAAACGACTCACCACGTCTCCTCCCCCTCCTCTCCTTCTCACTCTCTATCTCTATCCCCCGCCCCCCCCCCCCCCCTCGCCTTCATCTATCACACTCGCACATTTACTCACACACATGGACCTGTGCTTACACAAAAGACAGCCACGGTTACACAAAGACAATATGTTTGCTAATAACACATAAACTTATTTATATATTTATCAAGGCCTGGGCACCAGCTAATTTTGTTCTGCCAGAGAGAAACACAGCAGGGAAGACAAAGACTGGAGGAGGGGAAAAAAAGGAAATCAAAAGTAACACAACAAAACACAGAACTGGGAGAAATGCAGGGAGATGGGCACTTGACATTCCTCTCACAGAAGAAATAGCTCTCAGAAAAATAGAGCAGGAAAAATAAAGCAGCAGAGGACATGATCTGCACTGAGGCATTCTGGGGAAATAAAGGAAACACAAACAGAGGAAACACAGCCGACAGTGCTTCTGACGGACAGCTCATCTCCCTTCCTCTCTCTCTCTCTGTTTCTCGTCAGCTCGCACGTCCATTCTATCTGATATTAAGCTTTTCGATTTTCACAGATTGTACAAACTATACTTTCCAGCTCTTCAACTTCACTACAAATATGTCAATAAACTCAAAATAAATGTTTTAACCAAAATGATTAATTAAAAAAACATTAGCTGGATTGTGTTAGATAGCAGAAATGACTTACACAACTCTGAGATCAACTTCAGACTTACACAAGGACGTGACCTGCTTTTGTGAGTCTGTACGGGTCAAGGCATGTTCAGTGACCTGGTTTCACAGCTTGCTTACTGATCAGTGTTGAACACCAGTCTGACAAGAGCAGGAGGACACAAACATCAATGATCACATTCAAAATAATAAAGTGTAACAATGTAGACAAAATATTTATACATATACAAAATCAGAAATGAATCCAAAACTGTATAGAATCCTTTTGATATTACCAAGCCAAAAAAATGTCAGAAAATGTCCATCATCAAGGATGATACCCTCATGTAGTTTTGTCGACTAAGACCCCTTGTCCACATAGCGTTTTTTTCTGAGCCCCAGCGTCTTTTTTTCAATCGTACCCAATGAGTAGAGAGCGTCTTCAGCAGCAGGCTGCCGCCTGGAGAAAAAGCGCAGAGCCCAGTGTCTTTTTTGTGCGGCCACTCCGTGCACTTCAAGTTGACAATCTTTCAAATTTTTAGAAAGGTGCTGGCGCAATTTCACGTATTTTTGCCGTCAATGGATCTTGTCTTGTACCCGTATCCTCTTTGCTCCGTGTCTGATCACAAAAAAAAAACGATCTCAGATAAAAAACATACTGTAAAAAGAAACGGAGCAGTGTCGGTGGTCATACAGACGTCAAACAGACTGTTGTCATAGAGACAGGGCGAATGTGCAGCGCTTTTCTTCTCAGTGCACAAACGCTCCAGAGTGCACAGCCAGCGCTTCTCTGCCCACAAAAAACACTAAGTGGACACAGGGCCTCACAATCCAAGCCCCAATAATGTGAAATATAAGGAAGGAGAGTAAGTTGTAAAACTGAAAAACTAACTTACTTGGTAAATTATGCTTCACTAATGGACTGTAAAAGAACTGTTGCAGCGTAGGGCTGGGACAGCTATACAGATACACTACCATATCTACGTCATGACTCGTGTGATACTATTATCAAATTACTGATGATGAATAAAGATTTTTGAATACAACAAATAAAATATGATGCTCTGAATTGAGTTTCCTGCCAATATGACTCACCACATCATGACTCCTCACGGGGGTGATCATGTCATGAGTGAGGGTAGCATAAACGGAACTCAATTAGCCAAAGAAGAAGTTGACAGTGGGATAAGAGAAGAAGAAAAAGACAAGCATGATAATCATAGCGGTGAAAAGAAGTTTAAGGATGTAGCATGATAAGAGTTGACACTGACATGAAATTATATCGTGATGCATCATTACATGATTGTCTTGCAATATATCAACTCTCAGAGAATCCCTGTATTGTGATATTTTAATCATCGTGGGCCACGTGTCGGGTATTGTATCGTATTTTGAGTCATCGATTCCAATCCAATATGGCTGCAGGCTTTCACTTTCTCAATCGGCTTACTTCTGACATGTTTGTCTGTGTTACTAAAGGGTTGATTTGTGGGTTAACCTTCTGTTTTGATAACACTAAATGGTGTAGATGTTGTGACATTTGACATTTATTATGAACAGTGTTCTGAACAAATCAAGATCAGAATGAAGTTTCTATGGCGATAGGGCTGCGCAAATAATTATGATTGTATCGTTATCGTGATATGAGCCTTTGCTTAAAGTTTAATGTCTGATGCTTTCAAACCATTTGGATGCAGTCAGATGAAGCTAACGCTAGCTATTTGATACCCTCAAATGTACAAAATTAGTGTAGTCTGCCTTGCAATGCAATCTATACCATTATCACCATTTTGAACAATGTTATTGCACATCACCTATTTTTCTCAGATCGTGCAGGCCAAACTGGTTATTCAATACGTTTGGTTAACTGTCCAGCTTTAGAGACACAAACCTGACTGAACACAACAATTTAACCCCACACATTTTTGTTGGGCCCCTGTCAGTCTAGCCTGATGTTGTGAGTCCCATTTAACCATGTAGAGGCTCTAGTTCTCAAATTTGGTATATAGCTCAGGTTTGACTCCAACCCTCTGTATTTATCTGCATGTCATAACCCTCTCTCACTCTCTCTTATTATTAACAGTGGGGATGTTTTATTCTAAAATAGAAGGAATTCCTTAAGTACTGCTTTCTTAAAGAAAAGTTTGTCCACCTCAGCCAAGGTTTGTTTCTCTTTATTGTGATTGCTTTGCACTGTTTGTCTAAAGTGTCACAGTCTTTTTGGAGATAATTATGTGACACCACCTCAACACATTTTGTGGGGCACCAACATTTCTTCCTGTATCATGTTGACTCATGAACGCACGTCAGCTTCCTGCACAACCACTCCAACGCACACAGCAAAGTGAAGTTGTGTCACTCACGCTAACTACGCTGACAATAAGATCAACAGCACCTAAACAGAACAAACAAAGGAGGTTACATTTGTATAATAAAAGGTATAAATTATGTCAGTTTAAAAGTGTACTCAAGGCAGCAATGGAGGGAGAGACAGTTAAAAGAATCAACAGTAGTTAATATCCTCTTTCAACACTTGAGGATCATTTACATGTCTAATGTTAAATAAATGAAACTCATAGCTCTTAAAAGACTCATTGAAGGACTTTAATTGATAGTTGAGTGGAGAGTGGCCATATGAGCCTTGAATGCAACCAAAGATGAGTTTGAATGAGATGTGTGTGGTATTTCTGGTTTTAAACTGTCAGATGAACAATAAAACAGAGCTGATTTTTGTGTTAAAGCTAGAGCAAACACACAAATCCCCTATTTCTGTCTCCTTATCACCATAAAAATGTGCAAAAACGTGTGTTATGATACCTTCTAAAGGCCAGAAATGTCACCTATATGGTTTCTGGATTGAAAGGAGAGCAACAAAAATTGCCTAATTTACTGCAAAATAAAAAAAATAGTTACACTTTATCAACACAGTATAAGAACAAGTCAGTTAAACGTAAGGGATATCGATCTGTCCTTTTAGGAAGCACAAGCGATTGTGAATTTCAACTACATAAGCGTGTGTGGTAAACCGGTATCAGTACCGTCACTGGTATCATGTTCTGCCATGACATGCATTTTGTCATCCCCGGTTTAACGCATTTGGTGGTAGTACACACCTGATGCAACACAGATTGCTCAACCTACAAGTTATATTGGCGGGTAAAATAAAAGTGGCTTAAAATAGTGAGTTGTGACAGACAACGGCTCAGATTAAGTCCCCAGGTCTTCTGAATGTTTCTCCCTGACACTCAGAGCAGAGCCAGCAGTCCACCTCCTCCTCGTGTCAGAGCGGGTGTCAGTGTTAACGGTAAAAGTGAATTATTGCACAGCAATCAAGTTAACTTGTATTATCTGGATATCCCCTACAACTGGCTTCTTTGAAGGGGAGAATGTGGGTCTTAGTCAGTGAAAATGTGTTCATATGCTCAATTCCAAGCATGAAGCAGAACCTGCAGCACAATCAGGTTGCACAGGTAGTCCAGCTCCTCCAGGATGGAATATCCATATATGTGCAGTTGCAAGAAGGTCTGCTGTGTCTCCCAGTTCAGTCCCAAGAGCATGAAGGTGAAACCAGGAGACCAGCAGTTACATAGGGAGAGCTGGACAGGGCTTTAGGAGGGCACCAACCCAGCAGCAGGACCGGTATCTGCTCATTGTGCAAGCAAGAGGAGCTCTGCCAGAGCCCTTCAAATGACCTCCAGCAGACTACTGGCGTGCATGTTTCTGACCAAACTGTCGGAAACAGTCTCCAGGAAAGAGGCATGAGGGCTCAGTGTCCTATAGTGGGACCTGTGCTCACAGCCCAGCACCATGCAGCTGAATTGGCATTCGCAGAGAACACCAAAATTGGTAGGTCCACCATTGGCGCCTCGTTTTCCTTACAGATGAGAGCAGGTTCACACTACTCACTTGTGACAGGTGTGAAAGAGTCTGGAGATGCCGTGGTGAATTTCATGCTGCCTCTAACTTAATCCAGCATAGCCGGTTTTTAAGTTGGGTCAGTGATGGTCTGGGGAGGCCAACTCTTGGAGGGTTGCACAGAACTCCATGTCATTGCCAACTGTAGCCTGACTGCTGTTAATTACCAGGATGAAATTCTCAGTCGAATGTCAGACCTTACGCTGGTGCAGTTTCTCCTGTAGCAGGACAGTGTCCAGTCTCATGTGGCCAGAGTGTTTAGGCTGTTCCTGGGTGACGAAGGAAATTATACTGTCCCGCTCGTTCCCCTCACCTAAATCCAACTGGTGCGTTATGTATTGGTGCATACGACATCGCCAAATACTGCCACAGACCGTTCAGGAGCTTGTTGAAGCTCTGATCCAGGACACAATCCGCCAACTCATCAGGAGCATGCCCAGACTTTGTCGGGAGTGCATACAGACACGTGGGGGCCATACACAATACTGACTTCACATTATGAGTTGCCGTGATAAAATTCACTTGAAGTTGGATCAGTCTGTGATTTCAATTTTTCACTTAAATTTTCGGGAATTGAATATCCGACAGGCATAGAAATTACAAAGCAGCATCCGGGCGTAGAGCTTCATCATCACAAAAGTTTACTTAAGTTAAGTGTCTGTATGTCACATTCTGAAATCCTGCAAGTTTACAACATACTTAAAATGGTGTATAGTTTCCAAGGACTCTTATCTGAGTTCTAACAGAGGGGCAGCTGATGATAACACTTATTGGTGACGGGTGAGTTGCCTGATACATTTTTAGCTGTCTTCTGTATGACGTCCCATTCCATGCAACTGTAAGACTTGTGTCATATGGACACAGCTGTTTCTTAAACAAAGTGATAAGGAGATCCTCTCTTTCTTTAACTAACTTTATCTGCTGACTTCACTACAGTAAGTTTGGCTGCTAATACAAGTAATGTGCCTTTCATTATGAGACCCAATACTGGCAACTTGATTCAGCATTGGCAAGAAGCCCAAGTTCAGACTGTTGTGACTTTTCTGTAATATCTATTGGGTTTTGTGTCAGTCTTTGGTCTTAAGTGGTCTTGAATCCTTGTTTTAGATTGGACAACATTTGATAATTAAAAAGTTTCATGAACTTTGTAAATCCTGTTTTTCGATCAGATTCTGTTGGCATAGGTACGGATCCATATAGTCAAACAGGTCGAAAGATGCACTGCCCCCTTCACTGGAACAAATCTAGTTCGACCAAATCAAATCAGGCGAAGAAGAAGAAGATGTATCCACCGAAGAACAGCAGATGCCCAATTAAAGGACGAGAGGACAAAAATGACTGACAAGAAAAAGACCCTTCCTCCACAAAGTGAAATCAATGAGAGCTGGTGAAGGTTAATCCCTGGTTAACACATCCTGACACATCGGAGAGGGGCCCCAACAACAACAGCACAACAGTTCAGCTCACTACACTGCTGCAGAGGGGGGGGGGGGGGGGGGGGGAGCGAGAAATATACCAAAGAAAGAGAAAGAAAGAGGGCCAGTGAAAAAGAGAGAGAGCAGCAAAGAATGTGTTCTGTTTGAATCTGCAAACTTCCTGGTTTTAACAAATGAGGTGAAAAATACCCCAAATGATGATGCAGAGTGGAGAGAAGACCATGAAGGAGGTTAAGGATTTTTTTTTTTAAATGCCAGGTAGAATTCCAGCACCTGAGCCCTTCCTCTTAGCGTACACACCCACTCGCTCTGCTCTTTAACACACACACAGCTTTCCTCTCGCTCATGCTGGTGTGTGAGGTCTTGCCTCCCTCTCTCTAAGCCTTGTGAGCCCTGCCCCCAGCGCCTGACCCAGTCACCAGCATCCCTGCTAACCCCTGTCCCCTTTTTCCCATTCAGCAACCATCATGCATCACTGTCACCCTCCTCCTCCTCCTCCTCCTCATCCGCGCATTCATCCCACCATCAGCTCAGCGAAGACCCCTCATGGGTGCCTACAGGTCCCAGCAGCTTGCCCACACCCCTCCCATTCCACGTTCCTTTTGGTTTCCTTTGAGCAGGTTGCAGGCGCGTGTCTGCCTGCACGTGTGCCGAGACTCGGGGCCACAGAGTCGACTGTAAATCTGTCAGGAGAAGGGGTGCTGTGCAACAAGACGAAGGCTTCACTCCGCCACACCCCTCCACATGGACAGCAGACAGACAGTTCAGCAGTAATGACATATTAGTCCTTTTCATCACACACAGAAAATTAATCACTAATAATTTTGTTCATTGTTTCATCATTTAAGCCTCTTACAAACTCTCACAATAGTACAAACTAGGCATTGTATTTGTTTTTCAATCAGAAGAAGAGCAGGGTTTTCTCCTTTCAAACAACTTGAGAACAGATGATCTTTTTAAAAGCAATTTTTGATTAAATGTCTTTCGACCTTATAAGTAAAATGAACAAAATCAGCTCGAAAAAAACTCACAGTACCTTTTGGACCATATTCTTTCCTCTGTAAATTCAGCCAGATACACTGTGGCGTATTCTGACTTTTTTAACATTGTCAGAAATTAAGTTTATTGATATTAACTCTTCAGGCTTGTGCACAAAGAAGAGGGCTCCTGTTCCTTTTATTTATCATTAAGAACTCAAATTGTTTCTGGTTGCAGCATATGAAATGTTCATTTGCGTTGCTTTTCTCTCATTTATGTATTTCCAAACTGAATACAGTTTGGTTTTGGGCTGTTGGACTTTCAAAGATGTCAACTTGGACTCTAGGAAATTAAGATGGGCATTAACAAAAACGTTTCATATATTTTACAGACAAAAATCCTGAATGACCGATAAATAATGATAATAATAAGTTGAACACTAATTCAGCCGCTCAAATGGCTGCAAAGAGATCCTTATCCAATAGTACACCTCGGTGTTATTCTTCACCCAATCTGACATCCCTCACCTATCCACACTAAAATCATCTCATCACATCCGTTGAACTACTATTTACACACTGAAGGGTGGACTGCTATTATCCAGAGCAGGCAGGTTTTATAGTGGGGTTTGGTGTCATGCTCAAGGACAAGCTGGTTTTCATGTGCACACACAAACACACACTTACACAACACTGTTTCAGGGACCAAACCGCGGACCTTCAGGGTAACAGACAGTGCATGTGCACAGGGCCACGTTGCTGCCCCCTGCAGATATACAGTGAGACATATTATTAGAGATGAGGCAGATGACAGGAGGGGTAAACGGGGAGCACATTCACGCTCATTCACGCTTTCATCATAACGCAGGTTTAAAGGCAATGCAAGCTCCATTCAGAGCGCAGACTCCTACATTGGAGACATACAGTAGAGTCAGAGCACTTTTTATCGCTCAGCAGTCTGAGCCCGAGCAGGCAGGCAGGCAGGCAGGCAGGGTGACTGTCAGACAGCCTGCATCGTCTACCTCTTCCTGCAACGCATGTTTGCAGAACTACGGAACCTCTAAAATATATCAGTAGCCTCTTTTAAACATGATGCATATGATAAACAGTTGAGCATTTTGCATGCTCATAGTCAGCGAACATTTTCAGTCCAAATTCCCTCATGTTACGACATCGTCAGGCTCAGCTGTTTCACTACAACGACTATCACAGACAGGTCAACAACAATCAAGCGAGAGAAAATAGTTAACAATCCTGTGTGTGTGTGTAAACGTTAGCATGCGCGGGTAAAGTGTGTGAGTTCTCAAAAAAAAAACAAAAAAAAAAAACTTCCCGAAGCACTACTCTATTATTTGAAACACTTCTATGATCCACCAGCTTGTGCGTGAACTGGCCAGCTTGCGTGACCAAGTTAAGTTTAAAGAAACATTCATTCATTTTGCAGCAATTGCTGAAACAACGTTGCTACAGGATGACACCTAGCATGCACTTCATCTCCGTCACGGACAGGTAAGTAAGTCTTTGCTGTCATGGACTAAAATGACCATGCACTGTGCCCTCCGCACCGTAACGATGCCAATATTGTGTGCACTGTCGCTGTGAACCCAAGTCAGTATATTTTCGCCCTCTATGGTAATGCAAACCAAAAGGAAGTTACGTTAAATTAGCTGAATTTAAGCAACGAAAGCAGCACGCGCTTACCTTGTGGACGTATCTCTGTGAGGGATCAATAATTTCTTCTTTACACCATTAACTCTCCGCCATCTTCGGCACTGTTTGTTTAAATGGGAAACACTCCCGAAGCCCAAGAAGCCAGTTCTGTAAGTTGAGGCTTCGCGGTGGCTTCTGGGTAAAGGAGTTCGACGGAGTGGAGCGCTTCGCTTCGGGCTGTGTCATTCTACCCGGATACGGACTACAGAGGCGGACTCCGCCACCGCTGGGGGAGGCAGAGGGGGTGGAGGAGGTGGGGGAACAGCCACTGTCTGTCTAGCAGCCTACAAACGGATGTCAGCGACGATACCACGGCCGAGGGAGATGCCATGGTGTACATTTTCAGTTGAACTCCTGACGACACAAAACGCAAACTGATTTGTTTGTTTGGTGTTTGACCCGGCGTTGAAGAGGCACTAATCCCAGACTTTCTACCAAAAGACGGCGTCTGACTGGAGTGACACAGATGTTGAGAGCCTAAACTTGAGAGCAGATCAGGACGCATAGGTCTTATCCTCATCCTGATGATGATGATGATGATGAGTTGGCCCATTTGGATGAAAAAAGTGTAATGTTTGTGCCAGTAGTATCCTCTTTAAGGTAGTCTAGTCTAGTCTACCACAACAGCTGTTTGGCATATTTTAGCCTATTTACTACAAACCCTACACTGTACCTTACAGATGATCACTTAAAACATGCTTATCTGTTTAAAAAAAATTACAGGTCCACAGATTCATTGGACATTTATTTCCTTACATTTATCTGCAACCCTGTGTGTCTGAAGTTAGTGATCCATCACAGCAGAACATCAAGTCTTCATCTATCTATGTCACATTATTGCCGGGAGCCATCACAGTGCAGAGTGTACAAATAAATCTCGTGCTTTAACACCATTCCCATAGAAAATTTAATTTCACAGAGACAAAGTGTAACATAGACTTATTCAAGGAAGTTTTGAGAGACCTGCTTTATTTCAATGGATACAGATGTTAGGAAACAACCTCTCATTCAGCACTATTTTTTTTTCTTTAAGTGTGTAATTAATTGCGTACAACTGTTTATGTGCTCCTTGTTATATTACATCTTTGGTCTATATTCTATTGAATTGCCTCCTGATCTTTGTGTTGTGTGACTCAAGACTGTATTCAAAGGTTAGATATTTTATGAGCCAAAAGCACTTGTTTTCTTTCCTTCTCTCATTGTTTGAATATATTTTATAGACCCCATGAGGAAAACTGAGATTTAACAAGAAAACAGCAAAGATAAGGGAGTTGTCTAGTAAGCAAAACTTATGTAACACATTGAAGGAGTCATTTTCTTGACTTGCTAATCACCTCTGGACCACTCAAATCATTTGATTCAGCAGAGAAGAGTTTCACTTTATTGTAAAAAAGCACTTAAAGAAGTGGTTTTTCAGTCAAGTTTATTCTCTTTAATACTTGTATAGCATTAGATTGTTTGATTGTCAGATTGTTCACTGATTTTTATTTCAGGCTATTATAACGTATTTCAACAGCATTAATAGGAAAAAAGGCGGGAAGAAAAAACAAGGTAGGAGGAGAAATGGAAAAAAAAAAAAAAAAAAGGTACAAAGCCATAAACATTCAATGCTTAATACATTTAATTATGGAAACTTATGAAACTAGAGATAGAGGTTACAGCATGAAAACAAATGTAACCTCCCACCCCATCCCTGCGTTAGGTTTGGTTTTTAGCGCTCTGTTTTATGTCAAACTAAGTATAAACGAGGAAACAAGCTTTAAGATTCAACCACAAATTCAGGTCCGGATAGAATTAATTAATCAATATCAGCCATTCATTTTTAATATGAAAATTTAGTAAAATTGATTTTTTTTGTAGAAAAAGGAAAAAGACTCAAAAATGTAAAAAATAACTTTAATTAATAACTTATTTATAAATACACATGACTACCATGTTGAAAATAACATTGCCAATTGACATCACAGCATATGCTTTTTATCTTCATACTTAACAAGTAGAAAGTCTGCTGTTCTGTTCACACTCTGCTTGATCCTTTGCATGGAACAGACTGGTACTCAAATGTCACTTTACACCCTGCAGCCTTTTTAAAGGAGCCAGCCTTCTGCGATGAGCGTTTATTTCACTGGAGGGTCCGTCGTTCTGTCAGGCCACCTATTTCTTATAGATGAGACCCATATGTGGGCTCCATATGCGAGCTGGCAGGGTCAGCATGGAGCGCTGATGTCTGAGCTGGGTGGCCTATGAACTGGGACACGTCCACATAACGCCTCGACTGCTGCCAAGAAGGCAGGGAAAGATATAGAGCACAGATAGAAGGAAGGATACAAAACACACACACACACGCACACACACACACACACACACACACACACACACACACACACACACACACACACACACACACACACACACACACACACACACACACACACACACACACAGAGTGAGGACCCGGCTGTGTGGATGACAGTGGGAATGAAAGAAGATGAGAACAGGGAGGTGAGAGAGAACTGTGACAAGATAATGAGACAGTGGAGCTAAGTTTGAGGCAGTTTAAGAAGATGCTGAAACAAGATTGTAGTTAATGATAAATGGTGCCTATCGCCTGAAGAGAAGGGGTTCCAAGAAAACCTTTACCGGTAGGTGTTCAAGACACACAAAGTCTTAAAGAGGATGGAAGAAACTGTGGCGGTGTCAGCGTGATGGAGGAGGATAGGAAATGTTGGAGCTCAAGGAACAGGGGAAATAAAAAACGACAATGTGTTGATTTGGAAAGGGTGGGAGGAGGGATATACAAGAAGGAGAAAAGTCCACAACACTAGAGAGGTCAGAAAATGTTAAAATAGGGTTGTGGAAGCTAGCCTCCTGGGTCAGGCATAGTTTATCAGGCAAAACTCAAAGACTGTCTAAGTCAGATTCAAAAATGTGAATTAGATAAGCGATGTCCTTACAATTTAATTTCAAGTGCATCCCATTGCTGAAGACTTTTGTAACTCATGTTGAAGACTGGAGACCAAACTTTGTGTTTCACAAAACAAACGTGTAGTCTTCATGTTGCACTGACACGTTAATATACACATACACTCAAGGACACACATACAGGGATATGTTAGAGCAAGAGGATTATGATTTTTTTAAGCCTCCCTGAGAAAGACAATAAATCTATTCTACACTGTACTACCTACTACTACTACTGCACTATACTACCCATACTGTCTTTTGAGGTATTTGAGGTCCACTAGTTCTGCTGAACCAATAACTGCACAAATACAAGCGATATGTGGATAAAAGGTAGAAGAAACACTGTAATACGGGCATTAAGTATTAAAGTCAGTTCACATTATATAACTGTACAGTAGGTTAGCTTGCACATGAGCAGAACTTTCTATACCGTCCATTTAGGCTCTGTACGAGCTGAGTTTGACATTGACAAGACGACACTTTATTTTGCAGAGGTGTTACAAAACTTCAAAAACATGTGGCATCAAACATGCATCTCAATTAACTCTGATTTATCTCCTCGCACAGTCAAATAGCTTCCCAGAAGTCTGAGGTTGGTTGTACTGCAATAAGCAGAGATGTTAATCAATTACGTTTATTGTCAAGATGGGTTAGGTTTAACCGTCTTTTGAGAAATAACCAGATACTGTGTTATACCTGGCTGTGGAGTATTTTATAAATAATATTAGCAATTACATTATATGCACTTGTTTTTAACTGAACTGTAAGTGAAGATTGTCAGAGAGAAATATTGCACTTTTTTAAACACACTTATGTAACGTCTGGGACCACACTCAACCCCCACTACCCCCGGCTCATCAGAACAGGGCACTTATTTCACTTCTGAAAACAATTCACATACATGACCTAAATGAATTAATAAAACGCTCTCCTTTAAACACTAAGGGTAATGTTTAAATGAACTGACATCAAAATACTCTAAATTATAAAAGGCATTACAATTTTCCAAATTGTTTTTTCATTTGTTTAAGGACCATGAAAGTGTTCCTGCATATTTGAGCTTCTAAACGATGAAGCAAAAGGGGATTTTTGTTCCATGTTAAATGAGAGGAAACTAATCGCTGCCTTTAAGGTAGAAAAAGAAGTCAGAATTAAAAGACATGACTTTGTGCTTTGGACAATGGTTGGCAGTAAAAAAAAAACGTTTTGTAATAAATGGGCTAAAAAAGGCAAAGCCACTAGCATGACTGTTTCACAGTGTTTAGTTATTCCGTGGGGGAATACCAGTATAATTGGAGAGACACGAGACTCAGTATTTTTAGAGCTATAATTGACATGCATAAACTTTAAAGCTATAACTGGATTATTATGAAAATCCTGCATCGATTTAGACCTGTGCTTTCAAATCAATTGATTTAAATATATCCTCTGGAAATATTAACAGCTTTTAAAGAATATCTGCTTTTTGTGCTGCTATTGCAATTTTGAGTAAAAAACTTAAATTCATTCAGCCTGTCTCTGATAAAGTGAAACAGTTGAGACTTGTTTTTCTGATACCAGCTGGCTTCAGGTTGTAGTTCCACAATATTTTAATTCACATTATTATGGTACTTATTGTTCATCGTCTGGAAAATTTCATTGTGTTGCCTGCAGCTGAGTGAAAACAGAAATGGCGGAAGAGGACATATACTGTGAAGAAACACATGCATGTACTCAGAGCAAACAGAGCCACTTGTACTTTACCAGCACCTCAGCATCGGAAACTGATACAATAAAAACACACTTATAGCCTGATGTCAATTAATTACATTGGTTCAGTGTGGACTTAAGATAACAAGCTCACAGTTTATTGTTAAGACAGTCCCTCAGTCAGAATCTTAAAGGCTGCAGAGAGAGTTGTGGGAAGGTGAGAGGAACGGGGAAGCTGTTTAAAATTCCAAACAGGTAGAGATGAGGCTTCAGGAGGGTAGTGGGACAGCTTCAAGTATGCACACACACACACACACACACACACACACACACGCCATGCACAGACAGATACACACAAATGTGAGACATCGAGAGAGAGAGAGAGAGAGAGAGAGAGAGAGAGAGAGAGAGAGAAGGTGTAAGCAGGGAATTTTGGATTTATGGAAAGCTACAATGATGAGTCAATCATACAAAATTGTTTCCTTTAAGTTGACCGACAACAAAATCAATCAGCAGCAGCTTTGTGTCATTATTCACTTATTCAAAAATGCGATTGAGCTGTTGGTCAGACAAAATAAGCTGTTTGATGACATCACCTTGAGCATCTTTCACACCTTTCCATTCAGATGATCGATCGAGAAAATAAAAGGTAGATAAATCAATAACTTTAGATGGAGCCTAATAAGTATCTCCTGTTTAGGTGAATATGTTTGCTATCAGAAGGTGGCTTAGGTTAGAGTTCCTCTATAATGTTTTAATGTTTACTTATCATGTTGTTGTTACCAAAGGAATCTTCTGTAACGTTGAGTTTCAATGAGGAGCCAGGGATTAAAAAAAGATGGCAGGTAAAATGATGTGTACTTGAGTTGGCAGGTGTTGGAGCAATGTCACCTCACACACAACTCCAGGAAGCAAACACAGGAAGGTTAAGAGCTGACCATGACTGTGTAGGCAGGACTCAAAGTAGGATTATGAGCCATCACATGGATCTATAATGTATACAATTGCATTCTTTTGACAGAATGTAACACACTAGGAGGCAAGAAGAAAAGGATTGTGTAAGCTTTAAGTACAGACAGATTAAAGTAAATGGGAATCAATAGTTTTCCATTGGTTTATGAATTACAGCATGGTCTCTGAGTCCATTACTGTTTGTGGAACCTGCAGAAGGAAAGAAAACAAGGGCAGTTGTAGAATCACTGACTCAAAAGATTGACTCAAAAGTTGTTTACTGTAATTACAAAACCCACAAAGGCGATAGTAAAAGCGCAAGGGGAAGATGGAGCGTGTGTTTGCGTGTTGTGTGTTTACCGCCATCGTCGAAGGGCGCACAAGAGTTGCCAAGCAAGTTCAAGTTATGGAGGGACAGATGAGACTGTATAAACACACGTGACCCTGCTAGCGCTGTCAGCTGTCCCAGTTGCAGTTGGGACGTGTGAGTTTGTGTGGGTGCCTGCCTGCACATGCATGAAGTGTAGGTGTGTGAAGATTCATGTTCCAAATGCACAGCTTGTTGTTGCAAAAGTGCATGAACATTTAGACAGAGAAAACATTTCACGCAGTCTAGAGCAGTGGTTCTCCACTCGTATAGCCTCAGGACCCACCACTAACTCAAATTTCTGATATTTTTCAACCAATCAGATTTGTTTCATTCACAATTGTGCAGTTTTTGCAGTTTGCAGCTTCCGTCAAATGTTTTGTAGCAAAGACGATGCCAAACCTCTGATGGAAGAAATACTGAACAAAACAAACGTGTTGAAAAAAGTGCTTGACAAACTGTTTGACACCAGGTTTTTTCCAGGCACATGCTCGCGACCGACCAGTTGAGAATCACTGGTCTAGAGGACATGCATAAACCATAATTATAATCCCTTTGGGTTGATTTCTGTGAGGCTCACTGTGAATGCTTGGGGCAAAAGCCATCCATGCCGCTGACTCTGTAACTGAGGTCGTCAGTGTGGCTGTATAAGCTCACACTGCAACATGTCAAACAGCATCAGGGTTTTGTTTTGGTCCTGCCAACAGCCATACAGGCAGTGATGACGGACAACAACAGTACTAAAGCTCTTTTTATAATAATGAACATAATAGTTATAATTTTACTAAACTAATTCAAGCTGTAACCAATCTAATGCTACAGATTTGGAATTGGAAAGCACAAATCCTTATTTTATGTGCACTCATATCAACAGTGCACCCAGCATTAGTCTACTTAAAGATGAGTTCAGATTCTTACCCTGAAAACAGCTTTTGGATAATCATCTAAGAAATGTCTGGCTTTTTTAAACACATATTTATGTTTTCGCAAGTCATGAACATGCTAATGCAAGTCAGTCCTCATTTGGCATCTTTTAATTTTCTCTGTAGGCATAGTGACATGTTCGGTCTACTAGAACTAGACATTATGATTATTCTTCTAGATAAAAGTAATTTCATTGTAAGTGTTAATTAATGAAGAAAATGAAGAAGTGTAGAAAACTGCAACTCCTCAAATGTCCACTTGAGGCTGGCTGAAAAAAACCCAGGTGTCCCATTGACACCCATGTAAAATGTACATTTTAACAGCAGAAATAAAATGTTTACAGCCTGGTTAAAGGAAAGTTGGTCTGGATAGTTCATCTTCAAAGTTTCACACTGTACAGGGGTTGAATTTCTTTTATAACTCAACCGTTTTGATTATATCAAGGCTAATGCTAAGAGTTGGGCATATGGCATATCGGACTGACAGGTGAAGGCTTTGTAGCTGTTTGCCAAGAGGTTAAGACACGCCTCCAGCTGCCTGTTATAGGTTGAGACCAATGGGTGACTGAGACTCACTGAGACTATGCCCATGTTTTATACAGTCTATGGACTAAACCTAAACATATATTGTCCAGGTCAAATTCCTTTGATTATACTTTCTTGCAAGGAACAAAAAAAGTAAAAACTGAATGTGTACATTAGAGGCACTACTTCTACAAATCTCTTCAAAACATTCATTATTTTAAACTCTGTCCTCCTCAGATCTGCTCTTGAAAACTGATTTCCATTTATATGTATCTTACTTTGTTTTGCAGTTCATGAAATTCTAAACATAAGCACAAATGTTTAGCCAGAGCCTTTAGATATTTTTGTCTCATTTAGTTATTCCTCTTTTTAGAAAGACGTTACTATCTGGCCAGCTTTGTTAAGAACGTGTTCCAATCTTACCTGCCTTATAAAAACAGTAACACACATAAATGTGTAGTTACTAAAAAGAAACACAATATAGATTAATCTGGGGGGAAAAGTTCTTCCCCTTATCTATATTGTTTGTTTTTTCTTTCATCCAGTGGTTAAGTTAGTTATTTCTCAGCTGTCTTAACGCTCACCTTTTCTCTCTTTAGGATTAAGAAAAAGCTGTATTTTATATTCTGTATTTCATTGCCCTGACATTCTTCTAAATCGTAACACTCTGCTCCACATCCCTCTGTCTTCCACTTCTACGGTATCATTTTGTCCTCTGCTCCGTCTGCATTTCATTCCCATCTCTCTGATCCATCCAGATGTTTCCTCCCCTTCTACACTCGGTCATTTATTGGTCTCCGCACCTGCTCTAGTTCTCACCTCAAACACTCCCCCCTCGTCTGCTTGCCGTGAGTTCGTGAACGCCTTAGATCTCACCCTTTGCTTCATGGATCACTGCAAGTAAACCTGAATGAGAGAGCAGCTGCTGCCCAATTTGCCCATTTAAGACAATCAAAGAAAATAACACTGAAGGAGTACAATACTTTCAAAGGATTACACATAAACACAAAGGATCACTCACACACAAAAACACATGCTCCAGGCCGGCTAATTGTTGGCTATTAGTCTGCAAGTCTGGGATTGCATGTCTTATTAAATACAGAATTTCAAATGAGGATCGTTAAATAAGAAAGTACTCCCCTTTTAATGAAGCTAATTTATATGGAAATTACACATAATACTGACGATTCAGCGAGAGATTTATCCTCATTGGATGAAGGGGAGGATTTGGGGGGGGGGGGGCGGCAGTGACTGCTGTTGGACTCTTTCTGCAAGTTGGTTCAGGTCATGTATGTTTGGGTTGGTGTAAGAACACTCAGTGTATGTGTGTGATGGAGAGCATGTGTGTGAACTCCTGTCCTTGTGCTGACCCTGCAGAGCTCGAGCCTGCCTCCCCGGGTCCCTCTGATCCATCATGGTGTCTGATTGCCCAGAGAAAAGCCATTACTCTGAAACAACACAACACATTAGCAGTGAGCTGCAGGTGTCTCTTCTCCGCGCCGTGCTCGTTCCTCACACTCCTTGGATGTCATGTTTACAGTGCCCTAACAGAACACAGCACAAGAGCAGCCGAGGACTCCCCTCTGAAACATTTGAATTGACACGTTGTTCAAAGAATCAACGGCTTGATTTTGTTACTTCTCTGCACATTTAAGTGTTTAAGAGGGCTGAGCTGCATACTGTGTGATACACCAATGTTTCAGTCTTTCTCCCTCTGACTGGTGATGTATTAATGCAGGGCTGTATGCAACTATGCCCCTGCAGACTGCTTCTCTCCCTCAGGCAAGAAAAAGCTCAGTGTTTCCCCCTGGTGGTAATTAGATAGAAAGGTAGGATTTGACCAATATTTCTTTGAGTCTCCTGACACAATCCAGAAGGGTACTATAAATTAAAAATCTAAAAATCAAGTAGGTCTTCAAATATATCCTCAAGTGAAATCAGTTGAAATATGTAGTGAGCAGGAGCCGTGGGAAGCCTCAGAATCAAATATGCTGTGCGCAGCCCTCAGTCACCTCAGGAGTGGATAATTATCTACAGCGCTCATAATTTACTGTGCACTTTGAAACTCCAGTGTTCCCCCCCCCCCCCCTGCTAAACACGGGGTTTCCATGGAGACATCTCAACTATTACAACAGTGTGATAAAAATATGTCCAACAAGTTTGTGTAATGAATAAAAGCTTTATTCAAACATGAAATAAAAAAAAAATGGTGGCAAAAAAACGATCAGATCGCACAAGAATTTGCATAAATACTTACCATCAGAGCAGTTCAGAGACAACATATTTGGAAAGGAAATATATACTGTAACATCTAAAAATAAAGAACAATGCAAATAAATACAAGTACAACAAACACGTGTCTCTTCTGTGCACGTCTTTTTTCATTTCTTTTTAAAGAGATCTCCTGGTCAAATGCAAAATTGTTGCCACCTAGAGGTTGCTCATACAGTCGAATTATTGAAGTCCTTATTTTCGTTTCCAACAATGACAAATTGCACAGTTTTGAATTGAGCAACTCAAATTTGTAAATCATATTAAATATAGGGAGAAGCTCGAGTGGAGAGGCAGTGTTGTGATGCTCTGACATAAATGCATATTATGCAAACAAAAAGTGCATTCTTGTGGGATTATACAGGCCATTGTGTCTTGAAGCGAGAGGGGGTGTGAACTGCAGGGCGGCTCAGAGCCTGAACGTCTGTCGTCTGACTGTCGGGACTTCTAACGAGCAGGAAAATCTTACAGATTGTTTCACTCTGCGAAATAAAGTTTGTTTGCTCGACATGCAGGGTCATGACAAAAACTGAAGAAAAGAAAAAGAAAAACACCTGCAGGACTGGAACAAACAAAACACAACACTGACCACTTCCTCCCCTCCTCTGATCTTATATTTAACTTTTGTAATGATGAGGGTTCGATGGTGTAATTTCACTATCATAAAACATGGAGTTGTGAAAGCTGCAGTGGAAGCCTGCAGGAGACTGTTCAGTGAGCACTGTTATACAATTGAGTTCATTTTGCTCTAATAAGGCCATGAAGTTCAATAAACTAGTAGGCTAAGTAAATGTTTTACACTCATACCACAATGAATACCAAAGCTAACAGTTCAGCAAGCTTCATTCTCATATAAAAAAACAATTCATATCAATATGGATGCAAAACAAATCTTCACACGTGTGTACTGAACAACAGTGAATTTTCCCCCTCTATAAAAATAGCTTAAAAATCTGACACATATTGTATTACAGTGTAGGGTTAAGTTCGTTTTTTTCTCTCTTTTATATCTGAGACAGTTTAATAACAGGCTGGTACAAAAATCCTCTGCTTCTCCTTTCCTCCTATGACACTGCCAACACTCACACGGGGATTTTAAGACCAACTTAAGTCACAATAAGGAACGCTAAAGGGAGCAAAAGTTAGCATGGCATCTACGTCTCCTCCCTGCTCTTGACTTAAAGTCCCCAAACTTCACGTTTTCTGCACATAGCTTCACCTGCACAATTTACTGTTAGAGCAGGAGTTGGTCCATGAACAAAAAAGGGTGTGGCTAACTTCGGGTCAATGTGTTTGCTCCGTAGCAATGTCAGAATCATTGAAAAGGTGAAGCAAGGAGGACAGGACAACCACAGAATCTCTCCCATACGGAGAGCTCATCTGAGAGGCTGAGACATTGAACACAGAAGCATTTAGTAACCTATAGAACAAACACTGATCCACGATCCACAGTGTTTTACACACAGAGGTGCTGTGGGACCTGAAACGAGCTGTACCAAAGTGTACTGAAAGACAGGGAGTAACTGAGAAATCTAACAAACTGGGCGGGAGTTCATAAACAGATTGTCACATTTCATGCTCTGCACGCAGGCGATATATAGATATATATATTTTTTTATGAGACAAGCAATAAACATTGTTGTCATCAGTGTCATCATCATCCACACCCAGTTAATTCACATACAAAGTAGGCAAAACAATACTGTCCACACACGAGTTAAGTGCACAGGCATACAAACACATCCCTCTTTGCAAACACACCTCCCATTGCATCATGGGATGTTGCTTTTAGGGTAAGTGGTGAATAGCTTCTCCCCTGATACCCAAGAATAAGAGACCAACAGAGAAGGCAACACAAAGCGACACAAGCAGAACGAGTGATACAAACCACCGACATTATAAGGACACTTGAAGAAAGATTGTTTTGTTCGGATTAACTGAACGCAGTTGCTATGTACCGCTGTGTTTGCTGGTTATAGCTTCTCAAAGCATATAAAATAATATCTTTCTGAAGTATACGGCAAAAATAAAAAACTCAAACGTCTTGCAGCAGTTGTGAAAAGGCCACTGAATGCATGTCGGTGTGTATGTGTGTAAGAGAGAGATGCAAAGTCAACAGCACAGGTAGGAGCTAGCTGTGAAGTCTCCAGCCTTAAACCATCATGCATTGACTTTACCGTAGAAAAGACTTCTTCGCAGTCTCAAACACAGTTTACTGCTTTCTAGCCATGCCATTATAAGGAGTTAGCTGTGTGCATACACTACACAGCATCACAGGTTACAGTACAGCTTCCTCTTGTCGAGTCACCAAGCCTGGACGAGCCCCTGTAAGAGGGTGACACTGATAACCAGGCTGGTGATTAAAGCAAAACAAAAACACTAAAAAAGGGCCTCAATCCTGCAACACATAGGATTTCAAAGGCAGAGGCGGTCAAATGATGGCAGTAAAGGATCAGGGAGTTAAGTACGAGCTTCAGTTGTCTGGCTGCAGCTACACTGGATACCTATACTGAATAGCACAAATATTTCTCGAGAGCAATTCATTTAGGATGATTTAGCGACAACAGTAATGTATCAGTGTCGTCTCAAACTTTAAACAACATCCTGTACAGTTAAACTGTACTTTCACACTTCATATTAAGTTGCCCTGAAGTCAAAATCCGCATTTTTACAGTACTGTTAAGGTGAACTGATCCATTCCAAATGACCTAAGAACAACTCAGTTCAAAGTACCCGGCCAGTTTAACACAAAAGGACACTTTGAAGAGCTAAATCAATCCTGTTAAAGCATCAAAACCACCTCTGTCCTGCCATCGCCCCATCTGCAGAAAAACCCAAATCAATACCAAACATTTCTGCCGACAGTAACACTGAACCTTTCCTCAAAAAGGAGTTTAAACTGCGAAGGGACAGTTATGTAAGGTTTCTAAGTGCGCTTAAACATTTGCTTTGGAGAGCAGTACACAGAATCTGAAGTTGTGTGAAGACATAATGTCCCATTGTCAGAACTCCCTCACTCCGTTTTTTTTCCCCTCCTCCTCCAAATTCTTCAATCTCTACGAGGCTTTGGCTTTTCTTGCCCGCGGCGATGTTTTATCCTCAGACTTCACAATCCCATTGGTAGCACCTCCTGATGAAGAAATAAGAGACATTGCTCATGCATTTATGTGTTAAAAGAATCTGAAACATTTAGTGTGCGAGACATAGACTGAAAAAGATGATGTTCATTTTGAATGGGACGAAGGTTTTTTTAAGCACTCACCCCTTGTAGGCTCTCTTTTGTGAGGTCTGCTCTTTGGACTCACTACCTTCTTCTTTGCTGCCTGGTTCTGGCTGTGCTCTCTCCACTTTTTCAACTGGAAGTTAATGAATTTCCACATCATCCAGGCCTGCGTCAGGCAGATAGCTGCCAGACAAGTCATCCTGAGGGGGGAAACAATTTACAAAGAACTAAAGTGATCTAACCTGTGAAAAGGAAAACAAAACTTTGGCTAACTTTATGTTGAATACCACGGCGGAAATAACTAGCTGCCTCTTCTTGTGAATTGTCACAACGAGTACTTGCCTTATGGTGAGTACATTGAAGTTTCCTTCTGCTAGAGAAAATCCTTGGTTTTCTGTACGGGGAAGCCCGAAGCCAAACGTCAGAACTGAGAGTGTGAGCGTGAGGAGGCGGGCTATGACAAAAAGCAGCGCCCAAAGAGTAAAACTGTAAACAGAACAAGACATGACATCAGGTTGTTCAGATCACACCACTTGAAACAACTTTGACTTGTTGTGTAAGATAAGCTTAAGAATTACCCCTTCTGCTTGTTCTCATCACTGAAGTAGAAGAGGCGTGAGGCGTGAAACAGGAGTTCCACCAGGTAGTGAGGGACCAGCAGAACCAGGCCCAGTCGGTGGAGGCTAAGCATGACGGGGCACAGAGAGAGGATGGCAATAAACATGAGACAACACAGGGAATAAAGGGAGGGAAAAAAGCTACTCTCCTTATGGAACTAGACATGAATCAGGACATTAAAAACCTGTCTGTTCCAGGTGTAACACTTTTGTGGATCAGTGTTTGTTCCGCTTTTCAGGAGTATCTAAACCAAAATTATCCAACACTTAAAAGCCTTCATGACATCAAGCAATGTGAAAAAATGTCCCTCTTTTCATTTCAGAGTCATGTCAGTCAGTCTAGCTCCGCTCCGTATCTGCTGTGAGACCCCAGGACACAAACAAGTATGACCCTGACCTGGATAGTGAATTTACAAACACCATATAGCTTTGGTTTACATGAGTGATTGTGAAGAAGAAACAACAGATTATTAGCATGTTTGAGATGAAGCATTTTCTTAGCATTAAAAACTCCATTTTAAAATCAGCAGTTTTCCAGACTTTCATAACTTTGTTCTAATATTGTTGGATGAAAGATGAAACAATTTTCACAATCATAGATAAGAGACGGGTTGTGCATTATGCAGATTTGTGCAAGGACAACAAAGGACAGCCAAATAGGAAAAGTACTGTCTATCCTCTATTTGTTATTTTACATTTACATATTTACCTGCAGCAGCAAAAAGTAAAATGTCTGAACAACTTGATCAGACAATGATTTGAAACACTGTCATTACTTTTCAACATTAATTAGATTTTTCAGAAAGATTTACCAAGAACGATTTTTTCATCCTCAAAGAATCTGAAAAAAAACGAAGAAGTCTAATTTCACTCACTTGAGGACATAGGCACCAGTGATGTGAACAACATAAAGGCTGATGTAATAGAGCTGGCGGGGGATGTCCTCCTGGAGAAACAAAACAAAGAAAGATGCAAAGAAAAATTAACAACTGAGCACAATGTGAATCGAATGTCAAAGCATTTTATTATGGAGACTTTTAGAAGTTTTTATTTTGGACATTATGTATCTCATGATACACTTAAAATGTAGGCAATCTAATTTATGTAATGATTGTCTGTTAAAACTCAGCCAGGCAGGGCACATTTTCAGCTTTTTATTTTTATTACCAGGATGTATTTTCTAAACTAATTAAAGCAATAATATGTAGGAATTTGGTTTGGTGCACTTTGGCCCTCCCCTTTTCTCTTCTAAGCTTCTTCCGTCTCCCTCCTCTTCCATCTCTTTGCCTCAGCCATTATATCAAACAGTTCCGAGACGGGATCGCTGGCTTGTGCCTTAAAGCCGCACACACTTTTGGCAAGAGAATCGCGGCATAGTGTTATAATAAGCAGGCGACCGAGGCGATCCGTGGACATGGGAGAGACGCTATTCTGCTTGTTAAAAGTTGTTGTACTTTTAGATTGACTTTAAAACTACTATTTTAAGATGGAAAAGTTGGGGGCGCTGGTAGCCTAGTGATTATTACGTGTGCCCCATGTACTGTATGGAGGCTGTGGTCCCTAGCTTCCAGTCTGTGGCTCCTTTCCCGTGTGTCGTTCCCCACTCTCTCTCTTCCCGATTTCTGACTCTAACCACTATCCTATCTCTTAATAAAAAGCAGAAAAAGTCAAAAAGTAATCCTTAAAAACAAAAAAAGATGGAAAAGTGAAATATTGTTGCTTTAAGCCCCTACATCCGATTGGCTCCATTTTACTCTTAAATAATGTATGGATGCAATACACATCTACATCTGTTTCAGTCTAGCTACTATCAGTTGAGATTTATACCTGATGTAAAAACCTCCCTCTCCCTCGTAGAGATTTAGACAGGGTGATTCACGCAGTTATAACGTCTTGACTTGACTAAGTCTTTGTATGTGGGTTTGGACCAGTCATACACGCCTGCAGCTTGTTTTAAAAAGTGACTGCTTGCCTCCTGACTGGAAAGAAAAAGAGGGATCACATTACACCGGTGTTGTTCTTCCTCCTTTGGCTTCCTGTCCGTTCAAGGATCATTCTTTTATTGTCTTTGGCACACTCTTAATGGACTGACCTAGCCTAACTTCTCTATCTTAATACTCCAGCTAGAGCACTGAAGTTAACCAATCAGCGGCTTCTAGATGTGCCATAAACTGGGCTTCAAACCAGGGACAATTGAACTTTTGCAGTTGCTACCCTGAACCTGTGGAACATCTTACTACTATAAATCCGTTATCTCCCCCACTCTTGAATGTTTTAAATCCCTGTTGAAGACCAACCTCTTCTCTTTGACCTTCCTTTCAGGATCAGAACTTTTTATCCCAAAAGGTTTTCACTATTACTTTCACTAGTATTTTATGAAGTATTCTTGTTTTCATGTTTTACCTTTTTTACTCTGTAAAGCACTTTAGTCAACCGTGGTTGTTTTTAAATGTGCTATATGAATAAAGTTGACTCGACTTGACTTGACATCGGAACAGTCCTCAGCTGATTCCTCGTGGAGACAAATGACAACAGCAGTGGTTAGAGGAGACATGAGAGGCTGACTGATGTATGAACACTACGACCGTCACCATAGACTGCAAACTGCCGTGGATGTAAAACCCAAATTGAACAGAACAAAACTTTCACCTCCTGTCTGAGAAGCAAGACAGATGTTTATCATTTTTAAAAGCTGTTCTACTCACCTATTAGAACTAACACTTTGATTTAAATGTCACTCACCTTTCGTACTTTTTGAAAGTACAGCTCGGGGAGTGCGTGGAGCCAATAGGCAATTTGGCAAATGTAGAAGAACTTGACCTGAAAACTAGACAGAACGAAGGTTGTCCAGAGGAGCCTGGATGTTATTTCAGCATGTACTGAGGTGAAATTCATATTATTTTACTCAAACCTCTATTTCAAATGCAATAACGTGAACGACAAATCAATCCAGTGAGAAAAGTTGAATCAAAAAAGTCTTAAATAATATAAAAAACCTTGACTTTAATAGATAGAAACATGATTTTCAAACAAGTTCAAACGTCAACAGAAACTGCTGAAGCTTATTATGGTCCCTTGCGGAGCTCCTTAAAACGTTTTAATTGCATGATTTGTAAATATGTTTATGGTATTCTCTGTTCAATTATTAAGCATGAACTAACAATTAGTAGGTATCAATAAAACTTCACTTACACCATGTGAGTGTGTGGGTAACCCTCCCATAAGAAAGTGGGATTCGTAGCAAAGTCCTCCTGTCAGAGGAAAAAAGACAGAGAATAAGAGAACGTCTAATGGATGCTGGGACATTGTGTTTCTCTCTGGGTCCTGACCCTCGTACCGCTGTGAGGATGCTGCAGCCCCAGATGAAGGAGAACAGGTAGAACGCCGCAAGCTGTCCGGACTCGTTGAACTTGCTGTGTTTGGTTTTTGACAGGTGCAACCTCCTGTTCATTTTCTGAAATCAAACAAACATTTCAATCAGAAATAGATGTGGGGGACATGTAGTTCTTTCCTTTCTTACTAGAAAAGCATACATCACTTTGCCAGTCACTCATATCTTATTTCAGAACGAAATATATTTGATGTACTGTATATACTAAATCCATCTTTGTCCCCCATTCTTAACCTGTAAGCACATTAGAAAGTCTTCTCCTAACTTCCAATATTATAGCAAGCAGAACTTGTTTACGTGATCACATAATTACTGTGTGACCGGATGAGAAAGAGTGTGATCCTGTTCTGTAAAGAGAGACAGCTGTTTAAAAAAAACATTCTACACTGTTGAACCTTTTCCAAAATAGATATGTCTTATTTTTGGAATACAAATATTTTAAAATATTTTCTTCTATTGGTGCTCGCCCACTGGGAATTCATCCCACAAAAGACAAGATTTGAGGAAAAACACGGGGATAGTTTCCGCCATTATGCTTCAGTTCAGCTGGAAATTTTTAGAGCCTGAGCGATTAACTGACCAGCCGATAATATCGGTTGATATTAGCATATCTAGTGACTATCGTATGTGCCGATATTTCTTGATTTATTCACCAGTCAAAAAGCACGTCATTTGAGTTTCATTGTATTACACTAGCAGTTCTCTTTCACCAGCAGAGTGCGCTATATGGATTACAA
Organism: Tautogolabrus adspersus; assembly: GCA_020745685.1. Classification (NCBI taxonomy): domain Eukaryota; kingdom Metazoa; phylum Chordata; class Actinopteri; order Labriformes; family Labridae; genus Tautogolabrus; species Tautogolabrus adspersus. The sequence goes on along the minus strand of CM036547.1, from coordinate 20,895,341 downwards.
CAAGCATGATCACTCTCCAGAGTGTCAAGTGGTGATGCACACCAAGCACAGTTACTTTCCAGTTGAGTGACCATCTTGTTTACGTATTACTGTATATCTTTTCCACAAGTGTTTGATAACTGCATTTAAGGGACAAATGCAATAAATGTACGATCGAACGTAGATCCAAGAAAGATATAATAATGTAGGGCCAATATAATGGTTGATGTACTCACGTCCAGTATGTACTCCTGTATTAACGCATGAAGGATGACTGCAATAAGCAGGTAGAAAAAAACAGTGGCCATATCTTTAGGGCCGTATTGGTAAAGGTTTACAGGCTCACTCTTCTCATCTGGAGAAAAACAGAGAGAGAAAAAAACGTTAAACACTAATGTCTAAATAATGGCTTACAATGGCAGAATAAACAATCACTGAAGTGCTGAATGAAGGGAAGTCCAGTTAACTGCAAGGTTGGCTAGACAGTCGCACTTGGCTCACCAAGAACTTGTGTGACGTTGTACTGGACTGTGATGAACATGATTGCAAACTTTGCCGTGACCTGGAACACAACAGAAAAAAACAACAACAATATTACCGGACTGATTTCAGAAAGAATAAAGGTCTGTCCCTGGTGACATCCTTCAACACAAGGGAATCCAAGCTTTTGTGTTAATGAACTATGTAATAAATGTGTGTATAATCCTCCTCAATGGTCCCATGTCAGCCAGTTATTACACTCTGTCATGATATATTGTTTTTTTGCACAGGTGTACAGAAACAGAATGTTAATCTTCTAGTATGAAACAATTGTGAAAAAATGCAGTCATAATTTCATGCAAATGTGTAATGAGTGAAGGCTGCCGCATCACTAGAGCCACAACTCTCAAAACTGGAGTCTGCCAAGGGTCTCTTGGTTCATTATAAGCTCAGTATGATTGCTGCAATGACCTGCTTGTGTCAGTATGATAGTTGGTTAACTTAGCTTATTTTATCTTCATCTTTACAGGTAAAGGCTGATTAGGACAACATCTGATTTATCTTTCCGTTATCAGGAGTCCATTGGCTTGGTTTAGAAGATTAGGACAGGTTATGGGAGAGCATCCTTGTTTCATTCAAAGGTGACAAGGTGCTAGTCAGCTCTGTCGAACCCAAGGGTAGGCCATTAAATGTGTAGCATGCACACAGACTGACTACTTGACAACCTTACTGCCAAAGGCCTGATACATGTTAAGTTATGGGGGGGGCAATGGATTTGCATTTGCCTACTTGTAAAATGACCTGTCAGCTGCGGGGGCCTCCTAGCCATCTTCTTTGGCAAGCAGTAAGACACATGAGAAGGGAAAGTGAAAGAGACGCTAGCGACCTGCCCCTGGAGTGCTGCTGCTGTCAGCTCACGATACTTAGCAGCAGCTAGCATCACTCAGCTAACAACAGCACATGCCCTGTCCACTCACACAGTACCTCAAACATCAGGCCGAGGAGGATAATCATGGCCAAGCACGAAACCATATCGGCGTGATTTTGGATCACAAACTCGTGGCTGAGCACGGGCGGGCTCTTGTTCTTCTTGCGGAAACCCATGGCACATCGACAGGGCTCTCCCCTCTCCCGTCTAGCTGGATCGGTGCTAGCTTTTCCCCGCGGCACGTCGGCGCTTGGCCTGCACGTCTCAACGGATGGATGTTTGCTCCGCTCGCGACTGATAGCTTCCCCGCAGTCCCTACGCACAATGAACCGCTGCTCTTGTGTTTAAAAACAGTCATGAAGTTGCGTCTCATCAAACCAAACACTACAGCGCAGCAACACCCACTTTTTGCCCTGCCTGGTGAAGTCAGATGACGAGCCCTCCCACTTCAGAGACCCATTCATGAACCGCCCAGTGTCATTGACGTGATGACGTAGAAGGAGAACCCTGGCCCGTGGTGCCTTCACGTGGCCCACGTAAACGCCTGTTTCAGAAGAAACAATTGTTTTCATGCAAATAGCAAGACTTTAATCAAGTAGGCTATATTTGAACGTCTCTTTCACATGTTGGATTAAATTTTAGCTCCCTGAACGGGGTCCCATTCAAACAATAGGCTGTAAGAAACTTTACAGGCTATTTAGACAAAAAAACAATGGCATATGGGGTTTCAAAAGTTACACAAAAAGCATCTGTTATGTTATGTTAGCAGACACTCACCTGTAAATTGCTCACCTGACGTGCCAAAACATTTTATTTTTGTCAATTTAATTTATTCTGAAATAGACTAGCTTTACCTGTTTTCGTGTTTTTGTGTAATATACATTTTTTGTTTCACAAAATAATAGTACAACACTGAAAAGACAGGAAGACATTTTCATTTTTAGAACTTTTACCCTCAAATTAGATTTTGCTGTCACAACTTGCAGGCCATTTTAGTGATTTAGTGTTGTAGCCTATTGTTTTCTTCTCCTGATCACTCTTACACTCCTTTGTGTTTTATTCTGAAACAAAGTGGCCCGTGTTACAATTCTGTCATTGGCTAAGAAAACCAATTTCTAAACAGGATTTTGTTCATCCCCGAGACAGGCTCGAGCATGGGTTCGAGGCCTATGCGGCACATTAAGGCCAGACGTGACACACCATTAAACCACCAACAAATCAAAGAAGAGTCCAGTGTGACACAAGCGCTGACTTTTATTCTTTAACGCAAGCTTAGTAACACAAGTGATCTTGTCTGCAGCATGTCTGAGCATGATTGTTGCTTGTAACATTATCAACTCGGTGGTCGTCTTCTGCACACAGTTTGTTTGGGTTGGTTGAGGAAAAGACGAGGCCTATGGTTGTTTCGGTAAGTGTTTGGAGCTCTTGTGTAAGAAAATGTTCTCGCTTGTCAAGCTGAACCCAATATTTTAGGCTATACTATGTGTGTCATTAATTAATGAAATATTTAAAGACAAAGCCAGAACTACAGCAAACGCTAATGCGTTTAAGAAACACAGCACTATTGTGACACTCGTTAAATCAAGCTAATGTTTGCAGCGCAAATCGAAACTCATTAATTAACCTTCATGTTTGGCTCTTTTAATGGAAGAGAACTTTTGGGAAAAAAAAAACATTAGCGAATGCAAGTTATATTATCCATTGAGCTTTAGACTTTTGTGGCTTAACGTTACCATTCATACAATATGGATTTGATCACAAATTAGAGTTTAGATTTAATTTTATTGCATCAAATTCTGCTTTTAGACGCTAGAGGGCAGTATGAGATTGAAGCAGAATAAGAGCGGGTCCTCATACTCCCTTTCTCAGTTCAGTGGTAAATAAGGAACAATGTGACGCAGATTTTAATATTCGACGATGCCAGCATATAGGTGTACATGAACAAAAATGAAGTATACTGTAGGAGGTATTCATCGCCCGGCTAGCTCAGTCGGTAGAGCATGAGACTCTTAATCTCAGGGTCGTGGGTTCGAGCCCCACGTTGGGCGGCATACAATTTTTCTCCTTAAAATGTACAACTGGAACCATTACGACAGAATACAGTGTATAATGATGAAAAAACAAAAACGTGATTCATATATAAATGCATGTATTTTAAGCATGCCCTTTGTGCATCTGTGGAGGAGTAATGCTTGTAATTCAGCCTCATACAGTTCACGTATGCAAAAGAACAGTTACTAAAAATCTGCAATCCAAGGTAATCTTTAACTATAATTGCGTCACATTCTTTTTTTCCCTTTATCCCTGGACTCTTTATGTACATCTCTGAAGGAATAATATGTAGTCCAATATAAAACTAAAGTACCTAGCTTTCAGAGTGAAGTCAGTTTTGGACTCTGGAAATAGGAACATTTTGAGTGTATATCAAATTGTATTTATAGCAGGATTACTGTGTAGGATGACATAACATTATGCGCTGATAGTTTTCTGAGCACAGAGTATGTGATACCACTGAATGTCGTACATGTAGCAAAAACTGCAGTTTATCAAGCTGGGTTTGGATTTTATGAAAAATACTTTTACTGCATAGACAAGGGGAAATTCTACACTCATCATTTAACTATTCTACTTTTTTTTCACATAGAGCAGGAGCTAGGGATAGGAATATTAAATTAGTTACCCCTCACTTGGTCATCATTTATAAAGGTTTTTACAGTATTTACAGTGTTGTGTGCTTTAAAAAGACATGGCTTCGTGAAAATGCTGTGTATTTTTTACTCTCTTTTAAAAAGCACAAGTGGTTTGACTTCAGATTTTCTGATTTTAAAAGCCTAATTTTCTGTTTTATTTGCAGTCTGAAGAGCCAAATTAGGTGAAGAGCTATAGCCTCTCTTTTCTGTGGCCAAGAGGGAGGGAGGAGTTTAAACAAAGGCCCTCTACACATAAAAAATGGAGGCTTGTGCAAAGAAGCCATGGTGTCCTGCTCCTCTGTCTACAAGCTGCCATTTCTCCAACTAAAGCCTTCAAATAAGACAACCCAGCCACGATCCTACACCAGGAAGATTCAAAATGTTGTTATATTGGGTTTGTATGTCGAAAATACTCATATTAATAATGTAATTTTGTGATTTTAGGCCTAGTTCTCTGCTTATTTTTTCCTCCCCTGTCTCTGACAGTCACCGTGCTGCCCCTGCCTGCACTGAACAAAGATAATTACTCAGGAAACATTTCGGCCAATCAGACGCCGCCTTGCATCTTGCCTGTGAGGAAAGCGACCAGTCAGGATCTGGCTAACATCACTGGGGCCTGATCGCCTTGCCTGAAGAGCGGAGCCTTCCCCGGCTGAGGGCTGAGAGTGTCCTCCATGTTTTATAAGTGTTGACATAACAGTGTGTCAGGCAGCCATGCATCCACAGAGGTAAGCTCTGTCTTTTTTATCTCAACTCTCTGATAACAACATGGCTTCCTTCTTGTTGTTGTGCTGACTGTGGTTTCTCATGAAGAATGTGCACACCTTAAAATCAGTCTAGTGTGCATGAGCAAGAGGAGGAGGAGTTGGGGTGGATTGGAGGCCTCGGCAGGCCTCTCTGCTCCACAGAGCTGAGGAGGGTGGGGGGTTGGGTAACGACTCTCACCCTTGCTCTCTTTCTGTGTCTCAGGGTCACATGGGTGCCCCAGACAACCAGGCTGCCATACAGGAGGCAGAGTGGACCATGGCAAATCCTTTTCCTTTTTTACAATGCAAAAGAGAGTTAGAGTTAAAAATGGCACCCACATCTCCTCTCTCTTGTGGCAGTCTTGTGTTGTAGCCTGGCAGAGAAAGAATGGGGGATGGGCAATGAATGAGGGGGTTATTATGTACCCTTTGTAAATGGATTGGCTCTTTGCTTTTTCTTGTGCGTCATGCCAGGCCGGGGAACAAACGTGGGGGGCAACAGATGTGCTTGTAAGGTGGAAAAGGAGCACAGGGTGTGTATTGAGTACTAGTTTTCATAGTTGTTTTATATGTGTAATAAAACATTCAGACACTACAATTGTACACATGAAAGAAAAACGTACTGAGGGAAGAAGTTTCTGCACTCCATGTTGGTCAGTGAGGATTAGCAAGAGTGAAACAAGTGTGTTGTTGAAGAGAAATCCTCTGTCAGGTATTCCAGAATTACTTTCAGAATAATATGTAGAAACCCAGTTTACCTCTGTTTACAGGCCCTGAGTTTACAGCCCTGTGCGTCGTTGGCTCTACAGCCTTGTGGCAACGCTTCCTCCACTCCACTCTCTGATCCTCAGAGCAGGCAGACAGTGGCCATTTTGTGTTGAAGAGGAGGAAAACTTTAGTCTTCCCTTCACAGGTCAGACCGCAAAACTGAACACAAAATGAGGACTTAACATGTTTTACAAGACGTGTGTGAGAATATCTGCGGGAAGTGAAAGCTCTCCTCTGTTTAATGGCTTTAAGTCCTTTTTTTTCATTAGGTTATGGTACTCTAGACTGTCCTGTTGTCACACACTGGTGCAGAAAAAAAAAGATCCATAAGAAATCTACACAAAGACAATGTGTATCAGGAAGCTTTTTTCCTTTCCTAAGAGAAGGCTGTTCACAGTGTTACATCACCCTTCTGTGTTTTTAGCAGTCACAACTGCGTGGGAGAAGCAAAGAATCTTTTCCCTCTCTTGTGGCTTGACACAAGGCAGGCTTTTCTACACAACAGCCAGAGAATAGTAACATTTCAATCAGTGCTTTCTCTTGAATTATGACCAAGTCACTCTATCTGTAAATCCAAAACTGAAAGTCATCTCTTGCTACTGAATAATAAGAAGCCATTTGTCAATTCTCCAGTGAAGCGGTTACATAAATGCTCCAGCGATAGTTAAAAATGTCGGCAATGCTTTCTGTTAATGTGTTCGGACAAGGCGCCTGGGCCTCTCTCTGAGGCAACAGCCTTCGAGTTATGCATCGCAACCACACACGTATCCTCCCACAAGGCCCTTTTCAAATACCCTTCTGTTGATACTTTTCCTATAAACAATTGTAAGATAAAAAAAAGAAGGAATGTGTATTGTGTTACGCAGGGGGAAATCTCTGCATTGCAGCAAAAGTGCCTTTTAAGAGGAAGAGGGGAGCCTGCACACTCTGATCCGTGTGGCACAGCTCAGCCGACCAATAATGTTCCACCCTGTTGGCCCTCCAGCCAATTGCAGCTGCAGTTGAGGTTAAAGATTGACAATCAGAGGGAGAGCAGCAGGGAGAGCAAGGGCCTACTGGAAAATTCCACAGCCATCTTTGATTCACCCTTTACAGCTTTATGTAAAATACAGGTCAAATCTCTCTTTTTGTACAGGATATTCTGAGCTGATAAGTGTTGTACATTGATGCTTAAATATTGTTTGATTATCAAAAAGTAGTCAGGGTTAAGAAAGCCTTTTTATGCAGTTAAAGTCATTATTTCATGAAATGCAGAACAGGATTTGTACTTTCTGCTTTTAAAGATGTTGTTCTTGTTGATTTCAGGGAAAGTTAAAGCTATCAGTGTGTATTTCCTTATTGGTCTAAATGTGATTGTTCGTCTTGTGAAAGCTGCATGTGTCTTGCAAAACCTCATAATCTCCTGAGGGGGTTTATTGTACAAGGGTGAGTAGGATCTTTTTCAGTCAGTAGTTCTTATTCCAACAGCAGTTTTCTGTGAAAAAAAAGCACAATATGTTTGAAGTGAGTGGTATGTAGATAGATGTTTGTCTCTGTGATGTGTACCTGCGTATTCTTTTCGTAAGGGAGAACAGGTTTTGCCAGGAACTGAGCATGGCTTCACAGAGGTCTCTCTTTCTTCAAAATCAAATCTAATTATTCTATGACAGCACTGTTCATGGAGAAAAAGGGAAGCCAAAATCGAGGACATGGGGGAAAAAAAGAACAAAAAATGCAAATAACCCAGAGAGATTGGTGCTTTTCACTCTGCTGGATTTTCTCGTGTCTCCCTCTCTGTGTTGTACTCTTCCTTCTCTGTTATCGACCAGGAAAGGTTTGTCTTGACATAGCTGTGTGTGTGTGTGTGTGTTTAAAAAAAAATCATGGACTGTAATCTCCTCAGATCTCTGTGGTCCTCCTGCATGGATGTGCCAGTGCCTGAGTCTGAGCCTCGGAGTGGGGGATGGGGGAGAGGGGGGAGGGGAGCAAGCTGTGGCCTCCATTTTCTGTGACGAGAGAACCCTGCTCGTCTCTCACAGGAGTGGAATCTAAAGGCATTGAGTCAGTGGTGTTTCCTTTTTGTCCATCAGGTACTACATGCAGAGGGGGAATACTGTCAGTGTTTTCTTGAACCCACGTCTCTCTGGAATACATCCCAGAATCTGCTGAGGATTTATTTGACTAACTCTTCCTGTGTGATGGATCATAGCTCCTGATCTGCCCTTTGGATCAGCACACTCTTTTTCCTGCTGATCATCCTGTCATCCTGGTCTCTGCAGCAGTGTCTTGCCACCAGTATCAAGTGTGTTTATATAATATAGGGCTGTGGCTGCTGTTGGTGGCGAATGTTTTCTCTTTTTTTCAGAGCTGCGATACACGCAGCAGAGTGACTTTGCTAACGTTGTCTTGTGTTCATGTGGGCCTCGTTTGTTCTCTCAGTCCGGAACAGGAAGGCCCCGGGGAGGTTGGGGTGTGTGTGTGTGTGTGTGTGTGACTGTTGGCAGGCTGAAACGAGATACCCATATGCAATATTTTTTAAAGAACTCGATCCACGTCATTTCTCAGACAACACAGGCTATGATGCATCTATTGTGATTGCAGAGAATGAAGAATGTATTAGCCCTGTTTTATTTCTGGTTGTGAGCTACGTTGTGAATTTGGTTGTTTTTGGTATTGAGTTTGTCAAAAAGAAGATCTTTGAGCATTGTGAAACCACTCAGTTGCATCGACTCTGGGTTCTTCGCTGATGCGATCACATCCAATCTCTTTGGTCACATCTGAGTCATTAAACCTTTCAGTATAACGTATTTCACCCTCTCTTTGCATATCAGCATACTGACATTTAATCAACGTGGTGTGGGATGTCTCTTTAAGGGTGGAGGAGGGGACCAGAAGAGCATTCCTTAACTTTCAGAAAGGAAGAAAAACGACTTATCCCACAAATGTGGTTGACCTTTGAGTCGTAGCCTGTAAACCCATCATCCTAGCTGGAAACCAGAGCTGCGGCTAAAGCTATGAACTGGTCAAGTGTGTGACCTGTCATGGGTCCTCGCAAAGGTTTTCTCCCAGGGGCTGGAGAATAAAGGCTACATCCTTGGAACCAGACCCTTCTGTGGCTCTAACAAAGGAAGAGCCAAACACTCAAAGACTTTCATTTATCGCCAGAGCCCCTTTCATTCTCTCCTTTTCCCTCAGAGGAAATGAGATGAGAGCAGTACCAGAGGGCTGGGTAATCAGGTTTTTCCTGTGCTCGATACGTGTTTGAAGACACTGTATTTTCAGTGTTTGGATTGATTTTAATCTAAAGATGAATTAATCTGTAACATAAATAGGGACCTGATAAATACTTTCTTTAGAATAGGCTTTAATTTTGAATCTTGTTTTTAACTGTTGCCAAATCTCTAGATTGGGTGACCATTGATATGTCCTCTCTGCTTTTAGATTGGGTGACCATTGATATGTCCTCTCTGCCAGCAGATAGAGAAATATTAACAAAGACCCTGTTTGAGCCTTGCTTGATAGATCCTTTGCTATTGGTCTCCAAGAATGGGCCCAAATCCTGCGGGGGAAACCTGTTGTTACTGAAGGGGCTTGAGAGGCTGTAGAAACCTATACTATTAAACGCCATGAGACACGGTCCCTCCAGTAATACGGAGTATATTGAACTACTAGGTGTTTGTCCGAGTCACAGCACAACAGAGATCAGATGCTGATCAGACAACGAACTGCAGCCACGATCTCTGCTGACGGACGGAGCGGCCAGGGTAATGTCGGCCAAATTGCCCTTTGTGTTGCTGTGAATGTCAGCTTGTGCTTAGTGAAGAGGAGCGTTGCCATGGTGATTTTTACCATTCTCGTTCTTGCAAAATAAAGCCAATGCTGAGACTTGTTTGTCACTGATAATGGGTGAAGGATTTGAACTTGGTACCCCAGTGTCAGAGATGTGTTGAAATCAAGTGAAAAACCATAACAATGGAAACCTGCAGAGCAGAGTCCCTATTGACAGATCCTCTGGGACCCGGTTGCCTTAGGTGGTGTTCCACTTGTTTACTGTTATGCTGATGTGGTTTCTGAACAGCCTTTCTGACTTTGTGTTTGCCTCTCTTTCTGTGTTTCTGTGTGCTCTCCGTTCGGCGCTCTGCAGTCTGGCTGAGGAGGAGGTAAAGACAGAGTCTGCTGTGGTAGAGGGGATGGATGCATCTGCACGATCCAAAGGTAAGTCTCCGAGGCCGGGTAGCTCACACTAAGAGACAAACATCTGAAATGTGTCAGTTTGATATGATGCAGAGGTTATTTATTGTGAGTTTGGAGAGCAGTGTAATGCATTTTGTTTGTCTCTTAGGATCATAAAGGAAATCCATTATGCCTGGCTGTGCTTGTTTAGAATCCGTGTCAAGTCACAACACAGGGTGTTGTTAGTTTAGAGGGAGCCCTGTAGCTATCGTTAGTATCAAGTGATCGTTTAATGTTTAGAAGTGGCATCTTCAGTAATTGCTTTTTAGATCAGCTGTAATTGCTGTCATTAGATTTTAATGTTATCAACAATGTAAAAGCTGAATGCAGCATCTAAATCCCTGTGCTGAAACTGAAACGCTTGATTGTTTCTTCTAGGTTTAAGAATGTCAGATGATGGGAATATCATTGTTTTCATCGTCTAGGTTATCTCTAAGAAAAGCTTAATGACCGTCATGGCACCCTGTCTTTCAATGTCCTGAAGCTTCTGTGATGTGTTGAACTTGATGCAGAGAACAATAAAAGTCTGTCTTGTGTCGTCTGATGACCCCATTCTCTCTCTCTCTCCATCCAGTCCCTGATCCAGCAGGGTCAGCAGAACGACCAGGTGCACCGCAAAAGAGAAAGGTTTCGAGTCCCACGCATTCATCCAATGGACACTCTCCCTCGGACACGTCCCCCAGCCCTCTCAAGAAAAAGAAGAAGCCTGGGGCCATCAACAGCAACAGCAAGGACCAGGTAACGACTCCAGTACACTTACCTCAACATCTGGCGTGCTCTCAAAGGCTGTGGAGGACGGTGCTGTGGGCAAAGAAAAGTTAGCATACAGGAAGTGGAATTAAAGTAGAAGACAAAAGGGCCAAAAATAATCAAAAACAAACAAAGACAGCATGAGTGTTGAAGGCAACATTTCATCAGGTTTAGAAGCAGTGCATCAAATAGAAACCACACCTTCAAATGTGATAAAACAATTTATTGAGGGGAAAGGTTGTGGTATGAGGGATTGATCTCGCTTAGAGTCAGTCCTCCTACTGTCAGCGCGGGGGAAGAAGCATCAGAGGAGCCGTGCTGACAATTTGACTTTGTTGAAGATCTTGAAGACCCTCTTGACTGAAGAACTCTTTGGGACGAGAGGCAAAACATTTTCAAAAACTTAAACATAGTCCAGTTGCTTTGTGGATTAAATTTAAAAAAACAACACCAAACAAACGGAGAGATTTTGCATCAGCATTCAGCTCAAACTCTGAGATGAAACTTAAGTATACCATAACAAAACACTGCTGAATGGGTTACCCTAAAGTGTAGTTCACAGGACTTGTTGTCTACCTTTTTGTTGTAGTTTCAAAAGTACTGATAGTTGATACGTAAGCCTCAAAGATTAGAGTTCAGACTGCTGTGGTTGTGATGGGGAGGACATCTCTGAGATTAAAACATGTACTAAAGAGAAGAAGAGTGCTCCATAAAGAAGTTCAAAAACAATCTAGTGGGTGTGAACGTAGGATTGTTGGTTTCAAGATTAGAAGGAAACTGTAGGACACACCACCTCCCTTATCAAACAACAACGTCTCACAAGCAGTTCTGTCACTGATACACTGGAACCTCGACGTTCTAAGTAGACAAAGCACTTTGTGTAGATTGCAAAACACTAGTAACACAACATTGCTCTCTTGCTAAAGTCTACAATTTTAAAAAGGGCGTCTTGCATTTTTTGTAATGCCAGGCAGCCATGATATCTTAATGCAAACTACGAACTAAAAGCTACCTTTAAAAGTACTGTTCTAAATGACTGGTATCATGTCTCAAATCAAGGGATCTTTAGTTGATTAAATCATACATGTCTATGGATTGTTCAACAGCCACCATTAGTTTGTCCTCCATGATGGTTGGTTTAAAGTCGCTGTTAATTTTGTCTTCATCACAAAGAGATGGTCTCTTCTTATCTTCAACAATGGTAAAAAAACAAAACAATATATGGCGCCTGAAGTTAAAGTTCTATAAATTAGGGGTTGTCATAGCGCTCCTTGTAAAAGTGTGAAGTGCTCTGGGTCTATTGGCAGCCCCCCCAGAAACACTTCTTCCTGTTTAAACCCAACATGAAACAGACCCCTCACTGCAACAAACCACACTCTGCCCGAGTGAGGTCGTAGTTTTTTTTTTCTTTTTTTCTCACCTATACTAAAGTGAAAACACAAAGTATTGACCTTTTGAACGGAGCCACATTGCCTATGAGAGCACGCCGGTTTTGACTGTGGTGTGCTGTCAGTTGATGGACAAACGTATAAAGGTGTTTGGTGCTGTGACGGTGGATATGTCTTGTTGTAATAGCTGTCGTGTGAGGGTTTGGAGCCATGAATGCATGGTCAAGTCACAGTTAATTGTCCTTAAGACATTTAGCATATCCATCAACTACGGTCACTTAGTTCTAGTTTAACCTGATTGGAGTGTTTTTACATGCTCGCCAAATTAATTTGGTTTTGAGTGACTCACTTTTCAAACTTTAGTCAAACCTTCTATTGAATTTGCATGATATATAATGACAGTCTGATCTTTTTTTGTAATATGTTGACCTTTGTCTTTGTGCATACTGGTTGTTGGTTTGAATCTCAGATGAGCAACAACTTCAGTTTTACCACTAATAACAATAGATTCATTGAAGACAGTGATTGCCTGTAAGCTCATGTGATAGCAGTTTAATTTAGATTCTGAGCCATCATCTTGACAGTTTCTGTTAGTCCATTAATGTAGTATAGGTGAAGTTCCAGTATGGTACTTAACAGAGAACAGTATCATGCATTGTGTAAACTCTCAGAAGTAAGAGGAGCTCTCTAATTAGAACATAAAGGGATCAGCAGTTTTAAGACCGCACCCTAAAACCTGTTAGGGGAGTTTAGTCTGACTCAGGGCTGAAACAGTCACACGATTAAATGCTCGCTTAGTTTACTTATTGTGATTTGATTTGTTGGATTTATCCCTCATCTTCCCTCTATGCTGCTTTACCCTGCTTACTCCACCTCACTGCTGCCTTGTTTTGTGTTGCACTGCACCTTTTTTGTGTTCCTGCGTGTTTTTTGAAACCTGCCCCCCTGTTTCTCTTGCCTGCATTTCAGTCAGAGCTAAGACATGGTCCCTTTTACTATATGAAGCAGCCAGCACTCACCACAGACCCTGTTGATGTTGTACCGCAGGACGGCAGGAACGACTTCTACTGCTGGTTGTGCCACCGAGAGGGCCAGGTGCTCTGCTGTGAGCTCTGCCCCAGGGTGTACCACGCCAAGTGCCTCAAACTACCAGCTGAGCCCGAGGGCGACTGGTTCTGTCCAGAGTGTGAGGTATCCCGCTGTAGTAGTGTGTATGTGTATTGGTGTACACAAATTATTGTGGGATTAAGGCACAATCCTGCGTGCTTAGTGGAAGAAAAAAAGGGATGTCAGACCATGTGTCAGTCGGAGAGGAAGAAAAGATCAATGAACCGCTTCTGTTGGAGGTTAATCCACAAACACAGATTCTTTGCCCTCCATGACATATGGCCTGACACCCCTGCAAGCGTATTGCTCACACTAAATCATCTTTAGATTAAAGTGTTTATGTCATAATTCGTATTGAGCCAAATTTACTATTAATTCTTTTTATAATTGACACAAGTGAAAGAATATACGTGTATGTCTAATCACAACAGCAGATCATTAAATCTACCAAATTGAAGGTGTAAATTAGTTTCTGTCTTTTTTTATCAGAAGTTCTTTTGTGTCATTAATTATTCAACTTTTGTTGTCGCAGAAAATAACAGTTGCTGAATGCATTGAAACCCAGAGCAAGGCCATGACGATGCTGACAATAGATCAACTGTCCTACTTGCTCAAATTCGCACTCCAAAAGATTAAACAGCCCGGGGTAAGAGATTTGTTGTAACTTTAAAACTATGGTTTATATTTACACACAAAATATCCAGAGGAACTGAGACATCCATATTTGACCCTAACCCTGTATCCATTTCATTTCTGTCATATTTGTCTGATGTGGGCAGACTGAGCCTTTTCAGAAGCCGGTGTCTCTTGAACAGCATCCAGATTATGCAGAGTATATTTTCCACCCCATGGACCTGTCTACTTTGGAGAAGGTAACGTTAATTTTTTGAATCAATAAGTATGAATTAAGATCAAAATGTTTGAACGAGTTGGAGAGAAAAAGTACCTACAGTAAATAACTAAAACTATAGTATTAATCATTCAAACCCACCATACAATACTGTAGAGCAGAACGATGGCTAAGTCGATGGTTATCAGTGATGTATCCTGTGTCTGACCCTGTCCTTTCCCCTTTTTCTAATAGAACATCAAGAAGAAGATGTATGGATGCACAGAAGCCTTTCTTGCTGACATGAAATGGATCTTGCACAACTGCATCATCTATAATGGAGGTAAAGCATTTTTACTTTCACAGCCTGCACTCAGCGTACCTACCAAAGAAAAAGTAGATTAAGATTGCAATCTGATTCCAGGTAATCACAAATTAACAACCACTGCGAAAGTCATCGTAAAGATTTGTGAACATGAGGTAAAGCACTGTGATTTATTTGTCAATGGCAAAGATTTGAGCGATATGATTGGCTTATAAAATGAATGACATCTTTTTTCCATTGGCTTTGCTTTTCTAGATGAATGAGATTGAAGTGTGTCCAGAGTGCTACCTGTCTTCATGCCAAAAAAGGGACAACTGGTTTTGTGAGCCATGTGTAGGTCTTTATAAACCTTAAATAATGATATGAAAGCAGCCATGATACATTTTGGTTTAGAGTTCAGATCTGTGAAGAACTAAATCCTTTTTTTTTTTTGTTCTTATAGAGTCAACCCCACCCGCTGGTCTGGGCTAAGCTGAAGGGCTTTCCTTTCTGGCCAGCTAAAGCACTACGAGAAAAGGATGGGCAGGTAGACGCACGCTTCTTCGGGCAACACGACCGGTGAGATGTACTTCTAATTACTGTAGAAGTTTAAACCTGACATTTACATGCAGATCTCATGTGGGTAGCTCTAAGTACAAATATGAATGCACCCATTGAAATGGGATTTTATGACCAAATACACTTTTCTGATAAACCACAGAAAAGTTGAGCAACATAAATGTTCATGGACAAACAATATTTTATAACTCTCACACACCTGTGTCCAGCTAGGGTGCATTTAATGCCAGGCATAAAGCGGGCCTGTGTTCAAGGGATGTTGACCAAAGCTAAGCATCTTATTTGCGAACTAGTATTAAATATTCTTGTCACGGTGCTTTTCTGCAGGGCCTGGGTCCCCATCAACAACTGCTACCTCATGTCCAAAGAGATCCCTTTCTCTGTGAAGAAGACTAAGAGCATTTTCAACAGTGCCATGCAAGAGATGGAAGTCTATGTGGAAAACATACGCAAGAAATTTGGGGTCTTCAACTATGCCCCCTTTCGCACCCCCTTCACACCCAACAACCAACTGCAGATGCTCCTGGACCCCTCCAACCCCAGTGCTGGGACAGTAAAGACAGAGAAACCAGATAAACTTCGCTTCAACTTCGATATGACCGCTTCTCCAAAAATGATCCTAGGCAAGAGTTCGACTCCCAGTGGCATGAGCCGGAGGGTCTCGATGACAGACATGCCACGATCTCCCATGAGCACCAACTCCTCGGTTCACACAGGGTCTGATGGGGAGCAAGATATGGAAAAGGCCAGCAGGAACCCTGCCTTCCACTACAGCACTGGAGAGGAGTCAATGGACTGTACTGGTAAGTCGCTTTAGTATATATTTGTGAAATGATAATGTATCAAAAAACAATATGATACTGTGATAGAGGTACTTCATAGAGAGAGTTTACTGCTGTCTGCAGAAAAATACTGCAAAAATCTAATTTACTACTGAGCTCAAAATAGCAGACAAACAAAGACGCACTGGAGTGTTTTGCATTGAAGATATTCCCTTTAAGTATTGGCTTGACTCAAAAGCAGCGCTAAATAAAAAAGGAATATTGGACCCGTGTTCACAAGGCGGCTATACGCGTGGTGTTAAATGAATGATGCTGAAACTGCTGGTGATGTAAGTAAGCAACTGTTTGCTAATAACTTAAAAAGTGAGAAGCTTACAACTTTTTTTTCTGGTACCTGAAGGTAGCTAAAAGTGAGGGATGCTATCTTTTAATTTGCAACTTGTGAAGCACAAAATAAAGTAGATTGAATTGTTTTTGTTTTGTTGTGATTACAGCATCTCCGGTCTCAGGGAAGATGGGTCCTGCAGGCAGTGTGGCAGGAAGCCCCAAACCCTTTAACCCTGGACTGGTGTCAAAGCAGGAACGGACTGCAGGCACAGGCGGCATTCTTAATCTAAACCTGGGTCAGTAAAAAAGGCAGAGATATAGTGAAATGATGCTGTTATATAAGGACATTCTCCACATTCCATCCCTCATCATTATAGCATATACTTGAATTTGTCCTGAAGCAGAACTTTTCCCGTTCCTTTCAGATCGGGTGAAGGCTGAGATGGATCTGAAGGAACTGAGTGAGACAGTGCAACAACAACAAAGTCAGCAACAACAGGGATCTTCAGCTTCCCTCCCTAACCCAAAGAGACCAATCAGAAGCCTGGACAAAACTATTGAGAGCTGCAAAGCACAGCTCGGTACAAACACAATTTCACAATTTGCTATTCTGGCACAGAACTTCCATTTTCTGTGGGATATAATTGATCTTAAAAATAATTCACTTTTATAATTTGACAGCAATTATATTAGGAATGTCATGACGGTTTTCTTAAGTAAGCTTTCTTTGTTGTGATACCTTTAATAAGATTTACCTAAAGGATGTTGTGGCTGAAACATTCTTCTGTAACTCAAATGAAATATTTCTTTACTTACCCTTTTGCACAACACACATCTTAGTTTTAGACAGTATGTTAATCAGACTGTGTTTCTCTGCACAGGGATAGATGAGATTTCTGAAGATGTGTACAAAGGTGTGGATCACAGTGACTCGGAGGACTCTGACAAATCGGATTCAAGTGACAGCGAGTATCTGAGCGACGAGGACCACAAGCCAAAGAGCTCCACACTGGACGACAAAGACAGAGCAGAGAGGAAAAGGCCCAGAGTAAGCACAGAGGGAGAGAATAAGGAGGGGATTACAAGAACAACAGATAAAGCCACCCCTGAAGCCCTCCTCAAAGACAAGCAGGCCAGCAATGGCCCGGATAGGGACCTACAGGAGAAGCCCAGAACCCCCCAGTCTCAGCCCATCACTGACAAGCCCAAAGCCCCTGAGGAGGGAAAAGCTGCTTCCAAATCAGCGGCTGAGCAAGACTCTGATTCTGAAAGAGAGCTGGTGATCGACCTGGGCGACGAACATGGAGGACGTGACTCAAAGAGGGCGAGGAGAGAGGCGGGGGCCAAAGCTTCCAAAGAGTCTAATGCAGTCAAGTTGGAAGGTGAGGCCTTTGATATTTATCCACTTTTTCTTTGATTCTCATTATGACTCATGCCTCAGTTACAAGGAAAGCAGGGGGAAATATCCTTATCTTATACTGGTAAAACATTTACACAGCTAGATGCAGGTCAGGCGGGGCTTTCACGCTAAATGAAACATGTCAACAACAATTATTGTCCACTACACCATTCTGTATTCATCAGACCTTCCCAGCTATCTTGTCCTCAGGGTGCTATCTGAGGCTGTTTATACTACTGTGATGGTCACAACATTCTTAAAGAGACTTCAAAATAAATAATAACGAGAGAAATAACAAGAGAAACAGAATTTCCATAAATAGAAAGCTTTCAGTAATCTTAATGTCTTACATATGAATATCTTTTTTAAATGCACTTAACTGGTAAAAAGCTAAATTATCATTTTTTCATACAGTCAGGGTATGTTAGAAGTCAGTCAGAGTTGGAGAGGCTCAGACAAAGTCAAGAAATGACCTTACGCTACGCTAACACACAAATAATTTGCATCCATTTAAATAAAGATAGTTCAAACACTTTGGAGATGAAAACATTTCACTACCATGTCTATTTTATAAGCAAGAGCTATAACCAAAGCAGTTATCACAGTTTAATTCTAAATTGTTGCCGTGGCTGACTGGATTGCACGCTCTACAGGGTCCGTCTGACAGCATGATCAGTGCCTTTGGTCTCTAGTTAAGTTTGATTTAGTGGATCACTTGAAAGACTCTATTAGCGCATGACAGAAAAGCTCCAACCTGCTGCATGTTGTGGCACTTTGCAGCAGGTTTTATTAGTAGATACCTAAATACCATTTTCATCATTAAAAGAGAAAAGTTAAACCTCGGCCTCCACACCAAGGCTTGTATGCTGTACTTACACTTACTACATATCCCATCAGGAAGTTGGAAGACATCCTAAGAGAAATCCTTTTTCATTAACTGATGCTAATTATTCATTATTTAAGCGAGTGCTACAGCCATTCCAGCCCGTTGACTTCCTACATCAGTTCAGAACACATTCTGTAACCTTTAAACCACATTTTTTCAAAACCCTTAAATCACTTCTGCTTCTTTACATTTAAACACAACGCTTACTATTTTATAGGACACAGTTTATCCTAAAACATCCGTCACTTAAAAGGATACTCTCAATTCCACAGTTTGTTCTTCTTTTTCAAAACTTGGTGAATACATGACCTTTAATTCAATCACAAACAGTTTGGTCAGAGATGTAGGTGTTTTAGTAGCTGCTATTGTGTATTTGAGCTGCTATCCTGCAGCAGAGATCAGGACAGAGCTGTAGAGGTGTGGTCGATTCAGTTCACTTCAAAACCCAATTTCCAAACTGCAGTCTTCACGGCCTAATGCCAAGACAAGTGTCCTAACTGTAAACAGATTTACATGTGTACCTGCAACATTAAAAACCCAGAATGCCTCACTCTAAAAGAGAAATATTCTTTTCTGTCTGCCCAGGTAAACTGCCCTCATCTGCTGCAGCAGTCGCACCATCACGGGAAGTAGCCTCTAACCTGAAAGACTCTTTACAACCTGCCATCACAGCAGCCCTCAACCTTGTGTCCACTGCAGCGTCTGGTCAGTCCACTGTCACCACAGCTGGCAGTGGGCCCGCCACTTCTCCCTCGCCTGCTGCCCCTTCCATTGCCACAACATCCCCAGCGACTGCAGCTGTGAAGAAACAGCGCCCTCTCCTGCCTAAAGAGACAGCTCAGGCCGTGCAGAGGGCCGTGGTGTGGAATCCAACCAAATTTCAGACGTCCTCTCAAAAGTGGCACATGCAGAAGGTGCAGAGGCAGCAGCAGCATGGGGAGCAGTCTGCAGGGCAGACGCAGGCCCAGAGTCCGGCGCAGACACGCAGCCCACAGCAGCTGCAGTCACAGCAGCAGAACTCCTCGTCAAGTACCCGCTATCAGACCAGACAAGCAGTCAAAGGTATAAACACCTTCAAAATAATCGATCTGAACATTAAACTTATCATAATAAAAACAATGTGTTAAAGTTGTGTGTTTTTCCCCTTTTTCTGCACTTTCATCCCCTGCAGTGCAACAAAAGGACCCACCTCAGAGTACATCCACCACCACGGCTGCCCATGTCACATCAAGTAGCTCCTCTTCTTACACATCAGGCGACTTGCAGATCCCCACAGGCTCAGCAGAAGTGGCTGCAGATATAGCCAAGTACACAAACAAAGTAAGTTTAAGTCCTAAGATGTGTGATAAAATATGTGAAATAAGGATTACAATAGTTTATGATTGAGAGGAAGGCATCTTTCTCTAAACCCTGTAATGTGGCCCTTATTATAATGTGTGTAGTTCAGGTATGGGACATAACATTAAACGGTTAAAATAACAAAATGACATGTGGGCTAAAATGACATTTTTTTGCTAAATGTTGTAGATCATGGACACAATAAAAGGGACAATGACTGAAATCTACAACGACCTTTCCAAAAGCACATCAGGAAACACAATCGCAGAGGTACTTTCTGGTTCGTGGAAAAATGTTTGTTTGAAATATCATAATACGAGTAAAGTTTGAATGTCTATGCATTTTACAACAGATAAGACGTTTAAGGATAGAGATTGAGAAGCTCCAATGGCTGCATCAGCAAGAACTATCCGAGATGAAGCACAATCTTGGTAAGTTTCCTCCATCCAGAAAAGTCATGGAATATGTAAGCACACTGCACAGAGTGAAAGTCCAGCGGAGCAGTCTTCTCATTTAAATAAAGGGGTTCACATTTTTTGTCACATCTCAATGCAGAACTGACGATGGCAGAGATGAGACAAAGTCTGGAGCAGGAAAGAGAGCGGTTGGTGGCCGAGGTGAAGAAGCAGACGGAGTCAGAAAAGCAGCAAGCGGTGGACGAGACCAAAAAGAAACAGTGGTGTGCTAACTGCAGGAAGGAGGCCATCTTCTACTGCTGCTGGAATACAAGTTACTGTGATTACCCCTGCCAGCAGGCCCACTGGCCAGAACACATGAAGTCCTGCACACAGTCAGGTAACACAAACACACTTTTGGAGCACTTAGCATGTATCCAATACGTATAATTTACTTGGACACCTGCTTTGATAAAGTCTGCTGGGCTTTTATGTGGGGCCTTTGATGAAGTTCTGGCATTTGGAATTAAGTATTTATTGCCTGCCATACATATCAAAAACCACTGTTTGATCCACAATAAAACAATTTTTTTTAAAGATCTAACAAAGATACAAACTAGGAAGCTAATACAAAACATTTGAACAAGTATTGTTCCTGTCAATAAGTCTTTGTTCACTAGGGGTTTTTCTCAGCGCTGATGTCAGGCTGTGTTTTCTAAATGACTGTTTTGAATGCAAAATGTTTCCCTTACTCTAAGGAGGCAGTACTCAGCGGTTTACTTGGCTTATAAAACTGAGTATTGAGTATTACAATGCAGAGCTGACTGTGAAAAGACAAGATGCCCAGTGCTCTCTATATTTATGATCTAAGACTGCTTATAAAACCTGAATGATGTCAGCATAACCCACTTGTCTTATTCAGTAAATGCTTATTTATTAATTAGGCCCAATTCAAAATATCCTAACAGAATGTGTTGGAGAAGGCTCTGTTTCAGCAGCAGAGGAGTAGAGTAAGGGGAGGAGGTGGCTTATGTTTTTAAGGCCGAGGAATTCTGTTCTTGTGAGCTAGATGATGTGGTGATCAACGGAGAGGATGCTGTCAAAAATGATTCCAAGATGGCAGACATGTGGGGAAGGAGGTGGAGTTGTCATTGGTGAGGGCACAGTTTTGAGTGCATTTGGTAAAGGACTTGGGACCAATGATGAGTTAAGTGTGAAGAAATTGGGCACGCAGCCATGTTTTTATTTCTCTGAGGCAGTTGGTGTGTGGAGCAGGTTGCTGTGGTGATGGTAGTGGTGGAGATGCAAAGCTGGATGTCACTGACATAACAGTGGAAACAGAGGTCATTATGATGTATGTTATAACAAAAGGGGGGAGCAAGTTTATAACAAACAGGAGAGGATCAAGCACTGAACCTTGGGGGAATGTCTTCTGAAGGAGCTTAGGGGGAGCTGCAGTTGTTGATCAACTGTTGTCTGTTGGTGAGGTAACGAGGAGTGCTGTTGAGGTGTTCCAGGCGAGAGTGAGGAATATTGCAGCTGATGATCTCGAAGGCTGCTGTAAGATCAAGGAGGATGGAAATGCTGAGGTGGCCAGAGTCTAAGGAGAGGAGGAGGTCATTGGTTACTTTGAGGGGGGATGTTTCTGCACTGAGAACGGAGGCCAGACTGAAATAGTTCAAACAGGGTATTAAGGGTGAGATGGGTTCTGATTTGAGAGGCCACAACACATTCCAGTATTTTTGACTGAAAGGGAAAATTGAAGATGGACCACAAGTTACTGATGCTGTAAAAGTGGAGTGCAGGTTTTTTGAGGATCGGGGGTGGCTGCCAGTTTTTGGAGGACTGAACAAGAGCTGAGGGAGGAGTTGAAAATTGTGGTTATGAGTGGAGAAATGGCTCGGAGACCAGATTAGATGGGATGAGGTCTACTGGGTAATACTGGTAGAGACTTAATACCTGAGGGGATGGTGCACAGTTCAAATGGGGACACAGGAAACAACACAGTAGTGGGTGATGAAGCATGTGGGGTGAAGGTAGGGAGGTGGATGGGGCAGGGAGACTAGTAAAGCGGCTGTAAATGTTTTCATGAACAGTAGTTTAGTTTATGCCAACTTTACAAGGATCATGAAACTGACATGTTTCAAACTGCCTGATAACGTGTGTGACTTACCTGAATTTTGTTTTTTCTTCCAGCCACAGCTTCACAGCAGGAGCCAGAAGCAGAATCCAATTCGGAGCCTCCAGTCAAATCATCAGGACACTCTCCTTCAACCCAGACCCTGCCCTCAGGAGCAGGATCCATATCAGACAAAAACAGCTCTCCCACGTATAAGGACAAGGGCAAGGACAGTGCTGGTGTAACTGTTACCTAATGTTCAATCTACACTACAGATACTTTCGCACATTTTTCAAGGCCACTGTTGTGTTGGTCACGTCAAATTGAAAGCTTGAAGGCCTGCAGCTCTGTGACAAATCATTTTCACTCCCATGTTTTGCATCATCTCTCATCCACAGTATCTGCTTGGCTGTTATCAGGTGGATATTCACAATGTGAAAGTAGTCTGTCTAAAGATATACAATGTGAGTCTGTATGTTTTCATACTGTAGTTTTGTTACCACTTTGATTCAAGGCTGAACAAGATTGTATCTTATTACAGAATATTTGCCACATTAACACTTTCAACGCTGCTCTTAAGTAACTTTATAGCGGATGACGTCCAATTTAAGAGACAAAACATTAGAAACGGCCATCAACAGTTGTTCATTTATTATGGTGCCATCACACGTATTTTGAGTTATGCAAGATTTGGTTTTAAAATATGTTCACTTCATAACATCATGTTTCAACTATTTCCTGTTCATGTTAGCGGTGGCAATTTTGGCTGATACTTTTTTTTTGTATTGTAGTTCCTCATCATATAGACCAGGATAAACGAAACCCTGTGATTTATCAAAAAAAGAACTAAAAAATGTATACTGTAAAAAGTTTTTGTAAGAAAATACCTGAACAATATTTATAGTGCTATATATAGTGTTTTTATAGTATGTTTAATGAAATCACAATTTCTATGTGTCTAAACAAAGTTATTTGAGAATAAATTACTTCACATGAATGTCAGCTCAGACCAACTCTGTTGAACTGTTTATCCAAAGCTGATGATCAGACTTTAAGAACTTGGTAGGCATAAACAATAACTGCATTTTGGCTGGATGTTCTTTCCTGTGAGCATGTCTGTTATGAGCTTGTGTCTCGTTCGTGTTTACATATTGTACATACAATAAATGGAGTCGTGAAGAAAAAATAAAAAAGCTCTGATCAACAAAGCATTTTGAGCCTTGACTCATTCATACTGTCTGTCATCAGTGGAAATCCACTAATTTGACTGGGGGAACCATACCCGGGTCGGTTTGTGAGGGGAAGGTGGGTAGCGGGAACGCATTTTATAGGAATAAGAACTTGAATTGTTGCTTATTTGATTCAAAACAGCACTATGAACATAACATTGAAATGAGGCTGTTAACTTTTCTCCACTTTGCACAAGAACCCCGGGACCTCCGCTCCGTCAAAAACGCACAACACAGGGTCCCGCATAAAAAGTGACAAAGATGCGTGCAGAGTAATTCAATCATAGACACGCCGCATATCAACCGATGTCAATAAAATACACCCTGCTCAAACGGTGATTCTGTGTCACGCGTTCCTATTGGTTATAAAGACTGTCACTTTGTTTTGTGGTGCGTTCAAGTGCATTATATTGTGCTCGTTTAAATGAATTTGCTTAAGAATCAGCTCCATGCGAATTCCCTGATTATATTTTTTTTTCTGAGGGTAAACGCACTTCCTTCCCGACTTTTTACTCCCAGAACGGCGCCCCCTTCTCCATTTCTACCCCAGCCTGACACTCTTTCTATGGAAATTACAAAAATCACATTATCACAAGTTGAACAGGAAACCACGATGCTTGCAGTGCTTGAGTAATTCTCGCGAGAATCCATTATCAGCGAGGCAGAGAAAATGGAAGGCTGTGCTAGCTAGCATCCCAGCTAAGGGAATCCATTAATAACTGGACATTTATCATTTTTATCGAAGGTATGATATCAGTTTTACTAAATGTGTTGAAATGCAAACGTGCAGCATTACTTTCTTTTGCCGGTGTCGTTGGAGAGAATTGGCTACGCTTCGTTTGCATTTACACACCAGTTCGTTTAGCTGCTACTGGTTAGCTTAATAAGCTGCTGAGAACAATGTCGTTACGACGAAGAAAACAGATACCTCTTCTCCATTTGTGGAATAACTGTGAAGAGGTTGTAGGGTTGCAGGTTTACAGCATACCCGAGCTTTCAGCTCTCGTGGGTCTGGAAGTATAAGCTGCTTTTTTGTTTCTATATCGTTAGTAACGAGTGTGCTATGACTCCTCCTTTTGAGACATATTTTTTAAATTGACTACTTGCACCAAACTGAATTTGATATGGGACTACCAGACATAAACGAATTAGTCATCTAAAACCCTTAAGTTGTGTTATGTGTAGGCTTACAGATGAACACTTGCTGGCCATGTTATAAAGTTTACTTTACATATAGATCACACTTCGTAATGGCATAGTTTAATAATGAGGCTGGAAACATTCCTGAGAGGTTTTGGTCTATATTGACATGATAGCATTATCAAATAGCTGCTGATTCTTAGGCTTTACATCAATTAGGCAAATCAAGATACCACCACGACCTAACTGTGCTTTACTGGGTTGAGATCTGGTGACTTTTTGAGGCCATTTGAGTTCAAGGATCTTATTTTTATGCTCATATTTGAGAATATTTAAGCCATGGGAAATGCTAAGTTGTCATCAAAACTAGCTATTAGAAGTTTCGAACACTGTGGTAATAAGGGAAGGACTTCAACATGTTCACATTTACGCCACCACCATCAGCCTGATAAAACTAATGAGGATGGATCCTTGCTCATTGTTTACCCCAAATGCTGACCCTTACACCTACATGTAACAGGAAATAAAATAGCATAAATTGAGACTCAGCACAGCAGATCAGCAACAATTTCCAATCTTTTATCAAATTGCCCACCGTGGTCTTCTGCTGCTGTAGCCCATCCGCTTCAAAATTTGAGTTAGTGTGTGATTCAGATGTAGTTCCCCCAGAGGACTGCTGCTCAATGGATATTTCTCTTATAACATGGTTTCTTTAAATGTAGAAATGTTTGTGTGAAAATCCCGATAGATCAGAAATGTCTAAAATTCTCAAACCAGACAGAGGGCACCAACATTCAAAGTTATTTTATTCACAACTCTTCACTCATGTGACGCCTGACTTTGACCATTTCTAAATGTATTTGCTTCTCTGCCATGTGATTGGCTGATTAGAATTTTTGAAAACCTGACTACAACCTTTTATAGCTAAAGTTAAGGATTCAAAGGCTGCTGTGTTAAAACCTGTTGGTTATAGGTCAAAGGTCATAGTGACATTGAGTAAAACTGCACTTGTACCATGGGACATTTCAGAATTATCCTTTGAATGATGGATGGATATCATGACTGTGATCTCCCAAAGCTTCAGATATTTTATATACATATTTTATACAAAGTTTTGTTTGTGACTTATTGTTTACTGAAAATATAATGCTTATGCTTTGGGTGTATTTTCTTTACCAAGGTTTAGAGAGAGAATTTTGGATGACACTTGACATGACACTAATAATTGGTGTTTTAAACTTTCCTTTAAGCCTGTGCACTGAAACATTGTAACTTCTGTGTTTTGACAGCCCTAACATCCATGGATGTCAACATGGACCCAACGGAAAATGACATTGCTGATGATGATAATTCAGGTAAAAAAAACTACCCTTGTCTATATTTTGTATAAATGGGCAGATTGTTGCCATAAAAAACTACAGACTTTTCTCTTTCTGTTAATCATAAGGGTATTGTCTTTCTACAGAGGGGCAGCAGAGCCAATCAGAAGGGGCAGACTCAAGTGTGAGGCCGTCCCTTTCTGAAGTTAAAAAGTCCTGGGGCTTCAGGAGGACAACCATTGCTAAACGGGAGTTCTTAGATGAAATTGGAGACCTAAGCCACAGTCCTCCACCTGTCCGCAAACCCAGAGGGCGCAAATCCAACCAGACATCTCAGGCTCTGCAAGAAAGCCATACCACCCAGAGAGCTTCTCGTGCGACCACTAGTGTCATAGATGAGCTCGAGTGGTCTGCACCATCCTCACCTGCGTCTGAGGAGAGCAAACCAGCCTCAGAAACGTCTGCAGGAGGGAGCCTTGACCCCAGCTTATGGCAAGATTTTGGGTCTGCCTTCCACACTGCCTTCTCATTGCTTGGTGGGGGTGAGGACTTGTCAATGGATATGCCTGAAACAATGGCAATCCCTAAAACTTTGGAAGCTATTGAAGTCATTGAGACCCCTCCTCCACAGGTTACAGAACAAACTGAGGTGGCTGATGATGTAGACTCTTCTGATGAGATGGAGATTTCGCAGCCTGTAGCTCATGCATCATTGGCAGGAAGGGAAACTGATGATGTGGTCTTGATCTCTAGTCAAGGAGAGGACAGTGATGAAATGACTCTTATACAGATCAAGGAGCAGATGGCAGCTAAAGGCAGGCAGGACAATATAAGAGCTAGAGGGGGGAAAGGTGGAAGGGGAAAGGCCAGAGGGAGAGGCAGAGGAAGAGGTAGAGGAAGAGGAAGAGGTAGAGGGAGAGGCAGAGGGAGGGGCAGGGGAGTGGAGATTCTGTCGAGCATTGCCGACGTTGAGGATGACGAGGTTGTGCTTGTTAATCCAGCAGAACAGCAGCTTCAAGAGGAGGAAAAAGCAAACGATTCACATAGTCCGTCTGGAATAGAGATATCACCTTCTCACTCTGATATCAGCCTGAGTCCTGCCCAGCGATCAAGCTCAGACTGTATAATCATAGACACAGATTTAGACCATGTTACTGATGTGACTCCTGGCCAGTATGATGATGCACCAGAGGAGGAGGAAGAGAAAAAGAAAGATGATCAGAATGTAGAAGAGTATTCAGACATATCAGTCCCTGGTGGTCATGACTCAAATACTCTGTACTGCATCTGTCGACAAAAACAGGATAAAAGGTACATTTCATTTCTGGTAAAAAGTTCTCTTGGGCTTTAGAGATTTGCATACCTCATCCATCCGTCAGTTTCAGTTGCTGTTAACCGTTTCTTGGTTCACTGTTTCCAGATTCATGATCTGCTGTGACAGTTGCCAGGACTGGTTCCATGGTGACTGTGTCGGTGTCAGTGCGACACAGGGCCGTAAGATGGAGAAGAAAGGGCAAGAGTTCATCTGCCCCCGTTGCACTACACAGAGGCAGAGCCAACTCCCACCTGTACCTCAACTCCACACTCAGCCGGAGCCCGAGATGAGCTTTCCTGTATGCATGACAACTCCTGGAGAAGCAGGAAAGGGGAAGGAGGAGCTGCAAGCTGTCAAGGTAAGAATTTTATTTTTATTGCCGGTGATCTCCACATTGCTGCATTTTCCCAGGATAAACTATGAATAGTTTATCAACTTTTTGAAGAGGCAGTTGTCCTTTATTTCGAACGGTATATATGTGAAGGAGGGTGGTTGTATGCTCATCACATAGGTGCAGGGCAATCAAAATCCAGCAGCCACAAAAAGTTCAGTAACTACAATGTTTGGAGCATAGTCTTCATCTGGTGACCCTAATGGTTTAAATAGGTGTCAGTTCCTCACAGTAGATCTGCACGATGTGAGAGAAATCTGCTACGTGCAATTACTTTATTTAACTTTGAGATTTTGCTATGAATTTGCATTTCACATATAACTTACAGTTCTTGCTGTTCTGCATATTTGACACATTACCTGTGTTTGTAACATGTCCCTCCTGGATCCATTACAATTTCAAAAAGCGCTTTACCACCGAAATCGAAGCAAATTCTCTTGAGGGTAGATAACGGCTAGCTTCACGGGGGCTTCATCTGATTGGAAAAATGGTGTGAAAGCATGACGTGGGTTTAGACCTCAAATGTTTGCATGCTGAGTAAAAGAGATGGGTGCAATCAATGAATGTATCTAACCATTCAGTCCTTTGCGACGTGTATATTGCAAATGCATTGACAATGAAAGTGCAATTTATTGTGAAGCCCTTCTTCCCAGTATTATGTAATCATAAATACTTATGAGACAACTTGTATGTCAGGAGTGTTGTCTGTATGTCTGAAATGCAAGTATGGTTTCAGGAGGCTGTCGTGGTGGAGGAGGAGAAAGAGGAGGCAGTTCATGTGATGAAGTTGGAGCCTGAACCGGAGGCTGAGATGGAGACGGACAGCTCTTTCGCTTTATGTATTGGACCTGGATGCTCCAAACATGCCCTACAGGACTCTGTTTACTGTGGCACAGATTGCATCCTTCAGCACGCTGCCTTCACTATGAAGACTCTTTCTGGCCCTAAGGTGCCTAAATCAAAAGGGCGGGGAAGGGGAAAAGCTGCCGCTGCCAGACCTGCAGCCAAGGTGAGTCCTTTCAACAGGGCAACTGAGAAATTTAGATAGAATTCCATGATATATTTTCTTGCTTGCTGCGTCTGATTCAATAGAAAAACAGAGTAAAATTTGTCATCTTTACAATGAATAATCTTTGTTTTGACACCTATTTTCATCACAGGGTCAGAGGTCTGGTAGGATGTCAAAGAGGTTAGCAGAAAAGGCTGAGGAGAAAAATGAAGAGGAGGAGGTGAAAGAAGACGATGGAGGGCAGAAAGAGGCTGCATCTCCCTTAGTCTGCGACCCCTCAGAAGTTCAGGCCTCCCCCATACCATCATCTAAGTTTTACACAGCGTGTATGTACCACTCGCTACTCATACACACTCAAATCATACAGCAGTTTACACACCATGCACAAAGGGCCTCTTTTAATCAATACAGAATCTCCTCCTTTGTATCCGGTCACTATGTAACACAATCACACACAAGCACACACACACACACACGGACACATTCATACTCTCTCTCTGGGAAGACCGACAAGTAGCAGGGTTCAGCGGTGGGTAAGTATGTTCACTTCTTACAGTATTTATTGCTGATTTTAATGCCCAAATTGGGCACAAACAGTCATCACGAGTCTGGCTTCCTGTATCTGACAGGACCCATTCTTTGAAACCAGAAACAGGACTGGGTACTGAAACCCACAGCTGCAGTCTGTGTATTAGATGTGGGTAGGCAGGGTGTTGTGTTGCGTTTGTGAAACACTGCTCCGATGTAAAGCTCGTCTGACCTTTCAAAGGTCACTTGCACACTCAAAGGTTCCCACTGATGCCTTAGAGCATGGAAATCAGTCACTGGCTGATGAACAGTAGAAAGAAGCTTACACGGGTAAAAGGAAGACTTAACACATCAATGCTTTTGGCAATATGCTGTGAATATGGAATTAGCTGCTGGTCTTAAATATTCTGATGAATACTTTAACGTGAAGGTTTAGGTTGTGTATCTCTCCATGAGGTGCTGTGCCCATAAAGCATACAACTTGTTTTCACATGTTACGCTGAGAACTGCGAGGAAAATACTCACATGAACCCAAAATTAACAAACATTTTTTCATTCTATTCCTGCAACATTTCTCAAAGCTTATTTAAAGGCGGACTGCGTAAAAGACTCTTCTCACAATACATTTTCTCACACAACACATTCTATACACACACCAGAATCTGCGGCTTGTTTTATTATGTGCCTGAAAATCTCAACTCAGCTTTGTTTATACAGTACCTTTCATACATCTAAACACTTTTTTTTATATGGATTAGTTGGAAAAGTTCTTGAATCAAAAATCAGCACAGCCCAAATATGTCAAAAATGACATATACTGTATATACATATACTGTTTAAAAAAACAGACGAGCAATTATCCTAACTTACTTTATAGCCAATAATAATTGTTTTCTCAGACCGCCAGCTTAACCTGCTCTACTGGTTTAAAAGTATAACTTTATAAAAACAACCGCCTGACTCTGAATTACTGCTCAAAATTCAAAGGTAGTTTGATGCCTTTGAGCAAGGTGCAAACTCAGGTGCACAACTTAAATCTTCAAGACTTCGTCAGTACCCCTGTGTACATCTTATATATCGACTTCATAGTGCTAAATTGTTTGCAAAGCACATCACCTGCTCAAAACTAGTTTTCTCACAGTGCTTTGTCTTTTAAAACAAGGACTGCGATGTTCAATCCCAGTGTTTTTTTCCTACAGACAATACAGCCATTAGTAGTTGTTTACCTCTTTCATTTTCTGTCATTCTCAACATTTTCCTGGCAGTTGCACACATTTTAAGTTTGTAAATCGAACCACTTGTTGCACTTAATGCATGAAATTCATTTAATCTCACATGCATACACCATTGGAAAGTTTAAAACCTTACTTGTTGTTGGTCTTGCACAATCCTGTCTTGCACAATCCTGTCTCAGGGAAAACTCCACCATGGCATCTCTTAGTGCTGCAACCTACTGTGCCTATAAATCAACACTCAACAACACACACAAACACTCTTGGATCAGTCATTGCACAGACACAACATCATCAGCTTGGATAGGATCCTGAATAAATGAGGACTGGACTGCTGGTTTGGATGCTGTGGAGGATTTGCCTTCTTGCTGCTCATGACGCAGTGAGGACTGGAGGATTCATCTGTGCTGATGCTAGAATGAGGTTCCACCTTGAGTCCAGCCAACACTGAATTTGGAGACTCGTCACAGTTCCAGGAAGATGATTTTGAAGTGTCAGCTGAACACCTTCTGAAAAGTACTCCATTCCTCTAAGTCTCTGAGGAATGACTTCCTCGTCTGCAAATAAAGACGGCTAACAGTTCCCCACAAAGCATACAAACTCGAGAGATGGACGATCAGCATCTTTTAGTACTTTAGTTGTGGTTAAATAACCCTTCTATTTCATTTTAAGTGCCAACAAGTTTCAAATAGAAGATAACAGTATGAAAAATCAAGACTCGTACATGAACCTGTACCCCTTTAGTTTTTACCCTCACACTCCCATATGCACCCACATTTCCCTTCCAGTGGAAACGCTACATTGAGCAGCAGCAAACAAACACATTCTTGTGGTTTCCTTGTGATCACTGACCTGGGGTCAGCTTCTGCACATTTCCTCTAATTGCTCTTGACAAGTGTTGAATTTTCAAATTTGCTATGCAGCATTTCACCTTGCATTCGCAAGTTCACTCAACAAAAAATGACAAGAACACAAACGCGTGACTGACCCGATGGAATCGTATTTTTTCAGTGTACGAACTTAGAAGGTTTCTAAATAACTGATAAGGTTTATGGAATTATCATGGACACATTTTTATTCTTCTTAAAACCTAAACATATAATATACCATCTATACAAAATATGTTAGATATTTCTGAAGGCTGATGAAGGCGTCAAAATCAAGCTTGACTACCAAGAGTTAAGTTGCAAAGGTCCCCACACATGCACATGAAACATGTTGGTACAGTTATGTTAGAAAAACAATGCTGTATCGGAATCTCTTTGGTTGAAAGAGAGACAATGGATTCTCTTCTAAGTTTCGTTGAACACGGCTTTTAGACTTAGTTCTACACTTTAACTCTTGAACACACATAAGTCATTTTGATACGAACTATTCAACACATAGGGTTTGTTTTGTTACACGTATGTCAGTGGAAAGGCATGCAGGGAAATAGTTTTCCATTTAATGTATATTTTGAGACTAAGAAATTGGAAAAAGCTGGATTGTCAACAGTGACTTAAAATGTTTTACCACATCGTGGTAGTGGCAGAAGTTTCCGAGATCAGAACCGAAGTATTGATACAAGTTCAACTGAGTCAGAACATTTTAATACTATATCTCATTTTGGTTAGCTGCCTGTTAGGTGGGAGTGTTTCTTCTGGAATAGTTCAATCGTTGGACGGACTGGATTATCTTAGATTTCTTCGGCCGAGGTCAGACAGAACAGCATGCTATGTCATGTTAACAGTCTTGGTTCTATTCTGTTATCAGGTACAGCTTACAAATTCCTTTCCATTTAGGTATACTTCTGATAGACTAGAAAGAAGACATTACATTGACTTGAAACTGTCAGACATGCAGATTTCTTCAGCCTCAGCAAATCACATTTCCTGTTCAGCTCACAACATACACTTGGCTTTTATCCAGAAATAGATCTGCTGCTATGAGTGGTCTTATACATATGTATTACAGCTACACAGACGTGAAAGATTTCCCTTAAATTGTAGACACATTTAAAATATGTCCACAAAATTACCAAAATGAATGAAAATATGAAAATACATTCTAACACTGGCCCTTTTAAAACAAGGATTTCTCAAACTCACATCGAGTAGCTTCAGGGGCGAGGAGGAGGGTGTGAATGATTGAATTCAGTTTAGCCATAGTTGCGAAAATCAAGACCTCAAGATGTAATAAGTCTTTTTATATAATGATAGCAACAACAAATCTAACAGCATTTATAAAAACAGCAACTGGAAAATCTACACACATTTCTGAAACAAGAACTCTATTAACAGTTGTTTTGCAATCCGTCCATGGTGATAATCCGTAGCAACAATCTTTTGAATCTTTGGACGGGCCTCTGAACATGCTGCTGTGAGGTCATGACCAAGCTGCTTCCTTTCAGCCGGCAGGCTTCAAGTCTCCAGCTGTTGTGTCACAGGGCGTCCCTCCCCTCCTCTCATTCTGGATATCAAAGTATGCCAAGCGAACCTCAGTCGAAAAAGTGGAAATGACAGTTTTGGTGCATCACAATATTATTGATCAGGACATCTGCAAATCGACAACTGTGTGTCACAAACAACCTAAAGGACCTTCAATCATGAGCTTTAACTTAGATTTTTGACTTTTGTATCTTTCCAAAACTTGACTTAAAACGACTGAATACAAAGACTTGGTTTAAGTTTTGGTAAAGAAGATCAGTCTGATGAGAAGTGTGAGGAATGGGTCTTGTTTGATCTTATACTTAATGCCTTTTACTTTGGCTCACATTTCTTTCGATGACTGACCACATTCATAACTTTCTAACACACACGTGCTTGGGGATGAAGATTCAGACAGTGCTAATTAGGTGTTAGTTTCCCCACATGGTTTTTATAACCAACAACAACTGACCACACATCAAGTCACAATGCATCAAAGGGCAACTACTTCTTCTGGTGTCTAATTAATACTCAGTATTGTTGGGCATTTTGTGAACTTATTCAGACGGTCTCGTTGAACTCATTATCTGTTTTTCAAGCAACATTTGTGGACAGGCAATACACCATGACAAGCATCTATTCATCAGGCAGTAACTGAATATTCTTAAGTTGCTTTACAAAGTATTACCACCGGTAAGCGGCTGCTTATTGGTATCATTCTCTGAAGTTAGTCTTCCACCTGCAGACTCTCATGGAATACCAACAGTAACAAGTGGCTTTCTGCCACTCCATTTTACCTTGTCAAACATATATTTATGAAATCCAGTGACTAAACATGCCCACATTTGTCGAGGTTTGGAGTACCAATTTCGGCCCTCAGACCATAAGGGCCTTAAGTCATCAGCGTCCCTTCAACATAAAGTGCAAGATTTGTCAAACTGCTATCCAACATTGCTGTGAAATTGCCTTAAATATTAGAAACCTTAAAGGATTGCAGACACAAAACAGATGACCAAGTTCCAAAAACACACTGGATCTTCCATCTTCTACCATTGTTGTCTAATGTGTACTCCTTATTTTGGGGCATTTTGGTGAATTTATCAAACCCATTTCAGAGATGCAACAAAGGTCCCCTTCTGGACCTTTACAAGGGGTGTTGCCGTTCATGGTTGCCTCTTAAATTCCTCTTGTCATATGGGCAACAGGGAGATTGTGATTGGAGAGGCCACTTCATTTCACCAGGGAAACTACAAGAAAAGTATCTCTGGAGATGTATCTCGTTCATTCACAACAGTGAGCCTCTCCTTGTTAAACTCCACATGGAAAGAAGCAACATTATGTGTGTATAAATACATAATGTATTTTCTTTATTCTTTTTAACAAAAATGACTCATTTGAGCAAATGTGTGCGTTCCTTCTTCTCTTATCTGGACTCTCAGTGGGATTTGCTGCTGCATAGCGCCGCTTCTTTCTACTACTTTGCCTTCCCTCTATTCATAAGTTGAAACTGCATCGGCTGTAAGCGTGAAACTTGAGTCTTGTCCCGCATCACTTAACAACGGGTATAACTGAGAGGAGATGCATTACATCATGCAAACCTCTTTGATCAAGTCTGAGAGATCTCTACTGAGAGCTGTTTTTCCACCTAAACTTTACTGGCCAATGAGAGAACTCATTTTACCAAACACATGATGCTAGCTCAGCACAATGTTGGCTTTGTTTGTACAACTTTCAGATGACTTATCCACTCTTACGTAAGGGTTTAAATGCGAAAAGATCTACCAGTAAGCAAACGTTTTTCTGAACAATACATTAAATGTGATGTGAAAACCTGTACTTTGTGGTGCCCTTTTGGCCTTCAACTCTTGGCAGTAAAGCTCTTGGCAACATGTGCCATTGACTTTAGGTCTGCAACTAACGATAACACTGGAAAAAACATTTTATATTTTCTCAACTCAACACAAAAATGTATTGTTGGTGTAAATATGACAAAATAAAAAAAAGTCAACTAGTGTTTCTAAAAGTAATGTTTAGTTCCCCAACCCAAAGATATCCAGTTTATTGTAATACAGGAACAAAGAAATGACAAATTATTCACATCTAGAGATTTTGGACTATTATTACTTAATAGTTGACAACTGATTGATCTATAGTTGCAGCCCTAACTGAAATCATTCTTGATCGAAATATATCTATCTCAGTGCAAATTGCATGCTTTCCAAGTTTCACCGATGAACTCAGTTCTGTTTAGCTTGAGTTCAGTGTGATCTCAGGACATTGTGTAACTGTTATTGGAAAGGCTTGGGATTTCTGTTAAATGGGTTCAGTTTTTACAGACAGTCGGAGATAGTACTACACGGGTGGGGGCGTCATTGGACACAGGTTTTAGTTAGTTCTGAGAACTGTTATTAGAAAGAGTTTAATATCTGAGCTGAGCAAACAGATGCGTATGCCATCAGAGGCTCTGCAAACAAATGCCACGGCTTTTTAGCCAATATACTTTTTTTTTTTTTTACTGTTGCAGTTACCCTTTCACCATCAGTGTTAACCCCGAGCATCTCAAGAGTCAAATCATGTCAGTATCTCAACTTTTATTTGCAAAACACAAGCGCCCTCTACTGGCCAAATGCCTTTACTGCAACCAAAGAGTGACTGACTTTCCCTTGCTTTGCACAATTAGTTAGACATTATTTTCTATGTTTAACGTTTGTCTCCTGTTCGTCTTTACCATTTTTTGTGTGACTATAATGCAAGTTTTCTCCAGCAATATAATTTCAAGGTTCTAGTGATAATTAATTTAAGATAAATCATATAGATGCACAGCTATATGACAAAATAGCCACTTGAACACCATTTAACAAGCCTTACAATCAAGAGTAATATTTAGTGCTACAAGAACACTCTCATTTGGTCCTGAAATAGTGGGATTCACAATTATGGTATCCGCTATACACACTATACACTATATGGTGTTTTTCAGATATCTTTACAGTCAACTGTCCCTAAAGTAAGTTTCCCTGTGATCACAGGCGTGTCATACTTTGGGACTTATCGGGGGGGATGACTCCTTTTTCTTGACTGACTGTAAGTCCTTTGGTGAGCTGTCTGAAGAACTCCACAAAGACCAGATTTGAAGAATTTAGGGATTTTGAAAATGGAGGATTTCCCAAATACTTGCAGACTGACACATTTAAAGTCATTTGCAGTTAAAGACAACATGTATGATTTTGGAAGAATTCTTGTTTTCCCTCCTGGTGGGAGATTAATGTGAAGATTCATACTACTCTCAAATCTGTCTGATGAATAAATGACCTGTAACCAAGAGCCAGTTAGCTATGTATGTTCAGAGGTCAATGCACTCTGCCAAGTAGTGCTTCACAAACCATAAACTCCCAAACAGAACAATTACATGGAATAAAGAGTCGCATCTGGGGTCAAAGGGCAATGCTCCGATGGTCATGCAGCATGCCATGTGACCATTTCCTATAAACTCTGAAGCACATCTCTTATTTCTATCATTTTTAATGTTTGAAGTGTATTTATTGTGTAAGAGAAAACATTTGTGGAATAAAATTCAAGACACAAATTTAGAAAAATTACAGGGACATTAAATATATAACAGAAGGAAAACAGATTTCTAAAGTTGAATCCCTTAAACTGACAACCTAGTTTACACTAACAGTGTATGTGAATAATAAGTGACGGTAGAGATCCATGATTGCAACTACTTCCATTGTATTACAGCAAATAATTCTTCTGGAGTTTGAAGAATGACTTACTGCATTTACATGCTAAGGAAGGCTTGTACATTTTGGTTTACTTGTCTGACATTTAGGGTGAATTACCTTTTTTTAGTCAAATAATCTGAAACATAAAATAGTGATCTTGAAGTTTTTAATGTATTTGTGTTAATGTCAGAAAAAGGTATAAAGGGCTACCGTATAACCTTTGCCAGTTATTATGGTCAGTGTTTCACTTGTATCAGAGAAAAAGATCACGGCAAAGTTATAGCAGTGACAGATTTCCCTCCTAAACAAAAGTTCCAGGAAGGAATTAAAGCCACTTCAAATGTCTTCTTAACTGAACACAAGGGGTAAAAACAGCAGGATTAAGGCCTTTTGTGAAAGAAAATAGGGATAGAGGCAACAGGGAAGAGGTTCTATAAAAAAAGATAAAGAGTACAGGAAAACACAAATTGAAATGGTATTGGTATTTCTGGTTATTGATCTCTATACTCTATCTCTGCACTATCACTACAGATACAAAAGTAACTGAAGCAGTGTTGATTACGAGGGTATTAATATCACAGCGGATATGAACTCTTAGCAAATTACCTGATTCATGTTAAAGTTGAATAATAAAAAAGAAGCCAAGTTATTAGAATATTAAGTAACGAGTAAAACTGCAGATTAATTGATGAATCTGAAAGCCATAATGTGTTTAGCATCTCTAATGTTGGGGCGGATGAAGTGGTTCTAGATTTAACACATTTGTCCCCTGCCAGGTAGAGTAAGCCATAAAAATACTTCATTATGGAATGGTTTATATGTGTAGTATTAATAATCTGAGCTTTAGTTAACAGGATGTAACAATACATTCATTGAAATGTATAAAAATAAATGCTGTAAATAACATCATTTGAAAATTGTAGGCCTGCCAAAAGAATCAGAATCAGAATCAGAAATACTTTATTAATCCCCGGGGGGAAATTCGGGTGCCAGCGTAGCTCTTCAATACACAGTAGGAAATAGAGATAATAATAGCAAGAAGTAAGTACTCAGTAAACACTATAATAACATATGTACAAGGTAGAGATAAATACAGTATTGAGTAAATGTACTTAGTTACACCCCCTCCCCCACTGAATCATTTGTATATATGTCATTTTCTCACCCTGGATTAAGGCCATAATGTACTTGGTCCATACACGATTTGCACATCTCATGAAATAAGAAAACAACTGTATTGTGTTCAGGGAATGAAGTGTTCAATCGAGAGGTCAATTGTAAATATTTTAGTATTTTTCATAGCTACAGAGAAAAGCTTTGATAATGTAGTGATAAGAGGCTTCCTTGAATTTCATCAGCCTTTACAAAAAAAAAAAAAGATGCCAGATCCCCTGGAGTTGAGATGCTCTGGTTGGTGGTGATGGAGTTAAGCCAGCGGGTGGTTGATGGAAACTCTCAGCTGAATCTCTGGAGGAAATGATGCTGATGGGGAGCGGTGGGTTGCACAGTAGTTGGTCTGAATGACAGAATCACTAAAATATTTAAAGAACAGCATCATAGGAGCGAGTGGCTAGATAGACTGGGTGACGTCAGAATGGTGAATGTAGGGACAGAAGGTTATGGTAGGAGGAGACAACTGAAAAGCACCCGCAGAGGAATGGGGCAAATGTTCATTGAACCTTCCCTGAAAATTTGTCACAAATACCCTAAATAAAAAAAGTGTCTGACAGCATGGTGTAGACCAGTATTGTCAAGATATGTCTTATTATGATCTGAATAATTATATATTGTCCTGATCTACCATGATGCACTGTAGATACATTGATATTCAGAATCTAAGCACTTTAAGTGTAGGGTTGAGATGTGCCACCATTGCTACTTTCCCCCCCCTCCTCACTTTGACACACACCACCACAAACACACACAGTTACACATCTGTTCCTTCCTGCTATCCTTTATCGATTATTAGTGTACTTAAATAGTGACGTATGCCCTTCACAGTTACTCAGAATGACATCTTCACAACGCTTCCAACGATGTTAACCTCAATATCAAATAACAGAGGTGCGCTGGTTGGCCTAGCGGTTAGTTTGGACACCCAATGTACAGTGTGAGGATGTTGTCCTCGAAGCGGGCGGCCCTGGTTCAGGTCCACTCTGTGGCTCCTTTCTCCCGTGTCATTCCTCACTCTCTCTCTCTCTCTCTCTCTCTCCTCCTGGTTTCTGACTCTATCCACTGTCCGAGCTGAATAAAGGCATGAAAGCCCAAAAGTAAACCTAATTAGACGGAAAAGAGGACTTTTTTCACATTTGAGAGTCTAGGATTAGAAAATGTTTATGCATGATATGCATCAATTTACATCATAATAATGTAATAATAATCAAAAATAGCAATGAACAAGGGCAAGTAAAGCTAGAACATGAGTTTCTTTCTGTCTGATTATAGTTGGTTGAAAAATGTTCTGGAGGCTTTGGTGTTGATGAACTCCCATGATTTTCAGTGGTTGTTATTTTGTGTTTGTTGATTTTGGCCTTAGATTGAGAAGTCAAATTTTCCAAACCGTGCAGAGATACCATATCGAAGAAGGCTTTCTGTGTGATCGAACAGAAGCTGCACTT
Source organism: Tautogolabrus adspersus (assembly GCA_020745685.1). Lineage (NCBI taxonomy): Eukaryota > Metazoa > Chordata > Actinopteri > Labriformes > Labridae > Tautogolabrus > Tautogolabrus adspersus. The sequence continues at coordinate 20,856,421 of CM036547.1, read as the reverse complement.
CCAGGGTCACATTAGAGGGTCTGTATCTTCTCAGGAGGTGCAGCCTCTGTCCATGTTAATACATCTTAAGTTGTAAAGTAACCAGTCACTACAGGTTCAAATAATAACTCTCTTATGTTTTCTCAAAATAAATAATTACCTCCAGTGTGTGCTTGAGTAAATATACGCTGCACCAATGCTGATGGATTCAATGCAGAGGACCACTGTAATAGTTATGTTAAGCAACATGCAAATCCAGAGTAAAGTTCTTATCACCTACAAAGCCCTCCATAACCTGGCTCCCCCCTACCTGTCTGAGCTCCTCCACCGGCACACTCCCACCCCCACCTTCCGTCCTTAGGGGACCTTCTCCATTGCCACCCTCACCCTCTGGAACTCCCTCCTAAAAAGCGTCAGAGACTCCCCCCCTCACTCTCCACCTTCAAGAAATCCCTAAAAACTAATCCCTGCAACATCGCCTACAAACACTAACAAACTCAACTCTCATCCTCCCTCTTCATTATTTCTTCTTTGTATTGTTTTGTTGTTCTTTGTTAAGCGTCTTTGAGTTTTTAGAAAGTCTAATATAAGTCTAATGTATTATTATTATAATAAAGGCTTGCTGGTATCTCCATGGTAAAGTTAACATGATGATTGGCATGTCCTATTGTTCGGTCAGGGAGAACTGTAATGCGTCATCCATTTAGTGCAAATTTAGTACATTTTCAACATGTATTAATGGTGATATATAAACTTTGTCACTTTACTTTAGGGAGAACTCGATATACACACAGCATTTACATTCAGTTATATGACAATTCAAAGGAACATAAAGTGTATGTCCAGTACTGTTGTATTTTTTCTGATACAATCCATAATTTGTGTACATTTGAACTCAATATCCCCCCCACACACTTTTCTCCTGACTCGGTCTTCAAATCGACATTCCAGGTTTGAGTCTGATCTTCTTAGGACCCTTTTCCTTATGAAGTTAGTGCCCAGAGGCAGGACACTGGTTAAAACAGGATTCTCTCTGTCACAGCACTTTACAGTGATGTAGTCATAGAATTATACAAAATACTGTCGCAGACATGATTGATTGACAGTGGGTCCTTCTCGATAATCACTTGATACTGAAAAGCTTTTTATCTTTTCATGTACAGGACTTCTTGGACTATTTTTGCATTGATTTGTACAAAACGACACAAAACAAAAACTTTATTTTTTTATGTTTCTTGGCCCATACCTATTATTGAGAATATCCTTTAAGAGATAAAGAGCGAATAAGACTATACCTGTCCCTATTTGACTGAAGCTCTCCTGTTTGTCAATGAACAAAATATTACTTTAAAAAATTAGACTCTGGAGCAGATTAAGAGTTTTCTGGTACAAATTTTGTGCAATATTTAATTTTTGACATGACCAATCCAGTCATTTAGAAAAGTGCAGCAAGTAAAACTAAAAACAGTTGGCAGTGTCATGCTATTCATTAATTTCAATGAGCTAATATTGTCTTAATCATGTCCTCCAAATTCAAAAGTTTAGGGTCTCTTTGCATTAACAGTGACTTAAATCAGGCTATTCAACTGTTTTAATGACATAGTCAAACTGTTTAAATGTGTACAAAACTGATTAAAGGCAGGTTACTACAACTACTCAATTTTATACGTAAAAACAACGCAGTCATTAATCTGCAAAGAAGAGGAATGATCAGGAGGATAAAAATGAATACATTTTTTCATTATTTTAAAATAATAAAAATTAAATAAAAATGAAAATACATTGGACTCATAAAGTGTTTTTCTGAATACTCAAAGAGGGAGGAAAACCAAACACAAACACACACATATAGTACAGTTTCAGGTTCTGCTTTAACAATTGTAATATCATCAAGTCATTGTGACAATGCAGATGATGTCAGTCACTAGTTATTTATATATATAAAAAAATAATCTACATGTACAGTATTTAACTGATCGTAAGTCTAAATACTCCACTCTTTGCAAACAGTTTGCTCTCAACAAACCTTTGGCAGTAAAAGTATTTAGCTGTCATCTAGATTGGTGTACCTGTTCCTATTTGGTGTGTCAAATACATGTTTCAATCAATATCAGATAGTAGAACAATAAACCTTGTTGCCTTGTTGTTTGTCTTGGGACATGATGGTTTATGTCACAGCTAAGAGTTATATTATTGTATATTTACAAAATGCCCTTTTATTCTTTTTTAACAGCTAAAGAAGAAAGTAAAACAGTGGAGGCTGACAGCGAGGCTGAAATTCTTTCAACACAATCTCCAGATTACAACTCCACAAATGCCCCTCCAACCTCTGAGCCTGCTACTGAGCAAGCCCCGCCACAGAACCAATCTCAAGACAAAACGCAGGAGCAGCAAAAGGACTCGATTAACAGTGGGATGTCTAAGCAGAAATCTGTAGAATCCATTCCCTGTAAACTTACCAACCCAGTAGAATCAGTTCCCTGTAAACCAACCAACCCAGCAAAAACAAATCTGTCTAGAGCCACACAATCTCCATCGACCTCAGCTCCCAGACATCATGAAACAGGGGCCCTTATGGTCAGTAAGACCACATATGTCATACCAAAGAAGCAGTCCGGACCCCAGCCTCAATCTAGTCAAGTGTGCGCTTCGGTCTCTGGCCAAAAGCCTTCATCAGCCCCCTCCCTGCTGAATGAAACCAGAAATCTGCTGGTGCCACCTGCACCAAGTGCTCCCTCCTCCAGACCCCCTCAGCCCAACAACCAGGTCAGACAGAGCATCCAGCGCTCCCTCACCAGCATCCTGCTCAAAAGGTGAGCACTATTTTACAAGCTTGTATGAAAACGTGAGTTTGAGTTTTTAATGATGCAAAGTCCTGTCATATACATATACTATACTCCCATTAATCATACTGCGTAAATAAAAACCAAGCCCCATGAAAAGTTCAAGTAATGGTTGGAGAAGCCAGAAAAGTGACTGCCAAAACCTAAAAGCATGTGTAACAACAGAATGGACTTGCTCTGATAAACATGCAAAAACACTAACTTCCCTAAATAATGGAAAGAGGATTCAACATAAATTCTACATTCGTTACACTACAGGGTTTTAATTATTACAGTGGGTCCTATCCAGATTACATGCTTGATATTTTTCTGCACTTAGGAAACATTTTCATAAAGAAAACATTTTGAAAGTTATTTTATCCAAGTTAAAAATCTTTTAATAAACTCTTAGGTATCCTGCAAATAAATACTTAATTTTCCTAAAACAGTACATACATAAAAAAGTACATTTTTCTGGCTTTTGCATTTTTGTATGAAATGCATCTCTAAGCTATAGCGGCACTGCACTCATTGACGTGTTTCCATTTCCTTTCAGGGTGTGTGATTGTGAGGATTTGGAGATGTCTGAAAGTGAAGTTGCAAAGCTTGTCGCAAGCATTGAGATGGAGATGTTTAACATATTTCGCAACACAGACAGCAAATACATGAACAAGTACAGAACCATAATGTTCAACCTGAAAGACCCAAAAAACAAGGTTTGTTCAATGTTGATACATCCCATATCTGTTTGGTAAATCTCTTCTCTTCCACAAGTTTCAATAGTGCTTTCACTTGTGCAGAAACTTCTGACGTGACTTTTCAAATCAATTAACCTGTAACCTCACAAAATTCACTGTTGACTCATGGCTTCTCGTAGGGCTTGTTGTTCCATGTTGTACATGGTGAGATCAGTCCCTTCAGACTGGTCAGGATGAGCCAGAAGGATATGCAGGCTGTCAAAGCATCAGAGCCAAGTCAAAAAGCAACAACAGAGGTAAGGAACAATATTAATTATAACGAGAAGAAAATAGATACCCTGCATGAAGTCGTTAAAGGGCCCTACAATGGTCAAGTGGCGTTTGTGTTGTAAGTCGTTCATCTACTGCTTGTGTGTTTCCAGGTGAATGATGCAGCTGCGAAAGCAGCAAGTTTGCTGCAGAAGCCTGAGGCAGTAAAGGTTGATTTGCCCAGTTTGAATCCTGCCAGACCAATTAAAAGCAAGGTGTGTACTTTCTACGTTTTATCTCTTGTTTTATTTTAACATTTCTTTCAGTGGCTATAGTTGTTATGATGTCTTTATAAGCTAAGTCATAATGTATGTGTGTATACTATATAATATAGGTTTCCACCCAGGAACAGAAGAAAAGTCTTCCTGCTCCTTCTTTCAAGGCCAGAGAAAGCCAGCTAAGCCAGGGCAACGCAGTACCAGATATTCTTGCCTGTATGCTTAAGGACACAACATCAGAGCACAAAGCTCACCTCTTTGACTTGAAATGCAGGATATGTACAGGTAAGTTAAAAAATGTTTTTATTGGCTTTGCAATACCAAGAATACAGTATTATACAATCAGTGTTATTGGTTATCAAAGTAGATTGTTATTCTTTTTTGAAGGCCAAATACTAGCTGGAGAAGATGCAGAACCTGCTAAGAAAAAACCCAAGGTTACTGAAACAAGAGATAAATATGATACCCCTCGGAGACAGTCTGCAGGAGATGACTCCCCGCTGATGGCTCCACCTGACTCACCTGACATGGATTCTCCAACATCATCCATAATTGATCCTTCCTCTCGCCTTATCATTGACGCTCCAGCACTGATTATAGTAGAATCTCCAGCCTCCCCCATAATGGATTCTCCGGCTTCCCCAACTTTAGAGTCACCAGCTTCCCCTGTCATGGACTCCCCTGCATCCCCAACTCCAGAAACGTCTAAAGCTTCCATACAAAAGACGGCATATACACCAGTTGTGATTCCAGCTGTCTCCACAGTAACCATAACGAGAAGGGACCCCCGCACTGCTGCAGGCAGATTCAATCCCTCGTCTAGTGGCACTTTTGGTCCCATTAACACAACCCCAAACCAATCAGCTCCTTATGCTCCTTTTAAAGAGATAAAACCTACCTTGCCCTCAGCACCAGCTTCTTCAATACCACCAAAGAAGAAATTACCTAAATCCATCTTGATGAAACCAACTTCCTCAGCAGATCCTAGACTCTATGGCACATCTTCAAGGTATGTAAAGATCTGTGTAAATATAAAGTGCATTAAATTAAGGTTTGTCAATGTAATTGTCCTTTGGTGTACAATGATGCTTTTGATGTCTTGTGTGAAGTACTTTGAATGACCTTGTTGCTGAGATGTGCTATATAAATATACTTGCCTTGCCTTACATTTGAGCTAAATTAGCATAATGAAGAATTGTTTTTGTTTGTTTTTTGATTTGTTTTTTGTCTTAGGACCATGACATCGGAATCTCCAGCTGATGGTGAGACTGCTAAGTTTTTGGCTAAGGAAGACATAGTGTGGAAAGGATTCCTAAACATGCTCACTGTAGCAAAGTTTGTCACCAAGGCCTATCTGGTTTCAGGACCTGCTGAAAACCTTAAAGCGGTATGAAACTGCAACAGATTTTATTCATAGAGCTGTATCAAAAAGATCTGTCATTGTCGTTAGTTGGGTTGACAAAAATATGAGGAGTTACTTTTTTTGTGTAGGATCTACCTGACACCATTCAAATCGGAGGACGAATCCTGCCTGAAACTGTGTGGGACTATGTTGCAAAACTTAAGACCTCTGTTACAAAGGCAAGTACTGATAAAATATTTAAGTGCCTCATCCAATATAATTGAAAATGAGTTACTTATTTCCATCTTATTGTTTGTTCTTTGCTGTTTAGGAGTTATGCGTGATCCGGTTTCACCCTGCAACAGAAGAGGAGGAGGTGGCATATGTCTCCCTGTTTTCCTATTTTAGCAGCAGAGGACGTTTTGGTGTGGTTTCTAATATAAGTCGTTCAATCAAAGATGTATACCTCGTCCCACTCAGTGCAAAGGAATCAATTCCATCCATACTACAACCTTTTGAAGGACCAGGTATGGAAATACTTAGACTACTTCTAATAGTCTTTTAACAAACGTATAGATTTTTGGGTTCAGAGGAACACCTATGATACAGCCACAGACACTTAAGAGTAGCTGATATTCAGACAGTGGCCTAATAGTTTTGAGCACAGCTGTCTTTACATCGACAGGAGCCCCAAAATAGGATGTAGCCGTTACAGCCTGCTACAACAAGCAGTTAGCAAGATTATGAAAAACTTTGATATAATTTACTTTATAAATATATAGTTCAATTGTGCTTTGAATTCGTCTTGCATGTATTTAGTGTGCCTAAATCAGAGATTCTCATCTTTCTGTTCACAGGACTTGAAAAAAACCGACCTAATCTCATTCTGGGTCTGGCAATCATTCAGAAGACAAAACGTCCAGGGAACTTGCCTCTGGAAATTGAGGAGAAGCGACCAAAAGTTCATATGTCCAAAGACCCTATGTGGATCCCAAAACCTCCTGTCCTCTATGGTTCTGACAAATTGGAGATATTCCAACCTTACGATCCAGAAACTCCTGCAACCACCACCCCTCCCAGTTCTCCACCTTGCCCTGACTCCCCATCAGGATCCTCCTCTTCAGGCTCAGTCACCATACCATCCCTTTTGACATCCATTACAACAAAGCCTCATGTTGCGACAGCAGCCTCTGTCACTGCCCCTCACTCCTCTAGTAGCCTCTCTGACAAGGATCCTTCAACAGTATCCAGTGATGCAACACCTCTGCAGACTATCTTGAAGACTTTGTTCAACAATAAGAAAACAGACTTATCTGATGGAAGTTCTACAAAAACAACAGTTAATGTAAAAAAGGTTCCAGTATTTTCTCAGGTGTCTGGATCAATAGTGGACCCTATTGTCCAACAGTACGGACAGAAATCTAAAGTTAAAGCAATTGAAGAGGAGGAAAATGACTTTGACCGACCCTATGACCCAGAAGAGGAGTATGAACCGGCAAAGGGATTTGGAATCTCTGCTACAGAGATCATTAAAAATAAGGGAGATGGCCCTGCAGTATCAAACTTTGTAGATGATGGTGTGGCCTATGATCCAGAGGATGATACAATCTTCGCAGATTTTCATAGTGATATTGTAACAAACCTTCCTGTTCCAACCCCCCCTCTTTTAATTCAAACATCGGTTTCCTCATCATTACCATCCTCCTCTCTGTCCGAAGTTACAGCTTCTACATCCACTCCAGCACAAACATCTGTCCCCACTGGAGTCACAGAGCACTTTCCTATCGGCACTGTGGTTGTCTCAGCTGCAACACTAACCGAACAACAGCGGATGCTTGAGGAGCTTAATAAACAGATTGAAGAGCAAAAACGTCAATTGAAGGAGCAGGAAGAAGCATTACGCCAACAGAGAGAGGCTGTGGGTATGTTCATGGCTCACTTTTCTGTTTCTGATTCTCTTATGTCTCCCCCATCAAAGTCTTTGCCTCTTAACCAGCTGTCATCTCTGCAGAGCAGTTTAAAGCAAACAGAGTCAAGGCCTTCGGAATCAACAAATAAGAATAGCCACCTTACTGAGACTGTGGACAGCTCAAATGTGGATTCACAATCTGTAAACGTAGAAGACACAACTGCTATCCCTAACTTAAAAAATGATACAGATAGCATTACAGAGCAATCTGAAACACAGGGACATGTTAAGGAAAGTGACAAGGGTTCATCTGCTGGAGAGATTGAAGATTCTGATGTAGCTTATGATCCTGAGGATGAATCACTTTTCAATGAAATTCAAGAGGATGTATTTCAAGTTGGGACTCGTGATTCATCTTTGTCTAGAACAGAGCATAGTACCAGTCACAAGAGCAGTCCAATGAATAACCAAAGCAGAAAGCGGAGGCTGTCACCAAAGAGGCGCAGTCATCGTGAAAGAGACAGACATAGAAGTCCTTCAAGAAGGTCACAGAGGCGTTCTCCTTCTCATTCTCGTAGACACAGAGCGAGAGATAGACACAGAAGAAGTGAAAGGGAGAGGTCAGGTCATAGAGTTAGAGACCAGTCTGAACGCCAGGGTCCCCATCGTAGAGAGCGGACCGCTTCTCGACATTCTCGTGGACATAGGAGATCCCCATCTTCTCAGAGAAAAAAAGATTCTGTGTCTCCTTTAACAAAACAGCATAGAGGACATTCCCCTCAAGTCCCTGCAAAGTCAAAACATGTAACTTTTCCGTGTACTGATCCAGACACAGCTGACTCTGTTGCTGGACAGTTTGTTGAGAGTAACACATCATCATGTTTGCCACTTACTATTAAGAAAGAGCCTGATGAACATCAGTTAAAAGGTAATCTTGTTGAGAGCCTTGATAATGAACCCAAAGTCTTTCACAATGTGAAGCTTGAGATTGCAGAGCCATCAACATCCCAAGAACCCCTAAAACATTCCATCATTGACCATGAGGACAAAGGTTGTAGTTCTTCTACAGAGGTTGATAAACCCTCTCACCATGAAACTCTACTCCATGACAAAATTGACAGTACAATTCCATTAAGAGAGATTGATCCGCCCATTCGAGATTCTCCTGAGAGCCCAGATCCAGAGCCACAATTTTTCAAGCCTAGCAGCAAAGAGCAAAGCAGATCTGCTCTAATTGAGGAAATCAGAGATCCTTTGTCATATAACAGTGTCTCAGTGCCATCTGTTAAAGTTGAACATAATTGTCTGTCTATAAGTGGGCATGGATCATTGCCCAATGTACTGGGACCTACTCCAATATCAGCGGTTTTACATTTGGATTGCACAGCTCAAAATGTTAATTTTCCAGGTTTTAAAGATGAAGAAATGAAAGAGGCAGAAAAGCAAATAAAAGGGGACAGCCTGGGTTTCAATTTTCCAGTAACACTGCGTCAAGTGGAAGGACATTCAAATCAAGCTACAGGCTCAGATATTCAGAGCTCAGAACCAGTCATGGACCCTGTGATAAAGTTTCCAGAATTAAGATTTCCAGGGCCTGACATGAAAGGTCCAGGCATGCAAATTTTAAGTCCCAATAATTGGGGTCCTGGAAATCCCACAAGAGACCTAGCTATAAGCTGTCCTGGGATAAATTTGAGTAATTCAGGAGCTGTGGTGCATGACATGGAGCAAAACACTAGAAAAGTAGATTTCCAACAGTCCAATACTGATAGTATCATTCCAGGAATAAGTATGAGAGGTTTTGGGATGAGGGGTCTGGTGCAAGATAAGGAAAGTTCTAGTATGCATGGCTTAAATACAAAAGAACAAGGACAGGGTTCTCATTTAAGACACAGTGGAACTGAAATGAGAAGACAAATGCCAGGCATACAGAATCAGATGACAGATCCAGAAACAAGTCCATCTTTAAGGTTCTCAGGAAGAGAAAGTGGTAGGTCTAATATGTCCTGCACTGAACAAGACAGTAAAGGGTCTAGAGAACTTTTAAATCGGCCAAATTCAAATGTTGATTCTGAAATTGGAATGCATGGCCCCGACATGAGAGAACCAGACACTATACTTAATTTTAGAAGACCAGATTTGGCAGAAATAAGTTATATTGAGCCTGGTCAATCTATTGATAGTACGGGTTGGTCAGCCACAAGGAAGGCTACTAATGAGTCGCATGCAATTTCAGGCAAAGACATTGGAGAATCAAGTCCAAACAGGAGAGAATCAGACATGCAAGGAAGAAATCCACAGGGTCAGTGGCTAGAGGGGAGAAATGAACAAATTATTCAAGAAAAAAGAGGTCCATTGCAAAACAGTACTATTTCAGATTGGAGAGGTCCAGGACCTGATATGAGGGGTCAGATAAGTCAAGATAAAGGACAGAGTCTGCATACGAGGGGTCCAGACTGGAATGATCCAGGAACAGACAGGAGAGATGAATGGAGAGGACCAGAGAGGAGGGGATCGGTTCCAGTCAGAGGAGGGCAATTTATGCAAGATGAATGGAGAGTTAGGCCTGATTGGAGAGGTCTAAACACAGAAACCCAGGGGCATGACAGAAAAAGTGCAGTGAACCAAATTTTAAGAGAACCAGTGCCTGAAACACATCCAAACACGGAGGACCTCAGGTATGAAAGGAGAGGACAAGTAGGTCCAGATTTCAAGAGACTATTGCCTGAAAGAAGAGGCCCAATTAATGACAATATAGGACCTAGCATAAATAGTTCAGGAACTAAAGATTTTCTTGGAACAAGTCTTGACAGCAGAGGTCCAGCTATGGAAGGTCCTGGATTTAAAAGGGGAGGAGCAGATTTTAGGGGACCATGGCCTGAAAAGAGAAGTTTAGATATGGTTAGTTTAGAGCCTGACAGGAGAGGACCAAGGGACGAAGATGTACAGGGACTAAACCCTGTAAGGAGAGGTCAGACTAGGACCGATAGGCAAGGACCTGGGCATCCAGATTTCAGTGAATCAATGTCTGACAGTAAAGATCAATTTATCAAGGGTGTTAGGCCATCCAGGAGAGAGCCTGGGGTCCAAGATTTCAGAGGACCAGGCCTTGAAAGGAGAGGTCCCCCAATGGAGGGTCCTGTAACTGAAAGGAGAGGACCCGGAGGTCCTGATTTCAATTCAAGGCATGGGTCTGACAGGGGGGTGCTGGAAGGCCAAGATTTTAGGGGTTCGGGGCCTGAAAGGAGAAGTTTATCCAGGGAAAAACTTGGTCCTGACAGTAGAGGACCCAGAGATGCAGACTTCAGAAGACCAAAGCCTGAAAATAAATGTTCCTCTATGGAGGGTCCAAGGCATGACCCAAGGGGACCAGGAGTTCCAAATGTCAGAGGACCAGGACTTGAGAGGAGAGGTCCCTCTATGGAGGGCCCTGGGCATGACACAAGAGGACCTGGAAGTCAAGATTTCAGAGGAGCAGGTCCTGAAAGGAGAGGTCCCCCTATGCAGGGGCCAGGGCCTGACACAAGAGGAACTGGAGATCCAGATTTCAGGGGACTGGGTCCTGCAAGGAGAGGTCTCCCTATGGAAGGTCCTGGGCCTGACAGGGGAGGACCTAGGGATCAGGTTTTCAGGGGACCAGCTACTGAAAGGAGAGGACCCCCATTGGAGGGTTCTGGGCATGACACAAGAGGTCCTGGAGGTCAAGATTTCAGGGGATCAGGTCCTGAAAGGAGAGGTCCCCCTATGCAGGGCCCTGGGCCTCAAAGGGCTGGACCTGGAGGTTCAGATTTCAGAGGACCAGGACTAGAAAGGAGAGTTCTCCCTATGGAAGGTCCTGGGCCTGACAGGGGAGGACCAGGAGATCAAGATTTCAGGGGAACAGGTACTGAAAGGAGAGGTCCCCCTATAGAGGGTTCTGGGCATGACACAAGAGGACCTGGAGGTCAAGATTTCAGGGGACCAGGTCCTGAAAGGAGAGGTCCCCCTATGCAGGGCCCTAGGCCTGACAGGATAGGACCTGGAGGTCCAGATTTCAGGGGACCAGGTCCTGAAAGGAGAGGTCCCCCTAGGCAGGGCTCAGGGCCTGACGGGGCAGGACCTGGAGGTCAAGATTTCAGGGGACCAGGTCCTGAAAGGAGAGGTCCCCCTATTCAGGGCCCTGGGCCTGACAGGGGAAAGCCTGGAGGTCAAGATATCTGGGGACCAGTTCCTGAAATGAGAGGTCCCCCTATTGAGGGTCCTGGGCCTGTCCTAAGGGGACCAGGAGGTCCAGATTTCAGAGGACCAGGGCTACAAAGAAGAAGTCCCTCCGTGGAGGGTCCTGGGTCTCACAGAAAAGGACCTGAAGGTCCAGATTTCAGAGGAACAGGTCTCCAAAGGAGAGTCCACCCTATGGAGGGCCCTGGGCATGACACAAGAGGATCAGGAGGTCTAGATTTTAGAAGACCAGGGCCTGAAAGGAGAGGTCCACCTATGGAGGGTCCTTTGCCTGATGGGATAGAAGCTGAGTTTCCAGATTTCAGAGGACCAGGAACTGAAAGCAGAGATCCCTCTATGGAGGATCCCTGGATTGATAGGAGAGGAACACAGGATCCAAATTTCAGAGGGGCAGGGCCTGAATGGAGGGGTCTGGAACCTGTCAGAAGGGATTCTGGAGGTTCAAATTTCAATTGCCCAGAGCCTGACAGACGAAATACAGGATTTCATGGATTAATGGGTCCAGGTCAGGAAAGACCTCACACTATGGAAAATCAAGAGCCTTGTAAGAGAGAACCAGAAGGTCCAGAATTTCAGGCGATGGGGCCTGGCAGGAGAGGACCAAACACAGATGGCCCAGGGCAACACAGGAGAGGTCCAGATGGTCTTAACATCAAGGGATCTGGGCCCCCTTTAAATATGGAAGGCCCAGAATCTGATTGTAGAGGTCAACACTTAAGAGGAGTGAGGTATGACAGAGTTGGTATGGAGGGTCCAGGGACAATTACAAAAGGTGAACATTTTAGAGGACCAGGACATCAACGTAGAGGTCAAGAAATTCAGGGCCTAGGACCTTACAGACAAGAAACAGAAAGCTTAGATTCCAGGGAACCTGGACTTGAGAAGATAGGCCTAGATATTACAGGCCCAGGGCCTGATTGGAGAACACCAGGTGGTCCTGACTTCAGAGACTCAGGCATCAGGCAGAAAGGCTCATATATCGAAGGTCTAGGGCCTAGAGATGAAAGGGGAAGGCCTGACTTTGGTGGATCCGAATCCATCCAAGATGGCCCAGGTGTAGAGGGCAAAGGAATTAGATCAGGTCAAAACTTTAGGGGTCAAGGGCCTATAAGGAGGAGCTTGAGAGGATGTAGAGCAGATTTGAGTAATCAGGATGACAGATGGAAAGGGCCAAATTTCAGAGGCTCAACCCCTGATTGGAGAAGCACAGACATAGAGCATCAATGGTCAGATGAAAGAGGGCCAAATATGATGGCTTCAGGAAACGAAAGAGAAATTTCTGGCGATCACTGGAACGACATGGGTACAAGTCCAATACAAGAAGGCCGAAATGAGCAGATTCAGGAATTTAACAGGCAAGGTCCTAATAGGGAGTGGAGAGGCCCTGGAAGAAGGGGGCGAAGGCCCATGCAGGAAAGACCAAACATGCCGTTTCCAGGCTCTTTAAGTAGGCCAGCAGATGATTGGGGTGGTCCTGATCACAGTGGTCAAGGGCCTGTCCAGGATAACCCAGTATGCCCAGGGCCTGGAAGGGGAAGACCTGGAAATGAATGGAGAGAGTCTTACAGAAGGGGTCATGGGCCAAACAGAGGGGGTGCTAGTCCTTATTACAGAGGGGAAAGACATCCAGACAATAGAGAACAAGACCATGATAGAAGTAGTCCAGACGTAAGAGTAGCAAGATCAAATATAAGGGGGGATTCAGACATGGGGAATGACCATGTGCAGCCAGACTTCAGATCTGAGGCTCATAGGATGGGTCCAGACTTGATTCATTCATGCCCAAAAAGAGGATTTGAGTCTGAAGGTCTTGATAGAAGAGGCCTGGGAGGTCCAGATTTAATATACCCAGCACCTGAAAATAGAAATTCAAACATTGAAGGTTCAGGAGCAAATAGGAGGTTTTCAGAATACAGGGGACGAGAATTTGAAAGACCAAGTGTATGTGTGGAAAGCCCTGAAACAGGTAGACAGAGATTTGAGCATGATAGAAGGGAACGGAGACATATAAATATGAAAAGACAAAGCCTTGAAAAAACAGATTTGAGGGGGCCAGCACCTGAATGTTCAGATATAAGACATGAGCCTGGGAGGTGGAATACAAACACTGAGGGCCCAGGGTTAGACCCAAGGAGATCTGAAGCAGCTTCTCCTCATTTCAATAGCCCTGGTCAGGGTCCTCGATTCCAAGGCCCTAGGGATCCACATTCTGCACCATACAATGGGCCCCTTGTTGCATCTCAAAACATTGGAAGTAACACATGTCACAGTTTTGAAAACCTACCAAATCAGCAAGTAGCAAAACCCCAGAGACAAAGAGTGGCCTTACTTCCAACTCCAACAGGTCTTGCATGTTTCCCCAATCGGATGATCAACAAGCCTGATATCTGCAGCCCAAAACAAAAACAAACAGTTCCCCCAACAGACAGGGAAAGTAGTAGAAATAGGCAAGTGAGTTGTGAAAGCCAGTTGATCAAAGACAAAAAATCTGTTGATAAAATAAGCATACCTGTAGATGGAGGCAGGGTGGGTAGAGAAGGGGAAAATGAAACTAATAAACAGGGGGTTCATGGTTCTTGTGTTGAAACTAAAACCGACGAAAGTAAAAGCAGTGATACAAAATAAAAGCTGAGTTCAGCCAAGTTAGAACATATGGACTCCTAAGGTCATTTTGGCTGTTGTAAAAATTGTATAATATTTATTAGCATATCACACACTGAACGTTATTGTCATGGAAAGTTGGTTAAATTTCAATGTGATCTACAGGCTAAACCATGTGAAGGCTAAGTTGTTGATGCTTGATATGAAAATGCTCAGATATTTTTAGTTCATTATATTTTGGTTATTCTTGATACATTTGAGGTAGCTGTGTTTTTTTTTATTTGATTATGACTTAATGCCTCCTTTTGTTTGACTTATACAACTACTTCATGTGTTTTAGTTGGAATTAGGCAGAAATGTTTTGTACAGAAATGTATGTTTTTTGGTTATTTGTTTTTAACATAGCCATAGTGTCAGTACAGTGGCCTTTATATGGCCTTTATGTTCTTTTGATTAAAATGGCTTGATTTTTTTAAAATATAAGAAGACAATAAAAAGATACTCACCTTTTTAAAATAGTTTGTATCATGATTTTACCATCAGCATTTATATTCTTTGATAGTTATGTGGGCATCACTTAAATCGTTTTATTTATTTATTTTTTAAATGATGGCAGTGCCAACACTATTCTGATTTTGGAAAGAAATAAAGGTTGGTAGAGGTATATGTATTCCCAGAGGTTGGCATAACAAAACTTCTTTCAAGTCAACAACCTTCAATTGGGGGACAATAGGGACATTAAAACCGGTTTCCAGGTTGTCTTATATAAGTTAAAATAATGGATTTCAAATCCTTAAATAAATATCACTATCTGAATGTAGTGACAAGTCACTACAAATAATGTTACTTGGGTTGAAGAATAGCAAGGAAAAGGTCATAAGCAAGATGTACTTAAAAGTTGACTTTCTAAAAAGAAGAGCTGTTGTCAATGCTGTTATTGATATGTTAACACTCATTTTAAGAAGCCTTTTACAGTTTCATTTTATTTTATTTGGCCTATTATAGTTTTGTACATGATTCTCCACAGACCTGCAAGGTTCCAGCCTTACCAAAGGAGGGCGACAGCAGTCAGTTGCATCTTATGCTGTGCCTTTACTCAATACACTTGATCTTTGGAAGTGTCAAGTATGCAATTTAAACTAAGAAAAGGTTTGTTTAATTCAATAATAACTACAGACCTGAGTCAATGACAATAATAGTGTGTGAACAGACTGGCAAACCTTCAAGAAATTTATGGGGATTTCTAATTTGACATGTAATAAACTGTCCTTTAAATTGTAGTGGAAGAGGTAAATGGAAACACTTAATGCCAAATACTTTTTGTTTTAATAACAATTATGCTAACTGTTACTTGATGTTATCATAAATGGGTTTTTTTTAACATCTGGCCAGAAGAAATCAACTTGATATAAAATTGAATATGGTTGACAGCTAGACTTGGAGGAAGCATTTAGATATTTCTCCAAAGTAAACATTTGCAATAGTCCTACCACACTTTAATATACAGTATGTTTATGAATTAAAAGTCCTGAATTGAAAATATTAGCCCATTCAATTTTCATTATTAGTAAATGAATTAGTACATTAGGCTATTAGTAAACAGGTGGCTACCTACTGTTAGTGTTTAGTTTAGCTGTTGTGTATTTGAATGTTATAACACTAGTGATGCATTGAGCCTATGTGTAATTAACATTATGTTGTAGTTTGAGGAGAGAACCAGTATGAAGTGTTTCATCTAGAGGTTGGGGATTTCTTACGCGTGTGCCAAACCTATAATAACATATAAGAAATCATGTTTTTCACACATAACTCTCAGACATCATATAAACCAGCTGATAAATAAAGTCGGATACATTTAGTGTAGTAAAAATATGATATAGCCCACCATTATAGTGCAGTACAAATACAAAATGGCAACAACAAATATGTGTTTAAAAGAATCTTGTAATTTAAATATATAAAATATATTTATTTTTTTACTGTAATATTTACAGTCTGTGGGGTTTACACACCGATAATAGAGCACAATATCCGAACAATTCTGAACATGGATTTATAAAGACTGATTAAAAACAAGTTGTCTGCTTGATAATAAGCCGAGGTTCAGCGAGGAGAGTAAACCCAATCACCGGCGATCGTCGACCAAGAAGGCAGATTCAAAGTAAGTAGAAGACCAAGTCTGAAGGATTTCAAAAGCTGAATATTATATAAAAGTGATAACTTTTTAGCTGGAAAACTAAATAAATGTAAAGTGTATAGTTCCTCTTTCAAGAGCCGAGGTTTTACCTAGAGTTTGTCATTAACGTAAACTACAAACACTCAAATTAACTTGTGTTACTTTTTTCTTTTTGCTAGCGTAAATGTACGAGCTAGCTTTTATAATAACGGACGTGACTTACATCCTGATGTTGTAAATAGATTGTTTAATGCCAGAATTTTATTTTGTAGTAAGTTGTATAAGCTTAAACAAATACAAAATATACTATAGAAAGATTATGTTAACAAAGAGCTTTCAGAGCACACTTTGTCAAATCTGTGACCGCTCGCTAGCTTAAAGCTATTGAACCTGATTTGGTGGTATTCTAAGATAAGTCATGTGTGTCCATCCCATCTCCAGACTGAGGATGTCGTCCCTTTTCTCATCTTATAAAACCATCCATGTGTCCCCCTCGTACAGAGAGCACGCCTGTGACTCTGAGGGGGTGAGCCAAAGTGGATGTTTGACACATGACCAGGGACAGATGTTGGGACCTGAGCTTGGTGTAGTGGAGATGTCAGAGGTGGATTATTCTCACCTCCAGCATCTTATTCAGTCACAAATGGAGACACAAGCTGCATCTCAAGATGGAACAGATGTGAAAACGCCACCTGATCCAGACATAGATGAAGACACAACTGGATCCAACGTGATTTCTCCCTACACAACCACCCAAGCTATAGACCTATCGACCTCCACCGATGAGCACAGCCTGTTGATGCCCGGAGAGAAGACACCAGCATCTTTTGGTGAAGTCCCGGGGTTTGTGCTGGCCAGAATGAGAGGGGAGGACAGTACGACTGAACCACGTACCAACAGCAGCATATCCTCACAGAAGCGATCAGCTGCTAGAGTCTGCTTGGAGACGAGGTTTAACACCATGTCTGCTGATACCCCAAGACAGTAAGATATTCAGTCCACAGTTCTTAGCGATTAGGCTTCACTAATATTGTGTCTACCATATTAAAAACTGGCCTTAATAAAAATGCTGAAGTAGTACCTTTAATTAGACTGTGCAAAATCTCTGTTCTGTTTCAGTTTTTTGGCGATACTTCAGCAGTCCTCAGAGAATCAAGAAGCAGTTACACATTCTCAAATGCAGAAGTGGATGAAAACAGACAGAGCAAATCCTTTTGAGGTTTCCTGCCCATTTGTAGGAGGTGTATTCAACCCCGTCACCAACATGTGTGAACAAGTATGATGAAAGCAAAACATTTTTTTAAATGTCCTACATCTTGATATCAGCCACAGGAAGTACTCACTGTTGGATGTCATTTTCTAATTACAGGTGATTGGCCATCTTCCTCACATGAATGACCCTAAGCATCAGGGTTCAAACAGCCCGAAAGGTTTTTCAATAAATTTTTGTCCGGACAGGGTGTTCAAAAAAGCTCACTACACAAGTAGAAGCAACATGGCAGAGAATCAGCAGTTGGTGAACATAAAAAGTAATCATCTTCAGTCTTAAACTCATCTTGTTTTTATAAGTCTTCTGCTGAACTACACTACAAATACATAACCTCGCGTCAAATTCATACTCTCGTGTTGTTGTTTTTTTTTCAGATGATGTGGCAACTTCTGCTGCCTCCAGGAAGCTTGTTATCAGCCGCAACCCTCAGTCCATGAGGGGTGCGAAGGCTGCCCCAGACTCTGTTGTAGGGTCAGGAAGCAGCTCGAGGAAAAAATCTCGATCCTATGTGTCACCGAGCCACCGTAGGGAGAGACATAACAATAAGGAGAGGGAACGCAGGTGAGCAGGCGTTACGAAGAGTTGACAGTTTGTGAAACGATCAACTTATTAACATTTTCTGTGTTCACTCACAGTTGAAAGTTTCCTTCTAGTCCATAGTCCCAGTCGAACTTCTATAACTTTGGGGTGAAGTTAGTTCAACATGAAATGTGTGTGCTGAGCTATGCCTTTACTGTTGACTATGACAAAGTTTCTAGTGAGATTGATTACTGAAAAATGGTTCTTCTTCAACCAAATGTATCAGCTGTTAGTGTTCAGTTACCTTGTATGTAACTGTTAGATGTTGATTCATTATAAAAGAAAGGGTGAGGTAGATGTAGATATAAAGCTGCAATGATTCGTTAATTTATATAGAAAACATGTTTGCTTGATGCAGGTTTCTGATTGTCAGAATTCCTCATTTCTGTTACATTAAACTGAATTGAAAATGACCTTTTGTGGGTAAAATGAGACATCTGCTGTCACACTGCGCTCTAGGTCATTGGTTCCCAACCTAAAGTCTGGACCCTGGTAGAGGGTGCGCCTGAGCTCTCATGCCGGGTGCAAGCCTCTGTCTGTTCCTAGGATGTCAAAATTAGATTTTCACAATAAAATAATGTTAAAACATTCTGGGAAATGTAGCCTATACAAATGGCACTTTTTAAAAGCAATGTATCACTTATTTTCATGTGGATCCTGGGGGGGTTGGGCTTAGCTTTTCCTACAAACAGGGAAGGGGGGCTCCAAGAAAAAAAGGGAACCACTGCTCTGGTTGGTTTCATCTACAAAAAGATTCATGAATGAATCGTAAACAGAATCTTCAGATTTATCAATTTTGGAAGAAGTTGCAGCCATAGAGAGAAATCAAAACTCTGCACTAACCACTTAACACATGAAGCTTTGGGATGTAAGAACAGGGTTACGGTAACTAAAGGCTGACCGGACATTTGATTTCAACATCTGTGCGGTTTCTGCTGCTTCACAGGAAGAGGATCCGTCTGTGCTGTGATGAGCTGAACATGCTGGTTCCGTTCTGTAACGCGGATACCGACAAAGTCACCACCTTGCAGTGGACCACGACCTTCCTCAGATACATCAATGGTACCTATGGGGACACCTTCAAAGAGGTACGTTTGTGTTCTTTGACTTCCTGAGATTGAACGTTGATTTATGTCAATAGTTTTTTTCCTGTTCCTCCTGGAATAAATGAATATTTGAGACCAGAACCTTGGGCTGGAAGATAAGAGCTTAATCACACTATCTCTTGCTGCATGAATAATTGGTTCTGCAGCTGATTCCATTTGACTTTTCTTATTCAGAGAGCTCATCTTCATATTCAGCATCATATTTCTCTCATTTGAACTGTTCAAAATCTAACAACCTCTTTGTATTGTCTGTGAGGGATTGCCCTGTGTTGCAGCTATGCACTCTTTAGACACTGATTTACATAATACAACTAAATGATAACAAACCATTACATTATAACACCAATAATCTACTACTCTACCCTTTAACAGGAGTTCAAAATGGCCTTCAGTGACGAAAAGGGACTCTTTCTAAAATCCTGCTCTTCCTCAGGCCAGGACCTGATGCACCCAGAGATGGATGAGACCCTCACTATTCCTCTTGCTGTAGAGCAATAGCCCCTCACTGTTTATTCTAATTCACACGACAGATGTTTGTATAGGTTTTGATTTAACATTTGGGGTTTCCTCCAAAGTGTGGCTGTAGGAGAGTTCAACGTGATGTTATATTTTCACTGACAAAAAGCTTCCCCCTTTGCATCTACATGACAGTTCTGTAGATTTGGAACTTTGAAGTCCCAAACATTGTTAACTTTCACCACCTGGATCTAAAAACCAGATTGTGTCACGACTGTGTTTAAACTGCGGAGCTTTCTCCTGCCACTAGAATATACCTAGAGCCTACATTTTAAAAAAGAGCAATTCAAAAAGTCATACATAGGTGGCACTGTTTCTCTTTGAAACACATCTGAGGTAAGATAAAACTTATGATTCCAAATATGTCAAACATTTTGTAAATTTGAATGATTCATGCACCACTGTTTTTTTTTTATCATTGATCCAAGAGGTTTTCTAACACTTCAGTTACACTCTGTTCATATATGTCGTTCAGGTTACATGTTTAAGGGTTTTGCATGGAAAGAAGTGTTGCTATTTTGTGAATTAACGGGATGATTTAACTTCACTGTGTTACCATCTTACTCTGAAATACAGACTGTTCATTTGATATGTAGAGAAGAGTAATGTTTTACTGAAAAGTGGCTTTATTTGTTCTTTCTTACAACATGTCGCTGTAGCATCTTACTGTACATACAACAGTCACCCACAAATAATAAATAGTATTTAAGGTCATGTATATTTAATAGTTACAGCACCGGTAGTACATAGTGGATGTGGTCATTGCAGGTTAATAAACAAACAGATTCCTTTACTCCTTTAGATTGATCTTACAATGACTGATGTATGCATCCACACCTTTTATTTGGTTTCTGATTCTCAAATGTAGAGAATGAACTTCACATGTAATTACAAAAAAACAAGCTGTAAAAAAAGGCTATCATAAAGTTTTTTTTTGTATTAATCTACACAATTTCTCAACACCTGGGTGTTTGTGTTTTTTATTCCTTTGACAGTTCACACACAGCTTCTCAACAGAGGCGTTTCACCTCTACCTCCTATTTTACACTGAAAGCTTGTATTTTGAGGTAACACTTGACATTTACATTAATGGGGCCATGAGACATGAACATTCACTTCAGAGACAGTCGCCGATGTTTTAAAGGTGTCATCTGCCAGAAGGATTGCTAACCAAGGTAAACTGGGGCATGGAAACAACATGTACAAAGTTTTTATACACAAAGGACTCATCATTCATCTTCAGCTGTTTGTAAGTCAAGTCTTGTTTGTGATACTGTAGGATTTGGAGCAATGCGTTAGATCTCTTGAACTTTTCCTCGCCTCTGTCCACTTTTTTTTTTTCTGGATGTCATCTTGTTTTTGTCTCTTAGTTGCTCTGGTTTTTCGTGCCAATCCTCAGATGTTCCTCTATTCCACTCAAAATATCACACCTGTTGATGTTACTCTTCCCATCCTGTGATGCATGTATTTAAATAAAGAGGACATTTTCATGATCACTTGCTTCTTTCACTCCTTCCTTCCCTCACGTATCGGACTTCCTCTCCTGGGTGGATGGTGTCAGGTGGCAGGACATCACGTTTTAATGGTTTTTGGGGTTGGAGGATTTTCCAGCGGCTGCTGCTCCTTGGCAGGCTGTTGTGTCACAGATTCCAGGAGGTCCATGGTGCCCAGTTCTGCCTACCCTACCTGGCTCTCCGGACTCACCTGGATCTCCTGGAGATCCATCACGCCCGTCTTTGACTATTCCAGGAACACCTGGAAGACCTGTGAACAACATAGGGGGAATGAGCCGACCTCAGGGTGCTGCTGTAACCCGAGTGATTTTGAAACAAACTTGTATGAATGAATTTGACATTATTCAACTTTTGATAGGACTGACTGGACATCTGCTGTGATAGTGAAACAAATGAAACTACAATAGACTTGCTCACAGGATATTTTCACAACTTGAAAATGTGTAGTCAAAGATCTGGATCAAATCAGTTCAAGTTGTGGTCACAGTGTAGTCTAAAGTGGACATACCCTGGTATCCTTGGTCACCAGTAGGCCCATCAATGGCTTTACCAATGGATCCCTTGTCACCTTGCTCTCCAACATCCCCTGTTGTGAAAACAGAAGATTTTAATCAGTGATGAAAAGTAACAAAGTGCATTAACTCATGGGCTGCTCCTTACATTCTAATGTGAGTATGCTTCCTCATATCCTTAATCTGTTCCAAAGGCAGAACATTTTCTCATGAGTCCACTACATCTGTTTGACACCATAACACCGTAAAAACGGTTTCTTTTTCAGAGATTAATTTAACAATGAAAGGGGGGATCACAGCATTGTTCATTTTCTAGAATGCTAAAAGGTAGAGAAATACAGGTATTGAAACAAGGACGGTGTTTAGTTGTGGCGGATTTTTATTTGACAAACTGTCTATGTGTTGGTAACAGGTAACGGGTAATAATATATCCAAAGGAGTAACGCCAAAGCAACATTTCATGAATCATACCTCTTGGACCTGGGTCTCCAAGTTCTCCAGGAAGACCTCTATATCCTGGAGGTCCACGGGAACCCGGATGTCCTATAGAGCCAGCAACTCCTGTCTTTCCTGCAGATCCAGCAGGGCCGGGGCGGCCCACCAATCCAGGAGCCAGAGGTCTTCGAAGGTTAGCAGCCAGTTGTGCAATCTGATCTGCAAGATGGAAAACAAAGCAGGTTATGTATCATTCTACCTTTAGCCAATCTTTCAGTGACTGTCAAACAAAAAAACAAGATTTCTCACCATCGATCATTGAGCCACACAGCTCTCTGATTTGCTGCTCACTTGCTAGTTTACCCTAAAAATCAAGTGAATAAGACAATAAAAGCATCATTATTAACTCATCCAGGCACATAACATGGATATTTCATATGCTTCACTCCTTTAAATTGGGATGATTTCAAATGCACTCACAGGTACACCTGTCTTTCCTGAAATACCAGGCTGACCCTGCTCCCCCTGGAAGCCCATTGGTCCTTGTTTTCCTGGAAGCCCTCTTCCTCCGAGCTCCCCTTGTGGACCGGTCACGCCCTTAGGCCCCAGTTCACCCCGCTTCCCTGACTATAATGGACACAAAAATAAATAAATACAAGCATTCAAATTTCCATTAAAAAAAAGCTTAATTTCTTTCCAACTGCAGTTAAATAAAATCCACGAGCTTCTAATATAACGGTTGACTAAGTACCAACCAAACAGCAATCTGTGTCTGCTGAGACAACGCAGGGGCGGATTCATATGGCATCTTGGTGCTAGATAATTACTCCAACAAGCACAGCAAACAGTAAATGAGACCAGGAGAGCGAGGCTCATCACTACTGTGTCGCTAATGGCATAAATTGTGCAACAGCTTAATGTGGCTCGTCTCTCTCCCTTGTGGCGATAGCAGCGAACAGGCCAATAAAGCTACAGCAGCAGTACCAATCTCTAATTAATCCTATTAAACCTGGAATGTAGACAGAATCATGTGCAATGCGTCTGACAAGTGGGCGACGGCTCAAAGCTATGCACCAGGTTTCAGTGTTGAGTGAGTTTGAGTGAGAGAGTTTGGGCCAAACTTGTGCTGCGAAATTACACCCACACACAACATCTGATCGGACTCTATTTAATGCTAACAAGCAGATATCTACTGTGTGAAGAAAATGAGTTTATGTTAAGTTTGAAAACACTGTCAGACGACACAAAATGTAAATCATGACATTGATGTATCTCACCTGTCCTTTTTGTCCAACTGGGCCAAAGGGACCCTAAAATAGGGACACACATTAAAAAGATAACAGTTAGTTCAAACTATTAAACAGACAGGACACATTTAATCAGTCTAAGATTAATTAGTAAGAAATGTTTCGCTCAGGTTGGTGCAATTCAAATAAATGACAAAAGCGATACAATCATACCAATCAAAAATAAAAGACATTGAAAATAAGATAGAAAAGAAGCAAGGAAAACATTTAAAAAAAGGCCATAAAACATGATCTGATGCTCGGCACACCAAGATGTCAGCACACAAAGGTTGTTGCAAGAATGGTATTTTACAATACCATTCTGTTCTACTGTATGTGTTTGTGTTCTTCTGAACAAAGTGAGTCAATAAAAAATACTTACAGGTTCTCCGTTCTCTCCTGGTAGACCATCACTTCCTGCCACACCCTAGAGACACAACACAAGATCTGGCTTATCTGATTGAATCCACAAAGTCCAGTAAGGTTTTATTGTGGATAAAACAAGAAACAAGCATTTTAGTTTCTTAAAGGAAAAGAAGGCCCGCTATTCAGGTTTGAGCAGAAATATTTACCATGTCTCCTTTAGCTCCAGAAGCTCCAACCGGGCCCTACATGGTTGAAAAAGGGGAGAGAGAGAGAGAATAAATGAGAGCCATGTAGAGACATAGAGTGGAGGGCCCGCTGTGGCAGACGATGGGGGGATGAAGGGAAGTGATGTGAGCTGGTTGAGGGGAACCTGGAGCGGCATAAAGAGCGGCTTTGTTCTGTCCTCAGGTTCTGAACAGGAGGCATGTTTGTGTTGAGATCTCTCTCCTGCCTTCACTTAAGAGTTTTTACCTCGAAGCCGAGGAGAGACGACCTGGTTATTGACATACAGTCACCTTCACATAAGTTTATCTGGACTTTGTCATCTCTCTGTTGGACTGACTGTCTGTGAGCAGAGAATGTGTTGAAGTGGTCTCAGGAAGGCGCTTAATGATTTGTTGTTAAGAAGCTTTTCATATTTAAAAAAAGATTTATTTCTGGGGGGCTTTTTCGCCTTTATTGAATAGGTCTGTGGATAAAGGAGGAAACCAAGGTGAGAGAGAGTGGGAAACGACATGTGGGAAAGGAGTTACAGGTCGGACTTAAACCCGGGCCTTCCGCTTGAAGGACTAAAGCCTCTGTCCAACCTAACCACTAGGCCGTCTGTGCCCCAAGCTTTTCATATGTTCATATTTTACAAACAGCATGAGAGCTGGAACAGTTGTCAAAATATTGCTTAATGCATTGGTTAAGCTTATTTACTTGGTTAATTGTTTTGTCTTTGTTTATGTGTTCTGATGTAAAGTGTCCTTGGGTCCCTTGAAAGGTGATATATATATTCAAGCTAATATTATTAATATTAACTGTACCAAAAGTATAGACTCTGACATTGATTCACTTGAGTGACTTCAGTTTTAAGTCAAATAAAAATAGTAGCAGTAGCCTGTAGCAGTCTGGCTTCACATAATTGGAAATAAGTGCAGTTGGGTTTTAGGCACAATTTGTTTCTAACTTTGGTCACGTCTTGATTTCAGATTACACAAGACAATTTAAGCCAAGACAAAAAGATTCGATATTTGCTGAGATTTTATAGAGCAAGATAATACTGAAGTAAACAGCAGGAAGATTGATCATAATCAAGAGAAGTTAGAAGATTTATTTGAAAAACAAAGAAGTAAATCTGTACTGCTCGTTAGATAACACTGCATGATGTCATGTATCCCAGGGACACTTTTATTATAGTCACACACGTCACGCTCACCCTTTCACCGAAGTCTCCACGGATTCCTGTTGGACCTGGAAGACCTGGATCCCCCAAGGCTCCTTTTACCCCCTGTAGTGTACAACGCACGAATCAAGTGAGTGAAATAATAATGGAACAAAAAAATAGAAAATGATTGTTAATGTCATGCAACTGACCTGGAAGCCTTTGACTCCCTGAGGCCCGGGGATACCTGCTGGTCCGATTCCTCCCTGTTGGACACAGACATAGTCAGGTGATCTTAAAGGGAAGAGCACTCAGGAGTGAAACAAACTGAACATGGATGATTCCTTCTTGAAGAGGGTTTTTTTTTACATTTCAGAGAAGATCTAAAAACAACTTGTATTTTGGTTGTATAAGGTATGATTCATTATGCAGTGCAGTTGTACAAGAGAAGTGAGTTAGTTCCTGTTCTTGTTTCGACTTTTTCTCCTCGCCGCAGGGTCTCATGTAAAAAACAAAAGCTCTTTTGTTTATGAAGTCCTGCTTAATGAATACCTGCTCTAATCACTGACCCTTCATTACTTACAAACTCAACCTTAACAAGCCACCTAGTCAGCGACAACACTCTCTGTACTTGTGCAGAAAATATCATTCACTTCAAGGAGCAGTTTGTTGTTCACCTTTTTATTAATTCATGTCAATGTGAGCCAATTAATGCTGCATGCTTCCATGCTTCCTTTCTTTTGAGATGGGTGGTTTACATGAATTCCATTTTGTTTTCATGTCCTTGTGCATTCAAATATCCACACTAGCTATTACTTCAATATACTTGTTGGATATGAGTCTAAATGTGGTGAATTTGGATCTGTTGAGCTTAAAGTTTTACAAGCTTCTTGATGGGGTTATTCATGTCTTCAATGTCTTACAGTGGATGCCTTCATGTCGTATATAGCTGCACAAGGAGTGTGACAATTTGACAAAAGATTCATTTATTTAGGTTTGAACTCACAGCCACGCCTCTGGGTCCAGCTATCCCCCTCTCTCCTGGGATGCCAATATCACCCTGAGAAAGGAGACAAAAGACAGGAAAGTCAGGAAAGTTTAGAGTCAGGGTGCCAGAGTGTTAAAACTTCCATCTGTGGTTAAGTGACATGTCAGAGAGGCCGTGAGCCAGTAATCCCCCCCACCCCCATTAAAGAGCCTATCAGATACATACAGGAATACCTGGCTCTCCAGAGGGTCCTGTCTCCCCAGTCTCTCCGGGATCCCCCTGTTATAAAAGAAGGTGAAGTTATTTTCCACGGTTCTTATCGAAGCTTTAAGGTTAAATTCTGTTTCTTATTTTTCTGTAATACTCACTACTCCTCCTTTGGAGCCCTTTGCACCAGCCTTTCCTTGGAGACCCTGGAACGAAAAATACCAAACAATGACTTCTCTGAGGGAGCTCATGTATACACCCCATGAAACCAGAGCGAATTTCATGAGCATTTCCTTTTTTAGGAGTTTAACACGCCATTTTCACCAATCCGAACAGTGCTGAGAGTTGGTATAACAATGACACTACTAATGAGAGATACAAATCATAGTAAAAGGGATTTAAATTTCCTTTATTACCCTATAGACAAATTATTGTCAAAAGACTTACGGGAAGGCCATTGGGTCCTTTCTCTCCGACAATCCCATGGCGTCCAGCATCACCCTATGGACAAACACAACAATGTAACACCAGCTTTACTCAGGCCATAGACAAGCATCTAATGTAAACCCAAAGCCTGCAGAGAGAAACCACTTACCTTCTCACCATCTAATCCTGGTGTTCCATCTTTACCGTCTCTGCCAGGCATACCCTGGAGGAAACATCATAGTACTTGTGGATCTGATACGTGATGTTTTAGATATAGATCATTTTTCTGATTTTTACTTACGGGCTCTCCTTTGGGTCCTGCTCCCCCAGGGACTCCTTTAGGGCCGATTTTACCCTGTTTAAAGACACATTGGGGTGTTATTTTTTACATCTAATATGTACTTATAAAGCTCAAAGTCACAAATCAAAGCCTTTTACTCACAATTTCTCCTTTGGGTCCTCTGAAGCCCTGTGGTCCTTTTTCTCCAGCGTCACCCTGGAGACATCAGATGCAACACACACAGCTATTCATTGATGGGACCAGCCGTCTATTCTGGCAGTGAAATACTACCAAACACTGCATCTTATTATTTCAAGTATGATACGAACAAAGAAAGACTCACTGTCTTTCCGATGATGCCGGCGATGCCAGGTTTGCCTCTGAAACCAGGTAGACCCTAGAGAGAGAGGAAACTGCAGTAAGCACATGGATAGAAATGTCTGCTTTTGGAGCGGTTGAAAGCTGAATTAGGAAGAAGTAATTGTGTTCTTATTGTTGCTTACTCTGTCTCCTACAGCTCCCATTGGGCCTTGTAAACCTCTGAGACCACGCGGGCCCTAAAACACAGCATACAAGCATCTAAAGTGACTTCAAAACATCAAACATTAAAATCAGGACGTTCAATATTCCTTAAAAAGTGCCTTTTGGACAAATGTATGTGTAGGTTAAGAAGGAAAAGTCACTAGATAAATCAAAAATTCAGGATTAAACTCACCTGCAGACCTACAGTCCCAGGAATACCTGGTGGCCCCGGTGGACCAGAATCCCCCTAGAGACAGAACAGGGCAACTTGGACATTAAATCACAGACAGACCATACCCAATGCAATGAATTTCTTGCACATGAAGGTTACTTTATTTGGAAATAAACTCAATATCAATTTTTTTTCCAGTGAAATAAATATGTGCACGTTGTAAACTGACCTTCTCTCCATCTTTTCCAAGCTCTCCTTTGTCTCCTTTATGCCCTGTGTGACCCTACACGAGCACACACACACACAGACTTCAATACAGGCAAGACTCTTCATGGTGACGTGAGTTTTATTTCTTCCCATAAACACACTGAGCAGCATATAGTGAATGACAATTAAGCTGTGACAGAAACTCTGTTTACCTTGAATCCTGGCATCCCAGGGGGGCCGGAGGGACCAGAGGGGCAGATTGCAGGACACTGCAGAAGACACACATCAAAATCTGAGGACTCTACTCTACTGTCACTTTTTCACAGAGGAGGCATTTTGATTTGAGCGCTGCTCTGACAGGAGCACTGAAACTTACCAGGAGGTCACCACTGAGGTCTTGAAGAGTACCAGGAAGACCCTGACAGAAGGGGAAATGACAACACACAATTCAATAAGAGTCATTGACATTACTTTATAGTGTTTACAATTCAGAAATAATCTATAAGAAATACACATGGAACAAAAAAAGACAGTACAGAGGGCACCAGATAGCCTAACAGTCATATCCTGTACCCCATGTACAGAGGCTAAAGGCTTCAAAGCGGGCAGCCTGGGTCTAACTCTTACACTTAGCACTCTGCTGCATCTCATTCACTCTCTCATGCTGCCCCCCCATAAATAAACAAACAAATACATAAATAAATGCATGACAATATTCTACATGCAGATATCAGGATTATAAAGTCACTCACTGGTGGTCCATCAGGGCCAGCAGGTCCAGGAAGTCCTGGAAGACCCTCAGCACCCTGAGAAACAGAATGACGGCAAACACAAAGATTACAAACATCTTCAGCATCTCATTTTATAATAAGAGATGAGAGGCGATCTGAAACACTTTAGCTATGTGACGTCATCTGTTCAGTTCAGCTGATGGAAAAGTGACACCTAAAGTCCTTCACTCAAAATGTTGAGATTTGCTGGGACAGTTGCCCCAAACTGTTGCAGAGTTTGATACTTAAAGTTTCTAAAGATTCTGTTGAATTAAAATCCTATCTAATAATAATGAAGTCAGTCTTTATGATGAGGATGTATGTAGTGACGTAGAATCTACATACACGCAGACATGCACTAATGAATGTGACTTTTAGTGAGGGAGGAGAAATGCTGCTAGATATTTCTTATGAAATATTATGAGCATATTTTATAGATCTTAGATATTTCCCTCGGCTTTGTAGACTGGCCTCTAAGAATTTATAATAAGCTAACTGAACTTTAAAATGGGAAAAAAAAACTCCACATCAGACACAAAAAATATTTCAAGCGAAACTTTTTATCATGTCTTCAAACATGCATGAATCATTAACCACCGTAGACTGTAAATACGAATTTAACCACTCAAAATACTTAGATGTTACAAACCTCACCATCAGTAACTTACACGGGTGCTGAATCCTCAACCACAAAATGTATCCTGGATGTGGATGTATTTTGTATCCAAAGTATTTCAGGAGAGCACACCAAAATCTTAAACTTCTACTTTTTTATTGCCGTAAAAGTGGAAGTTTAAGATTTTGGTGTGTTCTCCTGAAATACTTTGGATACAAAATACATCCAGTATTATACAGTCCTGCACTCCTGCTTCAGCTCCATTATATCAGAGTTTGGGGCAATCTTGAACTGGTTGCTTACAACAGAGCACTGATAGATGTCAAACAGTATCAGCTTCACTGTTTGAGCAGGAGGAGCTCCTTTATGAATGATGCTGCCATTACACAAACTGGTGGATGTGTATTGATGACTGTTATCTGAGGCCAACTGGGTTGGAAAGGAACATCGACTAAAATAGCACGGATAACAATACTTTTTTGAATATCTCATTCTGAATCGAAGGCTCTAACAGCTCATTAAGGATGTTAAGGATGGCATGGAATGTAATTGTGTAGATTAGACAGATACACACCGCTGGACCCTGAGGTCCGACTCCGCCTGGCAACCCGTTGGTTCCAGGTAGTCCCTAAACAACAAAAACCACAGTCAATGTGCACATTCAGGGTGAACACGTGTCACGTTCAAAAGTTTGCTCTTCAAGGATGCAATCAAAAGTAATATGTAAAGAATAATAAAAGAACATCACAATCTCCATTGTGGTGCACATTAGCATTCTATAAATAGACGGTGCTTTGTACTCACTGCGGCTCCTGGTCTCCCTCTGCCCTACGGAAGACACAGGAAGACAAATTAAGTCACAAATACCGAGGAGATTATTAGATTTACTCAGAGCATCAATATCCAGCCTGTGATGCATCACTGCATTAAATCCACTTTGAAAGTTTGTCCCAGGTTGTCGCTGTGAGGTGGATATGAACTTCTGCCGCCCAGTCAGATCAGAGCGATCTATAATCTGATGATTATTAGACAATATGAAACCATGTAGCTCCAAGGGGTCTTCATTATCTTTGTTTGAACCAAAGGCTGCCACAGAATAGAGCTGAGTTATATCCTTGTCTCTGCACAAAACATTTAATAGCACTTGATTCTCTGTGCAGAAACTGCCTTCAGTCAAGTGATCGGTGTTGGGGTAAATTTGTATATCCGGAAGTCTTTACAGTGGTCAGAGTGAAGTGGTTAAACATCAGAGGACTAGAGGAATGAGTGTGGCATGATCATGTGTTGTTAAAAGTATGTGGGGGTACTTACAGGAGGTCCAGCAGGCCCAGGAGGTCCAGCATCACCCTGTAGAGTGCAAAACAAAACGCCACAATCAATCTCTCGGACATAACCAACCAGAGCAAAAGAAAAGGACATATAAACCTTTTGAACATAAAGGGACACCAAAGAATTCAGATGTTCTTCCTTTGTTGGATTGATCTGATGTTTGGGCTTGTTACTGAACAAAAAAATGCATGCATGTGCATTAATGAGACACATTCAGTGTTAACGGTGTACAATTCTTGCTTTATTATCTGAAGCAAATACATCTGTGTATGTAAGCTTCTTTCATCAGCTTGTGTTTTGTAGGCTTTCAGAAGATAACTTCCTACTTTTTTTTGTAAAGCATCTTTTTTAAAACACAGTTTACAAAGTGTTTTACAGAGGGCAGCAGTACAACATTGTTCAAAGATAATGATGGATTATATGTGAGATGACAGGTCCAGCTGAAATCAGATTGAGATAAAAAAAAAAAGGTGTTAGCTGAAAAAATAACATCAGATCAGGCGGAGGACACTAAAAGATGATTTACATAAAAATCAGTTTCTAAAAGTTTGTTTTTAGAAGTGATTTAAACGATGAAACGGATTGTGCTAGCCTTATTATCCATTATTTCAATGGAGGAAACTGTAGGTCTTTGTGCAGGAACTGATGTATGTGTGTGGGCCTTGACAAACTCAGCTGGAAAAAACAATGAATGTTGTGTTCCTTTGAAATTCCTTCAAATTGATTGAAACTCAGATGATGAATGTTGAATGTCGATTTGGTATGAGAGGAAACAAAGAGCTGTTTTTTCATTTTAAGCTTTACTGATGGATAGCTAATCCCAAAAAAGATACAAAAACATGTCAAAAAGAAACGTAACGTGATGCGTAGATACTGTAGGTTACTGAAAGGAGGAAAGGTCTTGCTTGATCATGGCAGTAAATATATCAGTTAAAATAACCAGTGTTACCAGTGACCAGTGTTTGTAATACAGTAAATGCCTTTGATAGCATTTTTAGTTTTGTTCTTTAAAAAAAATTAAACCTGGAACTGAAGGCTGTGAAAGACACAATAAAATCACTTTTCTTCAATTTATTTTTTCCAATTATGTCTTCAGTTTCTTTACATTTTTGTCATTATATGTGTCAGTAAAAGAAAAACAATACTAAAATGGGTTAGGGTAACCCATGGTCAGATTGTGGTTCACTGTGGTGCTGCTCCGCCTCCTTCTCTACGTCTTTGTTTACCTTCGTCACAGCTGTATTTGTGTTGTCTGAGTGGGAAAAGACTCCACATAAACAGGCCTGACACAGTGCTGTTACTTATACGGTGCATTCCTCAGTCTGCAAACAAGACAGCAGGGTACACTGGCTTGAAAATCATAAACAAACACGTGATGTGATGCGGCTGAAAAGTGTATACTAAATATAAAACAAGCACATTTTTCTAAAAGCCAAGATTTGAAATAGTTTGATTCTGTATATCTGGTTAAGTAAGCTAATATACAGTAGTTAGCTAATGCTCCGACTCAATCTCCACTTGTTTGATCCCGACTCTTCAGCCCCATGAAGCAGCCATGACAGTGTATATAATCTGTGTAATTAGGGAAACTGGTTGACGCAAGCTTCCTCATTACATCGGCTAATTAGTTGAATTGCCAGGAGGGGGGTTTATCTATCTTGACAGTGAATTTGCCTCCTAACAGCGAAAGGCCCCTTAATCTGTATTCTTTCATATCTTACATCTAATGTGGGAAACAACAGTCTTCCTGTTTAATCACAAGATGTAGAAGTGCACATGTCGTTTGATGCTCTCTCTCTTGTATCGCTCTGACAATAATACCTGTTTCTGTCTCACAGGAGCAACAGATCATCCCCCTACAGTCTCACAGATTGGTGGGAAACAGCGTGCATTCCGGGCCGGATTAGGAAAGCAGCAGAAATAAATCCCGATTCTGATCCCTCATTAAAAATATTTCCCCCCAAGAGGCTGAGCTGCCTTGACAAATTAAGGACGACAGAGGAAACATGGGTCTTGTCCTCGATAGACCCTCCTACAGATCTCCATACAACAGCAACCAATCAGCACGCAGGATTCTTGCAAGCATAGGTGTCTTTAAGCTACACTAAGTGTCTGACTTTAACTGGTTGAATTCTGAAGTAGATAAGGTCATACCATCAAGCTGGGTCCATCTTTAAGCACATCCTCAGTATCTGAGAAAGATCATAAGACTGAGACACACTTACCGCCTCCCCTGGGGGTCCATCCTTCCCAGCGGGACCATCAGGACCCGTCAAACCCTGAAGAGAAAGTACATCAGTCAGAGACACTTCACTTCCTTGTGCTCTGCTCCTCAATACTGCACTATTGTTTGAGCATTTATTCCTGGCTATTATTTGAAAAGACGCACATGCTGTGTTGATGTAAGAGTTTTCTGTGTTTGTGTTGATTGCAAACTTACGTCCACCCCTGGAAGTCCTGGCAGGCCTGGTTTTCCTGATGCCCCTGGTAGTGCTGCTTTCCCTTTGGGACCCTGCAAAGACACATTTATAAATCAGTAACTTGGTCAACTGAACAGCTGACTTCAACCTCTTTTAACTGAACATCAGGAGGTTTATTGGGAAGTTTTCCACTTAAAGGATAGAGAATGCTTTACAGATAGTTAGAGCCACTTATAAGTGATTTTGGACCTTATAGGGACTGTATGAAAATAATCCCCTCATGCAATCGAACAGTTTTAAAAACTTGTTTGTGCCCACCTCGATCAAAATTTCTTAAGGCTGTATGGGTTGTGCAATAGCGTCATGGTGTTCATCTTTTTTTTTCTTTGTCATCTCTCCCTTACTTATGTTGTGTGTTTAATGCAGATCTTGCGCTTTATTGGTAATGTGCAATCAAGGTTGTTTGTGGTTGAAATTGGTATGCGCTTCTCTGATCACATGTAGATTGTTCTGTTGTTTCATTTATTGATTCTGCTTAGACGCAGCTAAATGTGTGCAGCACTGGAGTCCAAGACTCATTCCTCCAATTGTATTGTATCGTATTGTAACTGTTTGTTTAGTATTGTACCGTATTGTACTGTACTGTACCTTATCGTACCGTACCGTACTGTGTCGTATCATATCGAATCATATTGTTCATATGAAGGGTTCAGGAAAGGGAGAGAGTATTTAAGTTTAACTCTTGGCTAAAGAGTAGTTTTTTGGGGGGGAGAGTAGAGGAGGGTCCTTTTTTCCCCTCTAATTTTGTATTTACATTTTATTTTTGGCATCGTTTAACAAAAGGGCTAACAAATACTTGCATGAAAATGAAAAAGGACATAGTAGTTGTTCAAGATATAATCTGATGGGAGGACAGCAGGTTCATTCTTTTGGGGTTATATTTATGTACAAGATGTACAGGATGCTGTTTTCATTTCACATGTTGTGAAGCTCAATGGAAGGGTTTAAAGAAAACAATAATTAAACAAACACATAAACAACTTAATGTTTTACAAGTGAAACATTCAGCCTCGATCACCACAAATAATTTTCTTAGGTTGGAGTACTTACAGCTTTTCCAGGAAGTCCAGCAGGTCCAGGTTTGCCCTGATAATGAGAAAGAAAAATAAGTATTAAACCAGACTAAAATACATTTCAATTTGAATTTGTTGCCACACAGGAGCAACCGCTTCCAGCGAAGACAGTGTTTGATATCAGATTCAAGTTCTTTAATTAAATTCTAATTGATCAATACCAACAACAGAACTGTTAAAGTGACTGCAGCAGTGAGTTTTTGATCTGCCTTAGTAAACAGAGGATTCAATGTTTAGCCCCTGCAGAGGCTGGTGGAAGAACAAATGTTACTAAAGTGACCCAAAGTCGACTGGTCACATGATCACAGCTCCAGTTTGGTTTTGAGGAGGGGGGCTGGAGGTGCAGGGAGGAGGTGTGAGGAGAAACTCTAGATGGTCTCACTGGGCTGGGGAATGTATGAATGGACCCTCTGTGTGCCTAAACTTCACCAGTCACAAAAATAATCACACACACGCACAAAAAAAACCTCTGTGACTTCCTGGATAGTTGCTTTTTTGGTGTAAGACAAAATCTTCACTAAAAAATCAAAGGTATAAATATAAAGGAATTAAAAGTTTATCGGGCTTACAAAGTAAGTCAACCTATAACAAGTGTTTTTTCTTTTTACTTGGATTACCCATAATCCAATGTTCTCTTGTACAAACAAAGTCACATCACATCTCAGGCAGACAAATGATATAGAGGGATTATAGAAATAATCTAAGCTTTGTAGGGTGGTATACAAAATACATTTACCCAGACAGTTCTTCAGACACAAAAATCCATTAAGCAGAGTTGAGCCTAAACTCTGCCTACCTGACGCACAATGTTGTGATTTCATACCTGAGGGAGGAGTGTTGGGAGGAGTCAGTGTGATCAAAACTAACATTTGACACCTTTCAGCCACATGTATGCACAAAGAACACACTTTATACTAAAGGAAACTAAGAGGTAAATCAGAAAAGAGGAGGAAACGTCTGAGCTAGTGTCAAAATATTTTTCTAATTTTTGGGGGAATTTGTTATTTCACACTTCAGAGAGAAGGAAAATAAATCAGTCTGTTAATCATACAAAGAAAAAGCAAACTCAAACGCGTATAGCTTGTCTTTTCACTTAAATTGGTTGAATCTAAATTGGGTAAATGTCTGAAGGCACATTTGTAAAGAGGTTAAATCTCTGTTGAACTCCGGTCAGCTTACATCAGTGCCATCCTTTCCCGGCTGTCCTGGGGCTCCTGGTGGCCCAGTGGCTCCTCTGGGGCCCGGTCTCTGTGACATAAAATTGATCAAATCAGGAATGCATCTCTTAGGAATATAAAGCCTCCACTGTTCATTTCAGCACAATAAAGAATCATATCAACAGGTTGCAATATGATCAGATTAAATAGAAACATAAAACATGTTGTTTGGCTTTTATTTTGACCAAAAAAGTATTATAAGCCTGAAGAAATGTTACAAAACTCTACCCTAAAATCTAAATAAATTCAAATTATTTGTTCATCACTTTAAGAAAGAACTTGACATCAATTAGGTTTAAAATTACTGCATGTCAATTCAAACCATGATGCAAATAGGACCCTTGCACACTAAAGCGGAAGGCTAAACTAGATTTCATTAAAAAACGAAACTACACCAGTAGTTTTACAGTTCTTCTAAACACAATCAACTTATTTCAGGGAGGACTAAGCTCCTGAGATTCAGCTCAGTCAGGGATTCTGAATGAACAGAGGTGGCATTGTGCACTGTGGCACTGATCTCCAATCTGCGCATTCCTCAGGTTCAGAGAAAACATAACCCCAACATCACCAACGAGTGCGCCTGCACACAATCTGCCTGACGTAGGGCACAAATAATAGGCCCACAGAGCCAGAGGGACAACATAACATGTGCATTTAGTCTATGATAATAAGCCTGTAGAAAGCATCAGGTTGTATGATAAAGTGCGTGCAGGTCAGCCCTTTAAACGCTGTAATAAAACCCAATGGATAGACTCTATTATAAATCAGTGAACCTGCAGGACACGTTCACTTATTTCACTATAAGTTTAGTCTAACGATGCAACGAGCTACAACCACACGGAGATATGATGCAGGCGGCTCAATGAGAGGATGGATGAACTCGAGGAAGTCTTACCTGGGCTGAGGATGATGTCAAAAGCTGACACAGTAAGAGCACCCAAAGAGCAGAGAACACCGCCATGGCTCCCTGTCGCCCTCACAAACCCGAGTTAAAGCGGAAAAGGTCAAATCCCTGGTTCCAGGTCCTCTCTTAAACCCCCCAGCGTCCGCAACGGAGCCTTCCTTCACCTGACGGCGCACAGCTCCTGAATGATTTCCTCCTTGGTCCCAAATAAACCCGAGCCTCCAGGCGAAGGGGCTGAACTCAAAGCGAAGCTCTGCACACAGGGGCAAAGGGGGGTGAGGAGGAGAGAGGCAGGCAGTAGGCAGAGGGGAGATCATTTTGGACACCTAGAAAGTGGGTTGAGCTAAAAAAAAAAAAAAGAGAAAAAAAAGAAAAAAAAAGGAAAGAAAAGGTCAAAAATATTTGGGGTTTCCTGCCTGGCAGGGGCGACTCCAGGAATCCTGGGCCTAATGAAAAGACATCACTGTGGAGCCCCAACCAGTGGGGACTGGTGCTGTGTTCGCCAGGGAGGGCACAATTTCTCACAAAGGATGTATATCTTTGTTTTTTAGCTTGATGCTATCACGTACTGGAAAATGCCTTTAACTTCCTAACAATATTAGCGCTGTGATAATCTTAACTTAGAAAGCGATCTGTTTTGCTTAACATAGCTACTAAAACTAAATAAACAACACCATATGCACGCACTTACAGGCATATGTTGTTGTTGTTTTTTTGTTGATACGAAAAAATGATCCAATCTGTGTCCTAAATCGGTGATCCGATCCCAAGAAACAAAATACTCGATGACATGAGGCCTGCTAAAACAAAACTGTGACAAAAAATGCAATCTATTTCTTTGGCTAGTAAAAAGTATGGTTGGCCAGTGGATTTTTTCATCTACAGTCACCTTGGCCGGTGAGTCAAAAGTATTGTGTATGTATTTAATAAATAAATATATAAAGTATTTAAAAAATGTATTTTTCATGTATGTCAGAGAATCCGATTGCATGTAATTGGAGAGCTTTTCCACGTTGTATTCGGCCCTTCTCTTTAAAAAATATTTTGGAAAATCTTTCTCTCTTCTTTCCCAGAGTGGTGTAGCTCCTGTGTCAGCACATGTTGGAAACGAACCAAATTCTAAAAACAGTACTAGATACACCGGGCAGTTTCTAAGCCACTGAGCTATGGTCTACCTCTCCTTTGATTGTTAGGATTAGATTTTACTGATCTATTTCATAATTGTAAGGTAGATGTGATGGATAATCTGCATTCATATTTATTTTTACAAACATCTCACATTTTACACTTCAACACGTGTACAGGAAGGTACAAAGCACACACTTTATTTCAGAATGAGGTGTGTGCAACGATCAGAGCATTAAGCAGGCTTTTACAAGTCTGTTTTACAGATTTACCAAAACATTGTAAATAAACATCTAACTTGTATTATGCAAGTTAGACCGTGTGCAGGAGTTTGCATGCAATTTTTATAGTATCTTAAATTGTGACTTTGGACATGCATCCTTTTTTTTAAATGTTGTTCTTACTCGGTTGCATTACTTGTTATAAATGTACAGTATATACATTCACAGGGATTTAACATCTGTATGATACTTAAAGGGTAAATAAATTGAATACATCCATGTGTTTGTGCATACTTCATGCTAGCCCTGTATATGTCAGTGCCCAAATTGGGCTGCCTCAGTCAAACAAAATCTGGATAATCACCTCCTTGAGTCTGCTCTAACAAATTGTACTTCAGAGATTACTCCCAACATGACCACTTCACTATGACAAAGTTTTGGCAGTGTGTTGGATGACAAGTCTGGATCAAAGTTATGATTATATTCATTATCAACAAATCTTCAGATTATTTTCTTGACAGTTTGGTCTTTTCATTTATATAAAACACTAAAGACCTACACATTCTCAATCCTGACTGTTAAAAGCACAAAGTTGTCTTCAAATATCTTCTTTTGACCGTTATATGAAAATACAAAACTCCTGAAGACTGACCATCACGTGATAGAAAAGAGCGGCAAATCCCATGGTATTACAATAACTCTATAAGATCATTCATGTTTAATTGACTAATTATTTCTGCACCATAAAAGACAACGCCTGCAACCGTCATCAAATAAAAAAAGGAAGCACACTGAACAGAGATTAAGAAGTTGTACAATTAGAAAAGAGCATGCTTCCCCTGGCAAAGACAACAGGAATAATCCGAGCTCTGCTCCTGATCACGTCTTAAAATAAGTCAACAGAAACTGTTAAGACGTTTTATTTATAATGTTCCAAACAGGGAGGGGGGAGGTCTATAGATAGAGGGGGGCAAAAACAAACAGCAAACTTGAACAGTATGTATTCTTCCTTCTGACTCACAGCCTCGAATGCACACTGATCCTGAGGTCTGAACAGACTGTGTTGCATCAATATCTCTAGCATCTTTCTTCTTCCTCTCTTGTGAGTCTTGTCTTCACTGAGGCTGGAGAAAAAGACGGATATGTCTGACTTTATGCCGCACTGGGAAATTAAAAAAAACCCAAAAGGAGTCTCAGGAATAGGAGCGAAAGCTGACATCTACCACAGTGTTATCCTGAGAGTTACAATTGAATAATCTATAACCGAAGTCAGACTTTGGCTAAACACACATCAGTTTCATAAAAACATCCAAAAATAGTATCACTTTATTCTGATTTGTTAACAGCTAGATATGTAGTAGGGAAAAGTCATTTATAAAGAATTCAGCACTTTTGAAAAGTCATTACCATTTCATTCTGTAAATACCAAAACGTCAACAATGAAAACTAAGTGCAAATGTCAAGAAATGCATCAACAACCTGGCTTTGTGAAATGTCAAATGAACATACAGTGGACTTTAAATCATAGCCAAAGCTTACTCATGCCTGCCAACATACATACATTTTGTACAATCAACCAGTCTTTTCACATTTTTTGGCAAGGTTCTCAATGTTCAAAAGTCTCCTTCCCAAATCTGCATGAAAACACAGATGATGTGCAAGATTATGGAAACATATTATCTTCGATGACATTCAGTCTTAAACCCACTGGGACAGCAGGGTCCAGCAGAAACACAAACGGGTGCAGAAAGATTTAACACGCAAGAGAAAAAGAAAAGAAAAAAAGAAAGAAAATGAATTCATCTTTTTATTTTTCAGTGCAAAAAAAAGAAAGAAAAAGAGCTCAATTCTTTAAAGTATTAAGGTGTTAAAATGCTGAGAACAATCCATTTCATTGATATACATTAATAATAGTGCTTTAGTATTAAATA
Source organism: Tautogolabrus adspersus (assembly GCA_020745685.1). Taxonomy (NCBI): domain Eukaryota; kingdom Metazoa; phylum Chordata; class Actinopteri; order Labriformes; family Labridae; genus Tautogolabrus; species Tautogolabrus adspersus. The sequence continues at coordinate 20,816,731 of CM036547.1, read as the reverse complement.
CCAGTTACTGACAGTCTTAGTTATTACAAATGTAAAGAACAAGTCTGGTGATAAACGTTCATTTTGTTATTGTCAATAAATCCATTAAGTTTTATCTGTGAATTCAAAGCTTCCTCATCTGTGCCTCAGAACTTCACTGTCGTCCAAATAAAACTCGACAAAAATGAGACTGTTGCAGAAGTTAACCATCCCACATACATGCTCCGGCTGCTCTTAATGTTCATAAACTCATAGCTTAAAACAATCCTCCCGTTTAAAAACCATTTGATAAATACTACAGATAGCTGCTGTGCATTTGTTAACGTCTTAAGAACTGTGACACTGTAGAGAAGTCACTATCATTAGCACAATGAGGTTGAAAGCATGTTTTAGTTTTCACTGCAGGGATGTCACAATTTTTAAGACCAAACTACCTGTGGGTTCACCAAAGTGTGGTTTCTTTAATATGTAACAATTCATACATGTTAGCACAAAGAGAGGATTCAAAAACACATTTCTGGTCCTTCGATCCTGATACCTGTGAAGGTCTTTCAAAAAAAGATCAATCCTAACCCTGAAATTTGGAAAGTAACTTCCACTTTAAATCTAATCAACTAGAAGTTGTTGCCTGAATATTCATAATGGATATATTTCTGTTATCATATTTGTGTTTTCAAAACTGAATAGAGGTGACAGAGCAGAGGCAGCGTTAGCATTATTGCAGAGGGATAATTATTCTCCAAAGTTTTACCAAAATTTGTAACTGAATTTCTGAGGACAGTTGACCGGCCAACTCCTCACAGATCATCTATCTCCAGCACGAGTAAAAAGCTAGTGACAATTAGCCTACTGATATGTTACACCCCTGGTCTTGCAGATCACAGCAGTCCATCAAGTTTTCCGTTGGTGTTTAAATTATCACAGGATTTGTTGTCAACAATCAAAAACATAGACTATCACCAGCCTCGTCCTTTCATATTTTCTGATGGCCATGTAGAAACCGAGTCACATCCAGTCCCACATGAGTTCATATTCTCCTTCAAAGTAAAAAGAATCCATATTTAAACATCAAACATAGTAGAAATAAGGCCCAGAAAATCATACTCTGTCCCTATATTACATTTCATTTTAGCTTCAACTAATGTTTTCCTTCTATCAGCCAGTTTTTTCATGAATTCCCCAGATTTGGGTCTGAGCTTGAGGGGTTCGATTCCATATCAGTATCTTCTGACTCCTTCCCATTCGTCTGTTCATCCACACCTTTGTCGGTGCTCGTCTCTGACCCATTTGTGGCTGACCCATTTTCCTGTGACGTTTCTTCCTCTTCCTTTTTATCTGGCACTTGATTAAAATCAGTCCTTGGGATTTTTTCCTCCCTTCCTGAAGAAAGGGAGGGTGAGTGTTTTGAAGTCTTAAGGGGGGTTTGCGATGATGGGCTCGTTTGACCAGAGGCTTTATTAGACCCAGCTTTTTCTTCCATCTGCCCACCGGCCGAGTCCCCAGCGGAGCCGTTGCTTGGCAGCACCTTATTATCCTCCCTCTTCTTCTTCGGTGGTTTTTCAGTGTCTATGTCGCCATCTGTTTGCATAATGTTGTCTGGTTCCTGCTTGCTGTCCTTTGAGTTGTTGGTAAGTTTCTCCTCACTGTCAGCACAGGGCTTGGGTTCTGACGTCACAGTCTCAGGACTGGGTGACTGATCCATCTCATCAACATTCTCTGTTGAGTCACTTCCATTGCCCAATGTTTCATTATTAGATTCTGCTTCAGCATCTCCATTACCGACAGTCTCAGCGTCTGATTTTGGCTCAGGGGAGGCCTCTGACTCTTTGTTTTTTTCTTTACACACAGTTTTATCAGTTCCCTTCTGAGCCTTTGAAATATTATCAAGTCCATCCTCTTTTTGTTGCACAACTGCTTCTCCTTCTTTGCTTTTACCCCGTGAAAGCACTTCCTCTTTTCCGTCTCCATTCCCAACTGCATCCAATCTTTTCTCTGCTTTTCTGAACTGTTTCTGAATCTTTCTGGGACACCACACAAACTTATCCTTTGGCTCAAAGTGAAGGTATGCAAAGCGCACGAGCTCCTGACGTTTCTGCTTGTCCTTGACAGCGAACAGAAAGTAGTCGAGGACGCTGCGTTTAACACTGCTGAGGGTCTTTTTAACTAGAGTCTCTTCCAGAAAGAAGCGCACAAGAGGGGCCTGGAAGTGCTCAAAGCCCAGCTCGCCGAGGCTCTTCAGGATGCGAGTGATGCGCAGGTTGTTGTGCATATTTCTGCGAAAGATAAGAGGGTAAGCTGAAATTCCAAACCACAAAGACATATCTGTGATACTGCTACCATGAAAATATTTGGATAATTACCGCTCTAGATTTCCAAATCGCTCCTTCCAGTTATCTGCTCGTTTCACTTCACCCGTCTCTTTGCTGACCAAACGGATGCCATAAAAGCCCAACATGAGTTCATAGGACTCGACAAGTCTCCTTTTGGCGTCCTCATTCTTCTTGAAAGCCTTGAGAGCAAATACAGCAGAGGCAATAATATAAACAAAATGCATAACAGTTTTTCCATTAATGATTACCCCTAACAATACCATCAAAAAGTAAAACAAATAGCTTATTTTTTAATAAATGAATGTAATCTAGTGTGTCCACATTCCAGCTTGACAGCTGTTGGCACAGATAAGTAAATTAAAGCTCTGTATTCATTGGAAATGATTTGTTTAATGAACCATAGGGTTGGAATTTGACGTGTGGCTTTGTTTTGTGCAAATAAAATGACATGCAACTGTTGAAAACCCAACACTGCATTATGAACTGCTTGATAGATTTTCATTTACGATAGTGTTACGATCGTGGCCGTAATGTGCGTAATTTTCCCGGTTTACTTTTGTTCTAGGTTGGATGTGTTGCCTGCGTTCTGTCTTTCTGTGGCCCTTTCCGAATAGCCACAGTTCAGTATGCAGTGCGTACTATTCAGTAGGGAGTTTCAGTAGACTGAACTCTCGTGGTCATTCAGTATGCATTTTTTGTGTCCACCTCAGTAGACTGAACATTTCAGTATGGATACTAACTTCCGGGTTTTATGCAGTATGGATCGGATGCATGCTTTCAGGAAATGAATTGAATTTTACCACCCACAATGCTGTGCGAAATTAACCGTAAAACGTCACTTCACGTGCGCCTCCAAATCAAAACAAACGAGCATGGATTAATTTAACCAATTTTTAATCTAGAATTAGTCCCTTCTAAAATCGCGCCTTTTAATTAGGAACAGAAAATGTAACAAATGTCTGCATTATTATTAAACCTTTCCCCTCTATTTAAATAATGATTTCCATATTTATGTATGCGTCTTTATTGGTTTATCTTACATTATATACTGTATATTACTTTCTTTCCTGTATGTACTGTATGTTATTTTTATTATTTAATCTATTTTTTACTTGATTTACATTGTGATATTGTTTTTTGTTTACTGACTGTATATGTGCATTACTCTTCTTGAATAAAGCTAAACAAAAAAAACAAAAAAAACGAGGATGGAGGCGGCCGGTTCGGATAACGCAAATGACGCCACTTCCATACTGAATGAATCAAATGAAGTAGGCACAAATATCTGCTTACTGTGCTGTCTACTGAATAGTAGGTACTAACAGTATACAGCACGGATAGTAGGTACTGTCTACTGCCTACTGACAGATTGTGTAGGCACTTTGCAATTCGGATGCACCCTGTGTGAATAGGTGTGCCAGCCCCCAGGAGCTGATTGGCCGATTAATTTCCTGCTTCTGCTGATGAAAGACTGCAAAGAGGTCTTCCCCCTATTAAAGCAGGAAGATGACGTCACTGCAGCGCAGGAGGGGAACTCCATGTCTTTCACCTTCCAACCTGCCACGCCACGCCAAGTTTTCTTTGTTAAGCAATTGAGCCTATTTGGTTTGGTGTTAGTTTATTTAGGTAGAAATATCCAGCTAATTTAACCTTGAGACTCGGTTTCGTTTGTTATGTTTGGCACTGATTCACCCTGAAGCTTGTATTCATTCTTATCTCACTCACATGTTGCTGATCACCATTTTCTGTCCTGTAAATAAATTATGTTATGGTGAAAACATTGCATATAGTCTCAGTGGCTGCTTGGGAAGTGAGGGATTTGGGGCCTTTATTCGTGTTGTTAAACACCAGGCATAACAATAGACTTACCTCGATTTCCTTCTTGGTGAGTTCTGAAGCCATGTAATTAACCCCCGGCTCTCGCAGTGGAAACAGCCTTATGATGGCAGAGGATTCAAGAGAGAAACAACACAGAACCAGTTAGCACCTAATAAAACTATAAGGGATTTAATTAAGACGATGTCAGCTTTTCATACAACTCTTTGTAAGCCAAATATACATGATGTTCTTGGTGCTTAATAAATAAAATGACCACATACAACTCTGAAGCCTCATTGAACCTGAATTAATATTCCAAACTAGTAGCTAATAGATTGCAAGGACGTTTTTACCCCTTTTTTTTTCATTATTGGGAAAAAGTTTGAGTGATGCACCGAGCAAAACATGAATGTTGTCTTCTAAACAAACGTTTCAATCACTGAGTTCATTGCGAGCAGGCAAGTCATTGACTTTTTACTGATAACAAAGCCCACCCACACCTAAAATAATACAACAGACAAAATAATTACACCTAATCTGCAGAAAAATATTTCATGGTCGCACACTGCTGGCAGTGTGTGCAACAGGCTTCTCACTACATGTCTGAAGGAATAAGATGTCTTTGTTAAAATAACTTGACTTCGACACAGCCAAAACATACAGCACAAAGCGTAAACAATACATACCACTGAATGTACGAGTGAACTCTCTCCAATCGTTTGTAGTCGTTTTTCCATTCCTTAAGAAATGATTCTATGTAGACATCTGTGCCACAGGATAAAGATAACATCAGGAAACAGAGCACTCACTTTCCCAAATGCTGAAAATGTTTTTTAAACAAGTCTAAAATGTTACCATCGGGAGCAGAAGGAAATTTATTAAGATAAAACTGCAAATTGTTCATTTTGTCTTCTGAGCACTCGTCATCGGCGACATTCTGCAAGAAAAAAAGAGGCATAATTTGACCTCTCCCATTTGTGATATTAAAGACATATAGATACTTTGGCTGTTGCTTACCGGATATCCTCTTCTGTAGGTCTGCATGTCCTTTGCTGCTCTCATGTTTCTTGGCGTATGATGCCACTGTAAATGAAAGTGAAAGTGAAATCAACCTACATCAAATGGGTCACCTTGACATGCTGTACATTGGGTGGTGAAATACATTTAAGTTAAATTTAAATCAATCATGTCATGATAAGTTATATTTAGTAGAGATCCGATGATCTGGTCGGCTGTGGCTCAGAAATGAAGTCTAAATGCTCGATTAAGATGTTTCATTTGAGCTAATAATAACAGGATATGTATAACAAACAACGTAAGATGCACAAAATTATTACTGAAACATCACACCAGCAACGCCAAGCCCCTGAAAAGTAAGCTAACATCAGCTGCTAGCCAGGCTAGTTAGCAAGCCTGCAGCAGAGAGGCAAAAAGCTATCATTAGCTTTCCAGTCATGGCAATGTTAGCAAACGCCTGGCCGGGTGCAAACCAACGTGTTTCTAGTCAACGTATCTAACACAGTAACATGATTTAGGTACGGTATGGGTTATATTATAGTTCAAGAAAGGCGTACAGTTACTAAAGTCCAGGCAGACTTGTTTTTGTCTTGACATGACCGACGGGTTTGGCTCTCTCCGGCCGGGTCGTCTCCATCACTCTCTGTGTCCCAGGTCGAGTCGTACTCACAAACACAGTCGTCCTCCATAATTTTAAATATAATATGACTAACTAAAGCTAAATAAGTGTGCAACCTGGTTAGGCAAAGTAAACCGACAAGAATCAAGTTACACTTGCATGTTCAGGTTATACAGGGACGGCTCTGACCATCCGTCTTTCCAGTCTACCATCGTCAGACAGCGGCACCGTTGGCGGCTGCAGTACTAGGCTGCCTTCATGTGCTTCCTCAAAGTAGCAATTCTCAAAACCCACATTACTTGACATACATTTGCCGTCACTTTAACCAGAAAATAAGTTAATTAAAACAGTGTCGTTTTTAATAGCTATTCGATTTGAAAAAAACAACAACCTAATAGTACGTTGAGGTTGCTGCCTCTGCGGATCACCATAACAATGACGAGTTAGGCCTACACACGTAATACATCCTGACCCTGGTGTTCTTTATCAGTTGGCAGAAACAAAGCCCTCTGTCCTCTTTTGGTCACTGTCATGAAATAAAAATCTCCTCATTGTGGCGATATTTTGCAGTAAAAGAAATGGCTAAAGTGTTTTCTAACAAAGGTTTCGTTTTTCCGACCCAACGGGAACGCAACACACTTGCTGTGTTGGTTGAAGGTGATAAACTGCAAACCAGCTGATATGAGTCAGGAAGCTCATCTTAGCTACAGGAAAACTCTCTTGACTCTTATGTAACGAAAACGAGAGCAATGCTAAACAACTTTTTGATAACTTAATAAACAAACACACGTATTACACAACACGATATAGAGTAACACACATTTATCACAATCAAAAAATCCTTCAGGATTTAGGCATATAAATAATAAAGGTTTTAATATTCAGAAAAGTGAGGAATCAAGCAACTCTCCAGATAAATTATTGTATTTTCATATCTATGTGGCAATAGTTTTATTTTTGCTGTGTGTGGAAACAGAGGTCCATATAACTACAAAGAATAATAATGCTGCAGATAATGACAACTCAGGTTACAGTGAAACCAAAGCAGAAAAGCACGTGCATTAAAAGGCAATTTGAAATACAGGGAATCTTTTTTTTTAAAGCATTAAAGCATCCAATTAATTCACACTGAAAAAAGTTGAACTACATCAAAGATATCCCATGCAGGGAGAAAGTTAGTTTGGTTAATTTAAGATAGAAAACTAGCTAAAACTACTTTGTAAAAAAGATCAAATTGACAACGCACATGTGATACAAAATTATAAGAAAAACAAAAAAGTAACATGTTGTTAACAGGGGCTGTTTATAGGGAGTTCAATTAGAGCAGAGAGGTCATGGTAAAATTGGTGTCCTTTTATGGCCCACAACTGATTGTGTTTTCAATTGTTTACTATGCTCAAAGTGACAAACAAGTTATTTAAAGCTTCTGTGAGTAACTTTTGTTTGTGTCGATATTGGTGCCCCTTGTTGACAAGGTGGTATGTCTTATCTCTTTCGCTGATCTTGACCTGTACATGTTTAAGTTGTGTTTTCTGATGACAAATCTTATCTTGCTTATCTTAACAGTCAAATGGATCACCAATTGTATAGAAAATGAATGGAAAGGCTCTTTATGCGGCATGCTGTTCATCCACTAATTCAACACTTACCCCCTTGCAGGGAATTCAGGCATTAAACATTGCAACATCAAAATAATAAATCTTGTCACTGATGTTGTTTTTTTGCTCTTGTAGGCCATAAAGAGGCATCGATATTGATTTTAGTCAGTTTCACCCCCAGCTAAAAACTCCCTACTGGAGCTTTAAGTATATGAAGGAAAAATACTGCAAGCAACAAAACAAAGGTACTCTATTAAACCAATAACCCTTAGTTCACCATTGATGCTGTTTGTAAATATTTAAATATTTAAATATGGAAACATGTTTTGTATGTGGATAAGTATTTTGTTTAAACAGAAACCCTACATCACAACAACAATTCGATTACTGAAGACACTGAAATAAGAAAATGAATCATTATTGGGATATCTAAAAATACACTTATGTTTGCTGCCCATTTCCTTTTGGAGAGTCAGGTCACTCTTTATAATAAAAAAAATGATTGCAATAAATCAAGGTTCATTTTTTTTTTAGATTAGATTAGATTCAACTTTATTATCATTGTGCAGAGTACAAGTATACAGAGACAACGAAATGTAGTTGGCGTTCTAGCTAGAAGTGCAAAAGAGCACATTTTCTAGATTAGTCAATTTTTTTTTTCTTGCAAAATAAAACAGGCCTAGTTTTAGCCCTTTATGATTACATGAGAACAAGGGAAAAAATAGAAATCGTTTATAAAATCCTCTGAGTTAATGTAAAAAACATATAACAGGATTACAAGTTGCAACCTTCAAAAAATGCAGCCAATAACAACTCACTGCTCAAAATCAGTCTGATTTATCTGGTGATCCAGTCTCTATTCTCATTAGAAACATCTCACATGTTTAATATCTGCAGTACTATATCGCATCATAAATTGGATTCAGTTATTCAGCCTGTAAAGACCTGCAGTGCAAAGACAGAGTCAGAGGTGTGATCATATAATTGGACCGTGATGTCCATCTTTTCAGTAATTGCACGGATGCATTCACCCATGGGAACCATTTTTACTAGAAGCGGGTATAAATAGAACTGTGTATTAACACAAGGGATTCAACGTTGAATCGCCGCTGGTGGGGGTTTCTATTTTTGGCTTTTGTTACTGTGGAAACCACAGGGCTCTGCAGGCATCCACTATTTGCTGTTGCTATTTAGTGCCTCTGCTTCATAGATTCCATATTGGAATATTTGAAATGGGCACAACACAGGTGGAAAGATTTGTTAATATAATTATAATACGTAAACCCAGGCTGGCTGGCTGTTTTTGAAGAAAATCTGAATGTGAATTTACGATCTAACTCAGACCTTCACATCAAAACTGAAGTTTCTTGCTTCCTGTTTATCCCAGCACGAGGCCTGTGGGCGGAGTCTGTAGGTTCACCTGAGGACAGTCTATTTATGAAGAAGCTCCAGCTATTCCTACATTTTCAGCAAGTTATTATGTGTACATTTATCGTAGATTGCTAAAAGACACGCTGCTTTTAAACGTAGGCTATTAATTAAACAAACTCAAATTTATTGCGCATGCGCATCTACCCAATCAACCAATGATTGAATGCACCAATCGGAACTCCGAGAGGCTAAATCAAACACACCCCAAAACCAACTGATTCAAGCCGGGTCTAGCTTCATGCTATATTGTAAAATGTTGACGATACTGCAGTTGTTTCCACGTTGGTTACCTTGTGTATTAACTTTTACCTTCAGCCAGGTGTTTCAGACATTTCATCAGTTCTGTCTCAGTTATCGAAACTACAGAGCCCATTTTTTTCAGCTCAAAATGTTTGAAAACTTTGCGAGGCAGAGAGGTGGACTGGTCACATTGGGAAAGATTGGACTGGTTCGTGAGAGTGCCAGAAAAGAAGTAGGCCTACCTTAAGTGGATTGTTAAAGAATACACGGATAACAAGAGCCCATGGAAGCTGTTCAGAGAGGTGAGTACAACAACTGAGACAACCACCAACTACTGCGTTGCCTAGCAATGTAAAGTCTGTAAAAACTCTGCAGCTCTGCTTGCTTTGTGTCTACAGAAGCTCATGGTTTTGAGTTGCGACTTGTCAATGTTTATTCTGCTGTAAAATTGGCAGTGATTTATTTTTGTACCATAATATTGCTTTGTTGTGGCCACAGTTATTTGAATTTATGGCTGGCTAGACCTAAATTGTCCTTATTTCTGGTTATAATTTTACTGAGGCTATATACTACAGAGGAAGGCCATTGTAGTTTTTTAGAAAAATGATCAACACTGGTTGAAAACAGTCTCATTTTGTCTTAAATATGAATTTTTTGTCAAAGGGAACATCAAGGTTTTTTTAGCCTCATGCTTTTCTTCTGTCGTCAAATCACATTCAATGCAATTTTGGCCGAAGGTACTGCAGGCCTGTGGGTTTGTGTGGATTTTACGCTGTAAGAAGTAAACCATACTGTCATCAGCAGTGACCTGTGCAGTGTGCATATGGTTAGAAGATAATGGGCCTGATTCACAAGCTAACTGATTCAAAGGTGCTTCTCTTGCACCTTTTCATCTTGATACATGATGTAAATTGTTTCAGTCTCTGATGAGAAGTTGCTGTCATGTGAGATGGAATATCTTTTGAAATAGGCCTATTACAGTTCAGATTTTGATCAGATTTTTTGGGCACCATTAGTCTCTATTTGCTAATATGGTTGGTATGTAATAGATACAACATGAATTAAGAGGATGTCTTTTTTTCTATGCATCTTACACTGTTAAGGAAGTATGTGATGACAGAACTAACATGAAAGGATACAAGCAAATGTTATTTTCATTGGATATACAAACAGAATAAAAACAAGTGACATCTTTATCTATGATATTATCCCATGTCACAAGTGTATCTGTTCTCTCTTGTGTCGATACAAAGCTGACAGCACCAAATATAACTCGGTCTTTGAGCGACACATCTGAGGGGATAATCCTTCAGTCTTATATTGTGCCGTCTATGGTCTCTGAGGATAAAGGCAACTACTTTTACCACCAAGTGTTTAGTTATAGTCTGTCGCCATGGTAACTACAGTGTAAATATCTCTGAAACGGTGCCAGCATGCATTCTTTTTTTAACTTCTACTTTGCTTATTTTAGTTCATGCAGGATGAAAACTCAAACATAATTAAATATATGTGTGTTTGTCTACAGTGGCTACAATTGTCTGTTACACCGTATGGTTCAAATAGGCCTACTGGATAGATTAATGCTGCAATAGGGATTGTATGCATGCTATCTATCTTTTCTGAGCAACCTTTATCTATGTTGAACAAAAAAATTGAGGGTTAACGTTCCAATTTTATCTTAAAAGTCATACAAGATCCATAGCTGTTATGGATTTAGTTTTTTTTTGGGGACTTTTGCTCAAGAGTAATGTTATTTTTCTGGCCTTGCTTTATGCTGTTCCTCAAAGATTCATCCTCCTTTAACATTTATACCGTAGTACAACCCCCCCCCCCCCCCCCCCCCCCCCTTTTTTTTTTTTTTTTTTTACAATGATCACTGCATACATGCTTGAGTAACATACAAAGGTAACTAAAGGCATCACAAATGCAAGATAGTCAGCATTTGCTCTTCCTTCTGTGAATGTATGCATTTATAAAATATCTCGTAATCCTTCACTCTGTGATTTTTGCAATATTCCCTCTCCAGATTAAGATGTCTTCCTCTTCCTTTTTGTTCTCGTCATCTTTTTATGGCTCCTTTGACAACAGGTCTATTTTCTTCAACATCTCTCTGTATCAGGTTGTCCCTGTCTGTAATTTTCTCCTTGTCAAAGCACAGCTGCTGTTCCCTGTTGGAGACCATCAGCAAAGTTTGGCTTTTACAGAGGAGCTTAATTTTAAGAAGCCTTCCTCTAGCATTTTGCCAGATTTGCATTTTATTTTTTCTCCTGCAGAATTGGCAGATGGGTTTTATTTAGAAGAGAAATACGCCTCCAGGCACAAGGTCTCTTTTTTCTCTGCATGATGCCATGTGCATCTTAAAAACACTTTTGTACCATCTGCATATTCTCAGACAGCCTCACCAAACACAGAGAGGATGTCTTTTTGATTTCACGAGATGGACAAATGCTTCTTTGTGGACTGTTTAATATGAAAACATGTGGGTAATATTAGACTAGATGGCTTTTTCCCTTGAAAAGGGAGAGCTTTGAAAAAGAAAACAGAATACTAAGAGCTGATACTGTTGTTTTTATTAAGGCTATATACGGCCCCCCCCACCCACACACACACACACACACACACACACACACACACACACACACACACACACACACACACACACACACACACACACATGATTTGCAGGATTTCTTCTTATATTTAAGACCAAGTTGTCCCACTGAAAATAAAGGAACAAATGCAGACAGTATAGGCAATTGAACCCGTATAACATGACATAAAGCTGGATTTTTACATGCCAGACTAAAATAAGTGGACAATTAGTGACTTTTCTATAATCATTTAAACTGTATAAAAAAATCCTTTTAATTTGTCCATGCCAGCTACTAATTGAAACACCTGAGAGAGAGAGAGGGAGAGAGAGAGAAGAGCAACACATGAGCAGAACCAAATCAATGGCCTTTCTCTCATGAGTCTAAATACTTCTCCTTAAGCTCAGGGCCGCTGGGGATTGATGGGCCTCCTCACTTTGTTCCAGGTCCTTGGGCTTCGAAAAGGCTGTGAATACAAGCTGTGTTGATTGATGGCAGCCTGTGAGGGCTTCAGGTACCTCTCTTTTCAGCTGAGATGTAATTGATTTATGGAGAGCTGGTTTGAATCACAACAGGGATGTAAGTGTGCTGATTTAGCCACTTAACACAGAAACAGGGCTGGCAGGCAGGTTGCTCTGTTTGAGAGGAACAAAAAGAACATACAGTAACACACCTGCAGAGAGTGTGTGTGTGTGTGCGTGTGCGTGCGTGTGTGCGTGTGTGTGTGTCATACCTGCTGTAACGTGATGCTTTAATTCAGTTTTTATCTGTTTCAACTGTTTGATCTCTTTTTTTTTTTCCACTCCTCCCATGCTGGACTAGAAAGATGAAGTCTGAATACTGATATGACATAATTCATCAAACGAGAGATTGGATCATCACACTCAACATATTACCTCACTGACAGTCCAACTTCTGGTTTAAGTAACCATGGCAACCAGCATCACCTACAGTCGGTTTGCAAAAAGCATCAAGTGACGCCATTTGAGAGACACAAACACCCAAACACACACCTCCATCGAAACATTTGGGCACATGAAGTCATAATCTGAGAGAACACACATGAGCAGTTAATGTACATCAATTTAGCTGTCAGGCCAATGTAACAAGAGCAGCTCAGATGAACTATACAATAATAGGCCTATTTAAAAATAGCTTCTGAATGCATACTGTACTTTTATAGATTGTCTTATTTTTTCCCTGATAACACGATTTATTTATTATTTGTAAGCTTTGAAGCTGATCATAATTCACTTAGGGTGAATTTTTACAAGAGTTAAAAATGCATTTATCTACTCAAATTATGTCTTTTTAAAATATATTTATATTCCTTGTGAACAGAATTGGGCATACTGTAAATGTAGGCCCTTTATTATTAATGCTGGATTGAAGGCATTTAATGTTTGGCAAATACCTCAATCAACAATAGGCATATAAGTATGAGCACTTCAGTTTTTACATTTTAAGAAGTTTCAGAGTCAGTATTGACATTTGTTATGTCATTTAACATGTTGGTGTTTTCTTAGTTTAACAGGTGAATATTATTAAAAGTAATTGATCCAGCTTTTAACGACTGTCTTGAAAAGGTGTGTGGGTGTTTCTGTTTTAACCTCTGCTCTGACGTGTTTGCCCTGACCTCGGCTGCGCAGTAGACAGTTTAAAAGTGTTCTCCCTATGGTAGCTGTCCATGGTGCTGAACCCCCCCCCCCTCCTCACGTTTTAGATTGGTATCTGCCGGGTCGAGTCAGGACCTCACTTGTTGCACACACACAGCAGCGGTAAGACTGAACATTGGTGTTGAACTCACCATGATTCTTATTGAGATGAAATGTTTACACACAGCTTTTTATTTGTGACTGCTTTGCGCATGCGAAGAGGCAGGCTGCGACCACTTGCTGAGACAGTGACCGTGTGAGAGCATCAATCGCTCTCTACGCGCACGGCACGATATGCCATTGACACTGATTCAAATTGTGTAATTTGTTTTCGCTCTACACGCCTCTGTCGCTTCTACGTTTTACGCAACAGGCTGCAACACTAATGTGGAGTCCATACTCTGAAGAACCAGTCGAACACCTGTAACTGCAACGCTCTGCTCCGCCGTCTGTTTCATGCCGGCAGCGAGGATGAAGAAGCAAAACATCCGGACCCTGTCGCTCATCCTCTGCATGTTCTCCTACCTGCTGGTCGGCGCCGCGGTGTTTGACGCGCTGGAGTCCGAGTCCGAGAACTCCCGCAGGCGCATCCTGGAGCAGAAGCGCAACGAGATGAAGAAGAAGTACCGCTTCTCTGAGGACGACTACCGCGAGATCGAGCGAGTGGTGCTGCAGGCTGAGCCCCATCGCGCGGGGAGACAGTGGAAATTTGCCGGCTCTTTTTACTTTGCCATAACAGTCATCACCACCATTGGTAGGTTTATGTAATGCTTCTGAGGGATTTTTAAAAATCTTTTTTTCTTTTTAACCTGAATGCAACAGTTAAGGCTTGTTTGTAATTATAGAATTAACCATGTTTTACCATCGAAGCATTGCTTCAGTATGCGTCACTGTGTTCCTCTCATTTCCACCTCTCTGCATTAAGGTTATGGACATGCAGCACCAGGCACAGATGCAGGAAAAGTCTTCTGCATGTTCTATGCCGTGTTGGGCATCCCTCTGACTCTGGTCATGTTCCAGAGCCTGGGAGAAAGGATGAACACATTTGTCCGCTATCTCCTCCATAAGATGAAGCAGTGCCTGGGCTTCAGACACACAGAGGTGTCCATGGAGAACATGGTCCTGGTGGGCTTCCTGTCCTGCATCGGAACACTGTGTGTTGGTGCTGCAGCCTTCTCTCACTTCGAAGGATGGAGCTTCTTCCACGCTTACTATTACTGCTTCATCACGCTGACTACCATTGGCTTTGGGGACTTTGTGGCTCTGCAGAAGAAGGAGGACCTCCAAGAGAAAACGCCGTACGTGGCGTTCAGCTTCATGTATATCCTTGTGGGACTGACTGTCATCGGGGCCTTTCTGAACTTGGTGGTGCTTCGCTTCCTTACCATGAACACCGAGGACGAGAGAAGAGATGCTCAAGAAAGGGCTTCACTGAAGAGGGACAGAGGCCTCTTGGACGGGGGTCCACGTGTCATAGGGGAGCAGAGTAGAGACAGGGAGAGGAACAGGAGCAATGTGGTACACAGTCGCACTCGTAGCCACAGCACGCTATTCCTCCCAATCGAGGAGGGGACCAGCCGCACAAACCTCATCTCTTCCCCGGCTGAGGATCAGGAGAGGCAAAGAAGCCCCTGCAGACACAGGCTGCATTTTCAGATCAAGACAGGAAGATGCAGGAGAGAGTCCAGCCTGAGCTCCCTCTGCTCGTGTGTGTGCTACCGTTTGGGCATGTGTGACAGTCCTTTTGTGTCCAACAGTGAACACGACGGCTGCCACATTAACTCTGTGTACTATAACTCAGTATCCTATAGGATCCAGGGCTGCTCACCTGGTTCCAGGGACAACACAGGACTGTCTTCCCCTGGAAGCACACTCTCACCTGAGCATAGCTTCCTGGAGTTCCCTCGCTCAAGAAGAAAGTCGGTGTAGAGAGAACTGTATTTGGAAAGAGCATTTGCACAGAATATGAACTGTATTTTCAATGTGTTACATCTGTTTTTTTCTGCATGTCAAAAGAAGCTGAATCTTTTGCGGCTGCTGATTTTTTTTGTTTTTGTTCAGCAAGGATGATTTCTTCTCTTCTTTTACAACAACTTTAATTTTGTTCTGCTGTTTTTTCTCGCATGTAAGCCAAAGTGCAGTGCATGCTGAAGAGAATGTAAAGCACACAATGTGAATGCATGAGTGCTGTGAAAAGATGTCAACAGTCTGGCTTTTCATCTCCGATTTTTTCCAGAAGTATTTTGGATATAGTGCTTCTCAATGATTGTATATCTGTTCAGTGAATGTATGTCAAGAATCCAAGTGGCTCCTGCTTTAGACAGAAACTTTTTCATGTCATAGCTAGAAGATGTCATTACACTTTTGTATTTTAAAAAAAGCCTTAAAGAACTTTTACCAAGCACAGAATATATTTGGCTTCTTAGCTCAGTGAATTTAATAACTCCTTTTATTACTTAGATCTATACAAACTTTTCTGTGCATTGCACTCTAATACAAAGAGATTATGATTGTTACATGGCTGATGGATGTAGCACACAACATACAGTATATGTAGCAGGTTACTTGTACACTTCTAACAAACCTGGGAAATTGTCACTTTTTAGCCAGGAAGGTGTTGTTTCCATGTAGACTTGGTTTCAATTCAGATTTGATGTGAACCTCTTACAGTGTTGTTTTATTAAACCAAAGGAAATTAACATTTTTTGTGTGTCTGTTTTTATTTGATCAGCGCTTGTTTATATTTATAATTTACACTTTTCAAATGTGTCCTGTTTATCTTGTGATTTTCCCCTTCTTACCCCCACAATAGTTGTATAGAGTTGTAATCATCTTGTCCAAGTTATGTTCAAACACCATTTTTAGTGATAATAGAACAGGAATTATGCTGACTACCTCATGATACAACACAAGGAAGTGACTAGGTGATTTGTATTTGTTTAGACTTATAAATGTTTTTTTAGACATCTATGACGGTTACCTACTGAGACGCTAGACTCTTCTCCTCTGTTGCCCCCGGCGGTGGTGGAATGAACTTCCAAACTCCATTCGATCTGCAGAGTCCCTTTGCTATTTCAAGGATACCTACTACCTAAATGATGATGATGACGATGGGTTTGATATTATTGATGATGATGATAATGAGATGGTTTTTGTTTGAAAACAACGATCTTTAAGAGGGTTTCTATACTGATTAGAGCTCTTAAGAACTGCCATCAATGTTGTGCTTTGCCGCTGTGCAATGCCTGTCAGCAGCTGTGTGTCCGATCGGACTCAAAGCTGATCGTTTGCACTTACTGACGTTGTTTCCTCTTTTCTAGATCCTTGCTTGTGCTGTACATATTCTCTCATGTACGTCGCTTTGGAGAAAAGCTTTTGCTAAGTGAATTGTAGAATTGAACATTTCTTTGTATCAACGTAATTTTTTAATTGAGTTAAGACTCGATTTGGGCTCAAATCTTTTAAAACCAATTTAACCAACTTTGAACCAACATTGCTAACTCTGAAAACGAATCCAATGTTGCACCTTAACTTTGTAGGATGCTGGACTCAAGTTCAACTTTAAATACTTGTACCTAACTTTGGCATTTCTTAACTTTATAGCCTCAGAATTTAAAAAATATGTATTTATGGGGCCATTTTTGCCTTTATTCGATAGGACAGCTAAAGAGAGAATAATGGGAGCAGAGAGTGGAGGATGACATGCAGCAAAGGGCCGAGTTTGGATTGGAACCCACAGTCGCTGCGACAAGGACCATAAACTCTGTACATGGGGCGTGTGACATAACCACTAGGCTACTGGTGCCCCATAGACTCAGATTTTTACACAAAAACATGATCATTTTATAAATTTGCTGAATGTTAATTAAGCATCCACAAGTGTAATTTAATCGAGAAGCAGTATAGCAATAGTCGTACTATGATATGATACACTCACAGGGGGTGTTTTTCAGACTGATTTGTATGACTGTATTTACTTTCAGTACATTTTGTAAGTTCTCTCACATTGCTGTATTGGACTGAAAGCAGCATTTTTACTTTATTACTTATTTTTCACACCATTAGTGAATGATTTACTCAGGAAGTCCTGCATTTGTCTCTTTACTCTGAAACTCTCACACGTGTCCTGTCTGTTTGAGCAATGACTTTCACAATATAATGGCCATAAAAAAAGAAAACTCCTCAAGGGCAGCATCCAGTATCTCAAATGTCAAACACCACCTTTTGCCATGAGATAAAATCACATCATGTGTCATCACAGCTGCACATTGATTTCCGTTTGCTATTTTTAAATCTGTTTTCAGTTTGAAAGGAGGAAGAGAAATCATGAAGTCTTTACGTAAGTGTCCCCCAAGCATACATTTCAGCCATCTGTTGATCTGCTGGAAAAGATACTACTTTACATACAAATGTAAAGGTGATTGGGTGATAGAAAGTGAAATGGTGATTTGTTATGAAATGCCATCTGCTCTTACTCCACACGGGTAGAAAAAGAGACATTTACTCTTCTGACTTACATTTTATATTTAACTGATCTGTTTCTTACTGTGTGCAACAAGTGAGGTTATATATGTCCACTTCCAGACTTCCAGGATTGTCTTCATTCTGTGTAATATAATGACAGAAGAGAAAAAGACGAGAATGTATGATAACTTTGACAAGGAGGCCCTCTAAAGGGAAATAAAGGAAATGAAAGTCATGCTTGAAATGTAAAACATTTGGCCACTAGAGGGCAGTATATGTCCATGATTGGATTTGATTCAGACTCGAGGAGCAGGAGTTGAGACATTTAAAGTTGTTTAAAGCTTATAATACTGTTTAGTTGTGTTATGCTTAAAAAAATAAAATCCTTTTTTTAAATAACTAATGGAATGTAAACTGAAATTTACTTCCCAGATTATTTAATGACCAAAGCTTATGATAATGTTAGCTCAGAAGCTCAGAAGGTTGAATGCTTATGTTAATTGTTGTGTAACAGTAGCTAACAGGTTATAAAATAAGTTCTGAACTTTA
Organism: Tautogolabrus adspersus; assembly: GCA_020745685.1. Taxonomy (NCBI): domain Eukaryota; kingdom Metazoa; phylum Chordata; class Actinopteri; order Labriformes; family Labridae; genus Tautogolabrus; species Tautogolabrus adspersus. Next base: position 20,798,440 of record CM036547.1, on the reverse strand, counting down.
CTCCGTGTTCTGATTTTCACTATCTCATCATCTTTTCGTAGATAATGCTTATTAATAAATGAAACATTTATAAAACTACAACAGAACACAGCAGCAGGAGATTACAACAGTATTTAAATATATCTTCCTTAGTTTGACAGCTGAGGAAAAGAGCAACCATGTGGATATGGTGGTGATTGGAAAGCTGCAGAAGACCAACTGGACAAACAGTAAGCTCACGATCCAAACACAAGGGAGAAAAGACAAGAAGACAATCGCAAGTCTCAGCGACTTTATAACTGTGGAAAGTATAGTTGAACAAAATGATTCCACCAAATTACCAAATTAGATTATTTAAAATACCAAAGCAACAAACATCACACCATTACTGATTCTGCTACTTTTTTTATTACTTTGAAGCTATTGTGAAGAACTTTCCCTTCATGTTGATTTCAGCCATCCCTGCTGGCAAAGTGCTACCTCTAATCTCTTTTCTGATCCTGTTCTGTACATGTCCAAGTAGTATGCTGTCTTTCACCATTCAAACATTTATCACTGACTGTGAATCTTTTCTGTGGTAAATGTAATCAAAGGCTGTTCGCTCTGATGCTGTATAAGCTTTGTCTTACACTCACCTGGTGGCAGCGTTGACTGACAACGACACTATACAGAAATGATCACACGTCCTGCTGATTGTCTGGTTTGTTGGTCATATAAAGGCATCAGTATTTATTTCATTCTGTTTTACTTACCAGCTAAAAACTTGTTCAAGGAGCTTTAAAGTAGCTTCAATGCTATCATAACATATTTGCATATCTGATTGAGCGATATGCCAAGGATATTGATGCATTGATATGCATCTGGATGTTAAAACATATACAGCATTTTAATAGTAGATGACAAATGTTTGGTATGTGAAGAAGTGATTGGGTTATTGCTCCATGCGTGACCACATTCAAAACTGAGTATGCACACCAGGAGTGTTCATCTGCACAGACTGTAATCAAACAAAAGATCTACTTCTTTGTGACTCACTGACATTATTATTGATATTCACGAGGCTTTGACGCACTAACATTGATATTTTTAGGCATTGATCTGACCAGACCTGATCTGCCATTGATCTGACAAGCGGAAATGAACAGAAAACCACATTTAACACATTTTCTGGCATACTGATATTGATTCTGAAATGTCATCTTGTTGGCGTCACATCTTCTTAACTGCAGCTGTACAAAAAGGAAGAAAACAAAGTGAAAAATAAGGATGTAACCTAGATATTTGTTGACTTGTCCAAGATCATTGCGTACTGTATGCTTACATTTTGCACAGAGACTAGCTGTGTTGCAGTGATATCATTGGCTAATCGATAAACGTCAAATCAACATTTGTAGCTTTCATGTCTTATAAGGAGTAGACTGCATTCTGTATTCAATTAAGTATTTTTTTTGCCAAAATCATTTATCAAACTAACTCCCTGAGTGGTACAAAGAAAGAACTGGCACCAAACCAAGACAAAATTACTTTACACTGATGGATTACAGCAAACTTTTATAACAAAGAGGCTAAAAGTACAAATTACCCAGCATGGTCTATTATTTCACTTCACTGCCACTTCACATGCTGCTTTCATCTCGATGTTCTTGGATAAGAGGTTCAGGTTGGAAAGGACAAATTTCAGTGTAGTGCGTGTATTATCCTGCTGCTAATTAAAAAAAAATCTTTTGATTCCGTCTATTATTATGGAAGCATTTTTCCGTTGTATCCAGAAGGTAAAATTCATCCTGGCTGAAGTGGACTGTAACAGAGAGAGGTTATATTTCTCTCCTCATGCATTCAAATCCTCCCAGACAGAAGAATCCCTTCATCTTCTGGAGCCATTTTATTATCCAGCCAAACAATTTTAAGGTTTTGTGAGAGTCTTTTTGTGCTCAAGGCCATAGATCAAAGTAAGGTGGTACAGTACATCTGCTAAAATGGATGATCTTGAAAGGGATAATAAGATAGAGAGCAGCTGCTGGTAGTCGGTGGGGAGATAATTATACTCTCCTGAAGATTACTTTGAATGTAAAAATGTTCTCTGCTGTAAAGTAACATTATTTTAGCTCTTGTTATTGTGTTTGTCCTGTATGAATAGTAAGCAGTGGATGTCTCCCTCCCCTTTTTGTGTGACTGTTTATTTCCCTCATTAATAACTCTATATGTACTTGAAGATCACACTTATCCTCTTGCTAAAGATCTAAACATCTCCTTAAATGGGTCTTTTTTTAATTATCTGTTCGATTTAGCTGCAAGAAAGCTTGCATCAATAGCTTTAAAACCAAAACTTTATGGCCATAATTCAACAGACTACCATCACATTTCTTTATTTTTAGACATGATGCTAATGGTTGTAGACCACCAGTTTGTTACTGCAGGGGGAGCTTTGGAAGCCCATCGATGGCGGTGACTATGCTGGAATTGCTGTCACACCCTAACTTTCAGTCAACCTAACGACAGGCTAAGAGCTGGAGCTGAGGCAGGTTTTAAGCCTCCTGACCAACAGGTACATCGTTCCTGCCCGTCATGTCAGCCGTGTTCCTTATTGTTCATAAATCCTTCATACAGTCAAAACAGATGAGATATAAAAAAATTCACCTCCCGTACAGTGTGTGCTGATTAAGCGCTTGTATAACTGAGAAATGGGCTCATAAATGAAGTGTTTTATCTTTCATTGTCATGGTCTGTCTCTGTAGCCGTAAAATCTGCAGAATTCCCAGTCACCGCTTGGAGGCAGTGACACACTTTAGCTCTCACACTGTTGCTTCCATGTTTGCTCAGCTGTAGCTTGTTTGCCATCATCAACCCCCTCTCACCCTACACCCACAGCTCCCCTTCCTCTTTACTACTGCCACCACTGATCTGAGCATTAGACGGAGGTAAGCGATAATGAAAAACAATTAACATCCCTCTGAAGAGAAACCAAAGAAGAGGCCAATATCAATATGAGGTTTTTTATACACTAAGTCTTTGATCGTTCATTTCAGGACAAATGTTGACAGAGCACGTTGTGGCGCGGCTCAAACATCACAATAATTAAACACTTACTTCACACTGATATGTGAGCAAATAAATTGGACACCGACACATACACAGCGCATCACACACACACACACACACACACACACACACACACACACACACCACACACAGAAAAAGGACAAAATAATCACATCCGTTCGGCTGAATTCTCTGCAGGAAAGTCATTAATGGTTTTAAATGAGGACGAGCTGTCCCCGATACAACTGATCTGTGTGTGAAATGGAATTAGTTGGCGGAGGATGACAAGTGGAATCTTTTATAGCCAATACTCATTGCTCATTGTGCCAATGTAAACGACGCCTTTTTGTCTTGTGCTCGCTGGTTAACAAATGACACTGACGGCACAAATTTTCTGCCTTCCATTGACGAATAATCAATTAAACTGATATGATCAACGGTTTAATCAGTAGAACATTATACTTCATCAACGCATGTGGCATCTCAGAAAGGAAGCTATAGTAAGTGAATCCTTGGACCAAAGATAATTGAAGTACATTTAATCAGGTATTTAAAACTCCTGAGGAACTTTTGGGGTTGTTTCAGTTGTTTTTGGCGCCCCCCTGTGGACAAAGTAGTACACCTTGTCTCTTTGCTTATCTTATCTTGCATGTGTGTAAGTAGTGTTATCTGATGAATAATCTTAGCCTTCTTTATTTACATCTCTAATGTGAAATGAACAACGAATCTTTGGAATAGATGAATTAAAAAAACACTGTTTAAGAAACGTCTATTAATCGCTTTGTCTGACATCTAACCCACAGCAGGGGTGACAGTCATAACAACAATTGAGGATAACCCCTAGTCGGCGAAATGGAAATCTTATTTCAATCTAACCACCTTGTCAAAAGTTAAGAAAATACTCAGGAAACAATCACAATTATGCACAATTTATTTTAAATTTGTCATAGAGTAAACAATGTTGCTTGGTTTTGCTGAGTGTGGTGTTAGCAGTGCTAGCACCGCCAGCCTTTGGTCCTCTATGCAGATTATGGACTGTAAATGATAGTGGATGAAGCCTGAGTGATGTTACCCATTGGTCATGGCGATAGCGGTTGCCATGCTGGAAATGCTTTCTCAACCTAACTTTCATTCAACCTAACGACAGGCAATGAGCTGGAGCTGAGGCGGGTCTCAGGCCTCCTGACAAACCGCTACACCGCGCCCGCCCGTCAGTCAGGTCAGCCATGCGCCTACATGTAGTTATGAATAACTCTTAACCTTAATAAAACAAAATGGATGAGTTATAAAAAGAAACGCACGCTCTGTACACTGTTCCAATTACGTAATTAATTAATAAGACCAAAATAATTTTGGTACCAGGCTGTTAACATGATAATTTCTGCAGTTAAAAAAACCTTTCTTTCCATTTTCTAGATCAAAATACTGCAAGGCACCCTGCTCATAGAGATGCTATCAGTTTACTGTGCCTGTTTACATGCGGTAAGCCAGATGAGAAGACCCATTAGCAGAGGCTACAGCTAGTCTATGGCTACAGCCCCGTCTAGTGGTGGGTGGCTGCATTACATTTTGAGCACATCATTTGACCAACAAATACTGTAAAAATATAAACCTGGCTGGCGAAGTTGACAAAGTTTAACTGTTTAGTTGGCTGGTCACGCACATCTCTAGTAACAATGTAGAAATAATCGGGTTCCTGATGGTTATGTTTACTATTGTGGGGTCAAATAGAGGCACAAGTAGTGAAATGGTGTTTCAGCACCAGCTAAAAACTTCTCGCTGAAAATAATTGAACTTTAATCGAATGTTTCATATTTTATAGTTCGTCATTTTAAGTCAACAAAAAATATAACAAGAATCTAGGACAAAAATAAAGTACTTTACATTGATCTAGCACTACAGTAAATTGCTATACACAATGCTATACCCCATCAGAGTAATGACCAAGTAATACCCTCTGGTCAAATCACATAGTAAATACTTTTAGCAGTAGAAAGAGGCAGTGAACTCAACACAGACATATCTAACCTCATGAACTTGATCTGTGCAAGACACCTACATACAAAGCAAACTTAGCAGTCTATTAGCTGTCAAGCTCTTGTCTATCTTGGAATTGCAGATCCAAGATTGACACTTTCTCAGGTTTATTTTGTGTCCTTATAACTCTCCACCAAGTCCTGAGAGAAATATCTGTTTTTTTTAGCTGCTATATGCTCCAATATATTCACCATCTTGTCACTTAAAAACTACGACTTGATTGGCTAAAAACTGCCTGTTGCAGTCTGACTCATGAATGACTCTAGATAAATGACAGAGAAATAATACTGTTAAGTTGCTACAACAAAACTGAAAGGAGCTAAACTGCTGTAAGCTGAGTTTAACTTCTTGATTTTGTCGATTTCTTCAAGCAAAAAAACTTTTTTTTAAAAACCATAATTGATCCATTGTTATAACAAAAACATGGATTAAAGACGCTTTAAGCGTACATTGTGCTGAAAGTTTCTTTATTCTTTAAATTATCATTTCAAATTAAATACTTATAACAGGTATTTGTAAATGTCCATGCTGCTGTTTAAACTTCGGTAAAGACTGGGAAAGGATAATACTTCCACTGTGAATAAATGCGTGTTATCTGATCTGTTAGATCATTCCAAAGGGCCACATATGACACCCCCCTCCCAACAAACACACAATGCCAAACACACAAAAACACACATATATCACCAGAACCTCTAACTATTGATCGAAGCTGCTGACGCTCCCCTCCAAGTGCCTCGTTTTGGTCTCTGAGCAATTAGCCTGCTTGCATCCCTGTGAGTACACAGCAGATTCGTTGCTAATCTCCCTATTTTTCACTTTCTCTCTCCCCTCTATCGATTCTTTTATCTCCCGTTAAACATGTTCTGTCGCTTTTCTCCTCCGAGTTTGACTGTCTGACACACAGAACTGGAGGTGTGACAGTTTTACAGCTCTTACACTAAATCCTTTTATTTGCCTGTAAAAGGCTATTGTTGGGAAAGTCAGTAATAGATGTGTGCATCTGAGGCTGTCAATTCTTTGTGTGTGTGCATTGTAGGTGTGTACGTGTTGTGTGCAATCCGGTTTGTGTGGGTGTGTGACACCACGTTGTTTCTTTTACAGCGCTGTTGTAAAAAATAGACATTCATCGCCCCAGAGAGAGGGAACAGCCATTTCTGTTTCCCTGGCAAAAAGGTTTCTGGTGTCTTCAGAAGTTATAGCTCAATGTGTCACTATATAGTGGGTGTGAGACATTGATCTTCTTCATATAGTATCCATCTGAATATGTGCAATTTCCATAATCCATAATGGGATAAATAAGGCCGTACAAACAGCATGAATTGTGAACATCTAATTATTGTTCTTTATTTTTAATTTCAGAGATTGTATCAACATTATATGGAGCCACTGTGACATCAACCATTTGTTTATTTACAGCTGTTTTACGGCCTGTGTCCATTAACAGCTTTTATTTCGCGCTGGCAGCGCCACAACCTCGGATTCAGAATGCTTCTAAGCGGAGCTTACTGATGCAAGGTTATGAAAGTTGGCGTGCAGAACTTCAGCTTCCCATAGTAGTGAGCCTTAAGTCTTTTTAAATTTGCTGTGTATTTCTTTGATTCAAAGAAATTTCACTAAGAAAACACGAAAACAATGTAAACGAAACCTCAGATCAGATTGATGTTTCAGGGGAGGCTCTCTTTCCCACACTTTGAGAACCCCCTGCTATTGACCCCGTATTCAAAGACCGCCATTTTCCGGTGACAACAATCATATGAGGGGAAGTTTGAGCAGCATCTCATGAAGTCTGTGTGAAAATGCTATAGCTAAGGTTATGCTGTAAGCATAAATCGATCCAGTCAGTCTTACATCAGGCTTATTTTAATGTGTTAAAGATAAACATTAATATGTAGAATAATAATACTCCTTTTCTGTTGTATCCGTGTCTGTTAAAAAATAAATGTTAGCTTAGAAGTGACTAAATGCTAAAGTTAGCTCTATTCTGATGGTAGCAAATGGGCTATCAAATATATTTTTTTACTTGAAATGTGACCCGCTGCCTTTTCAGCATCAATTGTCCTATCAGTTGTTAATTGATTGTGAAGCTGTGAAATGATAACCGTTCGTAAGCTTCTTGACATTTATATGTCTTACAGCCTTGAACAAAGCTGTAAGACCTGATTACAAAATTGAGCCCCCAGCCTAAGCAAGACATCACAGGGAAATGGAGCTCAGCGTAAGTTCAGACAGGAAGACTGGTGTTCGTGCACTCATTCATTCACCTCCTCACTTAACTTCAAACTACTCCCTCTATCTCCTACTCTGGTGATCAGCTGAACACGGGCGTGTATCAATTAAGTAATTAAGCCTCAACCTTTCTCAACCAATCACCCTGCTGTGTCAAATGCGTAAAACAGCTTCTCTCTCCCACAGCCACCTTGTTGTTTCAGTGCAGCAGCTGCACGACACACTTGCTGTGTGTTCATGCGGGCAGCGGGATAGCGCAGCCTAAATCAGTTTCAGCTCAAAAAAGAGAAAGTCATCTCCACTCGAATGTCGCCAGCCTCACGGGCACCGGCAGGACACGCTGGTGCAGGAGCAGCCTGATCATCTAAAAACAGTCTGGTAATCATCTAAGCTGTCTCTCGCAGGCTCCACTCTCGCATTAATATCCCCGTCTCACCATCGGCGACAGCGTCCCTCACGGTCGCATGTCTGCTTCACGAATCATGTTCACTCAACAGTGAATCCACGCAGCTGCGGGCTCCGCTGGTCGGCGACACAGGCGGGCAAACATCATCGTGTTTCTGTCTCAGGTAAATCGGGAAACTCCCTGATTCCTTTTTCGTGACGACAGAAAAGCGGGCATTATGGTTGGCACTAACTCTAGGCTTATTTTTAACTAATAACGTCTTTATTTTATAATTAGGATCAAAACTTATATCAGCGTTTTTCTCATCACTGCTACCGGCCTGAGCCTGTCCCTTTAAGTAGGTGGCTTATAGGTAAATGTAGGCGATGAGAAGTAAACAGGAGTCTCCCGCTACGGTACGGAGTATGTGTATGCAGGCGCAGGTGTGTGATTAAAGTGAGCCGGTTAAGAGAAATGTACTCTGCCTCTCCTCCTACTTCGTGCGCCGAATAAACGGACTGCCTGTTACCAGCCCAAAACGAGCCAAACAGCTGTCCTGTACTACGGTTAGGGACGACGAAGCTGACGAAAAAGGTAACACTGCGGTTAAATATTTTAACTGTTTATTTGCTTTTATTGGTTTCAATCACTACACGGCTCGTCGGAGCAATCACGTGTCTCACCACGCAGGTGTTCAGCCTGCATACTCCGGTGAAGCAACCGGTTACAACGAGCTGCAGCCGCGGCGCATATTCCTTCCGCATATCCATTAACAGTTTGAGTAAGACTCTGTTCTTTCAATGTTACTTCCCCACACTGTGTTCCGTCGTTCAGTTACTTGGTCCAGTAGGGCATCATATGTAATTCAAATCAGCTACATGGGCTGATCATTCAATCTGGATCTTTAATCCTCTATAGGGCACTTATTGAAATACTTTGAAATTCAAAAAATTCAACCTCAGAGTGTTATTGAAGGACATAACAATACTTTATTTCTGTCGTAAAATTTTCAATGTCATGTAGAAAATCAACATCAACGAAGTTACCATATTTGGTTCCTTGCCCTTTAAGGGGTTAAGTAATTGCTCAGCTTCACGTGCGTCGGGGCTCATGGCGTCAATCATCAATGCATTTCCTCGACTACTTTTACCCGATTACAATAATTATTTAAATCAATGGGGGGAATAGTAATAAGGGCAATAAAGCAGTAGGAATGAGCATACCAGGTCTGTTTAATAATAAGAGTATTTCGCATAATTCAACTTCATGCTCTATTCCTTAAAGGTAAGCCTAGATCTCATAGAAAAGTCCCCTTTAATCATTGCACAACGGGCATTAATTGACCTGAGCGTTTAGACTTTTTGTTCACTCAGGGTGTTCTAAGCATTTTATTCATGGAAAACGTCAGCCAGTCATATTTAAAAAAAAAAAAGAAAAAAAAGTTTTTCCAGCATGAATAGGCTCGTAGTCTATTTCTTCTGCCCAGCGGCTTGCTCTAGCCTATATACATGCCGTACAATTTCAATGTATTCATCAGATTGAAGTCATACAAGGGCTGCATAATTAATTGCACCGTTCCTGATATGAGGATTTGCCATAATCACATTATGGAGTCTGGAATTATTTAAATGAATAAATAGGTAACATGTTTAAATTAACAAGCTACTTGTTACTTGGCATGCCCACAGTTTACCTGGGGTGACACCCTAATTAAAACTGACCAGACGGTGTAGAATTATGTCTACTAATTCATGCAAACAAGCTCATCACTTAGAAATCGACTTTTCAAGCGATAAAATACCTGGACACGTCAATGCCGACAAAGAAGTTATACAGTCTTGAAATGCTTTGTTCGCACAAAGGAGACTGCGATCCAGTAGAAGTCGCCTTGGGTACCAGCATGAAACCAAAACAACTCGAGCTGCATCGTCGAGTTAGCAGGCTAATGGTAGCGCTGGAGTCTGCTCATAGCTTTACTTTGCACGTAAATTGACACAAAATTACCATAATAGATGCTTGCAGTTATCAAGTTAGCAGTGAGTACAGTATGTTATTCTCCTGTTCTATAGTCCCTCAATTAATCAACTTCATACGCAAGGGGATGAGCCAGGCGGCCGTCCAGGTTACTCAAACACGATGTTGATACGGCTCAGACAACATCAGAGACAGCGGGACTCGGGTGTCACACTCATTGCAAACAGTCAGGACCCAGAGACTTTGTACCCAGGATATACTTGAGCTCTGATATATTCTGGCGAAAAATGTCGCTCAATCAGCTTTCAAACCATGTAACAGCCAGACTATCATGGTAATCCAAAACAGCACCACAGGTGGTGACTCGTTATGTTTTAGTTTTAATTGGGAGTCGTTACACTCTGACAACCATTCTGCTGGCATGTAAACCGGGAGAGCACTCTCTAATTCAGCAATTAGTCGGCGCAGGGTAGTATTTATTACTGCTGAAGTACAAGTGATTTAGCATGCGCCACGGAAACCTGACATGGTATGGTGATGTTAATATTGTAGGATGAGTGCCATGTGGAATTCCCACTATATCGTCATTCAACGATCTGAGGCTAACCAGCTATCTAGGATTTCTGCTAACGGCTACCTGCTTCCGGCCCTCCACCCGTAACAGCAACTTAACAAATCAAACAGCATCACAGTTCTACGAGTTGCAAGTGGGAACAGTAGGTGATGGTCCTATCAAGGCAAATCACTAGACGTGTAGATAGGAGCAGCTTCTACAGACTGATGGGCTTTCATGGGAATGTCTAATCCCGAGCTAAATCGAGGATCTATAACTTACTATTAGACGTAGGTCTCATAGCCTCGTCATACTAGTCATGGTAATTTGACTTCATTCAGCGTTCGTGTCACGGTTCTCCCCTTAACATTTAATTCCAGCGGGCGTTGCGACAGCTACATAAAGTCCAATGGTAAACCAATCGTCATATTTTCCCAGGGATGCAGTCATCCCTAGATTTTGGGGGGGAACTGCACTCCTGTATAGTCAAGGCAGACTACATCCAAGCATTTATGCAAAACGAACAATCGCAACATGACTCGATGAGTCTGCGCATTTTTGCAAGTTTATCATTTATATGCTGCAGCGTAAACATCAGTCACCGTGACAATAAGATTCTCAGTCATCATGGTGGCGGATCTGTCATTCATTGCTATAGTTCACATCTAGCACATTTCCTAATCATCTTACCATGAAAATTAAAATCATGTATCCTGGCCATCAACTCGTTCAGACTCTGCCAGGACCTGCAATCTTCGTATCAGAGGGTACTCTGGTGCCAAAGACGTTACTAATAAGGCTAACATGGTTTGCATTTCTACAGCATCTCAACTTGATATCACAGGTTCCTCGAGCGTCAAGGACGTGACTTATAGTTTAATGCAGCTCGTATTACATCATTTCTACATCATCATTGCGGGTAAATGTTTACATTTTCAAGATCACTGCTGCATGAACGTAACATTCTGCAGCAATTGCTTCCACGCATTTTGCCATGCTTAAGTGCTTTGGATAATTTTCTGGGCTATGCGGCCTTGCTCAGGAAGTCCTGGTCAGCTGGCACGTGCTGGCTGGTAGAATCACATTTCACTAAGGTCAACCAGACCTACGGCATACAGGCCACGTCAGGTCAATCACGGGCCTCAGAAAAGCCAGGCACATGGCAAATTTCAGGTAATTCCTTTTAGAATAGTCACTGCCACAACTGCAGCCAATCAAGGCATTCCATCCTCTTCTCTTCGACATCTCGGAGGATGGTCTTCCCCTGACTTCCAGTCCATATTCATCCAGATATCAGTGCGGTTCTGGTAAGCCAAAGATAACTAAAACCTTAACTACCGGTAAGAAAGCTCATATAACTGGTGGTGGTGAATATTATGGTCATTCGAATACGTGACTGGTGTAAACTTCTCCTTCCTAATTACTGGGGTCACTACCTTCGTGTTCAATTGTCACAGTCAGGCTGGCCACGTGTCAGGTCGACGGACCCAGACACGCCGGGCCAGAAGGCTATAGGTCGAGGCATCAGCAGTCATGGCTGGCCACATGTCAGCGGTCGTCGGACCCAACATGCCGGGCCTCATGACTCCAGGGCAGCTTAGAAGTCACACTGGCCATGAGGCGGTCAACGGACCCTCATGCTGGGCCACAGACTTTAGGGCTTAGTCATGAGGAGCCACGTGTCAAGGCAGCAGTCCCATACATGCCGGCCTCATGACTACACGCAAGCACAAGTAGTCGCGACAGGCACACGTTACGTGGTCGACGGACTTAAAACGTGCCAGCCTACGACTATAGGTCAGTCTTCAGTCAGTCATGAGGAGCCGCGTGTCAGGGCAGCAGTCCCATACATGCAGGCCTCATGACTACACGCAAGCACAAGCAGTCGTGACAGGCATACGTTACGTGGTCGACGGACTTAAAACGTGCTAGCCTACGACTATAGGTCAGTCTTCAGTCAGTCGTGCTGGGCCTCATGGGGTCGTCGGACCCCATACACGCGGGCCACGACTACAGGGCAGTTTAGCGGGTCATGTGAGCCAATTGTCAGGTCAAGACCTCGACACAGCGGGCCTCATCATGACCCAGGTAAGTCCCTATATGCACAGGGTGAATGTCCTCTGATGTTATATCAATCCCTGTCACATCATTATATCTAACTCTAACTCTCCCCACAGTATCCATGCAGCCAGCAAGGTAAAACCATGTTAAATGTCTACCTTCGTCTTTCTCACTTTCTTTTGGGGGGTATCCTATCAGGCGTCGGCCTCACGACCCCTCCGTGTACAGGAAGTCGTCACGATGGAGCCTAGCCCCCCAAAGACTTTGCACATTTCATTCTAAAATTGTCGCACATTTCATTGTTAATAAATAATTGTTCATTCTCAATTAGCCTAAGTCTCTCCTGATTGAAATGGAGCTCAGCGTAAGTTCAGACAGGAAGACTGGTGTTCGTGCACTCATTCATTCACCTCCTCACTTAACTTCAAACTACTCCCTCTATCTCCTACTCTGGTGATCAGCTGAACACGGGCGTGTATCAATTAAGTAATTAAGCCTCAACCTTTCTCAACCAATCACCCTGCTGTGTCAAATGCGTAAAACAGCTTCTCTCTCCCACAGCCACCTTGTTGTTTCAGTGCAGCCGCTGCAACCCTCCTCCGCCCCAGTCACCTCCATCCAGCTCAGCAGAGTCCAGATTCTGGCGAATCCCACTCCTCATCACAGCCTCCATTCCTCTTCACCACCACCAGTGTCTAGACTCCATAGGGGGGTATCCTATCAGGCGTCGGCCTCACGACCCCTCCGTGTACAGGAAGTCGTCACGATGGAGCCTAGCCCCCCAAAGACTTTGCACATTTCATTCTAAAATTGTCGCACATTTCATTGTTAATAAATAATTGTTCATTCTCAATTAGCCTAAGTCTCTCCTGATTGAAATGGTTTCTTGTCTAAATATGGGCTATAGACGGGGGTGACTCACTTTTGCAGCCAGCCCCAAGTGGCCTAATGAGGGATTACAATTGTCTGTAATCCCTAATAATAACTAACTTTTTAAGATTCCAGCTCTTAATAAATGTGTGTGTGTGTGTGTGTGTGTGCGCGTGCGTGCGTGCGTGCGTGCGTGTGTGTGTGCGCGTGTGTGTGCGTGCGTGTTGGGAGGCTACAGAGAGAAATGAATCTGTTAAGTGACAGCCTCAGGCCTCTGTTTAGACGGTCATTCTTTAAACGATATAAATAAGTCTTAGCCTCAGCCTTGGAGGAATCTTCAGTCACAATATAACTTAATGAATTGGAAAGAGTTTGGAAGAGATGGACTGCATTTACTTTTAAGACTTAGCAAAATGTAATCAATGCATCTTATTTATTTATTTCTAACTCTCAGCCAAGAGACTAATGACACAGTTGCCATCCAGCAGTTGAGTAAACACGAGTGCGGCTCCCTGCCGGCTGCTGCATGCGGTGACCTGGGAACGAAGGAGCACTGTCGTGCTGACTCGGTGAATCCGGATGCCACAGAGGCTGGCTTGTCCCGGTGCCAAGCGTTCGATTTGTTTAGAGACACAATATGGCCGTCTTGGCTGTGTGCTGCAAAAGATGCACGGGGAGCCGGTACTCGCCAGCCAGCCTTCTCTTGCTGCTCTCTCTCTTGTTTTTCTCTGTGAGACCACACTTTGCAGGGAGCATTTGAAGAAGGAAATGTGCTTTCATGAGAGATTCAAAGGCGTGATCAAACATGCAGTGTTCTCTGCAATAATTCAACATTTTGACACTTTCATTGTTTTTCTGCTTGATTTATGGCTCCCAGCCTCATAATATATTCATCTTGTTGTTTTTCTTAAGTCTGATTGTCTTCACACACATTATTTAACGCTTTGGAGCAAACTATCTTTGTGAATAAGTTCCTAACAAAAAAACCTGTTTGAATAATTCCTTCTATGATAAATAAAAGCCATTATCATTTTAACATAATGACTGCATTAATCGTTGTGATAACAGTGTTATCATCAGTCTGATCCGTCACCCTTCTCTAGCTGCGACAATAGCAGCTTACAGCAGCTGTCAGAAGGAAACAACAGTCACATTAATGTCGAGGTATTGACTCAACTCCATCAAAACTTGGCTTCTTCGCCTGGTGAGATCCTCACAGCAAAAAAAATGTAGTCGCATGATTAGTCAGTGTTGATTCAAGAGCAGATGGCAGTCTGTCTCTATGTCTGTCTTAAAAGATGAGCTGATATTATTTCATATTTTATGCCTCAGTCCAATGAAAGGACCAAAAGCAACATGTTGTCTGTCTCATGAAACTGTCTGACTTTCCCTGCTGTCTGCTCCATTAGCCCCAAGCCCTGTTGATCCTAAGAAAGATAAAACATTTTATTAAAGTGAGCCACAGACATTTATCTAGTTTTATTGTTAGAAATGGCAAAGAAGAGTCCTTATACAGCTGAGCACTGTGTTAGTTTGAGGCAAAAGTTACGTCAACCGTAGTTAATTGTAAATTTCAGTGGTACTACATGAACATCATTTTGCCAGTTACCCTAAGGATCCAGACATTTGATTAGATTATTTGATTTGAATTATTTCATACGTCAAAAATCACATTAATCCATCAAGTTAAACCATAATACAACAGAGACTCCCTGGAGAAGCTTCCAAAAGCTTTTAGTGCGGGGCCCGGAATTCTTCACCTTCACAACAGCTTCCTACAGCTTTCATTGGGAATATTTTCTACGGAACAAACTAGGGCTGGGCGATATGACTTCAAATCAATATCACGATTAATTGAACATTTTACCTCGATTACGATTAATGAACGATTATTTCGTTTTTGTTTTTTGCCCTCATGGTTCACTGGCGTGGTCTCTACTGTAAATATGCTCAACTATTAAAGCAGGGATCTTTTTTCTAATGAAAGAGTGCATATGTGATGATCTATTTTGTGGTTATTTGTTGAATATTTCGAACTGAAATCAAAGCATCGCTTGAAATGAAAATGACACATTTTAGTTTTAAAAGTAGAGATTAACTTCTCTAAAACAGTAGGAAAAAATATGTTGCATTTCTTGCAAACAGTTTTTCCGCAGTGTTTCGTTTTGTTCGGTGTCGTTTTCCCTAAAGACAAAATGTGTCCAAACGACGGACATTGCTTCCATGTCGCGGATTGGACGTATCGTCACGTGACTCTGTCCTGAAAGTAATCAAAATATTCGACATGGGCAAGATTATGTCGGTAAGGTTCCAAATGTCGATTTCGATAAATTTTTGATTAATTGCCCAGCCCTATAGAACAAATGGTCTCAAACAACTGAACACAAGAAAATGAACGTCTCTTGACAAAAGTCCCTCCAGAAGAGAACCTGACACGACCAGGCTGGCTAGATGCCATAAGGGTTTAGTGCATGCAGGACAGATTTTTTTAAGTAAGCATATTTGTGATATAGGGGAACATTTAGGGTCTTCCTTTGATTCCCATGAGGGTAATACTTTTTAGGTGTATATAGCTTCCTTATCATAAAAGGCTATATTAAACAAACAGTGAGCAGTCTTATTGGATTGACTGCTATGTGTATTAATATGGATCATTCTGTGCATTATCAGACATAATAAGTGATTAAATGAGCCCAAGGTTTTACTGTGACTCTTCATTATTAGAGCCCATTTGATCAAAAAGGACAAAGGATTGAATGGATCCATTCAGGTTGGAGGTGAAGCCTTTGTGTCCATCCATATGATGGAAAAGTAAATTACCGACATGTGATGGCTGACTTATCATCTCTGTCAGCAGGTCAGTTAGCGAATGGGCCCTTTTGAAATCTGATGTAAATTAGGCATTCATGTATTCATACTACCATTACTGAATCTAGGGGGAGAGACAATGCATCCTTTCATTGCCTCATCATGACTACCTGCATGTAACCAGTCACAGAAACATTCCTTCTACTTCTCTACGTTCATAGAAATACTGTCAGTACACATTTGTAGTTGTTTTAAGTTAGTTATTTTATGTTCTGTCCTTTTATACATCGACTGATGGATGGATTATAGGCCCCGCCCCCTTAGGCACAGACCAGTAAAAGCCCAACAATGACGAGAATTAAAAATACTTTCTTTAAGAGGCTTTGGTCTCGAGCACCCTGGTGCCAACTGCCCGCCATATAGTCCTGTTCAGTAATCCATTCATGCTCCTGAGGTTTTATTGTTCTTCTCTACCACATTTGTCTAAAAGCTATAGTTATTTACTTTGCAGAATACTACAAAAAAAAGTGTCTTAATGTAATGAAATACAATACATTTCTAATGTGAAAAAACACTTTTCCAAACCTTTTTAGTGTGTGACCCCTGACAATGGAACAGAGTTTAGTCATAGCCCTCTGTTGTGTGTTTCCAGATCTATTGGTTGTAAACGGATTCATCATAGAGTGATTTCCCTTTTTTAAGTTCTCTGCAGGTGGTTTAATTTAAATATCCGTCTGATTTACAAAAAGAGAGCAAACCCCCATAAAAAAAACTTTGTGATATTTAAAAGTAGAGTTGGGTATTGTCCACAACCTCACAATTCAATTTGATTTAAATTCTTTGGGTCACGATTCGATATCGATTTGATTCGATATTGATCAATGTGCTTCAAAATCGATTTAATAATACGCAAAGATGACAGAAATACCCAGATAATTAATCACAGTACCTTCTGATATGTGTTCAATAATAACGTGTGCATTATTTGTATTGGTTTAGAACAAACTGACTCAAAAATGTATTTTATGGTTGCATTATTCTTTAATAAACAAAGAATAAAACATTAAAGTACAGTATGCGGAAGTACGGCAGCACCCACAGTGCCCCCTCTGGAGTGGAGCGTCATTACAACGGAAATAATGGAACTCAGGCTTTCCCTGAATTGATATTGAATTGGGAAGAAAATAATTGCAATGGATTGTTGAATCAATATTTTTAACCAGCCCTATTTGAAAGAGGCTTGACTAACTTTAGCTTACTGTATATTTATAAGTAAAAATGAGCTTCCTTTACTAGCTACAAAAGCTACATTCTGCTTGTGCATTGATGCATCCATTCAAACATCTGTCATCATGGAATAGGCTGCATGGTGTGCTGTTGCCCCACACCAAGAAGGTCCCTGGTTCAAATCCCCTGTCTAACTGTCTGTGTGGAGTTTGCATGATCTCCCTGCAGTGCATGTGTCTTCGTGGGTTCCCTCTTGGTATTCCTGGTCTTCCTCCCACAGTCCAAAGAATTGCTTGTTATGTTAATTAGTGACTAAAAGAAATTGCCTGAAGGTGTGAGCGTGAATGTTTGCCTGTCTCTACATGTCAGCTGTGTCACCTTTGATTGACTGGAGACCAGTCCAGGGTGTACCCTGCCTCTCGCCCACGAACAGCTGAGATCGGCTCAAGCCCCACGTGACCCCCAATGGGACAAGCAGTATAGATGATGGATGGACGTCATGAATAATCTGTCACGAGAACAAGCACTGTTTGATCCTAAAACTTAGTTCACTGTGTTTCTTGTGGAGGTTTTCTAACATGCTGTAGCTATACTTGTACTTTTAACTTTCATAAATAGTTTGTAAAATATGCTTTTTGAAAAAAACCTTTTGAAGAATGTGTGTGATTTCCTTTAAAAGAGCAAACGTTTTACTGGCAGCCAGAGATAGTTTGAGGCAACGTGTTGACTGGCAGAACATGAAAAGATGAAAAACAATATGTTGCTGAAACATCAAGAACAAGTCTTAGAAAAGCAGGGGGGACTTTTTTTTTGTTCATTCTTTGTTGCGGCTGAGGAAAAATAGATTTTTGTTATCAACTGATCTGTGTGTGTAAAAAGAGCAGGGGGCCAAAGTATTCCCGAACATTTGCATGGATATCAACTACAGAATACGATAGCTTTTGAATTCTGCAGTGTTTTAGTCATTTCTGTACCTGTCTTTCAAATTTCATCTGATGAAACTGAAAGTAAGTGCTGTGACTTTTCACTCCGAAAGCATGCAGTCTGGAATTGGAGGAATGAGGAAAGAAACATATCGGAATTGGAGAAAGGAAAAACTAAAACTTAAACGTTGGAGCATTATACTTTTCTGTATTTCAACCGTGTGTTTTGCCAAAATAATTGCCAGGGAGAAAAACGAGAAAATGATGGTGGTGTGACCTAATTAGCTGCAGCAGAGGTATAATGCGCTGCAGACTGTCTCGCACGTGGATCACAATCACAAGGAATGCAGAAGGTAACTGCCTGTATGAATGGAAGCAGAAAAACATGCAGCTTCTCCATTTATACAGTAAAGTTTTAAAATATAGTTCTGGTAAAAAGAGCATTAACAGAGGTCATAATGATAGTATGGATTGCAGTGAGATAAATGGCATGAGGGGTAATGGGATAACGCTGATCAATACAGTTAGAAGCCAGCTTCATCGTTAGTTACACTAATGGCAAAAACTTTTTACCCTCTCTATTTTATTCATACAGCTCATAATAATGTGCTCTAATTTATTTGTTTGCACTCGTCTCTTGTTCATCTGTAATAGTATCATTAAACTGTCACACTCGTTCTGCCGCTGTCTTGGCACCAATGTCGAAACTTTTTCCCTGTAATGGGCTCGCTATTGAACATTCACTGGTAATTGAACAGTAATGAACTGTTCTGTGACCTGTGGTGTGTGAGTAATTGATTCTGAAAGCCCTGTTTGTAGTCCCAATGTGTGTCTGCATGTGAGCAGGCACTGTGTAAAAGGCAGCTGTTGTCATGGGTCTGCAGAGTGTCGTTTCCTCTCAGGCCTATAGATGTTGCTGCTGCTCTTCCAGTCACAAATGTGCACACACCATGGTCACATTTAGCTTTTTGCTTTGGGTGATCAGTCCTCCTAAAAGGAAGAGACAACTGTGGTTAAAAGCTGCAGGTGCCCACTTACTGCGGATTAAGGTTTGTTTTTGTTGTGTTGGGGGATTATTGTGTGTCCTTGGTATCGTTAGTTGTTTGGTTTCAACTCCAGGCTGCTTCTCAATCTGTTTTCACTGATCTCAAACAACACTTATACCAATTTCCTCATGTAGCAGTGGACGTTAATTCAGTTCTAATCTCTTGAGCAGTTGATTTTTTTTTATTGTGAGCAACATTTGTTCGATCATAGCTTGGATTATGTGTCCGGCTTTTTGTTGGCTGTGTTTTAAAATGAGTTTTGCAAGATCTAAATCACAAGAACAAAACTATAACGACTGGGTTCACCGGAAACATCAGCTGCTGACATTAGCAGGCTATGCTGACTAGCGTACCATCTATTTTACAGCACCGTGAGCGTAATTTCCAAAGGCGAAGGACAGTATAGTATAGCATGCCTGTAGCTAAAAGCATTTTGGATTCACAAGTAATGTTATAAAATGATCTGTTCCAGACTGAAGCATCCACTGCATGGGAACCAAGGTGCTATGTCAAAACTTAGAGTAATGTCAGCATTAGTTACCTCTATGTTTGCCAAACACCTTTCTCATTACGACCTCGTATCCCTTTCTTGTGTAGAAGCGATAGAGTTCAAAAATACAGGCATTAAAAATGTAATCTTATGACAGCACTGCCTGTCCAAGTTTATATTCTTTAACTAAACTTGCAAACATCAGCTTGTAAGGAATCTGACTGTTTGATATTTTCAAGTTTTATGTTACGTGCAGATTAAACAATACAAAGTTCTGTGAGATAGTTTTGAAGTTTAACCTTCACAAAAAGTATCATGAAGGCTGCTTTACAATATTGCTCAAATAATCAACACTATGGCACTTGAACTCTGGCTTGGATTTCTAGCTGGTAATAAAATGTAGTTGGGTTTCTTGTAGCTTAAAATTCACAGAACGAAGTGACCCCTTCTCTGTGCCGTCATCAGAGGTAGTAACAATACTAACAGAGGCGTTACTCTCCCAGCACCATGACAGAGCAAATGATCTAGTTTCCCATAATGATAACCACAGAGATTCCATCATTGTTGAACTGGGTTTGTTTTGGTATAGCGATATTTTAGATGAGCTAAAACTTTAACTCAGACTGTGCTGTTAAAAAAAAAAAAAGCGGAATGTTTTCTCCATCTTTAATTCAAAGAGCCTGCGAATAACTTTTTTTCCTTCTTTCTGTTTTTATTGCAATAACATAAAGTCACATAGCATTTAACTAGTTTTATTTTTGTTACATTTTGTGTCATTGTGGTCGCATCAGGCTTCAGGTGACTTTATTTGTACCCGTAGGTAGATTTGTTTGCAGCCAGCAAGATAGACATCCATTATGACAAACAGATTACAAAATAGATGAAACAACAGGATCGGCATTGCGAAAATGTTTTCTTTAAATGTTTTGGAATAAACCCATAACGGATGGGCCATATGAGGTCAGACACGAAAATAAACATTCATTCATTCAGTTTTGTGAACATTGTCGAGGACATAATGCAAACTGAAAGCTTGACAGTCGATGGTCGCTGAGGGAGATGGTGGGGCGAATGGTCAATTTCTACCTCCCAAACACATTCCACCATCTCTCATCTTATTGCCTCTCTTTTTAAATGTGCAGTGCAGGAGTAGCCGCTGCATTAACCTAGCAGTCACCTCCCGGGCTCATCTCTTTCATTGGCCCTTCACTTTAATGGCCGTAGCGAAGTTTTGCCTTGAGCACAGATGGCGAACAACATGAAACTATGGGGACCATCCAGGCTTATGGCCAACTGCTGCTCTTTGTGTGGGCAGGTGAACTGTTAGGAGAGTGATGTGGAATGACAACAGGCCATGATGATGAACACAATCATCTCCCAATGGCCTGATCATTGAATAAAGATGTTTGTTCTTGCCTCCTGCCTCTCGTGGAAAAACAAGCAATTGTTTCAGTATGTTAAAAAAAAAACAGGTCTAATCGGTGTGAGAGCTTGTGATTTCAGCTGAAGAGTCCCACAGTGTTTTATTTTGTAATTTGTATTGTAGTGAGGTGTTTGAAAAAAGGCGCTGAAATGGATTTGATTGCTTGTGCTTTTAGAAGTGATGAAATGGGTCATCGCACATTCGGCTTTTTGAAATCATTGTGACCATCAGTTTACTTTCATTTAGCTGTTTTTCTGGGACATATCATAGTGCATTTGAACGCTGTTTGGATTGCTGTCTGATTGCAGGTCCACCAAGTGTCAATGAAGGCACGAATACCTGCTATTCACTGTTTTATGCACATGTTGTGTGTAGCTCATAGGATAGAACGGAATGCAAAAACATCCAAAGTTGAATTTGTCTGAAGAGAAAGTCTGTTGTGTTTTATGTATAAAAGCACAGCCAACCTCTCTAGCACTTAATGAATGCTTGACTGAGTGGAGCAATTACAGGAGATAGCTCCATTAAGCCATTAACTTTTGCTCAAAGTTAGATTGCCTTTAATTTGCTCTTTTTGGAAAGCTTGAGAGAAAAATAAAGGCATGTATTTTGTTTGCTGCATGCGGATGTACAGAAACTGTGGCCTCCTTATAAACTGCACATTAATCTGTGAAATGGTTGAATGACTCAGACAGTCAGTTCACATGGCAACAGTTTGAACCCAAAAGGAAAAGTTTGAATCCCCGAAACACAATTCTTTATTCATACAGCGAGGAAACACGCACACCTATAGATCTAACTGTGGACCGTTGTCTTAGGGGATACTCTGTTTGGAAGAAAAAGCAGTAAAGGAAAAATGTCAGCAGCCCGGTTTGTACATGAAAAACTGTGGAGTATTTCAAATAAAGTTTAAGAAAAGCTTTGAGCGACATAAACCTATTTTTTCCCCCCACCTCAATCATTCTGAGGTCAAAGAAGAAGTCAAAGCAGCAAACAGAGAACTTGTAAATTGAAACAATCTGCAAAAGCCTGCACAAAACAGTTTTCTTGTGGGTCAGGATCGACTGGTCATGAAAATAGTTGGAACGCGACAAATAATACTTAAACAGATACGAAAAAAATCTGCATTATTTTTATTATTTTTTAGCAATATTGCGCAGCAGTGTCGACTGGTGGATGCATTATTCTCCTGAGGTGGCTCAATGTACAGGATGTGCATATTAGTGCGGTAGCTTGATATCACATAATGGAAAATGCCTTTGACTGGGTAACAGAATTAGCATTGGGGTAATTTTCACTTAAAAAAAACAATATTCTACTTAAGATATTAATGGACAAATAAACCCTCATGGGGTTAGCACCCTAGCACCCTCAAATGACCAGCGCCCATTGTTGTGCAGTCAGAATGAAATTTGCTGCTCATTAATTTCTAAGGAGGAAAGTCAGTACAGGGCGGGCCTCCATTGGCACCCAGTTAAGAGAGTGGGTAGGATGGACTCTGCAAATTTCCTATTTTGGTACTATAAAGAAATAAGGACACAGAAAGTGGCTTTCTGTTAAACCCCTATAATCAAATGTCTATCTAAGATTTTTTGACAAAGCAGTAGAGAAAAATTCCTCCTGCCATTTTCAAGTGAATTTTTTCAGCTTCTCTGACTCGTTAAAATGACTCATAGAAATGTGTTGAGAGTAATCTGGCCTCATGCTGCTGCACCACCTGTAGACAAGGTGTTTTACAGCCATCATCTTCAAGTAATACCTGTAATTCAGTGATTCTCTTCTCTGCTTCACTCAAACTTTGTGTCAAGGCAGCAAAAGTTCCAGATACAAATACTTGTCAGAACACGTAATATAACGGGGTGAGAGGTGTAGTAGGAGTTGATCTGACACCAGATTGTGATTTAATTACCCCGTATAGGAAGTGTGGAGTGCTAGCTAAATGCTTCTGAGGCAGGGGATAGATCAGGGAAGGTGTTACGATGAAGGTAAAACCGTGACAGTACAAGAGAGCTACTTATCATATACAGACGATTCCAGCACACACAGTCCTTTAGAAGTTCCCTGTATCTCACACACAAACCTCCAGCTTTGCTGTTTATGCTTTTGTGCATAACCTTGCTCAGGTGATCCCATCAAGAAAGGCTACAAAGTGCTATCACTTTCAAAAGCCGGCTGAAGATGCACATAGGAATGGTTTTATGTGGTATAAAACGATATTTGCGTAGGCAGCATAGTCGGCACTCTCATATAGACGCAGGCGCATTGCCAGGGGTGTCCTTGGTTGTCCCCCCCCCCACCGAAGCTCATGAGCCACCTGGTGGCTCCCAATAATCTCTGATTGGCTATTTGCCTGGTCAGACGCAGAACTAAAAAGGCTTGCAACAGGCTGCAAGAAGCTTTTGATGGCATTTCAATGGAGCATTTTCTTTGTTGGAACTAGCTGTGACCATTGGAATCTTTAAACAAGTAGATGGAAGATTTTTAGTTGGCCTTTCTGTTGTATTTTGTTCTTGATTATGCAGCTTATACACAGTAATGCATGAAGTGTTAAAAAGATATGAATTGGGGAGCCAGAAATGATAAAGAAATTCAATTTGAACATGTGTTTGCTCACAAACTTGATGTCTCTGCAGCATAAATCAGTGCCCCGATTTGACCACCAGGTTAAAAAACTGTGGACACGCCCCTGAATAGGTGTAATATAGAGTAATTTGCCTTGAACTGCTCTTCTTTAAAAAAGCTCAAAATGTAACGTTCTAACATCTTGTTCTTGTCCTATTTTTCTTCTTTTTATTTAGTTAAATCTATATGACACTTTAATGTGGATGCATTTTGTTTTGGCATTGTCTTTACAAATTTAGAACCCGTTCTGAGCTGTGTGATATATGCAGCAAATAAAAAAAAAACTTGGGCTGTGTAGCACACTGGTGAATTTATTCAGGCACAGTAGTGAATGTGCTTTCAGGAAGATGATTTTCAGCTCTGATATGTGCTTGTGGACTGTATTTTGCGCAGCAGAGGTGATTAAAAGCACTTTGAGTCATGAGAATTACTGCTTATGCCTCTTAGCCTAATGCTCAGCCAAGAAAATGATCTACCTGAGCTTTTTTTTCTTCTTCTATCCATCTCTCCTTGACTCATGCACTCAGGCTTGTTTCTCTCCTGCTTTCCTGTAATCTCTGAGGTACCCCCTTGTCAAACTCTCCCCTCAAAATGTATCATCTATTCTTTTTCTCCTTTACCATTAGGGAGAGAAACATCAGACTGCACAGACTTTGAAATGGCTTTAAACCTCTTCCAGTGGAAGGAGGGGATAGAAGCAGACGGAGGAGGTTGCATTAAAGACTTTAGAAGTGCTCGGGATAAATAATCATATTTCTATGCACCCACGATGCTGGAAAAGCACCATCTGGGACAGGCCGTGGATTTGCATTACAATATAAATGGGAAGTTGCTGGAGCTGAAAGGGTGATGTGAAGTCATTCAGCCAGCCCCCTCACTCTCTGACAGGTCGCCCCCCCCCGATCCCCACACCAGGCAGGCAGACGGGTGTGAGGCACTTTGGTGGCGTATGGTATGCTGGCGTACTTTTGTCGCTCCACTGCCCCCCCCCCCCTCCCCATACCCCATACCCTCCATCCCCCACACCCCTCCTCCCCTGCTCACCTTGTCTTTTTTTTCAACATGTAAGCTCGCCTTCTTTTTTTTTTTTTTAAATGCCACATCTCCACACACAGAGCAAACCCGATAGTGTGTGCACCGGTGGCTTCACTTTCAGATCTTGAGTGAACTCTCAGAGCCATGTTCACATATTGGTAAGGTGCACAGGAGACAAGAACAAGGAGCCGAGCAAAGAGGAGGTGGTGTGTGAGAGGAGGCGTACAGCAGGTACATAATAAAAGTGATATATAATCCTCTATACACATCACCTGCTAGTCTTTGAATGTGCCCACTCAACTCGTACACATAATCAACCTTGTATGTTTATTTAAAAAAAAAGTGATTCGTCTCCTCATCTAATTTGCGCCGCAGCGAAAAAATGCAAATGCAATTTCACAAATGAGATTGTGAAAGCTAAAGGCTACAGGTGATTTATGCTTGTTTCACTGCAGTTTGTATTATTTTAAAGCAACTTTGAGCCCTGCTCTGTTCATTTGCATTTTAAGAAGTCCTCACATGGCTGAACCTCACAGGTTGATGCTCCTGTTTGTGACACTTTACAAACTGATTTTGAATACCTCATGAAAGTTGGCACCACTTCGCATGGCCTTGCGATGTTAACATCAGAGAGCTGTGGATAGGCATCATGTTCAAACTACTGATTCTGCTGTTCTCCAAGCCCCGAGGACACACTGAGCCTTCTGAAATAGTCTCTAAGTGGTATGTTGTGTTTATTGTGCCCCCATAAGAGCCCTAACCAAGTGGTTCTGTTCATAGGGTGTGCTTGTTGATTTTGACACTTAATGATTGTTCAGTTTTTTCCCACAGTAGTTGTATCTTTTCCTTGTCTGATCTAGTATTCAAGCAGTATGATTGAGACCCCAGCCCTCCTCATGAAACTTTAAATATCACACTTGCTGTAGCACACAATTTGACAACGAACAAGATCCTCTCTATTATTCATATGAGTACATCTTTCACAATCCTCCACAATAT
The DNA here is from genome assembly GCA_020745685.1 of Tautogolabrus adspersus. Lineage (NCBI taxonomy): Eukaryota > Metazoa > Chordata > Actinopteri > Labriformes > Labridae > Tautogolabrus > Tautogolabrus adspersus. Next base: position 20,772,740 of record CM036547.1, on the reverse strand, counting down.
AAATATGAATTGCAAAACTGCATGAAATGAAAGGAGGAACACAAAGTCAATGACTTTCTCCCTCCTCACAGCAAATGAGTCACACGGAATATGCAAAAAAGTGTTTTCACAACATAAAGCTTAGTCTGCCAAAGAACAGATTAACCCAAAAAACTGAAGCAAATGAAAAGGGAATGTCTGTGCAAAATGTTTCATTGTTTCGACCGCATTGTTACTTGCTAGCCTGCTGTTGTTTTTAGCGCTAATAGCAAGAGGGTTGAGTGCCTACTCGTAAATTAAAACATTGTGATACGGAGGTGATATGAATACATATAAAGCCAATGAGGATACAAGAATGGATCAGAGCAGATGTAGTGGAAATACACTCCCATCAGGAATTTAAGTGAGGGACAGATAGTGTTGGGATTTCCATCAGGCTCTGTTTTTTTTGGTGTTTTCAGTATTTTTGTTTGAGAAAATGAGGAAAGAAGAACAGATGCCAAACTGTGAAAAAGTGGCTCTAACTGTTAATTATTTTAGTTCAAACAATTCTGGTCTTTTGTAAAGACTAATTCACCATCCCTGCTTTACTCTTAATGATACCCTGATTCCATGTTTTATAAAAGATGACACATTGACACACCTTTTTTTTTCAATGTATTTTTTGTCTACTTCTTCCTTGAGAGACTTAGTTAGTGGCAAATGTCGACAGTTTAACTCAAACACTGCTGCAAAGACTGTAGCCTCTGGAGCCACTCTAACCATGAGCGAAACTGGCACACTGTCAAACCACTTTTGTGTCCTACTGACGTATACGGTAGTGTCTATTTGCTTTCCACCTAAAATAGGATTTAAACATCAAACGTTCATACTAATATGGCAAGACAGTTTTCCCCTCAGTGAGAAATATCGTCATGTTTTAATATTGTGAGATCTCGTGGCATGAGATCTCGTCACACCCCTATTACTCGGTGGTGTGGAGCTCACACCCGCCAGCAGTCAAGCGGTTAGGCCTAAAAGAAAAAGCAGCACTCAGGTGACCCTCCTGTCTCTCTCCTCTGCTTTCTGTCTGTCTGAATTAGACACAATTGTAACTTGTAAATCTTCATGAGACACCAAACAGACTTCAGGAATGTCAGGAGCCTATTTGCTGACCTGTGAATTTGAACAGTCTTGTCTGCCTTGGACTGTGGATGTGATGAGGAGCAGGGCAGAATGAAGGGCACCCTCATTTGAACAAATAACAGCTCATACATTTATGCGGAGGTAGATTTGTTTCCGAGTTCTTTAGTCAGTACCCACGTGCAACAATCCTCAGAAAGTAATGTCTTCATTTTTGTTTCACTGCTTTTTTTTCATTAGCGATGCTCACTCTTCACTTTGTCTCTCTGTCTCTCTAACAGCTCTGCTGTGTCTCTTCTTTGTTCATTCGTTTAGGATACTTATATAACTGTACATCTGTTGTTTTGAAGCTACTGGATTTCTCAGTGCTATATAACATAAAAAGATTGTATCATTTCTAAACATGTGGTAGCGAAAAGTTTAGAAGTATTGAACATTTTGACAACTGTATACTTTCTACTATAACCCGAGCAGTAGCACTGATCATCCAATCATATTGCCACAGACGGGTTTACATTATATTTTGTTGAAAGACTGGTACATTCCATCAGACATTAAAGTCTCTTATGTGTATGTTCACATGCTGAGAGCTGTGAAAAATGTAGCTATTTGGGAACAGAAGGCGCTTAGACAAAGAAAAAACTAGAAGCTGTCACTTAGGATATCAGGACAGGTGTGAGGCCGACATCTAAAGTCGATTTATTTCAATTGATGTTAGAAAAAAAAGTCACTTTTACTGTAAGTTTAGTGTCTTTGTATTTTACCTGGTGTTGTATATGTGACAAATTCTTGGTATATGGTAAATGGACTTGAGCTTGTATAGCGCTTTTCTAGTCTTCTGACTACTCAAAGCGCTTTTATTCTGCAGGTCACACCTAGCCATTCACACACTGATGGCAGAGGCAGCTATGTATAGTGGCCATCAGAAGTAACTAATCCCATTCATACACATTCATACACAGATAAAGCAGCAGGAACAACTTAAGTGTCTTGCCCAAGGACACATCGGACATGTGGCTGCAGACCTTCTGGTTGCGAGACGACCAGCTCTACCAACTGAGCCACAGCCGCCACACTTCACCCTTTGTACTGTATATCAGTGTCTGCTACCCTGTGTGAGCAAAAACACAACGTTTTTTCCAAACCATCTTGTTTTGCTGCCTTAATCTTACCAAACTGTAATAACTGAACAGCGTTTTCAAGTGTTGATTATTCTCACCATGACAACCAAGGTCTGTTGTCATTCCACCTGTCTCCACAGACCTGTTAGGAATAATAGATGATTATGCTCCTATTTGTCTGCTAGAATGTGCAGTTAGCCTTGTGTGAAGTATTTGATGGTGGTGATAAAAACAGATAATGGGACATTTAATGGTCTGATAACGTCTTAAGCAGGTGCATTTATTTATAGAATAACTACAGCACTATGCATAATGAAATCTTATTAAACTGTAATAGAAGCTTGCATAAATAGACGAGCCTCTCTTTCACTTGCACACATTTTCACACACAAAACCTTGTTCTAAAATGTGTTAAACAATCGAGAAAAAGCAGCCTTTCTGTTATCTGATGTGAGTTAATCTGTGTAAAAATATATATTGTCAAAATAGTGCAAGCTTCTTTAAATATTCACTCAATAAGCCTGTCCCTGTTTCTTCAGGTACACCACAGAACAGAAAAAGGACAGTCATTTCGAGCTTTGGTAACGGTGAACAGTGGAGTAAAATGCTTAGATACAAAGGTGACATCAGTGACTTTTTCCAATCTTTTCACTTTGTCTATCTGCAGCTGTGCAGACCTTTTAGTCGACTGTCCCATTGTTTTCTGCTGTGAATGCTGCTAAGTTGCTCTGTCTAAAAGAGAAAAAGATAATAGCAGCCTTTGTTGGATGTGGCTTTGAAATATCACATATTAATGGATGTCATTTTAGAAGTGCAGTTAGTTTTGAATAAAATGTGATAACTTGCATGGGGAGATAATACTCATTAAATCCAAGCCACTCCTCACTGAACGGAAAGTACATACATCCAACCTTTTTACCAAAAGGAAATTACAAAAGTGGAAAAAAATCCAGGAGCAAGGAATACAAAAAAGAAAGCGCTGTTATTGTTTCAGCTTGACGAACTTCAGAAGAAAAGATCCACCTTGCTTTGTTACTTCTTACTGCTCTGGCTGGTTTTCCATAATGTCGGGACTGATACTACAATTGCTGACAACTCGCGCTGCTTTGTTTTTTTTTTACACTCCATCTATCTTAGGTACCTTTTTTTTTCCACTGGTAGCAGTTTCTTTAAAGTTTTAGCAGGGGACTCAAACACCTCACATTCATTTTGGAATTATTTGTTCTTGATCAAAAGAGAAAAACAGACAGAACATACAACGGCAATGAAACAGGCTGCTGTTTGTGTGTGTGTGTGTGTGTGCGTGTGCGTGTGCGTGTGCGTGTGTGTGTCAGTGTGTCAGTGTGTAAGGATTCATGAATAAAAGCCAACTGGAATCAAACATATTTAGAGAAAAAGGAGAGGAAAGAGGAAAACATCTCACTGGCATTTAAAGCTACAGACAGAGAAACAGCCTGTTCAGAGCAGGGAATTGAAATTGCAATATTTATAGACATGCTAAAATACATTGGCGAGAAACTTCAGAGAAATGTTTTGGGGACCTCTGAGAGTTATTTAAACTTGTTGAAAAGGAGTATAATATGTGACCTTTAAAGTATAATAAATAATGCGAATGAAAAATTACACAATATAGTATCTACATAGTTTGACTGGACCATTTCATCAATATAAATTAGATAGCATTTATTATCAGAGCAGTTTTAAGGATTTCCAGTCTGATTGTTTCGTCTCCATTCTTTTTGCTTCCACAAAGTTTTCATGTTCAAGTCCACCGCTGCTCTCTACTGCTCTCTGGATTTTTCTGTCAGCTCAGCCGATGCTATTCTCAGAGCTGTATTAATTGTTCGCTCGCTCTTTGATTTGCTTCATTTAAAAGGTCTTTCGTTAATTTAATGGATCGCAGAGTGAGCATTTCAAAGTCCTGCTGGGTATAAGAATTACAGACAGTAATCATACATCATTCATCTAAAAATACTTCCTCACAGAAACTGCTTTTCTTTAAGTCTGTTCTGCTGAAGGGTGACTGATGCATTCACTGCAGCATGCTGAGAATAAAACAAAGTAGAATAGATGTTATTTCTTTAATGGCTCAAGAAGTCCTCAAGAAGCAGAGAGTGGGGTTTTCTGCCACAACTTCACCAACTACCAAGGTGCTTTAAAAGGTCAAAAAGCTCCAGCAACACTTTTAGTATGAAGATCAGCTTTATGACCTTGATTAGGCCGACGGGTTTCGGGCAGTGGCTTTCATCAGTGTCATGGCTAAGTCCTCCTCATCTGCTCCCACAGGCTTTACATTCACACAAGCTCAACATATCGGGAATAACAGAAATATTCTTTTATAGCAACTTCAAAATGTTCAAGTATTAGCCAAAAATGTTCAATATCAATGCTCTCCTTTAAGTACTACATCAACTTAACATAGATGATAGCTTCTTATCCCTGAGAGTAAGATAAGTAGATTGATACCAACGTCATATTTCTGTCTGAACACCAGCCTGTTAGCATAGCTTATCCAAAGGACTAGAAGTGAGGAAAACAGCTAGCCTTGTTCTGTCTCAGCATACACAATCTACTTAACCAGTAGCTCTGAAGTTAACTTATGAACCCATGTTACTTCTGGTAGGCTTCTTGAAGAATGTGTGCCAAACAAAAATGCTGATGTGTAAAAATGGCAAATTGTTTTATATCTGGGGGGTAATGGGCTACGTGGTTTCCTCTGAAATCTCTGGAGGCGCTATTAACAGCTTAACGGTACCTTCGTATTTACAGACATGGCGGGTTCTAACAAGGCTATGAACCACTCAGAATAGGTTCGATCATTCTGCCCCGTCCAGTGTCTCAATATGACCGTCTTAGCCGTAGTGAGTCCACATTATCCCATTTGGATGTACTCCATTAATAATGAGAATTATTTATCTGTAACTTCTAGTATAGTCACTGGTTTGCTGAAACTAGCTTATTTCTTCAAGTTAGATTTATATAAGAAGTTTCTCTGACTTGAAATTACAACTTGAAGTCTGATATTGATGTTTTTTCTTCTCAGTGTGTTGACCAGTACAATCTGAATGATCGGAAATGTCTCTCAAATTTCTCTCACTTCTCTGTAAGGTCACCAATTTGTATCTGCTTGATTTTTATGTAAAAATCTCTCTGAGTCCTAAAGCCTGCTTCACATTCAGCACTCTGTTTTTTGTTTCCTTCAGTATTTTCCTGCAGCACTGAACTTTTCACTAACTCTTCTCTGTCCCTGCTGATCTAAGCTTCTCAGCCCAGTGATGACTTTAATGTATAACCATGAAAATAACTTAACACATATAAGCTCTTCTCTTTTCATTTGATATTTCTTCTTTCCTCAAAACTACTGTTTTAACCTATTACAATTCATTCTTGTGGGCTGTAGTTTTTTCTTCAAATCTTTTCAGACTGATACTATACAGCAGAAAGTGACTGTTTCCTTCTAAACTTTAAGTACATTAAACACATTCACAGTACAGTAGTTTCTTACTTTTTATTTCTTATTCGTCTCAGACATGGAATAAGCATAACATTGTTATTATTAAAAGCAGTACACAAACCTGACAAAAGCAGAACACCCAGCCTTACAGCAAGATAACAGTAGTGGTATTGACACAACATCAACAACTCATAACTGTGACTTTATAAACGCACTTCTTCCAGGGAGAATTTATTACCTCCTCTCTGTTTATTTGCTGCTGGCCTGGCACACCATTTACTCACAAATTCCTCTGTGTTTAAACCTCTCTGTGGTGGGACAGACACTCCACAGTATCTACCACTTCACACAAACAGACCAGTTACTTTGATGTTCAGACTGCAACTTGAAGTGATTGGTTTTCATTCATTAAATACATTCTGTGCTTTGATGTTCGTTTTGCGGGCCAAATAACTTTTCTGGAGTTTAGGAAGAAGGTGTGGAATGGAAAAACACCTTAAAAAAGAAAAGTCTGAAATCTGTGCTCTGTCTGTAGAAGTAAAGTGAATTTGCTGAGATGTACAGTGCAGGAGAGTACTGAGTGGTTTAACTGCACTGTGATTTTGTGTGCGTGTGTGTGTGCGTCTGTGTGTGTTTGTGGGACCTGCTGCACTTGTAGCGGGCTCACACTCATAAATCAATGTCGTGTTTTATTCAGAGACATGGCCGGCTCTCTCCCGGCGAAACCCCCCCATATCTCTGCGAGTCCCCGGGTAAAGACAGCACACATGAACAACACCAGCTTTTGTTATCAGCCGAATCATCGCTGGAGCCCCTACAATTTCCTTTTTCTCCCCCCCCTGCTTCATTCTCGTTCTACTGCAGCTTTCATTTGGAACACAGCATCCCCCTTCTATTACCTTCAGCTGTGACATTTACTCACTCTTTTATGATGAATTCATAAAATCACGACAATGATAGCACACTGAGAGTGTTTTATGGAAACTCATTATAGAGTATCTCTCTGCCTGCCTGTCTGTCTCTCTCTCTCTCAGACACAGACAGACACATTTTTATGTCTTTCCACTGAACACAAAAACAACAGAAGCAGCACACTGATGTGAAAAGTTTGGCTGTGAGCTCTCTGTGGAGTGCTCTGATAAGGCTATCAACGCTTGGCTGCCTGATACACTTGGTGAGGCTGCAGTCGTTTTTCTCTGAAATCCTTCTTTCAGATCTCTCAGACTGTCTCTTTGCCACATTAGGCTGAATGTTGTTGCTTAAGGGAGAAAATAGCCTGCGATGAAACACACTTTTTAAAGTCATATTCAAGATATATTACATCAAGGGGGAAATGACCGATTCCACAAAACTTTAGTCAAGCTTCTGTGAAAAATACAGAGGTGAGCACTATCTTATTTTTTTGTCATGTTTGTACTTTAGTTTATCTCCACTGGTATTATATAGATAGGAACAGTTCTAACCCATTGTTGGCATGTCTTTTCTTTGGAAAAACACAATTTTGCAAGAATGTCATGTACTGTACTTAGAGAATGTGTCAGGCTGAACTTTTCACAAAACAACATTATTCTTTTGACAGGACAACATCTAATGTGCACAAAAATACACAACATTCAGCACATCACTGTGAGAAAACCTTATGCTCTTATAGTATCCACGGTGCAAAGAGGATTCAGCAACCTCAGCCTTCATCCTGCAGCATGTTTTCTCTCGCTTCTTACATCATCATCTCAAACCCAAACTGACCTCAGCGACCGGCCCTCTGATTCCCCACAATCACCACACCGCTTCCAGGTTTTGCCTGTACCAGCTACATTACCATGCTCTCTGGTTTGATGAGAAAACTCATGCGTCCAATATAACCTGAAGGCTGAGTTTCCATTACCAACCAAGCCGTAACTCAAAAACTGCACGCTTTGCTGAGGCACTGCTGTGCAGCACTCTCACTTTTTCTTTGGTGGGTTTAGAAATCAGAGCAGAGGCAGATAAGACAGCATAGCTCCAGGTGAGCTCACTAACAGCAAGATGTACATCATCAGAGGGTGGCAATACCTCAGTTAAAAATAGCTGTGCAAAAGAGTATTGCATAAACATGTGACATACTTTGTACTTAAGTAGCTTTGGATTGGGCTCATGGTGGAGAAAACTATGCCTTCTTGAAATAACATCTATATAAATTCATGATTTTCTTTTTGCAATAAAGAGCACAGTCTTTCATTAACTGTAACCCTTAGCTTAACATTTCTATTAACATGACTAAGAGTCAACAGTAAAGCTAGTTGCTCTGTGAGACTAAAAATAGAAATACTTTGAGCTAAATGTCAGTGATGCCATGCTACTACACTCAATTAACAATGTAATCTGTAGACAAATTTGGTTCTTAGTTAATCATTTAGGTATGCTTAATTTAGCCAAGTAGAACTTCAGGCACAGAACACTTAAAGCAACCATATGTATCTTTTCCATTTTAAAATAGTAGTTTTAAAGGTCGATCTAATCGTACAATTTTTCACCTGGGGGAATGGCGTCTCTCAAATGTCCACAGAGCGCCCCGGTCACCTGTTTACTGCAGTATGTAACTTTGGCAGCGGGCCATGGTCTTGTTGCGAGAAGTGCACACCGCTTAACAGCACTAGTTCACACAGCAGCCTTCAGCTACAAAGCAGCGAGTTAGCTCATCTTTGTACTGTTTGATGCTGATTAGAACTCTCAAGAACAGTGGTAGATGTTGTGCTTTGCCTCTGTGCATTGCTCAGCACCTGTGTGTCCGATCGGACTTAAAGCTGTTCGTTTGCACTTACTGACGTTGTTTTCTCCTTTATAGATCCTTATCCCCATAAAAAATGAACTGCATTGTCAGTGCATAGTTTACAGGAACATTCAGTAGGCTATCAGCATTTTGTGCTTCGGTAGATACATATACAATATGCTTTCTTTACATGTTTTTGAAAACATAAAGCAAGATATAAGGTTGTCTTGATACCTTTTAAATCTGTAAAAAACAACAAACAAACAAATAACTTTGATACTCTTCAAACGCCTGCAGCGTAGATACTCTACGCTGCAGGCAAAAAAATGAAAACCAGACAAATAACTGAAACTAAATTCCCTGGCTAGTACACATGAATTATCACTGAGTAAATATAGATTTCCATGATTGATAGAGGCCACCATCTCATTGTACTTTCTGTTTGTTGAGTGGTTTGTCCCACAGGCGGAGCTCAGATAGACAGAAATCAGAGTGACCATCGATATGGATCTATTGTCCTGGAGGTTGGAGCAGCAGGACGTTGTTTGACCTGAAGGTGTGCATGGGGAATTTGTGGGGTTAGAGTTGTCTTGAGGGAAGGTAGGTTTATCTGTGTGTGCAGTAGAAAGTCGAGACATTGCGTTTGAATTCTGTCCTGGAGGAGACAGACAGCCGGCGCAGTGATGCTGGACTCAGAGAAATGTGTTGTTTAAAGGCTGTCCTCAGGCCTTATCTTGACGTAGTGTGGATCTTCTGGAGCCTTCTGACAGGCATAACAACCTGTACGCCTGAAGGGGATAAAAGGCCTGGGCCTGCTTCTCCGACTGTCAGACTGGGACTCAGCTCTGAAATGTTTTCAGAAGCAGAAGGCTTTATAGAGAAACAGAATGTGTATATCAAAAGTCAGGTGACAGAAGTCTGAAACTAGATATATAAATGAAGAAATCAATGTAATGGTTCCATCTTGATCCATTAGAAGATCTGTACTTGACACAGTTTAAAGATTGTTTTGGTGGTGTGTCAGTTGGAACCGTTCAGAAAGATGTCTCATGTATGTTTACAAGTGTTGACTTGACAGGAGAAAAATATACTTCCCAAAATGCAGAGCTAAAGAAAGAGGTTGAATGTCTTCCCTATGAAGATGAAGGTTTGATAAATTAAACAATCAATGCAATTGTTTAAGATATTGATTGTACATGAGCTTACATGAGCACTTACATGAGATCCAGTATATGGCAACTTACACTTACACACGCAAATTGCCATATACTGGATCCAGAGCTTTTTTGGATCATTTAGTGGGATATTTTCCCCCAACTGTCTCTTAACAATATCAGTTTTGTATGAAAGGACTGGAGGTTCCCAAGCTTAGGTTCATGGGTCAAAATGACATATATCAGAAGAGCTGCAGATGCGAATAGAAGGAGGTGGAGATGTGTGACTGGTGTCATATATGAATATGTAACTGGTAAAACGTTTTTGAAGTTTTGGTTAAGACATTATACATATGATACATTGACGTATAAAACATGACCTGTATAATCACATTATAGTGTGTTAGATCTGGCTGTGACTTGGCCAAGAGAAAATCCAGGGCATGTCTTTATGAAAAGAAGTAGGGGTGGGCGGTAAACTGCTGTCAATACAGGCACTCGTATTATGGTCTGCCATGACATGGATTTTTGCAGCACGGTCATTACCAGTTTAAATCCACACGTTTGGTTGTAGTGCACACCTGTGGCTCCACCTACTAGCCACAGAGGCGGGTAAATAAAGGTAGCGTCACATAGTGACTGGTGACATACAATGACTCCGAGTTAATACTTGTGATCTTCTGCATGTTTCAGTCTGTCACTCAGAGCAGAGCCACTGGTCCTACACGCTCACTGCCCAAAGGGCACAGCCTTGTCTTTGTGTCGGCATGGGTGTCTGTGTTTATGACTTGTGGCACAGCAATCAGGTCAATTAATCAATCAGTTTTTATTTGTGTAGCGCAAATTCATAACAAATGTTATCTCAAGACACTTAACAAAAAGCAGGTAAAATACCCTATACTCTTTGATATATTATTTGGTATAAGGCCTCACTTATTGTTGTATTATCTACAAAGACCTAACATTAATCCTTCATGAGCAAAGTTACAGTGGCAAAAAAAAGTCCTTTAAGAGGCAGAAATCTTGGGAAAAAACCAGACTCATGATGATCAGCCATCTGACAAACTGTGCTAGGCTTGAATAATGGGATAGATGGAGATGCAGGAAGAAAGATAGGGACAAACAGAGCAACAACAACAACGACTAATAAGGTAAACTTATTCTTGAGCTTTAATATAGGCTGTGTGATGGAATAGATTTGCATCTCTATAGGGCTGCAGTAATCGAGTAATCAATCAAATCACTTGCTCTACTCAAGAGCAATAGCAATATACAAAATAGAAAATTAAGATTGATTTATTTCATGTTTATTTGTATAGGGACAAGAATGAAGAAGTATGTCTGTCCCACATAACACTGAACAATAGATACACAATACAATGTAGCTCGCCCACCGCTCTCTCCCGCCCTCCGTTATAAATATGAACCAGTAATAATCCATACAGATCACAAAAAATATGGTACAAGAGAAGGAAACAGTTGTAACTTCTTCAGGCTCAGTAAAATTCATATCCTGGCCCTGCGTCTGAGACAAAACGTAAAGGAGATGTATCAGTTAGTGTGCGTGTCAAAGACAAAATCTCGCCCTTGGTAGGAACACAAGAGCAGAGCAGAGACGTTGCTCTGGAGAGTGAAACACACAAAGACGCTCATGCTCTGCTGAAATAAAACAACTGCACATAAATTAGCTGATGTGAATTCTATATAGAAAGTATTTCATGCCTTTTGACAGTGCGCTGTAGTTTGGATTTTAAAGCAAGCCTCCAGTCTCAAACGAGTAGCTGTAAATACTGAAACTCCCTACACTGTTATTGAAAATCTCTCCTTAATCTCAGCTAGCTCGAAGATAAACACATATTTTCGACATATCTTTCACAAAAAAATGTCCCCAGTATTATGTTGTTGAAACGCTTTTATTATGAAAGAAGCCATTTCAGGAAATTTGGTGTTTTTAGCAGCAACAACTTATCACAACTCTGCAGGAGAGTAACCCGCACAAATTCAGGGAGAAGCCACAACGTACTGAGGACTGAACACATAGTGACTTTAAATTATCTTTCTCTGGTCTTGTGCGCACAAATGAGTTGAGTAGTGTATCGCAGGTTTGTTGTAGGGGGAGAAGAGGGTTCATAGTGTGTGAACATGGGTTCATATGCATATACAGACTCTTTCAATCACACTAACTCAGGAGCGCTTATATATAGATCAAATACAGGCAGAACATGATTTGACTCTCAAGTATATACGCAGGCATAGGCACTAGCCAGAAAAGACAAAGCCCATAAATAGTAGCACTTGCATGAAAGAGATAGCAGGAGAAAGTATTTCTGTTGGTGGTTTCTGGGTTGGTTTGTGTGGGTGTGATGGGATGGCAGGTGCTATATCCGAATAAAGTAGACCAAAGTAAACAACACAGGGATAGCAGCCTCAGCGCAGAGCCAGAACAGAATTAAGTAGGATTAGAGACATTTTAGGGAAAGTCAGGAAATCATTTCTAATCCCTCTCTGCCACCAATCATTTGATTGAAAGGAAAAACACAACTTGCCTTGGATGTCATTTCAGAGGAGGGCAAGTTGATTTATGTAAGTTAAAAAAAAAAAAAAAAGAGCAAACTATTACACCTCCGTTTTCCATGACTCCTTCGCATTTTATGTAATTTGCACAAATGGATATACGGAACTGAAAAGAATTAACATGGTCAGGCATGGATCTTAGTGAATGAACAGGAATATATAGCCTCTCATCGGTCGGATGAAATAGAGCAAGGAGAGTGGAAAGAGGGCAATTTTCTGCTTGTGGTGTGTGGAACAGAAAGTTCTGCCATGGTTTCCAGTTTTTGTCATTTTCCGGTGACACCAGAGGTAAGTGTCAGAGGGAAATGACACTGGATCTACACACACTAGGGTTACATCTGGGCTGTAATGGAGGAGGATTGAGCAGATGCGAAAGATGGGGGATTGGGAAATGAAGGGCTTGTGAGTAGATACATTTCCCTGACCATTCTTCTTGATCAGTCCTCTTTCACTCTTTTATTTCTTGCTCCGTCTGTTTTTCTTCGCCTGCCTGTGCTTTGTCCCCATTTTTATTTTCCAGCATTCAGCTATACCTTTCTTTTCAACCTCTATCTCGTTCTCCCCTCCTAAGACAAGCGGATAAAGACAAGCTACAGGGCTTAAGGTTACAGGGGATTTAAAAAACACGAAGTAGAGATGAATACACTACAGCACATACTGTGGCATATACTGTATAGATGTGGGATTTAAGGAGTCTCAGCTGTCACTCAGCTGCTGGATGTTTTTCACAAGGACAAATTATACTTGCTTTTATAAATGTATAATGTATCTTTATGATGATAGGCTAAAAAAAAAGGCTATCGGCAATAGTTTTATGTGTGTGTATGTGTTTTCACAATCTTCTTTATGTTTTATAAGATAAGAGATACGATAGAACTTTATTAATTCCAACCTAGTATCTGTTTATGAAAGCTCCAGGTAGTGACCAAACCGATAATACTACATGATAAAAAAAAATCTGTTTAATGTTTAATATACTAAAGGCTGTACTAACTATCACATGTAGTTCTAAATAGCACTAGATGGAACAAACTGTAACTTGCACTACTGTCAGTTCAAAATAAAAAAGAGAGACCTCAAAATATGCATCCAGGACTTTTTGTTGCTTTGTTCCTGTTGTTCCGAACTCCTACTGAACCGTGACCTCAAAACAGAGGTATGAACTGACCTCGATGAACCATTGCATTTCTATTTATGAATGAACAGGAAGCTTGCTAGCTTCTATTCTACATGCACATTGAGCTAAATATCTGCAAACACTATTAGATGAAAATCATCAATGGAGAAACAGCTTTGTCTCCACCTATAAGTCAATTTTTTGAGCAAAGAAACAAAAAACAATTAACGTAAGTAATTTCTGAAATGTTTCACTCATCAAACCCAAACTGACTCATCACTTTACGCAATTGATGATCTTCCTTGTAGCTCTCTCTAAAGCCACAAGAAGCTCATTATAAAACAAACTGTGATGACCCAACATGTGAAGTAGTATTATCCAAGGCCTGTAAAGAGTTCACCTTTAACTTTAAGCTATTTGTTAACTTTAACCTTTATATTTCCCTTATCTCCATGTGTTAAAGTTGCCTAATCCTAATCATATCTTCACCATATAGTAAAAAGAACTGTAATTGAATTTTGCATATTGACCAGAAAACAAGGATTTTATAACACTGGAGATGCAATTCAAAAGGAACCATCATTGAATGTTATTTGGGGCTTTGCAGAATAATCCACTCTTCATGTTCCTGTCTGGCGATTGGGTTGCATGTGCAAGTTTCCAGAAATGGAGATATATGGCTTTAAGTGTTTTGACAAGGCAATATACAGTATAGGGCTGAGACTGAATGTCAGGTAGTTAAATAATATGCACTGCAGCTTTCTATTTTTCAAATGGCACGTGACAGTAGTTTTTTTAAATGTATTTGAAACAGTTTGCTTCCAATGCAGATCAATTTCAGAGGAATGTGAGATTTAAGGGCAATTACAGTAAGTCTTATCCAATTGAATCTAATCAATCTTTATTAGTATAGCACCGATTTATAATCCACTTGCAGAGTCTGTTAATCTGTTACATGTTAATTCTGCGTTAATCTTTACTCATTTTTACCACGTTAAGTTAATTTAAAAAATCCTTATCGGAACATTTAACTCCTGGTAAATTTCATTTCCGTTAATTTATTTTCGTGACTTGAGTCAACTGCTGACTCTCCGAAGAGATGAGACCGCTGATACTGTTGTGATCCCTATTTTCAACTGACACATCTGTATCTTAAGTAATGCCAGCCATGGAGGGGAGAGAAAGAAAGTCCTGTTTCTACTCAGGTTCTTATTGGCTAAAGTAGTCTAGGAGCAGTGAAAGAAAGGTCCTGATACCACAAGCAGGCCTGCATTCTGGGAGCACAATGTTCTAGTGGGGTAATACGGCACTACGAGCTCGTGCCTGACCATTAAGAGCTTTTTAAGGGAAAAGAAGAATTTTTAATTATATTCTAGATTTTATAGGGAGCTAGCGCAGAGAAGCTTAGACAGGAGTAGCCTTTCAACGTGAAGAGGATTGTAGAATTACTGAGCTCCTGATAACAATAATGAAGAAATATGAATTATCCACAGAAAAACTACAGCACATCTATTAGTTGCTACAAACTGGGGCTGTCAGCGTTAACTAGTAATTTTTTTTAATTGGCCATTAATGGCATGCCATTTTGTCCCTTTAGGCACACCGTGGATAAGCCTCCTCAGAGTTTCCCTGTAGTCACAGTGATGAAAAAGAACGACAATGCTGCATCTTTGTGTGGCTCATTTCATAAAAAAAAAAACCCTCAGACAGCTGAGCTGACGAGTCAAAAGTAAGATCCACCTTGTGACATCAAACGGTACATTTTTTACAGTTTCTTTAACAGTTTTAGTAGTTTCTGATCCACAAATAAAAGCGGGGTTGAATTCAAGTAATTGATTGAATTAACACTATAATAACAAAAGATGACATTGTGGCTGGCGGGGAATCATGGGAGTTCTCTCTGCTAACCCCCCAATTTTTTATTAATTTAGATATTTTAATGTAAACATTGTCATAAAATTATAAATATATAATACATGTTCACTTCCTACTATTCAAATGAGGCTATTCGTCGTGATTATTAAAAAAATTAAATAATGTGACAGCCGTACTACAAATATAAAAAAACCCACTGAAACCAAACATTGCCCATAAATTGCCCCAAATGTATTATTATTGTTTTCGTGCTTTGTGCTTTAAAACACTTAGACAAAAGTTAACATTTTCGGACAGCCACTAACAGAGTAAACATCTTTATCATGATATATGGTCTTTGTGATATTTCAGTTAAAATGTAAATTGGAATAAATAGTCAAAAACCAGACTGTGTAAGTATCTGTGTGTCGAATCCATAGAAACCCAGAATTAACAGAGAACTAGCCTCTCTTACTTTTCTGAAATAAACATGCCTGTTTATACTCTTAAAATGGTGACGTGTATAATGTTGAATGAAAAGACCGAGTCCTCTGTTTATCCATTAGTCCTCTGACATCTGGTTTCTGAGTAACACATTCTGTATTTTTTTACAAGTGGGAACTGGAATGGATGGTATTAAATTGGTTTCCTGTCATTCATTTTAGGAGGTATTCTTCTATTTTTAACATGCTGATTTGTGATAAACAGAAACTCAGAGTCCAAACAAAATCTATCTTTTGGCTTTCTTAACTTTTTCTGTGCACTCTCTGAGAGAAAACTAAACCGGGAAAGTATTTCACACCAAACTTTTCAAATGAGGCTTTGATAAATATTATATAATGAATCATAAAATCCTGTAATTCACAACAGCCTTCTCCTTGAAAGAAGAGCTGAAAAAAAGTTTGAGCACACTTCAAAGGGCAAGTTTTTTTGCAATGAGTATTTTAAAACTTAAAGTGCAAATGTAACTGAAAGTGCATCAGGAGTTTTTTTTAATATGCTACAACATCGTAAGATGACTACATTTTTTTAAAGCAACGCTGCTTCAGAGAGATCAAAGGGATTGGATAGAATATTTAATTTTTCTTACTTGAAATGTAGTAAATGTTTAAATTTCACACTTTCCACAGCATTGACCAATATATCTATATATTTATATTTATTGGAGAAGAGTGAGACACAGAGTCGCTGACATGGTTTTACAGTTTCAGTTAGATTTCTTTTGTAAATAATTTAAGAAGTCTGAGTTTTTACCGAGATATGATGGAAAATGTTTCTGTAACTCTGAACAATGTTATTCCCTTTTGACATAAAAAAAAGGTGGTAAGATGATACAATAGTTTGAAATATCAGCGAAAATAGATTACATGGGGTTGTCCCTCGGCCTGGTTGTCAAAGGTTCAAAACATATTATAGCATTGCCCCTGTTCAATAGGGGCTGGATACTTTTTTTGCACATATAAGACCCCTTTGTTTTCCCCCTTCTTTACTTCTCCCTGACTGTACTACACAGGAAATGCAGGAGAAAAGCTGAAAAAAACATCAAAGAATCAATGATTATAATCTCAGATAAATTAAATTGAGAAGGCAAAGTCAGCCCTGGTTTTCAACCTAGTCTTAGGAACGACAAGAAGAAGTCCAAAAGACCTTTAGGGGTAACAGTCTTTGTAAGAGTTCTGAAGTTTACAGAGGTGTTAACCCATTTAAAGATTTAAAAACACACAATTCAACTTAAAATGTCCTCTTAAACGAACAGAGAGCCAGTGGAGGGAGACCAGGATGGGACAATGTGGTCAGGCTTACGCGTACCTGTTAAAATATGAGCAGCAGTATAAACTTGCCACACAAACACACACACATAGGAGAGAGCTGTCTCCCTCCACCCCCTCCTCCCTAGAGTTGATGCGCAAGCAGGAACCTTGAAACCTTTCTGCGCTCTAACCTCTTTCCATTTTTTAAAAGCATCTCCAGTATACAGTATATCCTAGTTTTACCACATTTCTTATTAGAAAAATGTCGAGGCTTTTTAGGTCAGGTAGAAACAGTTACATCTGAACTAGTTTGCTTGCTTGCTTCAATCGCTGTTGGTTTACTGTTTGTTTTGCAAACCGAGGGGCGTCCTAAACAGCTGTGCGAGGGTGCTTTAAAACTGCCTAGAAAGAGTACATACTGGCTGCTGCATTGTTGTCAGAGAAGCCAGCACTTCAACATAGCATTTTTCCTTAATGTTTGACGATTTGGTAAGGTCATTTAATGATTTAATTCAGTAGATATCTTACATATTGGTCCTTTAAGCCACAATTGTGCACTCTGGTATACAAATGTTTTAAGCTACTGTAAATCCATGCTAACATGGTCATAAATTACATACCAATATGCTTATGTTCATCAATATGTACCCAAACATTTTGACACCATCTTAGTTAAAGGCAGGGTTGGTAATTTTCTCCAGATACACTTTTTTTAAGATTTTGGTTGAAATTGTCTTTAGGTCCTGACAGAAATTCATAATTCATGTGAAAAAGAAACAACAAATCTGTCATCTGTAGCAGTTGTAAGCCTGTAAAAACTTTGACAAATACCTGCCACGAGGTACCTATTTGATGAACCAATCATGCCTCTCTGTTTCCCTGCTTGTTCTCTACCCCTTGCGTGCACTAGCCCACACTCGAAGCACGTCACCGTATAGTAGTTTATACTGTGGCTTTTTTTTTTTACATGTATTATGATAAAGTTTAGTGTTTACTTACCGCTGAATGAGACAACGTATAGCCTCTACACAATGCATCTGGAGCAACGGCGCTCGTGCATGTAAGTGATGAGCGTGGCTTTTGAGGGAGCACAGAGGGGAGGGGGTGGGTGTAGACGGCACTGAGGGAATGCTACTTTCAAAATCATGCTAGTTTTCGAAAATTACCAACTATCCTGCAAACAATTGCGGAATTGCAAAAAAACGTAGAACTGCGGCTGATGATGCCATACGTTTTTCAGATTAATCACTTGTGCAAAGTATTGAACAAACAAAATTGTGGACCTCCTGGATCAACAAAGTTATTCCATTTCATCCTGAAGCAGTGCAGGAAAGTTTGCATGAAATTTGTTTTCAACATTTTTATTTAATGAAAAAAACTTTTTTTAAAACTCTATTCAGATTTTTTGTCCACTGTTGTTTAGATTATTCTGGAAAATAAAAATGTTCCAAAGGCTTTTTGAAACTTTTGGCTATGTGGACATTGTTAGAAAATAAAATGACATAAAAGCAATATAATAAAAGTTACTCATTTGTATGTACCAGAATATGTTCAAAAGAAAAAACTAAACTAAACTTGTAACCCTGAAATGTCAGTCCTTTCTTTTGTAAAGTTTTTCAATTAGTTTGTGCATACCAGTTCAGTAAGTTTGCAGTTTCAATCATGAAATAAAATGAATTCACCTGCTACAGCTGGAGAAGATGTTAAAACTTCTACGTTCTTACTGAGCTGACCATTCAGTGTAGAGCAGGTGGTGCTGTTCAGTGTGGAATGCATGTTGTATCTGTAATAGTGTGCATATTTGTTTCTGTTTGTTTTATGCAAGCTGCATGTGATGATGTTTGTGCAACAAATTAATAATAATGTTTCCTTCTAAAAAAAACATTTTCTGTAGTTGTCTTTCCTTTCACATTTTCATCTGAGGTCTTTTTATTCAAACACAACTCTTTCACACTTTCGACCTTATTGTCTGGTAATTGCTTTAACGACAGAAAATGGAGACCAGTTACTATGGAGACGATAAATCTGCCATGTAGTGAGTAATATATATTTGCTCTGCAATTTTGTGCTCCACTGACCCTGAAAGTCTAAGCCAGCAAATAAATAGATACATAAATAAGAACCAAATTCTTTACAGCCAATTAGACCATGACTGCACCTACACGTTTTAAAGTGCTGCAGTGTTTGTGTCAGAACAGCAAAAATGAAGCTCAGAGCTGATAGCCCTCCTCCTCCTGTTACAGGTGTCTGTTATACAGCTGACTGTAGGCAGCACGACACCCTTTGTGTCTGAAAGCAGAACTTCTCCCTTTTTTCCTGTTTTATAAAGGTAACAGAAATAACAGTCAGTGTGATACATAAAAAAAAAAATCCACCATTTTCTTTCAAAGACCACAAGGGGATTACGAAATGTTCTCTCCCTATGAAGTTCTTGAAATCCGCGAGGTTATTATCCTTCACTTGACTGTTAGTTATAGTGGTTGGTCGCAGCGTGAAGTTTTTTTTTGGGTCAGAGGTTAGTTTACATTTTTTTTAAATTGTTTGGTTGTGCTCTAGTTTCTTTTTCTCTCCCTCCTCCTCCTTCTGATCTAACAACACATGCGAGGGAGTTGTGGGTGGAGGCCAGTAGTCTTCTACAACTTGGCGTCTCACTCACTAAGCAGCATGATAAAGATCCGTGCAAATGTTAGGGCCTGAATATTAAAAGTAGTTGAAAGATGGTTTAACTGCAACTTTAGCCTTTACATGTATCCCTTCCTGTATTCACTTTACTGCTCTTAGTCTTTATTAATTCTTACTCCTTTTAATGTTTAACTCTTCAGCCCTCTGTTGCTTTATATATTTATTGACCCATCTCTCGTTTATCCCTTCTTTTTATTTTCATTCTGTTTTTAGAAAGCTATATAGCTGTACCTCTTTACTGTTGTAGACATTTGGTCTCTTGAGAGCCAGAAAGTAGAGGAGAGATTAGTTTTTGATTTAATTAATGACTCGTTTTTAACACATTTAAGTTGATCTCAACAAAAACCTCTTTTTGAAGTTATTTTTTTGGACAATGTTTGCCTTTATTGGATAGGGCAGCTGAAGAGAGACAGGAATTGTTGGGAGGAGAGGGTGGAGGACATTAGCTGAGGTCGGATTTGAACCCATGAAGCATGCAACATAACCGCGAAGTGGTCCGGGGAAAAATGCTTCCTGTTTCAGTTGTGTTTCCCCGGTCCTAGAATCTGTTTTTGTTAAAGCCCTCTAGATATCTAGTTGGTTGTAGTTTTTCTTTACCTTTTAAATGGTTTGAGAGACTGATGACTGGAGGGGAGTTGTGTCCACTTGTCATTCCCACCACATTACTCCACATGTATTTTTGTTTTGTTGGCAAACATCAAAATGTTTGAGATGTAATTAATCTTTAATAATGTTGAAATGGAATTAATAAAGCAACAAAATTCTGTATTTACAATAATGTGTTAAACTGACAAAGGTGACTTCATGCTTTACAAGCAGGGGTTTCAGACAAACAGATAGATTATATAATCAGGAGCATATACAGTATACAACCTAACAGACACTCATTTCTGAGACATGGAATAAACATGATGCATAAGCAAGCAGCAACCTCAGATGTTGAAAACTGAAGCCAATTCAAAAGCGCAAAAAACTGCAATTCCTCGAGTGTCCACAGTGAAGATTCTCGAGTCTGTTGGGTCCCTAAACATTCACAGGAGGCCTTTCTTACCAGTGTTCACCACTATAAAGTAAAAAAAAAAAAGAGTTGAGTACTATTTTTGAGAAATAAGCAGTCAAATACAGCAGCTTATTGCATGTAAAAAAATAACATCATCACAGGCAACATAAACTTTTTAAAAGTTCCTTGCTCAAAAACGTGGATCATTAAATGCACAATAAAATCCCTATGCAATTTAAAGTTGTAAAAAATGAAGAATTTTCTGTCAAAGAAATGCAACTTTCAACAAATTTTAACTGCAAGCAAATGGAGTGTTTACTGAGGGAATATACATATTTTATCATTCCACTAAGCAATATATCATATAGAGTAATTAGCCCCAAGAGCACCAAATTCTGAGTTTTGGGTAAGTGGATAAGATTAAGTGTGTTGGTTGCTCAGTTCAAACCAATTTGGTCTGATGGGGTGATGGGAGCAGCAGTTTTGCTAGTAGCCAGTAGCAGCTTCAGGACTCAGGAGGCACCCGACCGATTCCTGAATCAGTAGAAAGAGGGCTGCCCGGAGACTCAAACATATTACAGTCAGATACACAAGTTTTAAAAGTTGTTGAAGTCGCGATCAATTCCCAGTGCCCTGAATACATAGTAAAAAACTTGAACATATTTGTTCATTATACTCTCTTACTTGTAGTGTTACTTTATCATCGCTGATTTCAGCTCTGTCTTCAGTTAATGGCCAAGTCTGGAACAAAAATAAACAAAAATAAAACAAGCTTCTTACCAAACTTTAATGCAATTCAAACCTTTACCTTTTAAAAATGATACAAATGATTTTTTAGGACTATAACTTGTGTGGTGTGTGTGGACTATATTGTCTGTCTATAATTATGGATGATGTGTCTCCACCTCCTCCTGTTTTACTTATGTGAAGCCAATACCCCCATGTTGGGTGTTGACATGGTATTGCATATTTGGAGCCAGAGTCCTGGGTATTAGGGTTCGGCTGGAGGAGCTTTGGTATTGCCATCCCACTCCTTCTGCGAAAAAAACACACACATATAACCTACCAATAATACCGCAAAGGTCACTCATGTCGGCACAGCAGAACAGATTCTTGTGTCTTTTGGAAGCAGACACTTGCAGTTATTGAAAGTTCGATCACTCATGTTTTCTATTAACGTCCCTGATCTATTGCAAATAGCGCCACATTTGTCAACAGAACTGTCAGTCCTGGTGTTATGTCCCTTATTTATAGCATCAAGTAACATTTAAACTATTAGCTTTAAAAATTAGCTTTTAAAATGTAAAATTAGCTTAGCAGTGATTTTTGATAACACTATAGGGAGTAACCATATTTACAGCTGCTCCTTTGACCTCCAGTCACCGACACAGTCCGCTTCTTCTAACCATCTTGGACTTAAAACAGCAGAATCAGTTTAACACACCTTCAGCAGGTAGACCCGCTGTAATGGAGATGCTAACCCATGCTGCGCTCGGCTAAAGAGACACAGAGCCAATCCATTTCAGCAGATAGCCCATCATCTTAAACACTGACAGTGAACAAGCACAGGACCAGAATTCAATTGAAGTTGTTTTCTGTCACAAATCACTCTGTTAGCCTACGTTACTTTTGTTTAGTTTGATGCAGAATAGCCCACGTCTGAATCGTGCTGCATCGTAGATTCATTTAAACATCCCTATAAGACACTAATTCAGAAATCCTTCTTCAAACATATTTGATTAACTTTTACAGTTTCTAATAATTTTCTATTCAGAGGAAGATAATGTAGTGTTCTTCACAAAAAAACTGATTTTTACAGTATCATACAGTTTCTATCAGACGGATGGTCACTCTGGCTCTCGTTGTTCAGGCATACTCACTTTGCAATGAGAAATCTTACCATAATAAGAACCTATTAACCTCTTCTTAAATTGGCCAATCTGAGCTTCGCCAAGCCTGAAATTGTCGTGATTAAAAGCAAAAACTCAATCATGGCAATGCATAATTAATTTTCCTTGCATGCTAATTCTATTATGGACAGACAAGAATGATTTTAATCAATTCTTTTGAGAAAATCTGGGTTTAAGAAGAGTTAATCAGGGCATCTCAGATGATAGACTTTGACCAAGGTAATTTTCAGGAAATCATAAACTTTTTTTGTACACAAGCTATCTGAGCCTGATGGATTTTTCTCATTGAAGTCAAGGTGGGCTGATAGTGCTTTCTTTGTCATTTACAGCATGAAGAGTTCAATTTATACCATTTTCAGACACTGTATGCAGCTAAGTACTCTTTTTTTTTTCAGCTTTGCACTGCCTATCCCTTTTATATTTTCTGTCTGCTTGTCCTTTTCTCCTCCTGGCTTCAATTAAACATGTTTTCTCTGACTCTAAAGTTAAAAGTTAAACTCTTTCCATCTACTCAATGTCATTCTTTTCTGTAAATTTACTGAAAACATGAAGAGTCCTTGGACTGTTTGGCTGCATTTCTATTGAATCCAGAGAACAAACCATGACTTTTGAGAGCTAAAGCATACAGAATTCTTCCACATTAAAAGAGTATAATGCCAAAAACAATCTCAAAACAATGTTTTCAGTTGGATGAAGAAGAATGTTAACAGTCCTTGACATCGAGGTTCACATACAAACACATTTCAAGATTAGGTTGTTCATGACCTTTATGTAAATGGTAAATGGACTTGAGCTTGTATAGCGCTTTTCTAGTCTTCTGGCCTCTTCAAAGTGTTTTTATTTCGCAGGTCACACCTACCCATTCACACCCATTCACAAACTGTTGGCAGAAGTTGCTATGTAAAGTGACCATCAGAAGTAACTAATTCCATTCATACGCCACCGACGAAGCTGCGGGGGCAATTCAGGGTTATGGGCCTTGCTCAAGGACACATCGGACACATCGGACACATTGCTGCAGGATCGCACCCCCAGCCTTCCGGTTGAGGGACGACCGACTCTACCAGCTGAGCCACAGCCCCGCCCGTGTGTTGATGGCGTATACACCAATAACTTTAAGAATGTCATTTGCAGTATATTCACAGCAGGCCGAAAAGTTGAGAATGTTTTCCTCTCCCGATGAGGGTCATCATTCTGTTCCCCTCCCACTTCCTCTAGTTTAACTTTCCTGTTTGTCTCATATTCATGAGCAAATTTTTCACTTAACTGATTGTAGACGCACTACAGAAGTCTTCTACCTCTCTTCTTCTCTGCAGTGCCTCGCATCAGTAACACACTGAGTTAAAAGTGGAAGAAAGACACTGGTTAAGACTAAAGGAGACAGCTGCTGTGAAATAACACCAGCAGGGACTTAAACTATGAGATGACAAGCAGGCTCGCTGTAGTAGAGCAGGGATAAAAGGATCGATTTAATAATGTGAGGAGCAGATATTACACTGGAGACATTTACTGACCTATAGCATGTTGATCTGTGGACTTCTTATGTGTTTCCCTGCAGGCTTTGCTTTAAATTGCTCTCTTAATATTTGTACACACACTTACAACAACACAAAGACATGTAGTTATAAAAAAAGTAAACACATACACAAAGAGATCTAGACAGGTTTGATGCAAAATATCATTGTGACTTGTCTTTGTTGGCACAAGTCCTTCTCTGTACACTGTAAACACATGGATTGGGCTTAAGTAATATTTATGAAATGAATAACGTCAAATTTACATAATAAAAAAGAGTCAGTGTTGTAAGGAATTACAATGAGTTTAGTTTAATTACATTTCGCTATCAATTTCATTTTACTTACATTTTGTAGGAGTACAATCAGCTTTGAACTTATGAGGACAATTGAATTGTATTTTATGAGGAAAGTGAAAGATGCAGGCAACGGATTAATTTTACTTATTGAGTGTTTAACTCAAATTTCAAACGGCGTTTTGGTGCCACATGCTCTTCATCTGTTCGTCTTCATCTGCCACACATTTCAAAGACTGCTGTTTTCCCAAAGGTAAGACCTGTTTCAATATTAACTATTTTTGACCAAGTTGCTTTAGTAGCTTAACATTATTTTTGCATCACTGCATGTTGCCAAATACACCAGCTTTACATGCTAACTTAAAAGTAAAACTTGTTGTACTGATAGAAGTCTGTCTGTCTGTCTCGATTTGACAATATCACTCAACTTTCTCAAGTTCTAAGCCATACTACATTCAGTGCAACTTTAGGAAAACAAATGCAATCCACTATTACCAGTTTGAGCCTGAGCCCCAACCCCTACCAAAACCCAAACAAGCTACAGTAGCTAGCAAGTTGTCGACCATTGACAGCATTGTTGTGTTAAGGTCTTTAACACATTCATTTTTAAATGTGTGAAATGGGCTGTTGGATGTTAAAAAGCAGACCTGTTATAGTTTTTTGTCTAGTGATGTTCAAAACTAGCAGTAAACCCAATTTGAATCTAACTGAGCAGAAAATAAAGAAATACTGGTCATATATTTCTCATATTCATATTATTAAACTATCATGCCTCTTGGTTTGTACTGTTGTTGTACTTTTAACTTAAAATTCACTTAAAATCTCCTCAATAATTTTACGTGTCACTTTGTTGCCACCATTTTTTTGAGTAATAATACATTTTAATTATGGGCGCCTTTCATGTCACTCAAGGTCACCTTACAGTAGAGTAAGCAACACAATCAGACACAAACACAATCAAGTGTGAGAGTTAATGTCACGGATGGATTGTGGGAGAGAGTTCCAGAGACGGGGGGCTGTACGGCTGAAGGCTCGAGACCCCATTGATGATAGGCGGAAAGGAGGTGAGGTGAGGACCATAATGGTCTGACTTTCTATGGTTACTTTTAGGTTATCCCTGTCAACAGATATTTTCTATGAATGCATAAACCAACTCCATTATCAATTATTGGCTGAGGATGATACAGCCTCAGGGAGCAATGGCCCACTTTTTGGGGGTGTTGGTTGTATCCAGTTGTAAGTCATTAATGACTTCCAGCCAAGACTTTCATTCCCATGTGTTGCCCTTGATAACAGTCCAACTAGGAACTTGAGGAGTGAGAACAGAGTTGGCGTTGAGAAAAGACAGAGTGTAGTGGATTGTTTGCTAGACTTGCATGAAAATGTCTGCTTGAAGGCATTAAAGTTAAATTGATGTTGGGGGGCTGCTGATTGAATGCATGATTGCATTACAGCTGGTTTTGTTCTGCTGTTTTTGCTCTCCACATAGACTGTGGACCAATACTTGGACTACACACAGAATCAGAACACTTTTGATACCAAAATCTGGTTGAACGCCTCCAGATTCTGCGTTGCAATAAAAATCTGTAAAAAGAGATAAGTTGTCATAAGATAAGAGTAACTTGACTTCAGCTACAAAACACTAAAAAAATGGTCAAAGGTGGTGACAGTAGCCTGGTTAGAGTTAAAGCTTTTCACTTAGGGTGGAAAACCGTAAATGGGTGAAAAACTGTAAATGAAACATAAGACTATCATCAGGGAGTCTTGAGATACACTATATTGCCAAAAGTATTCGCTCACCTGCCTTGACTCGCATATCAACTTAGGTGACATCCCATTCTTAATCTATAGGGTTTAATATGACGTCGGTCACCCCTTTGCAGCTATAACAGCTTCAACTTTTCTTGGAAGGCTGTCCACAAGGTTTAGGAGTGTGTTTATGGGAATTTTTGACCATTCTTCCAGAAACGCATTTGTGAGGTCACACACTGATGTTGGACGAGAAGGCCTGTCTCTCAGTCTCTGCTCTAATTCATCCCAAAGGTGTTCTATCGGGTTGAGGTCAGGACTCTGTGCAGGCCAGTCAAGTCCATCCACACAAAACTCTCTCATCCATGTCTTTATGGACCTTGCTTTGTGCACTGGTGCACAGTCATGTTGGAACAGGAAGGGGCCATCCCCAAACTTATCCCACAAAGTTGGGGGCATGGAATTGTCCAAAATCTCTTGGTATCCTGAAGCTTTCAGAGTTCCTTTCACTGGAACTAAGGGGCCAAGCCCAGCTCCTGAAAAACAACCCCACACCATAATCCCCCCTCCACCAAACTTTACACTTGGCACAATGCAGTCAGACAAGTACCGTTCTCCTGGCAACTGCCAAACCCAGACCCGTCCATCAGATCGCCAGATGGTGAAGCGCGATTCGTCACTCCAGAGAACGCGTCTCCACTGCCCTAGAGTCCAGTGGGAGCGTGCTTTAGACCACTGCATCTGACGCTTTGCCTTGTAATTGGTGATGTATGGCTTGGATGCAGCTGCTCGGCCATGGAAACCCATTCCATGAAGCTCTCTATGCACTGTTCTTGAGCTAATCTGAAGGCAACATGAAGTTTGGAGGTCTGTAGCGATTGACTCTGCAGAAAGTTGGCGACCTCTGCGCACTATGCGCCTCAGCATCCCCTGACCCCGCGCCATCTTTTTACGTGGCTTACCACTTCGTGGCTGAGTTGCTGTCGTTCCCAATCACTTCCACTTTGTTATAATACCACTGACAGTTGACTGTGGAATATTTAGGAGCGAGGAAATTTCACGACTGGACTTGTTGCACAGGTGGCATCCTATCACAGTACCACGCTGGAATTCACTGAGCTCCTGAGAGCGACCCTGTCTTTCACAAATGTTTGTAGAAACAGACTGCATGCCTTGGTGCTTGATTTTATACACCTGTGGCCATGGAAGTGATTGGAACAACTGATTTCAATTATTTGGATGTGTGAGTGAATACTTTTGGCAATATAGTGTAGTTTCCAGTCTGATATAAATATTGACTTACTTTTTCTTTAGTTACTATAATTGTGGAGATTGGAGGCTAACAGACTAGTGAGGCTATTTTCCCTGAATAGAGTTCAGACCAATCACACCCCACTGTGCTGTGATTGGCTTTTACTTTTTAACTCAAAGTTTGCAGGAGTTTATCTTTAAACTTTTGATGAACACATTGCTCTCCTACGCACCTGTCTTATAAAATGGATGTGCAAAGTTTTTTTCTGTTTACCTCAAAGTTTGCCTCAAGGCAAAGATGCTCATCAATGTTTTTGAACCTTGATTAGGGTTCATCCTTCAGAGACAGAGACTGCTGCTTGTGTTCAGGGTTAAAGTCCAAGTTGACTTTTGCCCAAACAATATTTTTTCCAAACCTGACCAGATTGGTTTGTTGAAGAAACTTAACCAAGTTCATTAGAAGTTTTCTGACACAGTTGCTCGGACAAAATATAACAGAAACAAACTTCCCAGGGAAGAAGCTGATAGAGAACCACTAAGCACAAAGTCCGGACTACTTTTCAGAGCAATTTAGCATATTTCTTTTGTAATTAAAGTTAAATTATTTTTCCTTTTTCTCAGCAGCCTCAGAGTCTTCCCTTGGCAGACTCTTCTTGTTTTCAACTGAATTATGAATAAAAAGGAATCTTTTTGCATTTCACACCTTCTGATAAAGTTTAAATGTCAAAACGTCTAACTTTTGTATCAGAATAATTGAACACATTACATTAACACTGTATATTCTCATACAGTATGATGATATCTCTCATGTCTCTTTAGCCCTTGGGAAATAATGATAAGGATATTTTAAGTGTCCAGTTAAGATGAAATCTCTTATTCTGCATGTAATGCATTTCATACTTTTGTAATGATAAAACACAGTGGAAGAGTACTAACGCAATTAAATACTTTAACATAATATTGTAATAATATAAATAGTTATAAGTAACATGATAATCATGTGGAATTATATTTCATATTTTGATCATATGAAAGTGTGTTTTGCGAGCTAAAATAAGCCTTTTAATAAAGATATCAGTGAACCTGAAATAAAGGTGAAACTTGCTTACCAAACTGGTGCTAGCTTAAGCTGATGACTTAACATTTACTCTCCTCTAGCTCCAGCATCCCAAACAAATGAAAGTTGATTCTGACTAAAATAAAGAGAACGTGAGTGCCAACATGCACAAATGTAGGCTTCAAAAACAGTAGTAAACCAGCCATTGGATGATGACGTCAAAGTGGCTACGTCGTTTTTTTCACAGTTAATGAGGGACACTAAAGTGGCTAGAACCACTCCCTGGTGTTTCTCTCTGTATCTCTTTCTATCTCTCTCTTACTACCACACACACAAGTGCACACACACACACACACAGACAGACAAACATTAAAGGATTTATGTGTTGACACACACCTCCGTGTCCATTCCCAGTGGCCTCATTAACAATGCTGGGGGATAGGGAGGCTCACAGTGGGCTAAGACACTGAAAGCCTGTTCACTGTACAAACAAAAACTTGAAAGTGGACTTTACAAAGGCACACTTGCACACAGAAACATGGGTAGTAAACACTCATACACACACATTTACAGATCAAAATATAATGTTCAAAAATATAGCCCTGTTGATTGCACATAGATGTCAAAGCTCTTCGCTGTGTGTATATGAAGTTGTTTAGTAAAGAGGATGCTGCGCAGCCCTGAGTCTGAGTCAGCTGTTCTTTAGGTCTCATTTTAATCCCTCTGTGCCTTTGGTGTCCAAGGCCCACATTAAAGTGGCAGCAGTTGTGTTCCTGTGAATGACGATTTTGGTACTAATATGCTGCCGAGAAAATCACATAATTACAGTTCAAGATATCATGTCTATGTACGGCAGCACAGCCTAAAGGGGTTTAGACCAATTTCCTCTGGTGATTGCGGCACCCACAGCACCAGCTCTAATGATGAAAGTGGAGTAACAACATACTGAGACAATCTGCAAGGCCATTTAAACCACAGCATGAAAATTGTCTAATGAAAAAGATAATTATTACTTAGCCTTTAAATATACAATAGAGATTTGAGGGTATAAGGAGACTAAGTGGGGTGATTGCAAAAGAGAGCATTGCATTAAGAAGGAAAGAAGGCAAAAGAAGAATAAATACAATCCAATAATTGTACTATGAGCATATCCGCTGCACATCACCATTTCCATGGTGAGCGTTAGATATGAATCTGAATGCTGCTTTCTGCTTCTCTCAAGGCCAGCCAGCTTAAATAATGATGATTTTGCCTGGGGGACTGCCTGCTAAAGGAATGCATTTTCTAATTAGATAAAGCCACTTTCCCAATTTGCAGGCTTCTTAACCATAAAGCATGGCAGTGAGAGAAGCCTCAGAGCCATCTTGAGATGCTGCCAATCCTCATCCCAGCACAGTCTATCACCCAGCGCTCAAAATCACATCACCAGGGAGACAATAGATATTTTGTTTGTGCATATCCTCTGCTTGTGCTGATATCATTTCTGTGTGCATGTTCCAGAAACAATAGATGGTGGAACAATTTTCATCTGAAGCCAAGGCAAAATCTGATTGGCATTACTCAGCCATTACCTTACAGTACATGTGTTTCTGTTAATCACAGATAAACAAGCAGATTAACGACAAAGGATGCTCTCCGGTCTTTGTTATCCATTTTTAAAGTATTTTCAGTAAAACAGCTATATTTAAACATGCAGACCGACAATCACTTTTAATGGGATCTTTCTTTTGCTGCAGTCATTTATTCAGAATGTGAAGCATTTGGCTTTTGCAAACACTTTGACCCTTAAGGTCACTGGTAGAAGACCCAGGTCATGGATCTTTGACCTTTAAAGAAGTTCTGTCAGAACAAAAGAAACAGAGAAGAGACATAACAGACAATTACAGCCGTTAGTATGGTAACTGCAACAAAAGTGGTGTCAGAGTGTGTAGATACGATCAAATGGAAAGTTCAATTGTAAAAATACATCAAACCACCCACAGATCTACAAAAACTAAGGGGAAGTGAAGAAGAACACACATTCGCAAAAGGGCAGCAATGTTTCCAGATCGTCTCTTTGTTGTTGCTTTTTCTTTTTGTTGAGCGGATTGGGGTTGAGAAACAAGAAACAATATCACACATGGACACACACTCTTAATTAGGAGTGAGATGGAGTTCACCTGCTGTGGATTTAATTCTGCAGCACACAGGGAGAGAAAATCTAAGCTTTGGGTGGATAATCAAGATGGTAGAATACTTGAGGCCTGCAGCCACCTGCACGTAATCGAGACACCCGCTTCCTCTTTTGTCTGCTAAGATTAAAAGGCACTTAAGTGGTGAGCGACCTTCAATTTCTCTTACTTTAAGGAGACATGATCAAAATTGGTAATGTGTCACTCAGGAGTGGAGAGGCTGTTAATCTCTTTGCAGAAGAGGGGTTTTAAGAGAGTTTTGATTATTAAAAAAAAGAAGATTGAAGACGTCACATTAATATTGAGTCATTTTTAGAAAACTTGCTGCAGTCCGAACCAGAAGTCAATAGACATCATTAAGGTCTGCTATTTCTTTGTCACACTGTTGTTGGGTTAGGTTTAAACCTAATGCTAGATTGAGTGCAGGGACATGTAGGTCGAATTACTACTCTCCTTTGTAATAAATCAAAACATCAATTTTTGGCCAATGACAAGTTTTACTGAGATAATTTGCATAGCATTTTTACCTCTACTTTATTTTTTTTTTACCTCTACTATTAATCATAGACTGTATAAAACATGGACATATTCTCAGTGAGGCCACCTATTGGTTTCTGTAGCAGACTTTTGAAGCCCATCGGTGGTGGTTGCCACATTGGAAATGCTGTCCCAAACTAATTTTCTGTCAACCTAAAAACAGGCAAAGATCCATCACAAAATCAAATGGATGAATAAAAACAATCATCCCCTTACAGTTTGATGATAAAGACATGAATCATTCAGACCCAAATAGTTGTTGTAGAAGGCTGTAACATGTTTATTTCTGCTGTAAAAATAGAACATTTTATAAAGGGTGTGTAGGAGCCCAAAATGGACACTCCCTGCAGTTTTTTGCACTTGCTGGTTGTCTTCATTTTTCAACAGCAGGTGTATGTTCGAATAGTTGGTACAGAAGGTTCCTAACTGAGTAAAACTACCCGGATATATTGAGGTTTCAGCCATGATAAGAGCTGTTTGAATTCGCTTAAAAAGAAACAAGCTTTATCTCCTTTAGCAAAGGATACACTGGACCATCCTTTACCAGAGGAGAGAAGAAAATATGATGCACATTTCCTTGAATCAACCTTATTTAAAGTGACACACCTATCTACCACTAATGAAAACAAGCAATCAACATGATCATTGCACATTTAAATGCCATCTTCACTGAATTAAACAATAATGTTCATTCAATCATACTTGTGACTCATGCAGATAAATATGAAAGGAGAGGAAGGGTGAGCATGGAAATACTCACCTATATGGCAATTTATATTCTTTTTTATCTCCTCCAAACCTCCAATAATCAATCAACTCATCAATAATTCAAACTGTTTGTGCTACTTTTAGAGAATACAGATCAGTGTGGTTAAAGTTTAATCACTGCCAATATGAAGTGTGATTTCTGCTCTTTTGATGATGTTAAAATAGCCTCAGAGGGGGACTTTTTGGTTCATAACTTGTAAAAAACCTTTATCACAATTATCACTGAGGTTTTTACGTTCTCGTTTGTGAACGGTAAAAAGGCGATGGATGCGCTCTTAGTTTTTATACAGCAGACCCACTTGACATCTGCAACATCCGTCTAGTCTGATGACAGTTGGATTCCCTCACCACCGTGGTTGTCTTTTCCTATCCTCTTATTAGGACCTTTCCTTGACCCGTGATGTGTTTTATCGAGGTCAAGGAAAAGTGGATAGGAAAGGACTTAGGAGGTCTTTTTTTGGACTTTTCGAATGTATCCCCAGAGGTTGCCGCTTGATAAAAATGCATATCAGCAGGCCGAGCTGCTTTACCACGTGCATCTATAGTTCCATTATTCTAATAATACCTTCAATTACAGAGATCCTTTGTTCGTTTGACAATGTAAAAAACAAGGCTTATATTTGTGTTCTATTTTCAGGAGCATGTGCAGAGCTCCTTTCTTCAAAACTACAAAACACATGACTTAGAAATTTTGTAAGACCCCGTCTGTAACCCCTCGACAGGTCTTTCTGCAAAGTTGGAAAAAAAACCCTCTGCTCTACTACGTTTTCAGCCAAACGTTGAGCCAAGTGTATTGTTACATTCCCTGTCAGCACTCTGATGTTTGGGCCAAAATAACAGATGACCATGTTGACGAGGCTGGAGCTGTCACCATTCCCACTCACCTCTGTGGCTGTTGGCATGGAGAAGCACACTTCTCAATCTGCCTCTCGTTCACCGGCTCAAATGAACAGTTTGCCTCACACATAATTATAAGTTATTACAGTAATATTTCCATTCTGCTGTATAGTAAATAGTGGCTGCTAATAAAGAAAAAAAAAAGCTGATCCCATAAAGCATCATCAGGGAGTGTAATGAGTTGGATTGCAGCCAAGGATATTTCCCCCCCCATTTGACGCTGTTTCAGCATAGGAGCTTTTAATGAGTGTCATAATTATGCACCCCAAACATAATCTTGAAATGAAATAGAAAAAAAAAAAAAAGGGAGCAGGAGGGGGTTGGTTTGTGGCAGGGTATCGTCTTCCTCTGCAGCTGCTTCAAGGCTTATTGTGCAAAACCCGATCATGATGTTATGAACATTTATTTTCTTTGGGAAAACATTAATTTCACTCTAACAATGATTATAAATGCAGGACTAATAGCGCTCATTCATTAATATCCTATAATGACACAGTGAGAGGCGATAACCAAATCAAACTTGGATTCTCATTAATATATATGAAGAGATTGACTTGTTATGCATAAACCATGAATTAGCTTATTAGGAAAATTTCATTAGAGTTTGAAAAGTGAAACTGGCACCTGTGCACACACTCGACTGCACAAACTGCAGATTCACCCTGATGTATGAAGCCAGCTCGAAACACCTAAAACATCGAGACTAAAGCTTGTTCCTCTGCTTGTTCTTCTTTTCTGGTAGCCCACAGAACCGTGTAACGATGCCAAACAGCTTGAGGTGTGTGAAGAATGAATGTCATGGGCTTGTCCTTGTAGATTAGATAGCACTACTTTAACCCAACATATTCATTGAGGAAACAACCTTTACACAGATTGAATCTCCTCCTCTGAAACAAAGTAGTAAGCTTTGTGGGACTGTTAGTTAACTTTAATTAGTTTAGCAAATGACTGCAGTGAATAAAGTTCGTCCTGCGTGAAGCACAGCCGTGACTCAACATCTAATCAAAGACTACCTGATTACTTTAACTCTAAAAGACTTTGGGAGAAATAAAAGGCCCTGAAAAAGAAGTTCCATATACTTACTTTTAATGAGCAATGGGCTAATTAGCAGACACATGGTCTTCAATCAAACATAGAAGAGTTTTGTATTTGAGAGATCCTGTTTGCGCCCCTGGTTGTTTGAAGAGGGTGGGGCTTAGTTGGTGATGTGACCATATTCTATGCAACAATAATGATCTCTATCAAAATCAAGTGACAGGGAGTAATGAGTTCCTACGATCAGTTTTCATCCACAGTATGTAGTGCCAAGTCATGACAAGAGCTGGTGCAACAATGAACGCGTCCTGGGTTTACCTACAGTCTGTTTGTTTAGCTGAGAAAGAAGAGGGACATGGTCAGATGGATCATGGACATGCTGGGCAAGAGCAAACTACCTCCTGTACTTTGGAAAACCTCATTGAATAACAAGCCAAAAAGCCCGTCTCTGCCCCCGGGGGGCTTTTATTGTGAAATGCTGCTTGACCTACATGACGGTGATATATAAAAAAATGTCGTCATATAGATTTTTAGGTAAGAAAAGAAATTTGGAGTTTTCTAATTCATCATGGCCTCTGAAGCACTGACATTTATGTCAATAGATTTGAGTGACATTGGAAAAGGCTGATGTTTCAGTTAATTGTTAACTGCTGTCAAAAATAATGTCTCTTTGAATGTATTAATGGTAAACAAAGTTAGAGTTTTTAAATAACTTTGCCCAACTTTGATGGTAATGAACATGTCTGCCATCAGACCCCCCCCCACCTCTCTTGATCAGCTCACAGAGCTTCTGGGTAAAGACATCTAATTGGTGAGTGAGTGGAGATTTTCACAGTACGATCTCTTATCCCAAACATAACCTGCTCCAGAGCAGATACTAAACACAGACACTGACATTACCACAAATCCTGCTTCATAGTATACCTCCCAAGTCGAATATATACAATATTCGACTTCTAAGTGATGAATGCTCAGAAACTGTCTTCTGATTCCTTCAGCCCCTTTGACTATACAGAGCCTTTAAGCATCTTTCAGCACTTTGTTTTGGTTTTCAAACCAGCAACTTCACATGAGTCAGATGTTGCTCAGTTGTAATTGGTGCACCAAAATATATGACCACCATGCATAGAATATATTACCTTTTTTTCATTTTTCCCATTCACCTTAGCAATAAACCACAAGAATAGGAAAACATGATCTCTGATGTCATATAACCTAAAGGGTCTAACTTTGACAGAGAAATGTGTATTCATGATGGGCTCAGTGACTTGATTTTGGAGATATGTTTTTTTTTTACCTTTAAAGCCAAACAAAATAAATTGAGTGATGCAAAATAAGCCTGTAACCTTTAAACAATTCTAAACTTTTCTGATTTTGAATATGAAAAACTTGGGTAAATGTGATTCAAAGAGAGGAACTTGGATGAAAGCTCATTGGTAATTCTGTTAGATTGGTAAAACCAATCCATCCTGTTCAGGCTGAGTCTCTACTTAAAATGTGTTTTTCATCTTTGCCAGAGGGAGGATGGTTCCACTTAGTAATGATGTAAAAAAATAGACTTGCAGTTGTTACGCCACCCTCACTTTGTATTCCACAACTGATTTCAAGTAATTCATGTGCGAGAAGAAAGTATATCTATTTATATCTCCAGTTAATTAGACATTATTTTGATATTTAATAATTTTATTCAATGAAAAACAAACTCAACGAGAAATACTTTGTATTCATATTCTTTGGTGTGATCTATCGATCTGTTTGCTAAAATATTCCACCTTGGTGGGGGGTACAGAGCCAGGTGATATCTCAGTCTCTTTCAACACCTGAAACTCCAAATTACATTTCTCACTTCTTCTTGTGAAGAGGAGAAGACTGGAGTGTCAATTCTAGTAAAGATGTGTGCAATATTAATGAGGATATGAGTTGTTGATCAAACTTCATCATCATTGGTTGATAATGTAATTAATGTGTGCAAGTGCATCCATAAGTCTGTACTCGGCTAAAAGACAGAATTCTTCAATTGTGGTGATAACGATAGCTTCTTTTAAAACCAACTGTTTAGGGCAGGAATATTACACCATTGTCCCCCCCACGCTGTTGTTACATGTCTTGCAGTTATTACTCTCAGAACACAACAGCACATGGGGACAGCCATATGCCTCCATTGTTTGGTGAAAGCCAGGGCAGGAAATTATTAATAGTCCAGACAAAGACGCTAGATTTACAGAATACCCACTTCAAAATGATCAAGCCACTCCCCCAAACTCATAAGCGCGCAATGCCTTACTCAACATGCATGATGGTTCCAAGCTAAGCTGACTTTAAATCTGTCTCTTTATGGTGTTCTTGCAGGATCTTTATTTTAAAGGCTAATGTTTACTTTCTAATAATAAGTTTCACCGTGTTCACTGTCTTAATAAAGTATGTTAGCATGCTTGCATTTGCCTATAGCACAAGATAAAAAGTACAGCTGAGGCTGATTGCAATCTCGTTGTTGTCTCCCGGTTTTTAGTAGGTATTTGGTAATAAACCCATTAGTCTTGTAGAAATAGAAAACACACTAGTGTGAGCACATCCAAGCAAACTGCATACAGGTGCAGGACAAAAAAGGCATAAACTGCAGAAAGAAGGTAAAGGTCCGCACACTGTTCAGCTCCCAATGAGCAACTTTATTAAGGGCAACATTTCGATCCAAAGGATCTTTTCGAAACCCTTAATGAAGGGAGCTGAACAGTGTGTGGACCATTCTCTTCTAGAAATAGAAAATAAATGGATGGTTGTCATTTTTCTCCGAGAACAATGAACATCTCTACCAAATTTCACAGCAACCAACCCCACAGTTTTTGAATGTTTTGACTCTAAACCACAAATGTCAACAACATTGTGACCCTAAAATATAGATATCTGGACTCCCCAAATTAATCAGGATCCACCCACTGGGGAAAATGACTGATTGTTGACACATTTTCATCTGGACCGACTGAATGAGTGCTGGACTAGGGAAAATATAGACATATTATCCTGGCAGATATCCCACCAGCGTGAATAGAAATCAAATGATGCAGTTGAAAATAGATCATTAGTTGACAGATTGGCCTTTGGCTATTTGCTCCACACCTCTGCAGTGCACTCTGCCTGTGCAGATCAGGTGTAATCATAACTCTTACAGGAAGAGATTTTTGGTCTGAAAATTGTGAAACCACTTAGCTTCTGGATTATAAGGTTGGAGGGTCAGTTCTCAATTTTGTAGTTATTTAAAAATCTAATTAAACATAGCTCCTCGTGAGAACAATTGAGCATAATACCTCACAATCTGTAAGGGAAGAGCAGGACAAGGTGCTTAAAAAGTGAAGAAGGGCTGATTAGTGATGGGAAAAAGTTTAAAGGGGAACAGACTTCATTAACTGGGGTCTCAGTCTGACCTTGTTGTAGGAAACTCATGTTTTTTAAGTAACACCACATTTGTTGTTGTTATTTCATAATTCAGGAAGTAGTTTGTAAAGATGAACATTATTTGTATTGGGTCAAACATACAAGGACATTGCTGAAGAAATAATCCCAGAATTTGGATATATTTGTGCATGTTTGGAGACTTTTGGGTCAAAGGTTTATTCCAGGTTATATGAATCTTGCACAGCCTTGACCTATTTTCACTTTCAGCTGGAACATTTGCCAAAGAGAGTTAGCTGAAGACTTATTTTCAGAATGCACACATTTAAAAAACAACAACAACAACAACAACAACAACAACAACTATCTTTTCAATTCACATGTCACATTTCCATATTAACTCTACAGAAGTAAACAAAGTTAGTTTATTTCAGTTTCACTATTCCTCCAAAGTTGTACTTGTAAATAAAATAAAAACCTGATTTTGTATTAATGACAGAAGTTCAACCTCTAAATAGAACTGATGTGCAGCAGCAGGTTAAACGTACAAAGAGTGTCAACTGCAATAATAATCATTTATCTGCTGAGAAAAAAAGCATTTCACCGACTTAATGTTTAATTCATTAGCTAAACTGTTGCTGCTGTATGATAGATGTGTGTATAGCTGACAGCGTGACAACATTTTGTAACCTCTGGCATGCGTGATGCTCCTAATAAGCTCTGCAAGCTGGAGAGAGTCGTGGAAATGTTGTCATTACTCCTCAAGTTGAGTGGCTGCGGCGTGCACTATGAAGGGGGACGTCTGTTACCTTTCACAAACTTTTTTTGTTCGGGTACCAATTATATCTCTATGAATCTGCTAAACCTTAAGAATCAAAGAGGAATCAGCGTTTCCTAATCGCTATCACTCCATTCAAATATCAGATGGAGACGGAGAACAATGCAGGGTGTCAGCATAAATAAAAAGTGCGAGTGCATGCGTGTGTGTGCAAGGCAGAAAAAAACAAAACATCCTCACCAAACACTTTGGTGGTGTGGGTGTAAGATGTGACTTATCTCTGTGGGAAGCAGCATATATTAGCATTTCCTGTACACGAGGAGCCACTTATGAATGATGATTTCTCGCTGTATGTAGCGTGAGACTAGAAAATCGAATGCTACAACACTGACATAAAATGAATTAGTCTCTTCTCTTCTTATGATTATATTGTTTCAAGTTAAAAGAGAAACTGCTGTTTTTGATGTTCAAATGGACTTAAACCTGATGTGCTTTCAGCTCTGTGTTCCTAATGTTCATATTACAAAAGCCAAACATAAAACGACATTTTAGTCTACTAACTTTTGCAGAATATTTTTCCTTCTCCGGATCAAAGACAATGATCCTACAAAAAAAGTCATGGCACAACCTTACAATGAAAATGTCATCCTAATACATGTATGCTTCACTCCTCTGTAGATCATTTTTATAAGGTGGGGGGTCCTTATTTACGACGTATTGGCCTTATATTGTTATCTTCAATAACACATGGCTTTCCAAAGAGGTCTTAGCTGCTCCTTTGTCTCTCTTATAGTATATCCTTCCTGTAACCTCTCCTCACTTTCTGTCTATCTACCTTGTTGACGCTGCCTTTCGGTGAAGTGATGGTTGGACTGATGGGGGACTTCATTTGGGTATATGACCCATATTTCATATTTTTCTTGTTAGACTATCTGTTACTTTTATGTTTTTGTGTCATGTCCTGTCTGAGTTGGTTTGTTCCTTGTTCAATTTTTATTTTATTTTTTTTACCCGTAATTAAAAAGTTTTAAAGTCATAACGTTTTATGCAGTGTGGCCTGCTAATAAGAGAAGAAAGTAAAATATTCTTATCAACCTGCATCAGAAACAAGTCACCTGACAACCAAACTATGTGTTAAATTGTCACACTAACTTTGACTTTTCATGATTCTCAAACATCGGAGCAAAGCTGTCTTTTAAGAAGAGCATGCAATGTTAACATGCTTATGGTAATGATGGAGCAAGATCAGATCTTTCTCTGCATTAGTTTTGATTACAATCATTATTCATTTATGTCATCTCTCAACTTGTCCTTACGTTGCCATTTGATTAATTGTGTTAATAGTTTATTAAAAACAGGAGGTTGAAAAGTATAAAGTTTGTGCTGGTTTCTCCACACTGGCTTTTGAGTATGACTTGGTAGATGTAACTATTTCTCAATGAAATAGTACTAATTCTTTGGTTTTCAGAATACGCCTCATATCACATTATTACTTTCTCAGCCAGAGTTAGGTTACAGTATAAATACTGTTATTGTGACTGTGTGTAGAATATGATGCTAAGTTGGTCAGCTTGCTTAACGTAACGACAAAAAGCAGTGAGAATAAGTAAGCCAACTGTCTTCAAGGTTCAGTAATTTGCCTTTCGACCACTCTTTAGTTCAATCATCGCAAATGAGAATCCTGTGAATATTCATATCCGTTTTCCTGAGAAAAAGGATAGTCTACTTTTATTCCTATAAAACATTCAAATATCATGGCCCTAATGTCATTATAAATGTAGCAGATTTAACCTGTTTCTCTTCTGCTTCATTATATTTTCATTTGGATTAAAATAATTACTGCACTACTCATAAACTCAGAACCATTGAATGCGAAGTCCAGCAATTTCTTTCCATGTCTGACCACTTCTTGTAGTTTATTCCATTTTCTCATGAAAACTGATCAAAACAAATCCATTGAGATTGTCTATGTCAGTGATTCTCAACTGATGGGTTGGGACCCAAAAGTGGGTTGCAGAGCCGTTTTCAGTGGGTCGCGAATGTGCGCCTGGTAGAAAAATGCTCTCAAAAAGTCTGTGTAAGTGCTTTTTTTAACAAGTTTGTTTCATTCAGTTTCTTTGTTCTGTCACCCTTTGTACTGTCTGAGGCCCAAACTGCACAATTTTTCTTTACATAAATCTGATTGATTGAAAAATATAAGAAATTTGGGTCGCGATTTTTCATGAAGGAGTAGTAAGTGGTTTCTGAGGCTCGACCAGTTGAGAACCACTGGTCTATGTGATGTTCTATGCTTTTTTCTTTGATGAGTCCTACATAAAAAATTGGATTAAATGTGCATATTTGAAAAGCATGTGTAAAGTTGGAACAAATTAGAAAGAAAAAGACCAACTCAATATTCAGCTTTGCCCAAAAAGTTGAAAGCAAAGGTATGACATAGGGAAAAAAAGCTAATTTGTAATAGCCATGTTTGTCCTTGCTTTCAATTCAGAGTTTCTGTAAAAGATGCAAGGAATGCCAGCGCAGCATTTGATACAACATTTTAATCAACACAGCTTGAAAAGGCCTCGTCTCCACAGAATAAAACCTATATCTTATTCAGGCAAACCCCCTCCAGCTTCACCGCCTATCTTTGTCTGCAGCTCAGAACAGCACACACGGATAAGTCGTGTGTGTGTGTGTGTGTGTGTGACACAAGATGTCTGGGAGGAAAATTTAATTACTTTTACTTATTAGATGCACCATTTTATTCAGCAACATGCTTTAAAGAGTAGCTCTTTTGGGAGAGCTTCATTTTTTCCCCACAAAGCTCTCTCTCTTCTCTGTCTGTCTTTTTCCTTTCTTTCACTCTCATCACACAGATGTCTCTCGCACACATGACTGTGAATCCTGTGAAATCTGCCAGTGTTTTATACGTCTTTCCTCTTCTTCGTCTTCTGTCCCAGCCTCAGGCGTGAGCTCGATCATGAATTAAAAGTCACATTTGTCTCCTGGTGTTTTAATTTGTTAAGTCTCTTGGTTCTTGTTGCTTTTTTTTTTATCCGTCAATGCTCTGCAGCTCATTATCATATCTGTGATTCTCAACCCTCAGATCCATAAAGTTGGTAGTCACAATTGTACAATACAAACCTAAAAACCCGTCAGTCACCTCAGACACGAATCCCAAACTTTTGAATCTACATCCACAGAGAGAGAAAGTGAGAGTCTCGAGAAACCTTGCTCTGAACTTTCCTACTTTTTCTTTTCCTCCTCTAACTCAAACCTTCTGTCTCATCCACAGGTCGCAGTGCTTCACCTGTCCACGCTCTGTGGTAAGTGGCTGGAACCCGCTTCTCCTACCACGCTGGTCCACGGCGGTGACCTTCAGGCTGACAGGAAGGATGACAGGACAGACCTGTGTTGTGGCTGACCCCCTGACCAGAACTCGGTTCAGCAGCGGCGGGGCTCTCACTGCCACCAGAGCCAATTAAGGTCCGAGCATGCTGCTGCATACCCAGACCAGAACCTTCCACAGGGCGAGTTGCTGCCCCTAATCTCTTAATACCTCAGCTGCACCCGCAAGGTGACCCAACACCACCGCAAGATGACATGCACTTACTGTACACGCACTATAGGGAAGATGAGATCCCGCTCTGCAGTCCAAGTAAGTGTTTGAAAGGCTCTTATGTGCAGAGAAACAGAACAGTCTTCTTTTAAATCCAGAATGCCTTTTTTAGAACGATAGAATGGAATGCCTTTATTATATCTATACAATAAACAAAAAAATGAAGAAATGGTTCATCTTCAGTGAACAACATTCAGACCTCCACATTAACATAGCAAACATGAATCCATAAGTAATGCATATCACAGAGCACCAGGAGAATACATTTGACTTTAGAAGAAAAATACATTGCAGTGTAGTAAACAAATTTGCACTAGTAGGAAAAGGTAAAGCATGTTATATATTGCACTGGTAGAAAGCTATAATGTACTCATACAAATATAAAATTCCTCTGTTCAAATGACTTATTGTACTAATTGAAACAAAATTGCACTGTACACAAGAAGTCGTAGAAACATATATATTACTACTAGCAACATAAATTGCACTGTAGCAGGAAAATATATGGCACTGTACTGGAAAAAATAACCCACAAGTAGAAAAATATATAGCACTTGAAAATGAGTATTAGACACCTTAGTAGACACCTTATTTGCAAAAGCATCCCCTCATGCTGTGTTGAAAAGACACCTCTGAGGTTAAATCATCTTAAGTTACACGACAAAGCCCTGGAGAAACTTTTCAGGATGATAAATCTGCTCATCTACTCAACATTGTCAGGGTGTCTTGACGCTGACATTTTGATGAAAGTTCCTCTGTCAGAGAATAAATCTGACTCATAAAAGCCAGAACGGCTCATATATTTACAGGCTTTTGTCACAGACTGCTGACCGCCGCACGGCAAACACAATAAAAATGAATCCTTCTGAATATTTCTCATTTCCCTCTAAATCATCCTCTTTTTTCATGCATGTGCCTGAATGATAAGTGCAGCAGATGTGTCAGTGTGAGGGAGCTTCTCTGCTCCAATGGTCTGCTGTAGATGGAAATGGATGACAGTTACCAAGTGAAACCTCAAAGGTGGCAACTTTGCAAACACAACGCGTTCACCTCATTGTGATTTGAGCTAAAG
This sequence comes from Tautogolabrus adspersus, assembly GCA_020745685.1. Taxonomy (NCBI): domain Eukaryota; kingdom Metazoa; phylum Chordata; class Actinopteri; order Labriformes; family Labridae; genus Tautogolabrus; species Tautogolabrus adspersus. The sequence continues at coordinate 20,730,160 of CM036547.1, read as the reverse complement.
GATTCACTTTGAAGATTCACCAAGAGGCCTCTTTGTATTTCCTGTTTGCACACACTTTCATTGGAGATACAAGCCGTCCAGAGGAGGAATATATGCTTTGTAAACATATCACTCTCTGACAACAGATAGCAGGTAGAAGCCTTTTTGCAACCCGAAGAATAAACTGAAAACTGATAAACAGATCAAGTTCAGTCCATAAGCAATTTCTGTTTCTGATATCTCGAAAGGGAAAAGCATCCAGTGTCCCTCACTTCCAGGAGGTTGTGTATGTCTGTATTTGTTTGAGTGTGGTGCTTTCGGGTGGTCCTTGTAAACTCATAAACTGAAAATATGTTACATCACTTGCTCCACTGTACAGGTAAACAGAATTTAGCCGCATTTTAGAGCTGGCCAGACCTTTCAATGTACCTTTTTTAAAACACAGACCTGTCTTCAATCTTTAACTCTGTCTTAAGGGACTATTTATTATTTAATGCAGCAACACTACTGACCCAAAAGCTTAATTTTGCATTCTTCTTAACAGCTCTTTTTATTTATTTTTTTACGATGATAATTATAACTCAAACTTAATTATTCGGCCTGAAACTCCTGGTGGATTATCATACCCGCTCTCTGTGATTTATTCTAAGAATATATTTGTTAACCGACTCTTGGGACGCCAAACATAAAAATGTAAAAGGATCATTAGAGAGAGATTTTGATATAAATTACAACCTTTCCCAACTGTGCTTCAAAACTGATGTTAATTACTTAATGGATTTAAAAAAAACAGGAAGCAGCACTAAGGTCGTCTCTAATGTTTCAAGAGTAAGAAATAATTATAAAGTCGAATAACATTTTATGCTTTTCATGGAGGGCTTATTTGCATTTTTTCCACAGAATCCAGCCAACAGTTCTCGTGGCTAAAGTCGTAAGATTTGCTTGTTAGCCAGGATCTGGATGATTCTCGTCCAGCTTGAATGTTTTTGGTTTTGCACTTGTTTTTTTCACTGCTGCCATGTAGCCAGGACACAGACACACCCCACAACCATTCATCCAAATCAGAATGAATAATACATTCATCAGCCCATTACAGGCTCCTGACAATGCATTAATAGAAGCTGATAAACCCCATCCTAATTCCATTTTTTTCCCATGGCTGACAAAATCATGCCACTTGCTCATGGTAATTAATTACTGATATCTGGCAGATTGTAAAGGATGTCTGTGCCAAGGAGTTAAGTATCTCCAGTTTTTGTGATCTCATCTGCCCATTGGCTCCTTCCCACTTTTAGTTGCAGATTTAAAACCCAACTGTGAGGGAAAGCAGTGAGATGTTTGAATTAAGTGTGCGGTTGTGAATTAGGAGACACCTGAGGATAAAATGCTTTATAGGATATGGATCCCATTACAGTCTAGCACACATGCCCCCACTGATTTCCACATTACCGTTTTTTATTGTATTTCATTTAAACCATTATGACATAACAGTAAAACAAAGTGATTCTCCAAAGAAGGCATACATCATCTGGCATCATCTCATTCCAAGCATTGAAAATCACACCACTTTGTATGAAGACTTGGCCCCATGGCACAAAGTGAATAATGGTATACAATGCACATGTGCAGATTGATTTGCATCCAGTTGTAATTTTTTTAATTTGGCTGTCAGCTGGCTAACTTGCAGGCATTTCAAGCAGGCATTGCTGCATGAAATGAGTCAGTGTGTTAAGGTAAGATGATAGTTTAAAGGACATACACTTATTTTCCTTCTGTACAAGAGCAAGAGAAGGGGATCAAGGGAGGTTGATAGCTTTTTTAATGTGAGTCCCCGGATCCGACGGGTGGTGATTTGAGTAAATGGACTAAATGGACTTGAGTTTATAAAGCGCTTTTCTAGTCTTCAGACTACTCAAAGCGCTTTTACACCGCATGTCACACCTACCCATACACCCCCATTCACACACTGATGGCAGTGACTGCTATGTAGTGAGACCATCAGAAGTAACTAATCCCATTCATACACATTCATACGCCGCAGACGAAGCGGCGGGGGGTTAAGTGTCTTGCCCAAGATTGGACATGTTGCTCGCAGGAGCTGGGGATCGAACCCTCGACCTTCCGGTTGAGAGACGATGACTCTACCAACTGAGCCACAGCCGACTCACTTGAGTGAGTCCCTGGGAAACTGAATCGTTCCCCCTTATAATTGTCTTGTTTCTTGAGATACAGACAATGTTTGTACATTTGAAGACAGGATTATTATCACATTTAAGCAGTGTGCGAAATACCCGGTGGCAATCGGGGGGGCCCCCTTCAGGGCTTAAAGTAAAAAACAATATTGTGAGCCTGAACTTCTTTTTTTGGGGGGGGCACACTTTAATAGTGTTCACCAACAGGTTAGGGGGGCGGGGGGGGGGGGTCTGGGGATCTCCCCATAAAATTTTGGACACGTAACATTCATTTTCCTGCATTCTGACCAGTTTTTATGCACCAATTTGTGCCTTTTCACTCGCACTTGCCTGCACACGCACTGAGCGCTGATACAGTACGCTGCACGGAAATAATTGCAAACGGTCTGGACGGCCACACTGAACGCACCGAGTGTCTCTGGTGGCTCAGTGCAAGACAACAGCACTCCCGTTTTAAAAAGTTCCGATCCCAGACCCGTGTGTGGGAAGATTTCTTATCAAGATGCAGCAAACCCAAGAGAGCGCCGAATCACATCTCCATCAAGCAGCTGCACAAAACGGGGAAATACATCGTTTGTAGTTGTGTGCTTTGCATTCAAAGACCTAACAGCGGACATCGCTCTCTTTTTCTCTCTCTCTCTCTGGTCCACTGCAGAGTATAAAGTCAATTGCAGCTGATTTTTTTTCCAGAGACCCCCCAAACTTTTGCTTTTGAGGCTTTCAGGGGGTTTCAAGTGTCAATCAAGGGGTCCCAGACCCCCCTAGACCCCCTGTATTTCGCACCCTGCATTTAAGCCTTTATTATTTTTTAAAAAGTGCCCTGTTCGATTAAAGGTACAGTATGTAGAATTGCATGCTAATGTTTACATTAAAATATCTAACTTCAATTAAAAATGGACTAAACCCATGTTATATATACTTTTTAGTTGAGTACTTACATCATCTCAAATATTTCCAAAAGTTATCAAAGCCAGAGAAATCCGTAATTTTATAGTTGTAACGTGACGTGTCTTGCAGGCGGCCGCCATGATGAGCCGCCACGATAGACAGGAAATGTTGATCGTTGTCAAGGAAACACCGGATGTTACGTCAAAGACCGCTGCATAGGCTAGCGCTAGCTGCTACTGAAAGCTGCCGTTCTGTCGCTGTATGTGCTGCTGTGATATAAAACGTCATGTAAATTATACTTGGATACATCGTCAGTACACATATTGTCTTTCTCAGGTCGGTTTCGCCCGTTCGTATTGATTTGTTCGTTTTTTCCCATATTACACCGCAAGCCTCAACGTCATCTTTTGTTATTGTTTTGATTGAGAGCCCCCTAGCGGCGGATTTTACATACTGTACGTTTAACATCAATACAACCTAAAAGTGAATGTGTTCATTCAAACAGTTAAAAGCAAAGTTGTTTAATATAATAATGGGTCTGAATCCTCCCTCAGGATATTTTTAGTTCTTGTATTCTGGTGTATTTTTATGCAGAAATCTGACTTGTAGTTGTCTTTATTTTTGTAAAGGAGATCTTATTTCATTTGAATCATAAATGTAATCTTTGGGCAAGGTTAAAAACCAAATCAAAACACAGCATACAACAAACAAAAAATTGTTTCCACAGTCATGAATGAGATACATAAATCTAATCAATAAAGTCATAAAAACACAACAAAGCAAACATCCGTTACCACACAAGTGATCATATAATTTATACACACACACACACACACACACACACACACACACACACACACACACACACACATATATACAAATGTCTAATGTCTAGTGCATTGGTTCCCAAAGTGGGGATCGCGCACCACAACATTGTGATTGTGTGCCACGCCCTCATGGTGTTTACCTGTTTCTCGTTAGTCACACCTGTGCTGATTAGTGTGTATTATCTGGGAAAGAATCCTCAGTTGGGCTTTTGTCTTTGGATTTCCCTGTAGCTTCTCCCTGTGTTTTTTTCCGTTTTTAGTTGATTTTTCTGTTGGAGCTTTTGTTGGATGGTTTTGGATTTCTGGACACCTGAATAAGTAAGCTTTTTTATGCCTTGCTATTTCATTTAACAATTATCACAGTCTGCAGTTTGGTCCTCCTCCTTGCTGTTTAATCTCCAAACCTTGTTCAAGTCTTAAGTGTGGTTAACCTTTGGTTTTTTGTTCTGCTACTGCTACTTTTGAACAAAGTAAGCTGTCTGTTGCTTATTTTAACGCAAAGCTAATGCTGGCTTCAGCTTCATTTTTACACAAGCAGTTTGAATATATGTGATAGCTGGTCACATGAATTTGGCAAATGCAAATAAGAGCAATTTCAGATTTATTGCTTTGTTCCTTTGATGAGCTTTCCAGGTTGCCTGAATTCTCTTCAGTGTTTCCTAATTCTTATGTCTGTGACTAATTCTTTCAGCACCGCCAGATGGATCCTGCAACTTACACTAACAAAGCATGTATACTCTGTAACAAATGTTCACTTTAGATATGCCAAGGGAGCCGTTTTGTGGAAACTAAATTATGAGCCAAAATTAATATTGACTTGATTTGCATACAGATCTTACAACCCAGTATCCTTGTTCCATTTGGTGGAATAAAATCGGAGGTTATCATGCTTACTCAAAAAAAAAAAAAAAACTGTGAAAATTGCTGCTTTCTGATTTTAAAAAATGGAAAACGTTTAGTTTTGTTCATGCTAGAGGCTGGGGAATTGGGGAAAAAGTGACATATGCTTGTAAAAAGGTAGCTTCACATGAGATTTGTGTAAGGACTTGTGTAATCATGTTTTATAGATGAAGGTTTTCAAAGAGCCCAGGGTTGACATGCTGACATCTTGGGCCAATATTTGCAGGGTAAAAACCCCTGGTTGTCTGCAAGTGATGAGTTTGGGGCTTTAGGGTTGATGTTATGACACTTTGGGGCTGAGGTTTATGTTTCTGATACCTGAGTCAGTGAACTGGAGGTCTCAGGAAACCGTGGTTTTGTTAGCAGATGGTTGCAACTCGAACTGAGAGATGTGACAGCACTATTATCATGCTAACAGACTGGGGAATCAGGAGTGCATTGCAGGTTTTAATGCTAGATATGTGAGTGCATTTGGCAGGGAGGAGAGATGAGTTTGATTTCCAGCTTTACCCTCTGTAAGCCAGAGAGCACAAGGATCAGTCTGAGTTAATGGCAAAATACAGAGCAACAGATGGTAAGGGAGGCTAGACACATAGCGAAAAGAAAACCCAAACTCAAGTGAGGAGTAGCTTTCCAACAACTTCTGGAGAAAAGTTATAGTCTAAGATCTTTACATCTGCTGCATGGGCTGACGCCATGTCTTGGTGATTGATTTAAAATTTCTGAGAGTTTTAGTTGACCAAAGTCTAAAAAGAATCTGAAGAGTCATGAGTTACGTTTTTCTTGTTTTCAAAATAAAACATTCGTGAGACTTCAAGCTTGGAATGTAGAGTAATATAACTGTTCCTTTTTGTGCTTTCATTCTAACTGGAGGTGGGCAGCTAACTCAAGGCCAAGCTTGTGTATATATGTGTTTTTATACAGAGTGATGGATGCATTAAAGAAACACTGCCTGGAAAAGCACTTTACATTTAATCAACCTTTCTAAGGTGGCAAACAGGGACTCAGAAAGCTGAGAGTTAAGTAGCAGTAAGTGTCATCTTATGTAGAGGGCTGTCAGATATCGCGTACATGTGATTTACTTCTTGACAGGATGAACTGAATCCCCAAAAATAGACTCATTGGTTACAATCAACTCAACCTGTAAGGCTTTATTTTTAAAAGCCAAGCTGGAGATATTTTGTGTTTTCAGGCCTTTACAACACCTCTCACTTCCCACACAACAAACTGCAGTTGAGAATGTTATAACACAGTCAATACAGCAAATATGAAAGAAGCTCAACACTTAGTTTCTATCTGGTTTCACTCGTTAATCATCTTCAAAAAACAACAACAACATTGGCTAATGAAGGTTAAAAGTCTTGTGTGACTAAAATGATCAGATGGGGTAGCCATCTTGGAATGGAGGGTTAATGTTGCAAAGTGGAAATTAGGGCCTCTGTCAATAGCGTTGTTTTGCACTGGCAGCATCTATTTTCTATACATTACAGTGCTGATTAGTATTTCCAGCCCTCAGCATCCTAAGCACTCACCCAGAACTTCCACCAGATATTTGCGCATTCAATTGCGCATCAGCTTCACTCCGGTACGGGTCTGTGCTCCCTCTCAGAGTGCAGCACAGAGTAGAGTCCTTAGACTCAAGATAATAAGATATATGTGGTATAAAACCCTTATAAACACAACAACAAACACACATAAGGTCATTGTTCCCAACCGTCAAAACGGAGTGTTCTGAAAATAAACTGGATGTTTGAATGTTGTTTCGGTGTCTGACTTCCTGTCCTGCTCAATCTGCTCTGTGGTAAATTGATGCGCTCTGCTCCAGCAGCAAAAATAGAAGTCTTGCGTATCTGCTGCAGAGGGCTCCAAAGTTGACTGCCTGTGTCAACTTTGTCAATAATTAATTAGCAAATAATCAGCGCAGGCTCCAGCTACATATCGAGTTTTATGAAGAAAAGTCGAGTTTGCCTTAATTCGAAACTTTTCTGTTTAAGTTTTAAAGAAGAATTTAAAAAATATTTCTCCTAGTTGCCAAATTGAATTTATGAGCAACAAATAACTGAGTAGAGATCTGACGGGTCACTGAGACACCGAGTACTAACCCGACCATTAGTATGCTGTCGGTAACATCCTTAACTATTTAGGATCAAATATGTTTTTGTGAAGCTACTGTACATTGAAGCTAACATAAAGCTAGCTTGACCTTTGGTCTTTAAAAAGAAATCAACAACATGAAGGAGAAAATGCCTTCAACTGATGTGTCAAAGCACAACTTTTGCTTAAAGAAGCATTTAAAAAAACAATATGTTGTTGTTCTTTTAGGTCAGTGCAGTACAAACACATCTTGTTATGAAGAATCAAAACTTGAACCCTGAAGCAAAAAGCAAAGCCATAATGGTCTCATGATTCGTCTTTTATCCTACTGTCAATAAGCACAGATTTACTTCTGGATAAATACCTAAACGAGCCTTCACACACACTGTCTGTTGTGAGGCTGTTTCAAATGATGGCTGAACTGTAATAATATGAGCTCTAATCTCCAGGGAGTCATTACATCTGATCATTACACGGGTTCAATAACATCCAAGGATTATGATGCCGCTTTACACAACCAACTGTTGATGATAATGTCATCGTACATCCAGCCAAACAATTTAAAGTGCTTTTCAGTCAACACCAATACGACACTGAATAGCTTCCACAACCTGCCAGCAACTGCCAACTCTTAGTGTGATTTGATATTTAGAGGAATACACAGAGTGAAGTACATTTCTGCCTCTTCCATCACTCCAACTCTTTGGCTTTGTTACATGAACAGTGGAGAAAATCATCCCACCACAACCGCAAGTTCAGGATGTATTTAGTAAGACGAAATATTTTGCATGCTCTTTTGCATTTGTTGTCTTTAAATCTGTGTACCTGTTTAAGATCTTTTTCTTGAATTGCAATGGAAACATGTCAGAGCAAAGAAGCACTTGTTTTTCAGGGATATTTCTTGTGTAAAATATTTCTTACACATTTTGTGTTTTTCATTGTTAAATGTTCCTTCTTTTAACAAGAAATCATCCTTATAGTCTCACTGAAGGGCAAACAGTATGACTTCCTGCACAGGGACTAAGCTCACAGCATGCCTCACATTGGAGGCCTATACAGTCCCCCAGCATGCACCTGTCCATCCGTGTCTTACACACAGCTTGGTGGCTGGATGCCTCCCGCAGAGAAAGTTTGCAGTGCTTGCTTTTGTTCCTTTTTCTGCCTTAAATGTTTTTTTCATGCAGTTTAGAGCTGGAGAAAATTGACAGAGAAAGAACAATTGATAAAGAATATTGTTAAAAGGAAGTAGAGTCTTTGGAGATTTGTGAACACGAGCATGTTTTAAAATGGTTTTGTCACAGGAAGAATTGATAAAAAAAGATACCATGAATATGCGATTGAACAATGTGTTATCTCAAATACAATACTCACCATGAAATGAAACTTCCTGGTTTATTTAGGTACTTTGGCTTGTTTTTAGATAACTGTATGCCATTTTTACATGGTGGATTAGTTCTGGCAGACTCTATAAGTAGTGCCATGAGTGGTATCGCCAGAGAACCATGTGGGTCTGTCCTACTTTAGATTATGTGAAGCAATGCAGGATCATATATGAAAACTGGCATGAGGGATCTGGCTGGTGGAGCGGTGGAATTCACATCCCACCACACAAACTAAAATTCGTTAGGGGTTTCACGGAATAAGTTTACATAGTCGAATGTGATTGGTCAAGTTTTGCCTATAGTCCACTGATTGCCGCTGTTTATGATTTCCCCGCTTTATTTTCTGTCATAATTCATTTTTAAGAAAAGATTTTTTTCACTGCAATTCATCAACATGGCATTTGCACTCTGACCATGGCCAACTACAACCTTCCATTCACTTTTCCCAGCCTATAATAGCCAATGAGAGCCTGGGTTAAAAGGAGGTGTCTGCCTCTGTTCTGATCTATACCCGGCCAATTGCACTTTAACTGTGCCGATGACTGGAAGAACATTTCTAACGCTGAACAGGTTGTGATCTGGGACAACAGATCAATTTCAACAGCAGTACGCCCCTTTCAATGATTTTTGGAAGCATTTTGACAGAATCTGAAACTGCAGATTGTTAGCTTTTCAAAGAGAACTTGTATGTGCTTGTAACAGAAAAGCATTCAGTTTTTTCTTGGTATGCCTTGATAGGCGTTAATGGCAAGTTTTACAGGATCCGTAAGGAGTTAAATTACCGGGTTGATTTATCCAAGCACACAGTAAGTAGATTGATGAAAAGTACATGAGGTATTTTCAGCTATGACTCATCATTTATTTGGAGAAAACAGGCAATTCTATGTTAAATTTGACATTGAGCACCCCCATATTGCTGGAATGAAATGATTCCTGTTTCAGAAGCAGGTGATTGTCTGTAAGATTGGCGTTGAATGAATCTCTTTTGGATGAATTGTTGAACATTTGATTAATTTGGGTCAGCCATAAAACACCTGTACCGATAAAATGGCAGCGACCCCTCAGGCTGGTATACAGTCCACAGATTCTTGTGTTGGTTTGAATTAGACACTCAGGGTTATAGAAAGTAGAAAGTTCAAGGATTCTTGTGTCAGTGTTTATTTAATGTATCTGTTTCTTCTCTACTCTTATCCAGTAAACAACAGTGCAGGAGCCACAACATCCGCTCTTTTTAGCATCAATTAACTCATTAAAAGTACATTTCTACAAAAAACACTTGGATAATAAGATCTAGCTATGATGACAGAAACCCTGTTGGAGAAAAAATTGATATGACATGTACTGTCATTTTAAAGTTTGACCCACGTTCCTGCTGTCACCATGACAGCAGAGGAGCTTATGACCTTTACTGTAGCCAGTTAGTACGGGGAGCTACAAATATTTTGACTTCACTTTGGTGGAGCGGTCGTGCAGTCCATCTTTTTCTATAGTCAACAGTCATGAGCCATACACATGTAATTGCTAACATGTTAATTGGAGCATTAGAAAAAGGGAGAAGCAGCAAAGATGTCGTAAATTTATAAACTATGCAGAATATACGCAGCTTGAGAAGAAGCAAGTTGTTAGTTCTCTGTACATCTATTCTACTCCCACTAAGTAATGCAGGAAACTGACAAAGCTGCTGTTTAATTTATTCAATTTGAGGATATTATATTCTCTAACATGTCATTTTGTATACACTAAGGAATGCAAATTAGTTAATCATACACTCCTGCTGTGGTAGAAAGAATGATGTGTTCATGATTTCAAATATTTTTGTCAGCCTCTCACCCGAAGCTGACACGCGCTGCCATTTTGAGAGCAGTGATTACAGTAAAATGTTGAAAGGTTGACAGCCCATTCAGACAATTATATAAACTGGCCCCTGGCCCTCTGTCAGTATCTAACATTGGCCCCTTAGGCTAAACTGTTTGAGAATCTCAGGTGTAATAAAGCAAGAAGAGGTGTACTGATTTAAGTTTCAAGCGTCTGTGAGTATGAGTTTGTATAAATACTCTGTATGTGTGTCTCTGTTACATCCATAGCACAGCGCAGATGAGCTGTCACGTTTTTCGTGCGAGTTCAAGTGAACACCTTAGCACAGTTCAGCGCTCATAATAAATGATCTGTCAATTATGAAGACCCAGAAGAGTCTTTGTTTGCCCCTATATCTCATTTAAAGTCCTTAAATGCTAAATGTCTCTCCATTCCCTCCCAAAGCAAGTAATTGGAGGACTAGTTAGCAGCTCAGAGGTACGGACAGAAAGCTGTGTACAGTTTGGAGCAATAGTGATGAGGCACAGACCCACAGACTCGCACTATGATTCAATTAATTATGACCATGAGAGCCAAGTGGGAGGCCAATGAATCAATCTTCTCCTTTCTTTGTTAAAGTGATGTATCTCTGGGTGAAAATCACTCTGTGGACAGTAAGCAAACTATACTGTCCTGTTTTAATAGAATAAACGGTCTAGACCTACTCTTTTTGTAAACTGTACAAATAAATAAAGATTGATTGGTTAAATGAGTTGGAGAAGTTAAAAAATATATGGATTTAAATACTGAACTAATTTCTTTGTTTTTCACTATTAGTTGCTAAATTGTTGCTGGTATGTATTTTCACGTATTCAAGCATTTCTATAATTTGTGGATATAATATTTTAAATCTGTCTTCAGTTTAAGGGTAATTCTTCTTTTAGGTCTGTTTAGATGTAACAGTATGTATGAAGACAAGTGTATGTTGTGAGCTGTGAAGGAAACAATGTTTGCTAAGACTGCAATGTGTATGTCTGACATTTACAAGTCAAGGTAATGTCACCTTTCTAGCCTCTTAGAAGTGTACCCAAAAGGAAAGGAATTTTTAGGCTGTACTTCTAACAGAATAAAAGCATTTTAACTGTTAACATGAAAACTCTGTCAGCCATTTGTGTTCTGTTGCTGTTGTCTGACCTCGGCCGAATAAATCAAGGATATTCAACAATCCATTTTGTGAAGATTTTTTTTTTTCTGGGATCTTGTTCAAAAGAAAACAAGACAAGACATTCAAGATGACACCATAGATAGTCTTAAACATACTGTAAAAATAAAAGATTAAATATGAGCTCAATAAAACATGAGAAAAACAAGAAAACATCTCTTTCCCTTTCATATTGTCACCACAACATTAAACCGTAAGAAAGCGGTAATTCCCAGAGCGAGTCATTTTAGCTTTAAGCTGTGAGGAAATTCATGTCCATTTTAGCGACTCCCTGTCGACAAAACTGTTCCTCTTACCTCTCTGCTGATTTTGTCCTGCACATGTGTGAGTAGTGTTTATTTTTTGGGGACAAAATTCACAGCCAGCTTTCTCTTAACAGTCTAATTTATCACTAGATGAGAATTTTTTAACCTGGAAATTGTAAATAACGCCCTTTAATCACCGCGTCTGACACCTACCCCGCAGCAACAGTTTCCAACATTAAAAAGTAACAATATTGTAATAATCCATCTTGTCACTGATGGTCTTGTTTGCTTTTGTAGGTAATAAAAAAAACATCAGTGTTAATTTCAGTCTGTTCCATAACCAGATAAAAACTCCTCACAGGAGCTTTAATGTTATCCTAAGTTAGTCCTCTAAATACATGCACATTCACATAGAAATGTCATTGGATGCCCAACATGATTTCTGTTTAAATGATTGACTTTCTTCATTTATTATTTTTAAAACTGATCTTATTAGTGACGTGGATTTAATATTGTGGTAGTTTACTCCAGTTTGACATAAAGTCTTATTCATGACGGTGTTCTTTAAAGCATTAAGGTTACATGAAGCCAGCCATGACAAGTATGGAGGTTTTCTTGAGGCACACATTATTCTTATGTTCTGTACCAGGCTACATCAAGACAGCTCAAAAGATGTCTAATTATGATAATCAGTTACTCATCATAAGATGTTAAAGGATGAGCTCCTCACAAATATCTCTGAAATGCATTCTTCTCAAAGCAACATTTTATAACCATGATTTAAAAATCTTATTTTCTTTACAGTTTTTGGTTCAAAATGTGAGTTTCTTTCCACAATACTTCCTCCTGTGGATGATAATAGCAGTATTCCTCTTTCCACTTTGGCAAGTCTGATTAAGCTCAGCACGTTTTTGCAAGGGCAGCATAAATGTGTTGAGTTGAAATATGAATCAGGTGATGCCTTCAAAGTACTAACACTATGCTTGATTACAAATTTCTCTTTGCTAAAAACATCCAAAACACTCACACAAGATGCACGATCCAAGAGGAAGTAGAGAGGGACAGTAAGACTTAGTGCTGCTGTATGTGTTTCTCTGCTGCAACATTTTGAATAATAAAGGATTTTTATGTTTTCTGCTCTGTATGAATTATTGATACATGAGGTATATACATCAAGGTGTACATTTAGATGCAGAGTATTTATTTAAATCTATATGTTAGAATGGGAATGGCCAAAGATTTGGCTCTGGCTTCAGGTAGATATACATGGAGAGAAAGGGAGGAGTCATATTTTTAACAAGAGATCATCCTGTTTATGGAGAATAGCTGTGCTCTTATGGTCACACTGAAGCTTACTTTGTGATAATCCTGTATCCCATGTATGCGTATGTACACAGCAGCATCTCCCTGTAGGCAAAGTGATGGAAAGAACAGCAACGCACCTTTGAATGGCTCATTTAGGTTAAAAAAAAGTCTGCGATGGCTCAGAGGATAAGTTATCAATCATACACACCTTATGACATCACACATTTCACTTTTTGACCATTCCCATTAGGTATATTTATTTACTTTTAGATCCGTAGTAAGTTTCTCTTTCCGTTAAAGTCGCAACTTTCAATCTACTGGAAGTTCTGCATTTTCTTCCAATATCAAATATTTTTTTCCAAACAGGAAGTTAAGCACACTTAGCCTAAGGCAATATAAAATACAAAATAAAAGCATAACAAATAACTTTTTTTTTTATTATTTATTTTCTTTACATAAAAACATCTCTTAGCGTAATCGTTAACTTACAGTTACTTACACAGAGAAAGTTACTAAACTGGAACTCCTGAAAAGTGTAAATGCTGGCAAATGAACTGAATCATTGGACTGCAGTGAGTCATTTTTTACATGAACAAAAATTAATTGCGATTTAACTATAGAAATACAGCAATTAATCTTGATTAAAAAAAAAAAGGTTTAACAGTCCTGATCTCAACTAGGAACACGGATTTTGCAATTATCTCAACATTTAATGCTCTTTTATTTTAATGGGCATTTTTAGCTTTTTTATTTTACTTTTTGTCTTTATTTGAACATTTGCTTTTGTTTAAAACTTTTAATTAATCCTTAATAATACCACATGGAATATACCCCTTTTCTGCTCCTATAATACTGCAGTGCCATAACAAGCCTTCAGTGGGTTATTAGGCTAAGCCTCGCTGAATGTTCGTCTCTCTTAGTTTGGGGATTCTTCATTGCACCCTCCTGGCATATCCTCAGCAGTTTCTTTATTAAACAAACACATTTTTGCTACAATATGTGGGGTTATTAAATGAAACCATTGTGGCCATAATGGCAGGGGATTCGGACTAATCCACACAGGAACTTTGCTGATAAGTGCACACATAAAAGCAGCCCCCGTTCACAGCACTTTGTTCATCCTCTCTGTACATTTTTGCACGAATAGTTCATCACCCCAAAGCTATTCGTAAGCACAAGTTCTTTCAGGCTTATCAGTGTTGTATAGGGATAGGGTGAAACTGTATGCAATGCAAATCATTGCATAGTTTATAGTATATTATCTTTTATGTAGGTTTGTGTGTGTTTATGTAATCATGATAGGCCTAGTTTTTCAGAATGGAGGCTGTATGAACATGCACACAGATTTTTTCCTCCACGATTTTTTGTCTGTTAGACTCCTGGTGTGAGCAGACCTGACCTGCCTGAGAAGCTAGAGGGAGGTGACCCAATATTTCCTGTGATTTCTTGCCAAAATCTGATGCTGTTTCCTGGGTAAAATTTCCAAGGGGATCCCAACATTTTGTGTACTTTCTTTCTGTAGCAAAGGCGCCCTCTCCAAACCTCATTAACGCTACACGCACACTGCGGCTGTAGAGATTCTGCTGTTGTTGCAGTAAACCTCATGAACTCTTTGCCTGCAGCAATTTATTCCAATTACATTTCATGCTAAAAAAACGGCAGGTCAGAGTTCAACTGTGTGGCAAAATAATTGTTCAATTAAATGAATCAACCCCAATGAAGCCAAATCTGTAAGTGTAAATTATGCAGACGGTTCAACAAGTGGCTATATTAGATATGCAGACCTCTACCCTGATTCCGAACAGCACATGTTTGCACATCATTACACAGCTTCCAACCGTTACCTCTATGAATAGGATCTCTGAAAAAGAGAAATATTCTGTATGGTTGGAATCAGTCATTTTTTATTCATCTTAAAGTTAGACTTTTTAAAGTAATTGGTACACATTAGTGAATGGAAAAGTCAAGCACCAGCATTTTTCAATAAACTTCATGAAAATCATTCAATCGTTTCATGTAAGACCCTGGGCATAGTTACTCTTGGGTATTTTATTTCCAAAAGATGTAATCCAGAGTGCATACCAATCACAGAAAGAAAAGTCATGTGGCAGCTATTTAAACCCTGTGTAAGCCTTGTTTCTCGTGATGGCAGTTGGTGTTGATTGTTGGCTTTGGGTGTCTATTTCGGGCTGCTGGAATTTAGTTCTGGAAATTGATGATCAACTTTCTTTTTAAAACAGAAATGGGGGCGGGGCATTTTTGCCTATTGGACAGGACAGCCAAAGAGAGACAAGGAATGTTGTGAGGAGAGAGTGGAGAATGACATTTCTTTTCATTTCATTTCAAACCTTAATTTATTCTCGGAAGGACACTGAGGTTTCCCTCATTTCCAATGCCGTCGAGATTACAAGCACAGTAAAACAAGCAAAACACAACAAACTCTCAGAATCAGTTACAAAAACCACTGAGATCAATTAAAAACAGTTACAATTTGAAACGAAGTGGCTCGAAATCAAATTCCTAAACTCTGGAAGAGAGGGAAAAACTCTGATCCTTAGAGTTTGCTGGAGGACGAATATGGGGCATCAAAAGAAAATGCTGATTTACCGAGTTCAGTGAAAGCTCGAGGGACTTTAAGAACGAGCCAATCAGAAGAACGGGTCATGTAGGCGGCCGAATTCCACTCCAACAGGTCTGTGATGTAAGGTGGAAGTTTTCCAATAAGAATATATAAAATTATATAAAAAACAGTGCTTGTTGCGCTTCTCTTCAAGAGAAGGCCAACCGACCCTCTCATACAGGTCACAGTGATAAGTGCCAAATCGATCACCAGTGATAAACCTGAGGGCGGAGTGAAAGACGGCGTCCAGAGGCTTTAGAGCTGAAGCTGCAACATGTCTATAAATTACATTGCCGTTATCCAGAACTGACAAGAAAACAGCTTCAACAATTATTTTTCTGCACGATAAAGGAAAGCTTGATTTGTTTCTGTACAGAAAGTCAACTTTCTGTCGCAACTTGGAGACAAGAGTTTTCACATGGAACTTAAAAGTGAATTCCTCATCGAGCCACATGCCAAGATATTTATACTCATTTATACATATGCAGCAAAGGGCAGAGATCGGATTCGAACCCCTAGGCCCAGTTGATCAATTTTCAATGGCAATAGTTGATTGACAGCAGAAAGAACTTTGTTTATGGTGAGAAATCCCACAAATCAATTAATCAATTAAAATGTTTATGTCTTAGATTGTTTATATTGGTTAGCTTTAAGGTCTAAGGTTCAGTCTATATATGTTGCCTGTACACTGTGGTCCTTGTCACTGCTACAGCCAGCCTGAGTAAAAGTCTATGTCACTGCATTCTGATTACTCTCAGCCACCTGCACACCTGTAGTCTGCCAGTTAAATTGCACATAATTACTGAAATGGGTTCATCGTGTTACAGATTGTGCCTGCTATGCTAAAAGCAATGCATTTTGGCTTTTACTGTCCTAGAGACTGAACATTTATTTCTGACCTTTGAAACAGCAGCTGACTGGTAAAATCTAATTTTTCTTGAGCTTTAGGCCATAACATAATACCTTCCTCAGCAGATTGTTCAGTTTTCATATAAGTGATTAACTTTTTGCCAAAATAGGTAAAAGGTCCTTCTATTGTTTGCAAAAATAACAGAAAGAATAAGAACATTTACATGTCTTAGCTGCAGAGGAATATTTACTTCTAGTGAAAACTCCAGAAAAGCTACAAAACAAACTTAGGAATAGGTCTGTGTTTTTATTGGTTCATGGTTCTTTTACATTCAATTCAAATTTTTGTCGATACCAACACAACTTTCTTTTCTAATCCAGATTCCTGTTCAGCTCTAGCATCATTAGCATGTATCTTTTTGAACCCCTTTGGTAGCACACCCATTTGTCATTGTGAAAGGGCATCAAAGACCAGAGGGACATACAGTATATAGCCAGTTGTGTTGTTAGTCTCAGTTGTCTTCATCTGAGGATTCAGAATGATGTGTGACATCAGAACAGCGTTTTTATCTAGATGTAATAAGAGAAACTGTATCATCAAGCATGTCTAGTTGGGAGCAGATGATGGAGATAAAACAGACAGGCCTCAAAGACAAAGTGAAGCAGCACACATTTTGTTTCCTGCTTGTTATGTTCTGTACTGTAATGTTAGAACTGCAAAGCAAAAAGAAGAAATGTACAAAAGTAAAATGCGATCAGCTTCTGTTCTGCTCCTTTAAATGTCTTTTGTGAGGTTGAACGTGTAACAACTTGTTTCAGATTGAGCATTTATTCACATTTATTTGCTCCTGTGTGAACAAAGGCAAATCAAAGCTTGACAGAAAATGATTGAGTCAGGAACAACTCAATAAAAAAAAAAGACTGGGGCATTGATCTGTACCAGGAACATTTGCTGTGGAGTCAAGGACAACAGATTATATTACAAAATGTTGATGCTGTATAACTTGCTGTTGCCACAGTGATGCTATACCAATTGGTTTGTGGATCCATGGTTTCCAAGCCTCGATTTTGCCATCTTGTAGCCTTTTCAAGCGTACATGTAACAAAAACTAGGGTTAGCTGCATGTGTAAACCCAAACAGTCGGGATAAGCCAATGTGTGAACCCAACAGGTAATATTCTGGTAAATTTAGCTGTGAACCTGTGGGCAGGGATTGATGTATGTTCTTTTTTATTCTTTTTTTTAATACTGTGGATACATCCAGTTACACCTATAGCATTGACATAAAGGCAAAAACTGTCATCATAGCGTTGGACTGCTTTGTCCACCATCTTGGATATGCTGCAAATATTACACTGTGACGTCCACAGCATCTCAGGGTCTTTCCTCCCGACACCCCCTTCCCCTCCCATTTGACAGCAAAAGTCTACGCTGTGAGGGACATGTGAGTGCATGTGTGAAAGGAGCTTTAGTGTATTTGTTGCCAGAAGCAAGAGGGATGATACATCTATTGGTTTCCCAGGTTGCAAGAGTTGTAACTTGTCACAAACAGGTCGCCCTGAACCAAAAGGCAATGTCCACCAAATTAAACTCTTTGTGTTGATGACAGTACTGAAGGAAATAAAGCCTTTAAGGTTTATCCCAAAATGCCATATCACTCTGTTAAAACTGTTGTGAAATATGTTCTCTATGTAATACATTTCAGACATGCTGTCCCTCAGCACGGTCTTTTATTGAATATGTTTTTCAGATAACACAGTAAGAATCTTTTTCTGATGACACCTGTGAGGAAAACATTCAAAATGCTTGGGTTATAATATCTAACAAAAACCTTCATATAACAGGAACACAGTCTTTGTTAGTCATTCTAAGCCTGAGCTGAGCAGCGTCCACATTTTCCTAAACAGAACCCCTGATAAAAGCAGAGAGAGAGAGAGAAAATGTGGCTGGATTGTGTAAGTACTCAGGAGAGAGACTTGATGCTGCCCATTGAAGAACGCAAACACCGACTGCAGCGCTGACTAATGAGAAACAAATGAATTCATTGAGATAAATTGTTCATTAGCATTTGACTTGGTAGTTTGTAGGGGATTTGAAAAGTTCAGTGCAATTTGTGTTTACTGAATTAATGGTTTCATCAGTGTAATTCTACCAGGAGGCATCATTATTCCTCTGCTGTGAGGTAACTCAGACAGATACAGTCTATCATTTGAACTCTGCTGTAAAATCCTCGTCTGTTACCACACCGAGAGATAAAGAAGGCCAAAAGGGAGAGACTTCTTGAAGAACATCTTTTTTTTTTTTTGACTTTTAAAATAGTTTTTCTTCTAGTTTCCAAATTATAGTTGTCTGTTGAAGAGGAGGAGCTATTGCACATCAAGTCCCACGTCTCTCAGAGGAAGCAGGTCACATTGTCTTTACAAACAGCAGGATGGATGACACAGGGAACTAGAACAGTGCAATTGTAACATCACAAGATCCACCCCTCCCTATGGCACCTACCCAGCATCCAAGTGTGTCTCAAACTGAGAAACCGACAGTTTTGACAACTTGGCTTTTATCTCACACCCAAATCTCTCCACAATCAACTACCAGGAAAGAAAAAAAGGAAGAAGAAGAAAAAAGAAGACTTGAGAGGCTGTATTGAAAATATGAGGCAAATATGAGGCTAACCTCTTAGATAAGGCTGTCTCTGTAGGTGCCCTGCTAGTTAAACATAGCCCAGCAGCCTCTCACATCCCCATTTAGACGCAAGTTTGTCACTTGGGAGGGGGTCACGGCGGTGACAGTGATGAGAAGGCCCAGACGCCAGACATGCTGTCAGCGCTCGTTAGGGTCAGCTCATTAAAGAATCAAATAAATAAAGTGTTAATGGAAAGTGTGAGAGAGGAGACAGTGCAGCGTTTCTTCCTTGCTCTGGGGAAGAAGAAATCCAGAGAGGAGGGGAGGTGGATTGTAGCGACTGAGCGGTGAACCTGCACAACACAGCTGCGTTTTCAGCAGCTAATGATTCTTTACAGAAAGCGGATCAGAGCTAAAGCACTTGTCATGTGTCACAGTTCCATGCAGCTGCTTCCCCGCCCCCCCCCCCTTCCCCAGCAGACGTACAGCAGCCAGATCAGACGATGCTGCAGAAGAAGAGAGCGATGTAGAGATTGCTGTATGGGGACACTGATGCTGATTGATCATAGTCAGAAACATGGCCGATTTGAGATGTGAGGACACACGCACACACAGAAACGCTCGGGAGACAGACAGATCTTGAAAAAGTTTGACATACAGGCTTCAGCTGTCACTCACTCTGTTTTTTTTTTCCTCAGAGGGTGCACACATACAGGGAGCATGAACGCCCAACTGCGGTACAACTTTATATTCCTCCCAACACTTGACGGAGAAAAGTTTTCTCATGGTGCCACTTTTCTTTTAAACAGAGGGCATGAAAAGTCCCGATTGCTGCCAAAAAATTCAGAAAACAATCAAATGAGTGTTTGCTTGTTTCACTCCAATGGCCTTAGAAACATCTGCTGGTTTTTTAGTGCCTGTGGGGTCGCTGGCAAGATATCAAACAGGGAGCGAATGAAAAATAACGCAAAATCTAAAAGCTCTGTTCTGGATACAAACACTCAAAGAAGTGCAGTATAATGTCAACATTACACTTAAACATAGCTCTTAATAGGTTGAAAACAGTAAAGGAAGGACTTAGCACTAAGAGGTTTGTCTCATGTCCAACAGGACAGTAAACATGAACTGACGACACTCTAACGGGTATAAAAGGTTAGTTTATGGGAGGAAAAGAATTACAGTGTGTTTGTTTCTAACAAAACCAATAGTTTTATGGGCCTGACGTATGCTGAACATAGTGAACAGACTTTTCAGTGACTTATTTCTCAGTTGATGGCAGCACTTCCCCTGAAAAAATAATCAATATTTCAGCTCAGCAAATGTTCCAAACAGAGTTATTAATGTCTGGCCGCACTGGGCATTGTGAAAATACAACTTTTCCATTTGTCATTTTGCTTTCTTAATACTATTGGTCCACAATTTTCCAGTTGAAGAGTTAGCTGAGTGGAGGTAAAAGCATATTCAATTCAGTTCACTTGTTCATTCCCAGCTCACATCCATCCGTCAGCGATCCAAAAGTCACGACGGAGAGACCGAGCACTCAATACGAAACTTCATCTGCATCACCCTGGCATCTGTGCTGCTGTGCTTTTGCAAACAAGCTGCAAGTGTTTACTCCTTAAAAGGGTGAAGGGAATGAAAGCTGTGTGCATGCTCCTGCTGCTCTCAGTAAACACGCATGAAATCAGAAATTGTGTTGTTTTTCCCAAATTCAGTCGCTGGTCCAATAAAGCAATCACAGTAAAAGCAGGAGGCTGGAGCGCTCATGGTTTTCTGATGGACGTTTTGGACATAATGAATGCCAAATTCTGCATATGTCAGCTGCACTGAAAGCATGGATATCTGGGCAACAGTCAGACTAACATCTGTTTCAATATTTCCCTCGACCAAAGGGTGCACTCTGTTTGTACAACTCCTCTGTTTTGGCTACAGTGCTCAGAACTAAACCTGCAGTGTGCTGTTGCATTAGAATCTTAATGAGGCATTTTTGTCCAGCACAAAACAAAGTACCGTATGAATACTGTTATAAAGTAAAATGCTGCAAGAAACTGTTATCAAAAGCGATTTATATGTATAATAACTTACGCTATTTAATTTCAGATAGTAACCCTGATGATATGATATGGGAATCTCAGCTTTGGCTTGGAGACCTTTTTCAGAAGAAAGACATCCACAAATTTTCCAAGAATGCTGACATTTAGGTTGTTATTGAGGTAGGGTTAAGGAAACACGCTATAGGGTGCATGTTGGGAACTGTAGGATCCAAATGGAGCTTAACCCCTTTCTAGGTACCAAATATATTTATCTCAGCCTCTTCCACATCGGTTTCCTTTCTCTAAATCAGTTTTTTAATGAAGGAAGGAATAGAGACAGTCCTCTCTCAGTGGTGTTCTAACTCTATTCTGCCTCCATTAATTCCTCCCAGCAGCCCCTATATCTCTCTCCCTCTTATTTTCTTTCCAGAAGGATCTCTGTCTGTCGATACTCCTCCCTCCAAAGCCCCATGACTAGCGAAAGGCAGTGGGAACAGTGATCAATTTCAGATATGGCTGGAAGCACAGGGTTTACTAACAAAAGCGATTTCATGCGCTGTTAAAGCTATTGAGTGGCCAGTGGATTAGCGCACTCTTCACGTTAACCCTGAAAGTGGACAACAAAAGGCCCATTTAACAAACGCCCCACAACCTGCGTGCTGTGGGGCCCACTTAGGCTCCGATAGCATCAGTCTGTAATTGAGACACTTCAGAAGCGACGTACAGTGGCATTTAGGAGACGCAGATGCTTAATGCAGGGTAATCCAAACACATGCTCACTAGAGGCTGACATTTTTCCGGAGAGTCCAGTGTGATTCCCACGGGACAATAATGGATTTCAACACTTATCACGGGATTGGGATGGGGACGGGACAGGAGAAAAGTCAACGGGAGCGGATGGGAGCTAAGGATTACAATAGACCATTTTATCTGCACACACAAATCAATGAATAAAGGTCGTTATTTGTATCAGCTTTGGTGTCTGTTGACTGGTTAAATGTGCATGACGTCTGTTGTGTGCATGACGTCTGTTGTGTGCGACGACGGTCATGTCTGCGCTGTAGCCGCTGAGGTTACTGCGGGGCGTTCATTGACTGTATGAAAGCGGAATTGTTTTCGATTCCTGCTGAAAATAAATCACAGATAGCTGATTTAATTAAAATGCTGTGTGAATACACATGCCAGTCAGTCCTTTAAATCAGTACATGAAAAGTTAATTAACCAGTGGTTTTTGATCCATTTCACTGGATTTTACTGACTGAAGTAGGAGCTGATAATCTGCAAACTTGCAGCAGTACATCCATCACAACATGCCCACCTCCAGTAGATTTTAGGACAAAGACTTTTTGCATTATTAATTTGACTGCACTGTGACAAGTCATTGCTTTCCAGGTAATAAAGCACACATAATGTATAACACAAATGTGATGAATTGTCTGCAGCTTGTTTTGACTGCAGTAACTTGAAAAAAACAAACATGCAAAGACAAGAAATTAAAAAAGGAGATTTTTTTTACAGTGTTTTCAGGGCACATCATAATCATCCATCACCTCTAAACTACAACAAGGACTGACTGTGTAATTTGTTTGCTTTGTTTGCTTACAGCAGTAAGCAAACGAATCTCGTGTTCCTCCAGAAAACAAAAAGAAAGAGCATGGAGGGGAAAAACGCAACATTTTCAGAAACTCGACATCCCTTTGATCTCATTTCCTCGGCCGTGTTTTGTCTTTCCTTTACAATTCACTGTACACCCACGAAATTCAGTGTGATTGCAGCAATGAATAAATGCAGCCTTATTTCTTCCTTTGGATTGTTATGTTGATTGTATTCACTCACACAATCGCTTCTCAAAATGTGTTACATTCACACTGTTGTGATTGAGAAGCTTAATCCGCCGACACTTTTACGCAGGTACTTTAAAACCTCAGACTTGTTCAGTCTGTGCAATCTTGAGTCAGATATTAATTAATTCAGATATTAATTTCCTTCACACCCTTAGTTCAAATAGTTCCCTCTGCATTCTTGTATTTATTTATTAGTTTTAGCATCCTTTGAACAGTAACAAATCTCTGGCTAATATATGTGCTATTAGCACTAATAACCCATCTACATATTCATTTCTTCTTGATTTTTATGCTTCACTGAGCTTAAGTTGATTGATGAGGATATCATTCTGCAGGGAGCATTCTACCTGACTTGGAAATCCATCTAAACACAGGCAGTCTGAGGGAGCCACATAACTTCCGCACACACACACAAGTAATTAGCGACCCAATTAAGCCTACAAACACATATTTGGAGTACAAATATTTGAGTGAAACAATGACTAAGTGCTAATTTTAAGCTTTAATATGATAGTGTTTTAATCCACCTTAAAGAAGAACATCCTTCCGTTTCTTCATAGTCTCCCACTATGAAAGGTCACATAATACAAACATAACTTACACTTAAAGGCCCCCTGTGGAGTTTTGAGTCCATTCAGTCTCTTTCACTAAAGCGCCCTGTGTGTATCCTTGAAGACCAGCTCGTGAAAACATTTCTACGAAGCACTGTGACTCCTCGTAAAAGCTCCGCAGGGAACCTTTTGGTGAACTCATTGTTGTTAATATTTGGGGTGGGATTTGCAAATCCTCTTCAGCCAATGAGTGTTTGAACTCCACTGATATGAGAGGCTTTATTTCCCAGTCCGGGCCTGTACTGCAGACACTTGCATTTTTTTTAAAATATTGTTGTTTTTGGCTGGCCCTCAGCAGGTGAAACATGAAACACTAAAAGATTTGTTTCACTGTTTGGCCATGAGAAACTTGTCTAGTGTACAGAACCTTGTATAAGTACTTGTCCCTCTTGGCTATTTTCTGTATAGATTGTACAGTGTTACAACCTGCATTTCGAGGTGACGTAAAAAAAAGCTGATATTTATTGGACCACAAGTAGTCACATTATTCAGGATGTTAGGTTACACAGCAGACAAAGGTGCATACATGTTTATCTTGTAGACATTTTGTAAAGTACATAATAATTCTGGATCAATGTATGTATCTTAAGAATCATTGTCTTGTATCTAGTCATGCAAATATGGACTAGATTGCAAAAAAAAAAAAAAACCCAGCATCAAACCACAAAGCTAAAACATCAAATGTTTACGCTAAGCTGCTAAAGCCATCTATAGCCGAGATGGTGTGAATGAAAAGAAGTCACTGACGTTATTGCAACTAAGTCTTCTCTTGGAGAAGCTCTTCGTGGATTGATAAGTACTTAAAAAATCTGAATTGAACACAAGTGATTACTGGTCTTTTCCCCCCCAATCTGATTTGAAAAGACTTTAGACCCTGACTTTACCATGCGTTTCATTTTAGATCCACAATCTTTTTCTTCACCTAACCAAGTTGTCTTTGTAACATGTTTGGATGTTGACACGTTCAAACTCTCCAAGCTGACGGTCGGAGCTTAACCTCGCAGTTGTTTTTCATTCTAAATCCTGCATGTAGGAGTGAAAAGCTGTTTTGCTGACACACTTAGCTGCACATAATGAGACCTGTTCCAGGAAGGATTTAGATGCTTTTTGAACAGGTGGAAACAATAAATGTGTCCCAAATTCAAAACTCAGGTAATTTAGGTAGAAATGTGTTTTTTTGTTGTTGTTTTCAACCAAAAGTTGCTCAACTCAAATGACCTGAAGCATCTTATTCTTCTCTCACTGTCGCTCGCTCGCTCGCTTAAGGCGTTCCATTGTCTGAGGAGCTACAATAATTAACTTGGAAAATGAGTGCATCTCGCGTGAAAAAAGGCACACCAGTTTTTCCCCAAGATTCTCATCCTAAGCCAGAGATTACAGAGGCTTTTGATCTGTTCTTAAACACAGATTTGTGTGAGTGTGTATGTCCCACTGTCGACAATGGGATGAAAAAAATGAAGCGATTAAAGGGACCAGAAATCTCATTACCCTGCCAGTGCTGCAGTCAAATATATTGTTCATTGTCCACATTTCAACACAGGATGCATATACACTCCCATTCATGCACAAAACACACATACAGATCTAAATTTAAGTATTGAATAAATCATTTGTCTTTGTTGTGAAAGAATAGAAACCTATTGAACTGGTGCAGTTTTGTGTGAGTGATTATCGGTGGCTGACTGGAATGATATCACAGGCTATTCTGTCTTTATTTACCCATATTGATCTGCTTGTTACAATAGTCCAGATGAATGTTTGCGAGGGGAAAATTGAAAGCAATCGAGTCTAACGCAACATGTAGCGGGGTATTTGTCGCAGGTTAAACAGATGCTCGCCTCCTTCTACCCATAAACCACCTGTGCAGCAACTGTAAAACATCCCTCCTAACCAACCCACTAAATAATGAGGACATGAATGGGGATTCTATTACCCGCTAATCTACATTCAAGGACTTCTGCGATGCTGTGTTTAAGCTCGCCTCATGTCTGTGCTGGGATGCAGTTTATTTCTGGAGCAATGATACAGACAGCAGCAGGTTGTTATGAGTTCTTCTGTAATTATCAATCAGTTTGTAAGCTGTATCTCTGAAACTGTTTTTGTTTTTTCAAGGGTCAAGGTTCAAGGTTGTCTTTATTATCCCTGTGAGAGGGCCATTTGTTTTGTAGTCAGCAGAAAACATACATACAGCCAACAATCAGCATACAACATAAGACGGGCACTAAGAAGTAAAAGTCCAATGGACAATAAATACAATAGATAGAAAAAGATGAAAAAGCAACACAATTAGTCATTTAAAAAAGGTCAAATATACAGTATATAAAGTAAATAATGAATGCTTCTTCCTATCTGCAACCAGGGAATTTATTCTATCCAAAAAATACTGTCTCTTAGCACAAGCATCAATGAAAAAGTATTTCCAAAAGATTGGCAATACACCATCAGACAGCCCAATCTCTGTGGGCTTAAACTCTTACAACAAGAGCATCATTTCATTATTTCAAATCTTTTGTTAAAAAAATATGCTAGTGTGTTCTTGAAGAAGATTCACTTTCACATCACATTGTCCAAAAATGTCTTGATAATGACCACGTACATGAAACATATAATGGTTAGACGCTGAGATTCTAGGGATGTGAATTAGTAGAAGTGTTTGTAAGATCCTTTATTCGAGGTAAACCACAGGGACCAGAGAACCAAAACCAGTTTCTCTTTTAAAACAAATCAAAGTCCTGCATTTAAAAAAACTGTTATTACTGTTAGTGATATAGGTAAAAGGCCAGAAGAACTTTGAGCTTGACAAGTATTTAGAGTAAAGATGTAAAAAGTGGAGGTTTAGAAATGTAGAGTATTTATACTAATGTTGTGAGAAGCATTCGACTTTAAAATAGGGATGGGCATTACAGCAATAATAATCACACTACCGAAATAACGAAAACTTGAATAATCGCTAATTATATATTTGTGTACCGTAAAAAAAAAAGTTGGATACGTGGTCCTCTATGTTTTGTGCTATGGTGTGTCGCTCATCATTACTGTGTGTCTGAAGGACAGCGGTCTCCAAATCCTAGTTCTGAATGTGTGTAGTATCAAACACTTCACTGTTTTGCACAATTCTGCTGCGCTCTCCTCATACATCTTTTTTCGGTCTCGTAGCTCATGTTCGCTGTGATAGTGGTTTGTACTCCGGCTAACAAACGCCACCAGCATGCACTAGCCTTGTCTTTCCACAAAATGTAATGGGAGCATATCTCCAGTCACCATTTTTGTTATTTCGTTATAAGCTTATCTGGACATGAAGCTAATCTTCTTTGCTCTGGTGTCATCACAACGATGTGTGCTAACAGGGTTAGCACCTGATGTGAGACCCCGCTGGTTTCTCCTTTTCTGTAAGCACATGTGGTTAATGTGGTTACACATTGAACACCCTGAACAAGTACTTATATGATACCTAAGTTTTTTTTATTATATTCAGTTAATGAAAACCAAAAAGCTTGGTTACATGTGAAACACTAAGTTGAACTGCTGTGGCCTATAGCAACACGTGTGTGCAATACTGAAACGTTACTTGAATAATAACACCAACAAGTACTCAAGTTAAAGTTTGACCCTAATATATGACGCTATTTCAGTAAATGCTTTAACTAAAAACAATTTAACCAATACAACTACAGTATAATGTTCACATTAAAGGGATTGCTCGCTGATTTTCAACTTGAGTCTTTGGCACAGCTGGCAAACCTGCAAACTGTTAATCTTGCAGCAAATCAAGTCATCGACACGTGAAGAGACTAAGTTGGCCACCAGGAAGAACTACAAAGGATCTTGGCTTGGAATTCTAGTTTTTGACTATGCCTGCATAGCGAACTAGCAACAGCAACCAGCAAAGGCAGAGGATGTTGTGGATGAGCGAGTATTTTGTATTGTTTTGAATACATAGCAATTTTCATGACTTTAAGAAGGCTGAAGAAATGCATTGAAGCAAGGCAGGGACTGCTACTGCAGGCACTGCCAGCAAAGCTCTGATAGCAGGCGAACAATACTTGGAGAATGTATTTAGAAATATATTGCTCTATTGACCACATTTAACATGTACACTAACATGAGACAAATAGGTCCCTTTAATATAGTAAAAAGCTTTACCTTGAAAAAACAGTATACAACTAACTAAAGGAAGTTATATCAATACAGTCAGTAAAAAATGTGATCTTAAAATAACAGAAGTATAACATTAATTCTTCCTTTAAATTAAGTACCTCAGTAACAGTACATAATGCACAAAGTTACTTTCCACTGCTGATTTTTGGGAACTTTCTTCACTGATCTTTGCTCCGGGATGAGGAAGTGTGTGGCTCATCACATCCCACCTCCTATTCTACATCTAATATGTCTCTTTGCTATCGAATATGTATCTCCCTCCATAAATCCTCCTGATACACTATCATGCCCCTTCCTATCTCCTCTCACACACACACACACACACACACACACACACACACACACACACACACACACACACACACACACACACACACACACACACACACACACACACACACACACACACACACTCTGTATCTCTCCATCTTTCTCCCCCCCCCTCCCCCTTCTCCTCCTCCTCCCCTGCCTCTCTTGTGTGTGTGTGTGTGTGTGTGTGTGTGTTTGTACAGTGCTGCTCAATGTGCCATGGCAAAGTAAATGCTGACACCAACACCTGTTCCCTGAAGGTCACACACACACACGCACGCACGCACGCACGCACGCACGCACGCACGCACGCACGCACGCACGCACGCACGCACGCACACACACACACACACACACACACACACACACACACACACACACACACACACACACATTACCACACAGGGACACACACAAAACCTTCTTCTTGATTTGGGATTTAAGTATCCCTCCATAAGACATGCTATGCTGTGAAAAAAAAGCACAAAGCTCAATCTCTCCTACACAGTAACCACTTAATGTGTTAGATTTTTAATGCCTTGATTGTTGGCTGTCATGCATTATTCATATGAAACCTTGAGTCGTCATGAAAAGTTGTCCTCTGCTTCAGTGTTTATTTGCGTGTATCATTAACACATCGCTCCGCTGGGAGAGAAAACAGCCCCACAGGTCTGTTAGCATTAGCGACCCCGCTGCCCACACGGACGTCACACCGCTGTAATTAGCAGAGAGAGGAGCAGCCTCAGGCAGCACTCACTGCTAAAGTCACTGAAGGAGTCAGAACAATATGTCTGTTTGCTGTTCTGTTGTTGTTGTATCTCATTATTTCTTGTCCACAAACAAATGTGACCTTCGTGACAATTTGTGATCATCAGAATTACTGTGTATCACACACCCACTGAGTAGCAGGAACAGGACGATTGATGGTAAGAACAATGGAAAGGATGTCGACGACTGTGATAAATACATGGAAATATGTGAATTTAAGTGTTGGTTTTAGGAGCACTTGTAGATAGCAAAATGTTCCTCTTATGTCAGGAGTTTCCAATCGCACATTATCTATAATACAGCTACATGAAGAGAACGTTTGCAGAGATGGGAGAAACTTTTCCTCTTAATGTGAAAGTGAACCTATAGTGTGAGTGAAAGATGGGATGATTTGTTGTGCAGAGAGTTTGGATCAGGTGAGGGGTGGGGGGGGGGGGGGGGCTTGAGAGAGGAGGATGAGGAAGGGGAGGTATAGGGGAGGGAGGGTAAACCTGCTGATTCTCATGAATTTAAAGAGGCTACTTTGCAGGGTTAATATACATAAACGCCTCCTTAGCAAGCACACAGTCATAGGACTGTCATGCAGATTTTTCCAACATTGTTGAATTCATTGTGGTCGGACATCCAGCCTGTTTTCCATTATCACCCGAACCACTTACAGAATCACAGCAAGATAAATGAAAAGCCTTTAGAGAGGTGACTTTGTGCATTGTATGTGTTGTGCAGTTAGACGTTAAGTTACAAAAAATATAGCTATACATTTGGCTTTGACAACTTTTCATATTATTTGAATAAGTTTGAGTGCATTATATAAACTATAGTCAGTGATATAAAGAGCATAAAAAGGGTTTACATGGGTAGAGATGGTTTAATCATGCCTCTTATTGTTGCTTGTGCCTCTTGTCTAGGTTCATCATTTTACACTAAAGGTATTGTTTTTCTTTGTTGAATGAGGTCAGTCATTTATATGAAGTTTAACCAGAACTGTACCCATTGACCTTTATTTTGAATAATTTATAATGTAATTAAAATGGCCAACAGATAATATTAGAATCATCATGAAGGATCTTTTCTTCACGCCCTGTATTTAAAATGTAAGACACTATCGTGTTGACTTTAGATATGAACTTTTTTTGTACATTTTTAAGCAAGTATAAAAAAGGTGGACGACTTGGCTATTTCACTTGAGACATTTGTGTATTTCTTGTGTTCTTATGGTACTTGTTCTTCTACGGTGGTCCTCCTACTGTTTTAACGTTACTGCAGTCTCATGAATGTAGGTCATCCCACATACTTCCCCGCTCTCTGTACAACTTCAGCTGACTTCCTCTTGTGGTTTGTTCCCATCATAATTACATCAACATTAATTACATTTAATGATTTTTACTTTTAAACTTAGCTGTGTGGCATACAAACAATGACAACAGCTGATTAAAAAAAAAGACTCCATATGTAAGAAAAAGATATAAGGCTGAAGATAGACAGGAAACATTTGGAAAAGAGAGCGAGGGATGACATGCAGCAAAGGGCTGAGGTCGGATTCAAACCCACGGCCGCTGCGACGCGGACTATGGCCTCTGTACATGGGGGCGCGCGATATAACTGCTAGGCTATCTGGCGCCCCCTCCAGTAAAGAAATAGTGACATGATAATCCTGACCATCAAGAAAAAGTAATAATCTTAAATGATTGTTATGTAATGAAACTATTTTTTTAAAAGAAAAAAAAGAAAAGCAGGAAGACTATAGTTTGTGACAGTTGTCCTACAAACTGTAACCAGTAAGTCCTACATCCAAATCACAGTGCTGCAACATGCACTCTTCTCTCCACTGATACTTTTATTTCTTCTATTTTCCCTGATTCCCATTCACATTGACCTCCAGTCAGGGCTCAGCTTTTAGCAGTGTCACAGGATCTTGTGAGGGGAGCAGCCTTGTGTGCCTGAGACCTTGGAGAGCACAGAGGAGTGTCAGGTTAGAGAAGGTCTGTCTGCTTTCCAAGGACTGTCCCCTGGAGGTGCAGGCTGTGGCTGCTACAAGGCTGAAGGTCCCTGTAGGCTAAGTGCTCTGTTCTGCTCTGTTCTGTTCTGTCCGCCTGTTTTTCTGAGGGAAGAGGAGGGGAGGGAATTGTTGACTTTTGATAGCATCAGTCTCCTTACATCAGTCTGAAGTCGCAGAGAAAGATCAAAGTTATAGACAAATGGACCTTTTCTGGTACCTTGAAACTGACTAGGACACAATAAAAAGACACATGTGCTTTCTAACACATTACTGCAATCCTGGAAATAACATAGACAGAATCAGACTAATTACTTAAATGTGCAAATAAAAGGCTGGGATTGTTGCAGTGCATTCGAGCCTGTGGCCTTTAAAACAACTGATATTTTCATTTTCTGTTGTTTATATTGAACAGAATTGTATGCTCTTTGTATTTATATTAAATGTATCCCCCAGTATGTTGGTTCTTTGCATTGCTCTTTCACTTGCAGTGGCCTATGCCAGTGTGCATTGAGGCATTCAATGCAAAATGAATTAAAGGACAATGATTTGTGTTGTTGCTGTACAACGGTTTTGTATACAGAAGAGACTGGAAATAAAAAAGAAGCATTATTTAATTTCTTTCTATAAACTTATTTAACTTTCAAGTGCTTTTGTGCTGTGTTATTTCAGCAACGTTTGAGCAGTTTCAAGCTTCTTTGGCACTGATTTCATTGTTTTTTTTAAATGCTGGTTTTGTGTACTCTCAAAAAAAGTGACAGAACTGTTGTTTTGCAAATCATTCTTTAAACTTATTTCCCACTAACATATTTTTTTGTACCTCTCATCAGTCATACAAAGACCTAAAAACAGTTCAGAAGCCCTTCTGTTTCACACTGATTTAGTATTTATATATCTGAGAGTGATTATGCTAAATACTGCCTTGCGGTAAGGTGGGATTCACATTCATCTCGTCCCTGTTGTATTTTGGAGTGTTTGCAAGGTCTATGTTAAACAGCGGAGCCATGATTTTTACTGACAAAAGAAGAACAAAGGAAATCAGACATGTAAAGCAGAGAAGTCAAAATTATGTGGCGTATTGTTGTTGCAGATGGAAGATAATGTGTGTTAAGCGATTCAACTTGTTTTTGAAATAATTGCATTCACAATTATGGCAAAAAAACAGAACAGGAAAATGATTGTCAAGTTCTTTTGTGTTTGGCTCGATCTCACCTGCTCTCCACCAACACAGAGTCACAGCCACAGGGACGGTTGAAATCCTGCTGCAGGTTTTAATCAGACAGTCTTTCTCTGACTGACTATGCTGCGTGCAGAAGAAAAAGGAGGCAAGTAATGCATACGAGCAAGACATTGACACACGCTGCCGTGCAAATCTGTCTCTGGGTGCAGCTTTTTTGTTAACATGTTTAAACTCC
Organism: Tautogolabrus adspersus; assembly: GCA_020745685.1. Lineage (NCBI taxonomy): Eukaryota > Metazoa > Chordata > Actinopteri > Labriformes > Labridae > Tautogolabrus > Tautogolabrus adspersus. Next base: position 20,698,107 of record CM036547.1, on the reverse strand, counting down.
TGCAGTTTTAGCCTGTACTGACAAAATACTCACACCGTGGAAATACAAAATGTCATCTTAAATGTCTATAAAAGTTAGAAGCATCAGAGTAGAACAGCTTCATTTCTCACAACATGAAAACACCATTACAAATGTTCCTCGCGACTGCAAGGTAATGAGATGCAAAACAAGTCAAACCAAACTGCACTCTCTACAATAACCCTCACAGACCTGCACATGTGACTGTGGCAGACACGAACACAGGGGTGGCTGCTGTGTGACTGAGGCACCATTTGGTGCACCTTCACTCAAATTCAAATTTAAAGCGATGTAATTCACCAGCTGAGCTTCTCTTGGTAGCTCGGCAGATTTTAAAATGCTATAGTCTGAGTAAAGATGGGTGGATGATATCAGGAACATGTAACTTATCTAATAGTGTAATATGTGCATGCATTTCTTGACACCACAAAAGAAATGGACATTACATTATTAGAATCTACAGATCACAAAATATGTTTGTGCATTTAAGCAATACTAATAACTATGGTTAGTTAAAAAGTAAGCCTGTTGTCTTTAATATCACACATTTTCACAAAAGTACACGGTTTTACAGTAGTTTGTGAATATAAAGGTAGTAGCTGTAAAATTAGAAAATGCATGTGTAAAGGGTTGAAAAAATGTACATAATTAAGTTAAATGAGTTAAAAAGAGACCCCAATATATTTTTTTAATGTGTCTAAAATAGCTATTTAAAGCCACATTTCAGTGCACTGAACTTGTTACAATGTTATTGCGATACTAGATCAGGTCACTAGAGGGCGCATAGCGCTTGTGAGGAGCATAATACCCTAAAGAGGTACATGCTGCAGAATAAATCCTGCAGCCGAGCTGAACGCAAGTCTAACTTCGTTGCCTCTTTGTATTTACATACAGGTGGGTTTATTGTCCTCAAAACCACATGCATGAACACCAGTATAATGGTTAAGAGTGTTGGGAATTTTGTCAGTAAGAGTATGATGTTTGAAGTCGAGTACTTTTGCAGTTATATGTGAGAAATAGAGATGTTAAGCTGTACACTAGCATGCTAGGCTAGCGCACCTGTTGCTAATGCATGGTAACATTACGGAGCATGTGAAAATATTAAGACACATTAAAGGGGTTTGTTTTGTTTAGTTAATGATTCAGAAATCATACAGAGAGCTAATCTGGACGTTTCATGTTCTGTTTTATGTATTTATGTTTCTTATAGACTTAAGAAGAGACATTAGTTATGTGTGAATGTGTGATACTGGAGTCAGTCATTTGAGTAAAGGCAACAGCTACTCAGGTTAACGTTGGATATTGTTTAATGTGTAATGTAATGAGAATGTAATACTAGTTACAGAAAAGAAGTATGTTTAATGTAAAGGAAACAGAAGAGTATTTACTTACAGACATTTATGGTTATTTACTCTACTTCAGGTAAACATTTATATTTTATCAAGTTACTGGTCGTTTTCTGAAGATATTGTTGTATATGTGAAAACTAAGTTACTCAATGCAACTTGTGTATTTCAATATCTCAAGAAGTCATTGTTAAAATATGATGTTATGAGGAGAATAAATCCTGCAGCCGAGCTGAACGCAAGTCTAACTTCGTTGCCTCTTTGTATTTACATACAGGATTTAGAAACACTCCTCCCTGGCACCCCTAGGCCAGGTCGGGGGAGCAACAATTTTGGGGGCTCGTCCGGGATTAGCTCCTTTTCCTGACGGCAGCTAATCCTAAAGATATGAACCTGACATCAAGACTCCAAATCAACGTGCTGCAAAACTGACTCCTGAGGTGACAAGATGTCTGTACTACACGAACTACGAAGAGGAATCCAGAGACAGCTTCATCAGCTGATCAGCTCTGCTAAAACCGATGTGCTCTATAAGTTGGCGACTTCGATTAAGGGTGAGGTGGAGGAAGATTTTCCAGGGGAAGATGCAACAGAGGTTGAACTCTATGACTTCATCGTAGACTTTCTGAAAAGTGGCAAGTTGGCAAGTCAAGAGGACGACGGCATGAGCCGCCTGTTAGTCTTCAACGATCTCATCACTGAATTGCAACTGCCTGGAGAGCATCTTGAGTTAGTGGCAGAGATGGAACAAGTAGGGGCACCTTCAGTAGCTAGTGTGACTTCAGACAAATCCCCAGGTGTAGCCGATAAAGTAACTGATGTGATAAAGGTGTCAGATATCACTTCTTTACTGACTCGTAGAGAGTTCAGAATACACAGTGGACAGATTTCCGACTCAGATTCAGATGTAAGTTATAGCTTACTGTGTAGGCAGATTGATGAAGGGCTAGCTGAGAATTTCACAGAGGCAGAGATAATTCGCACTGTCCTAAAGATCATAAAGCCTGGTAACTTTAAAGATATGCTGATGACCAAAGACAGCTTAACTGTAGCTGAGCTTAAGCGTTTCCTTAGAGCACACTTAAGAGACAAGAGTAGTGCAGAGTTATTTCAGGAACTTAGCAATGCAAAACAGCAGGACAGAGAAAGCCCACAGCAGTTTATGTATAGGTTAATGGGCTTGAAACAGAGAGTACTATTGGCTTCCCAGCAAGGTAGCTCAGAGTTTAAGTACGACAGTAAGCTTGTCCATGGAGTGTTTCTCCACTCACTGTATCAGGGGATAGGTGAGAAATATTCATATGTTAGACGAGACCTCAAACCTCTCATTACTAACACAAGTGTCACTGATGATTTTATCTTAGAGATAATGACAAGGTCAGTTAGTGAAGAGGTTGAGAGACAGACACGCTTAGGTCAGACATACAAAACTAAAAACGTCTCTGTCAATGCCACACAAAAACAAGAGAAACAACATGCAGTGCAGCCTCAAGCTGAAGCTCAAGCCAGCGTTCTTCAAACACAAGCTGAAGTCCAGGCAAACCGCACAGCTATACATGAACTGACAGCACATGTCTCTGCTTTAGCAAAGACTCTAGAAAGGGCTCTCACTCCAGCGACCAGTACAACAGCAATGTCCCAGATCGACGCAGCGACAACTGTGGAGCCACCCAAGCCAACTACAAGGGGTAGATGCAAGCAGTGCATAGCTCAAGGAAATGCAAACTGCTACCACTGTTTCAAGTGTGGCAAGGAAGGACATAGGGCTGTTGGTTGCCTGTCAAAGCCTAAGACGGCGGGAAACATGATGAGGTCACTGGGGAGGGACCACCAGTGACCGGACAACGACCAGCGTCCCGTGTCGCAGTATCCAGCCACATATCCACATCTCAAGCTAATGTTCAGATACCAGTTAAAAACAGAGTAAGACAAGGAAATCGTGTAGCAAAGCTGATAGGCAGGAGATGTATGCTTACCTGTTATCTCAATGATGTGCAGATAAACATGTTACTCGATAGTGGAGCTCAGGTTTCTATCCTCGGAAAATCTTGGCTAGAAAAACACTTACCAGATGTTAAAATACAGTCACTACAAGAGCTTCTTCCAGATGATCCACTCAGAATCACAGCAGCTAATGGGACTGATGTACCTTATGAGGGATGGGCTGAACTACTAGTCGAAATCAAAAGTATCAAACATGGTAAGGTTAGCATTAACGTACCCATGTTAGTGAGTCAAAGCTGTGTAAGCGGTCCATTGTTAGGTTTTAATGTGATCGAGGAAATCATCTTAGAGAGTCTTGAGAAGCCAGGAAGTGTCAGTCTAAGTGACTTACTTGCAGAGGCATTAAAGTTACACAGAGAGACAGCTAAGACTATCGTTTCTGTAATCAGTGAAGCTCCAGCCCAAGAGAAGCCTAGACATGACTCAGTTAAACTAGGTAAGAGAGGACTCAAAATTTCAAGCAGCCAAATATGTGAAGTGAAATGTCGTGTTAGGTCATTACCACAGGGAGGGACGATGTTATTTGAACCAACATTGGAGAGTGTCCTGCCTGAAGGGCTAGAACTTTTCCCTGCTTTAGTTGATGTGCCCCCTGGTGGCTCAAAAACTGTTAAAATACCAGTCTCAAACCCGACCAAACATGACATCTTCCTACCACCAAGAACAGTTTTAGGCTGTATGGAAGAAATTATAGACAGCAAGCCAGTACGTTTCATTCAACCGTCACAGCAGTCAGCAAAGTCTAAATGTGACACACACGTATTTACTGCACAGGTTAACTCAAACAACATTAGTGAGGGAACAAACTGCTCAGCCGAGTCACACACACAGGAAAAGTGGCATCCTCCTGTCAATCTAGAACATCTCAATCAACAACAGCAGGACATTGTGCGCCAGATGCTTTTCGAGGAGTCGGACGTCTTTGCCAGAGGGGAAGGAGACATAGGTTGTATACCCAATTTACAGCTAAAGATTAAGGTGGCAGACAACAACCCTGTTCAAAAGTGCTATAACTCCATACCCAAGCCACTTTACAAGGAGGTAAAAGACTATGTGCAGAACCTCCTAGACAGAGGATGGATCCGCAAATCTGTGTCTTCCTACTCCTCCCCAGTGGTCTGTGTCCGCAAAAAGGATCAGAGTCTCAGGCTGTGTGTAGACTTCAGAGGGCTGAACCAAAAGACTGTTCCAGATCGTCATCCTTTGCCACGAATCCAAGACCTGCTTGACAGTCTGGGGGGCAACACATGGTTCTCCATACTCGATCAAGGCAGTGCATACCACCAAGGTTTTGTGAGTGAAGAGTCAAGACACCTCACAGCCTTCAGCACACCGTGGGGATTGTACGAATGGATACGAATTCCATTCGGATTGACAAATGCACCTGCAGCTTTCCAGAGGTGTATTGAGGGCGTGCTGGAAGGTATTCGAGACGAATGCTGTGCTCCATATCTTGACGATGTACTGTGTTACTCAACCAGCTTTGAAGATCACATTAACCACCTCAAACAAGTTCTCAGCCGAATTAGAGAACATGGTATCAAGCTGAGGCCAACCAAGTGTGAGTTGTTTAAAAGAGAGGTTCGTTACCTTGGCCGTCTAGTGTCTGGAGAAGGAGTCAGAATCGACCCACAGGACTTGTCTGCAGTTATGGCACTTAAAGAGAAAGAGCCTCGCACAGTTGGAGATGTCAAGTCCCTGCTGGGGTTTCTGGGATACTACCGCTCCTTTATCCAAGACTTTTCTCGACTTGCCAAGCCACTGTTTGAACTTCTGCAGAAATCCACTGAAACTGATGAGAGCAACACTCAAAAACAGAAAAGTAAGACTAAAGGTAAAGCTAGAGAGAAAGACAAAGGACAGCTTCCATCAAAAACACCCATCACATGGACAACAGAACACAGGGATGTCGTAGCAAAGCTTTTGGACATGCTGATTAATCCACCAACCCTTGCTTATCCAAACTTTGACCTTCCGTTCATTTTGCACACTGATGCATCCAATGATGGTTTAGGAGCAGTCCTATACCAGCGTCAGAACAACAAGTTACGGGTCATCGGTTACGGGTCAAGGACTTTAACACCTGCTGAGAGAAATTACCACCTCCACTCCAGTAAACTTGAGTTTTTGGCTCTCAAGTGGGCCATATGTGACAAGTTTCGTGACTACTTGTATCATGCATCAACATTTACAGTTTATACAGATAACAACCCTTTGACTTATGTCCTCAGCACTGCCAGACTGAATGCTGTTGGACACAGATGGGTAGGTGAGCTGGCAGACTTTCACTTCGACATCAAGTACAGACCCGGGAAGATGAACGCAGATGCTGACACTCTCTCAAGATACCCTATGAAACTACAGGATGACATGAAAGAACACACAGAGACATTGACACCTGAGATTGTTTCTGCTGTATGGCAAGGCAGCAAAGCAGTTCAAGAAAGTGATGTGCCTTGGGTTGCAGCATTGCATCTTGCTGGTGAGGATACAGATGTTGTGCCACCAGAGACTGTTTCCAGTATTACACCACAAAACATCTGTGCAGCACAGCAAGCAGACCCAGCAATCAAGGAAATTGTGTCTTTAAAAATGCAAAAGTGGACTCCAAACGAAAAAGACAAAAGAACCATGAGTAAAGATACAAAAAGACTCCTGTACGAGTGGAATAAGCTTCATGTGGAAGATGGAATTCTGTATCGAAAAACAGAGCAAAACAGGCAGCTTGTCCTCCCTGAAAAGTTGAAACCCATGGTATTAAAGGCTCTGCATAATGAAATGGGACATGTGGGTGCAGAGAAAGTAACTCATCTCGCCCGCGAGAGGTTTTATTGGCCAAACATGCAGCATGAGATAGAGGACTATGTAAACAAAAGATGCGCCTGCATTAAACAGAAACGTCCTAACCTTCCACAGAGAGCACCAATGGGACACATTTCTACAAGCAGTCCATTCGAGCTTGTATGCATTGATTACCTCCACCTGGAGCAAAGTCAAGGTTATGAGTACATTCTTGTTCTTGTCGATCACTTCACGCGCTTTGCTCAAGCGTACCCAACAAGAAACAAGTCTGGAAAAACAGCAGCTGAGAAGATATTTCAGGACTTTATCCCTCGTTTTGGATTTCCTGAAAAGCTCCACCACGATCAAGGGAAAGAATTTGAGAACAGTTTGTTTAGCAGGTTGCAGCAGCTGGCTGGTATCGGTCATTCCAGAACCACACCGTACCACCCCCAGGGTAACCCTGTAGAGAGACTGAATCGTACACTTCTGCAGATGATGCGCACCCTGGAAGAGGAAAAAAAGAGTCAGTGGAAGGATCATCTTCCCCATGTTGTGCATGCCTACAACTGCACGAGGCATGATGCCACTGGTTTTTCCCCTTTCTTCCTCTTATATGGCAGACCTCCACGCTTACCTGTTGACTTACTGTTCCCACAAAAAAAAGAACCAGACACACCTGATCAACACACATATGCACAAAAATGGGAAAAGAGGATGCGTTCTGCATATGAAATCGCAGCGAAGAACAGTGAAAAATCTTCAGCAAAAGGCAAGAGACAGTATGACAAGGCAGTCAGAGGTGTTGTTCTTCAGCCAGGCGACAGAGTGCTTGTAAAAAATCTGTCAGAGAGAGGAGGACCTGGCAAGTTGAGAGCTTACTGGGAGCAAGTTGTACACCGTGTTGTAGAAAGAGTTGACAATGGACCAGTTTACAAAGTGCAACCTGAAAAGGGACCAAAGAAACTTCGTGTGCTCCACAGGAACCTGCTCCTGCCAGTTAATGAACTTCCCCTGGAAGAAACACTTCCTGCACAAAGTCAGAAAGAAAAGAAAACATTCAATAAACAGAAACAGACTGTTAACAATGCTCAAGATGACAACACAGACAGCTCTGATGAGGAGTACACTTACCAACAGATCCCATTCTACAGGTTAGTTCCAACTCAACAGAAAGAACACAATCACACAGTGCACCATCCTAAGATTAATCAAAATCTAAGTGCCAAAGCCTGTGAGTTTCGCCCTGCTGTCAGAGATGAATCCGACACCCAGGATATCGGGGAGACTCCAACACAAGCACAGGATGGAGGTCCTGAGGATGTTGCCCGGGAGGAAGACCAGCGTGACACACTACAGCGTGACACACTACAGCAGGACACACTACAACAGGACACACTACAACAGGACACACTACAACATGATGTGATGGTGGAAGACGAGGAACACCAAGCAGAGCCGGAGACAGTGAGGAGATCCCAGCGGGGACACAGACCAAAAGAGGTGTTCACTTATGGAACACTGGGACAGCCGTCGTATCAGCATTGGAATACAGGGGTAAACTCACTACTGCCAAGTTTCCCTGTCACAGGTCACCTTAATGCTTTTCCTATTCCATATGTTTCACTTCAACATCCTTACTACTATAACTGCTTTATTCAGGCAAATTGATGTTGTAGACTCAAGTACATCTCTCTGTCTAAAGACAAATGTCAGGAGACATTTAATAAGGGCGGGGAGAGTGTAAAGGGTTGAAAAAATGTACATAATTAAGTTAAATGAGTTAAAAAGAGACCCCAATATATTTTTTTAATGTGTCTAAAATAGCTATTTAAAGCCACATTTCAGTGCACTGAACTTGTTACAATGTTATTGCGATACTAGATCAGGTCACTAGAGGGCGCATAGCGCTTGTGAGGAGCATAATACCCTAAAGAGGTACATGCTGCAGAATAAATCCTGCAGCCGAGCTGAACGCAAGTCTAACTTCGTTGCCTCTTTGTATTTACATACAGGTGGGTTTATTGTCCTCAAAACCACATGCATGAACACCAGTATAATGGTTAAGAGTGTTGGGAATTTTGTCAGTAAGAGTATGATGTTTGAAGTCGAGTACTTTTGCAGTTATATGTGAGAAATAGAGATGTTAAGCTGTACACTAGCATGCTAGGCTAGCGCACCTGTTGCTAATGCATGGTAACATTACGGAGCATGTGAAAATATTAAGACACATTAAAGGGGTTTGTTTTGTTTAGTTAATGATTCAGAAATCATACAGAGAGCTAATCTGGACGTTTCATGTTCTGTTTTATGTATTTATGTTTCTTATAGACTTAAGAAGAGACATTAGTTATGTGTGAATGTGTGATACTGGAGTCAGTCATTTGAGTAAAGGCAACAGCTACTCAGGTTAACGTTGGATATTGTTTAATGTGTAATGTAATGAGAATGTAATACTAGTTACAGAAAAGAAGTATGTTTAATGTAAAGGAAACAGAAGAGTATTTACTTACAGACATTTATGGTTATTTACTCTACTTCAGGTAAACATTTATATTTTATCAAGTTACTGGTCGTTTTCTGAAGATATTGTTGTATATGTGAAAACTAAGTTACTCAATGCAACTTGTGTATTTCAATATCTCAAGAAGTCATTGTTAAAATATGATGTTATGAGGAGAATAAATCCTGCAGCCGAGCTGAACGCAAGTCTAACTTCGTTGCCTCTTTGTATTTACATACAGGATTTAGAAACACTCCTCCCTGGCACCCCTAGGCCAGGTCGGGGGAGCAACACATGCATCCCTTCTAAGGGTATTAACTTACTCTACACTCCTGAATAGAACTCAGCTGTTTTTTCTATGGATGTCTCACCGTTACTTAAGCTATGCTAACCTTTTTTCTTGGGCATGCAACTTTAGCTGTCCATATTCACATTGTCCTAAGTTTACAGCTTAGTTTATTGAAGACACAGAGTTCCTGTTTTCAAATGAGTATAGCTTGAAGTGTTAACAAGTCAGCAGAGGGCAAATGTAATGTAATCCAGAAAAAGCTAAGTGACATGAAAAGACATGCTAAATACAACAAAAAACATCTGTGATAACACAATATTGCTAAAGGCAGAAGCTTCTTAGCCATTCAGCCTTTGTTAGGACCAAGCTGGAGAACGGAAAGCTTGAAATGCTAGTTGCTAAGAGGGCAGAGCTCAGCGAATGGTCCATGGGGATAATCTCATTTGCTAAAAAGAAATCTAGTACTCTTAAATTATGGGGAGTGTTTGCAAAATGATGATCCATAGGGCAACATCTCTCCATCAGCTTTAGCTTACCTTGTTTTGTTATTTTTGGGCCTTTTTGCCTTTATTAGAGACAGTAGGACAGCTAAAGAGAGACAGGAAATGTTGGGAGTAGAGAGTAGGAGATGACATGCAGCAAAGGGCCAAGTTAGGATTCGAACCCACAGCTGCAGCGAAGGACTATAGTACACAATGTAGGGCAGGCGACATTACCGCTAGGCTTTTGGCGCTACTGTGCTGTGTTGAAGGGGAGATGTGCAGCTGTAGGATTCACATACAAGATTAAATATAACAGCCTTAGTGCATCATGTTTTCTAGAAACAAGAGCTCGTTTTGTAGAATATAGATGAGACACACTCTCTGATAATTGTAACAGAATCTTGTTTACAAAAATGTGAATTAATCCTGTCATGATTTCAATTACACAGCGTGCTCAAGTTTTTCGTACTTGGCCTGTTCCCACAAATAAGGTTTCTTCATGAGCAAGTCAATACTGAGCGGTTAAAATGTGTGAAATTGAATAGTTTCATCTCATTTGTGAGAGCAGAGCGTTTAGAGATCAAAGTGTATATTTGGAAAATGAAAACTGTACTGATTTAGTTTAGTTTTAGCTTTACCCTGTACTTACATTACCTTAAGGTAATGGGGATGATAAGAAAACATCCACTCTTTGAAATCTTTTTTATTATTGGATTTTCATTTCTTTTGACTGAATTCATTTCCTGCTGTGTTGCAGCACACACAGATTTTAAAACATCCTGTCCTTTCTTTCCCCTTACCTCATTTCCACTTTTCTACTTTTGCACTTGTTATCTTGTTGGAAAGCTCTTATACCCAAAAACATGTATCTCCTGGTATGATTCATTGCTTAGTGCTGCTACTCCTTTCGCTAATCTGTTCCATTACCTATTTAAATACTCCTTTAGAGGTTATCAACTGTTAGTGGTAGTGTTAATACAGCATTAGCACTTTTATTTAAATGTGTAGGACTCAAATACGATATTCAAGAGCAAAGCCATGTGAAATTTATATGAAGAACAAGACTGTGATAAATCCGACTTTAAAAAACCCATCCATATTTACACTTCAGTCTACTTCCATCTGCTCTGTCATAAGTGACCTACATTGGTATGACATGCTCCAAGGCTCCTGACACTCACACTTTGCGCACACACACAAACGCACACATTCCCCACCTCCAATCTTCCCCTGACCCAACCTGTCAGATCTGAGCCATCCCAGGGCATTTAGCAGTGTTTGCCCCATCTGAACCCTGGTCCACCACACAACTCCTCGGGGGGCATTTCTCATGGCTCAGGCTGATCTGCGGCTCTCCAGCTGGGGCCGACACCCTCAGGGGACGAAAGGGGAAGTGGAGGACGGTGAGAGGGGTAGCAAATCTGCTCCCGGAAAACAACAGAGTGTGAAAAGCTCCAGACTTTGTGCAGGGGACCTGCGGACCTCGGTGATATGTACACACATGCACGCATGCCTCAGAACACACATACACTTGCATGCATTCACTTCCATGAAAGTGAAGTTGCAGAAATGTGCTGGGTACTTAAACTGATACACAAACACTTCTTTTGTATATAATCAAGGACATGTAGTCTCAAATGAATGCCTACCTTTTTATCAAAAGCTCTGGCAGTAATTAAATGGAAACAAAACGTTATAAATCAACAGAGTGCTCAGGTTAGTGAGGCCATTTAACTATGTGTGTGTGGGTGTATTGTGCCCATGCTGATGCTTGTTTTCAGCCTCCTGCAGGTAGCTAATGACTGCATTGTTTCTTTGTCTTTTAAGGTTTATGAAAGAGATTTGCAGGTTTGTTCTTGCTCCCGCAGACTGCATTGTTAACATGGAGATAGCTGAGAAAAATGTACAGTATGTCATGTTTTTAGATACCACAAACTAAAGATACAGTGGCATCTACTATGCTGGCTATGCTAAAAACATAAAATTAAAGCAAGACTTACTGGGCTCTTTGGAGTTTAATCTTTCCTATTGATCATAAAATGAAGCTTTGTGCTTTCTGCCTGAGGGATCTTTTCTTAAAAAGGATAATCTCTGGTAATCATAATCAGCCCTGAATTTTCTTTTTATCATCACAAGGAAGGCTATTCAGTCCCTGTCCTGAGGCTTGTGTTGTTATCATATCGTGTGTGGGAGTATGTGTATATTTTCCTCTTATGAAGTTGCAAACACAGGCAGTAGGATCTTGGAGGGAGAATCAGGGCCATTGACAGAGCCAGATGAAGAGCAAGCTGGGTGCTACAGGGAAGTACGTCCATGGGCAATACACTCCTGGAGGTAACACAGGGGTAACTAATCGACTAATCACCGCCACAGTATCAGGAACCAGGGAGGACCTGTGGGAAGCTGAGTGTAAAGAGTTAAGCTGGAGGTTATCAGAATCTTCCAAGTTTCCTCTTTCTCCTATTTACAGGGAGTAAACTAATTTTTAAAAATCATCCTGCAGTAAATACACATTTAGGGAAGTTAATTACAAATAAAGTAATGATCAGATGTGGTAATTAAATCACATGACCATGGTTAAGGCCAAGGTTTGAGGTATTGTTAAACAACATTCACTTCTGTCACAAGTGAGGCAGCATTTAGCTGAAAGATTTTTTTGATCAAAACTGCAGAAAAATGGGGATGAACACAACAGCTTCTGATATATTATCACACAATAAACGTTTTGTTTTTGACCTCTGGGAGCGACTTTTTATGTCTACCAGTATAGCCAGCTGTTTGTAACAGAAGACTTGTGGCCATGACTTTTCTTTCCTCTCGTTGCCATTGCTAACAATCTGACCAACAACTAGAGATGAATGAATAGAAGAAGGTGTTAAGACAGAATGTCTAAGAGTGGATTGTTAGCTGCACTTGGATGCAGATATTTGTTTAGAGACATTAATGAGATTTCAAGGATTGTATAATGGTTGTTGGCTTTGCCGCTTTTGATTTCCAGACTGACTGTTTCCCTGCTGTGATGGCCCTCTGGCCTGTTGGGTGGTGCCTTATTTTCTCTTGTGTTTCCCCCCAGTATGACAGGAAGCATCTGGGCCCAATGTTCCAAGTCACTATATAAGCTGCCACCTTGGACTTTTCAGTGGGACTCTCTCTTAATTTGCCTTGTTTGGATTCCTTAGCTCTCTTTCAGACCCTTTCCTGCATTTTGTTTCCTCCCACCCACTCACTTACACTTTTGACTCCACTGATCCACATCTCATCTATTTTGGAATTTAATTTATGCTTGTGTAAATACACTAGCTAATTTAGGTGAAATTTAGTGTCTCTCTGTTTATTTTCCATGTGAACCAGTCATGACACTGCATACAGCCAATGCCCACATAATAGATTATACTACTATAACAACCCAAAACCAGGACACCAAAATCTATATTCTGCAGAATATAAATGAAGTTTATGAGTTTGAAAATCAAATAACATTAGGAATGTTTTTATTGCTTTTCCTGGAGTGTTTTTTTTTTTGCTCCATTTTGGTCTTCACCAACACATCAGATCATTCTTAGCCTGAAATATGCTTGATATTCTTCACCAGATTTACCAACATTTTCTGCATGCCCTTAGGTGATAGGCAGGTGGATCATAGAAGAGGTCTGTTTTTTTGTAGTTGTTTTTGCCAAGAACACACCTGCTTTCTGCTGCTAAGAATAGGATTGGTGAGTTTAAACAGGAAACTCAAATGCTCTTCAGAGCTGTAAGTTCAGAGTTGGATGATAACTCTCTGGGTTCCTCACTATAAGTGCAGCTCTCATGTTTTACTCAATGGTCAGTGTCAAATATATATATTGATGAAAAATGTGCATGTCTTTTAATGTGTACTATATATCTGATCTTGTTTATGTTTTCCCCATGCATCTCTCAACCATTATTTCGCAATCAAATTTTCTCTGAGAGTCCGAGGTTATTTTCTTGACCTCATCACGAAAAAAAACTGGAGCGTGCTTCCCTCGTAATAGCTCGAGTGGTTGCACCTTCAATTTCTCTTCAGTGCTTTTACCCAGATGCAGCAGAGGACAGCGCGGCGCTTACACATGCAGCTGCTAAAAGCTGCCCCCCATTGACTCTCACCTTTGGGTAACACAGATAAACACCCAGCTTTAGTCTCAGTAGGCATTAACTAAGTGTTTGTGTGTGTCTGCAGATATCTAGAACACGGATCATGCAAGATGATCTCCTTTTTGAGGGTAGAAGACTTTTCTTGGCTACATTCTCTTATTTAAACAAGGACAAACATTAGCATTTCAAAGGTAATGGCGACCCGTTTTCACCACCTGTGACTATAATAATTAATCACTGAAGATTTGCACTGAAAATGACTTCCAGTAGTGTGCATCTCATTATTATTCAAAGCCTCAAGCAATGTGAGTCAAATCAGTGATGTTTCAAAGCTAATATCTTTGCTTTTCACCTGAGAAGTTTGTGGCCGTGGGTTTTTGCATCAAATCAAAAAAATAAGTTCAGCAAGGATAATTTCCTCACGCTCTGAGCTATAAGTCAGACCACTGAGATCTGCCTCGGCTATTTGCTCTGTTTATCATCACAGATAAATTGATAAGTGAATGAATGGAGAATCACTGTTTATTTTTAACAAGATGTGTTTGTGTGTGTGTGTTTGGAGACTAGGCATGAAGATTGTAGCTGTGTATTTCTGTGAGGATTATTTTCTCCAAAGGTTTTTTTTCCACTGTACACACAATCATTATGTTCGCTGCTCAACCAGCCAAAACATTATTTGTTTATTCCTCTTTTGTTGACTGCACAAGATCCCCCTCCTCCAGAGTCACACTGGCCCCATGTTAATTATTTTGTCAACCCTCATATCTCTTTTAATTGTCGTGGGTTTGTTTATCCTGGAGATCAAATTGAGCTTGGAGAGATTGTGGTTTGGCTGCCAACACAGATCAGGCAGGAAGATGGATGAATGCATATCAAATAGTCTGACAATGGGAGCCGTTGTGAGACAAGCTGACAGTAATACTGTCTTAAATAGATGTATGCTCTGTGTAATCAGGTTCATGTACCTAATATATTCCTACTCAAAAGAACTTTTAAGCTTTTGACATGCAGGAATGAAAACACAGCTGCTCATTAAGCAAGGCCACTGTTTGTCCTACATTACATGTTATAGCCTAACGTCTTGTTTGCTTGGGAACTGTTATATCTGCAAGGGTGAGTAAAATATCCGGTTCTCTGCTGTCTGACGGCCTGGAGGAATCACGTTTTTAAGCAAAGCACTGTGCCTAAAATAAGAATTGCTGAGGGGTGTATTTTGGGTGTCTGGTCTCATTTTATTGCATCGAATGATCTGAGTATTTCCAAGAATTTGAGCTATGGGCTTGCTTAGGTTCCCCCTTCATCCCCTTTATTTTCTACCTTTTCAATTGCAGATTGAAAACGTACTTAGAAATAGGCCTGAACGACATGAGGAATATATGCGATAACATTGTTCAATAATGCGATCACGATATTACTATAAGCGTGTGTGTGAAGTGTGCTTATTAGCTGCATGAATCCTGTCTTTCTGCTTTATTTAGTACTTCATTAGGCCCTAAACATGGGATTACTTCTAACTGAATAAAAGATTTAAATGTGTTTTTTTTTCAACAACTTGCAAACTATCCAACCAGTTAAACAGAAAACTAATTTAAAGATAACCCCCCCCAAAAAAGTCCCCTTCCTTCAACAATATCCTGCGTTGCTCAACAAAGATTTTTAACCTTATGATATTGAATAATAAAGTGAATAAAAAGGCGACATTGCATTTTCGATGACTGAAAACTCTCCCATAGTCATCAAGTTGCCTCTACTACTCCATCCAGCAATGTAGCAAGGTTCAGAGTTTTAATATACTGGGGTGGGGACTGTGGGGGTAAAACGGAGGTCCACTACATCGAAAGAACTTTAAATAGAAAAAAAAGAAAAAGGAAACTACTCATGTGCAAAGTCAGATTTGTGTGAAATACTTCTACAGCCTGTGTGAAGTCGTCTAATGATAAAATAACTTTGGGTAACAAACCAGGGATACTCGATCATATCAATAAATTCTATGTTCTGCGGTCCAGGTTACAAAAAGGCAAGACAATTAATTAATGCCAAACGATGGCAATATGCAGCCCGTAGCCAAATCCCTGCACTCTGGCCCAGTGGGTTAGCTCAGTGGCTTTCAAAATGTTCAACCTGTTGTGTGTGGTGATGCGAACTAGCCGGTGCTTCTGCAAACACTGGCTGTTTTTCTCCAGTGTGTTCTCTGGGAAAGTAGGTGGTCTGCAGAAATGATGTTTTCAGTTCAAAGTCCTGATGGAGAGTGTAACGTGTACAGTGAGGCTGATGTACAGTATCCACCTGCACCAAAGGTCTGTGGTACGGGCGTAGTGTTCAACTTGATCGAGTTCTGATTCCACTCCCTTCTTTCAATTCTCTGTAGTGTTTGGATGTTCTTTTAATGAGTCCCATTTGCAAAACTCTGAGAAACTGACATTTGTTTCAAAGGTTGCAAAGTTTTTGACTTTGTTTAGTTTTTTGTTGTTTGAATAATTTTGAGTTGTTCTTTTAGTTCTTTATAGTTGAGTTGCAGGTGATGAAGGTTTGCTGTGTTTCCTCTAGAAGAAGCCACAACTGATCAGCAGGTTTTACAAAGTGCCTCTGCTTGTAACGCACCGTCTCTCCTGAATCCAGAACAATTCCAAATGGCAGAGAAAGGGTCGGTCTTCACTCCAGGGTCTTCGTCTCCCACATTTTCCACGCTCATCTCTCTCGCCACGTCCATCGTGCCAGTTAACATCTTTGTCACTACCAATTTGTACCTAATTAATCGGCGAGTTTGTTTGCTATCTGGAGATTTGTCTGATTGGCCTGTGTATGCAGGGCTACATCTGATTGGTCAAACATTGCATGCTGACAGAGTGCATTACTCATGTTTATAAAATGTGATGTTTAATTAATCCCCTCTCATTGATTCTCAGGAGCTTCTAAATGATTCAACTCCCTGAAAAAATATTTGTTAGGCTGAAGTTTCTATCTTCATAAGAATGTAGAATCTGTACTTTGTGGGCGTGGATTTTAGCTCAGGGGTTTCATCTGGATTTTCTACGTAGTACCTTAAGTCTGAGTACTATTGACCATTAAGTATTAGCAGACTTTAGTGTATGCAGGAAAAA
This sequence comes from Tautogolabrus adspersus, assembly GCA_020745685.1. Lineage (NCBI taxonomy): Eukaryota > Metazoa > Chordata > Actinopteri > Labriformes > Labridae > Tautogolabrus > Tautogolabrus adspersus. Next base: position 20,681,470 of record CM036547.1, on the reverse strand, counting down.
CAGTTATTTATCTCTATACTGTAAACAGATATCTCCATGCAAGTCCCTGCAATGCAACAGTAATGATCGAAGCGACTTCCATTCATCAAAGCAGCATTTTAAGTTTTACCATCTCCTTAGGGACAAAGCTGACAAAGTTTGGAGTTTAACTTACCAATCTACAGCATGATGTTGTTATTTTCGGCAAACTTAAGACCTCCTAATGTCAAGTTAATCGCAAGAAAATCCTTTTCCTTTTCAGGCTCATACCACTGAAGTAAGCCAGAGTGAAACCTCTGCATCATTTACTTTTTACAGTAAAAAAGAGACTCACCCGCATCAGATGAGCGGTCACTCCTTTGGGGGTTGAAATCACAGAATTATTTTGCAGACACATGTGGAGTGGCCAATTTTACTTTGCACTTGATCTGGGTCTGAAAAAGTTGCTTTGCGCTGTGTTTTTGTTTTTTAATTTAAAATATATTTTGTGCAATATTTATAAAGCATGAAGTTGCACCCTGCTGACTGATGCTCAGTAACTTAAAGAATTGTATAAATATATCTAGTAAAAAAAGGAATGCTTTGCATGCAATTTTGATCATAGTAGGCGTGCAACTGCAGGTGGTAAAAAAAAAATCCTTTTCTCACTGTGACATCAAATCGTTGATGCAGGTACTTTCATTGACACATTTGATTAGTAACGCTAAAGGTAAATGAAGTTACACTTAAAAGATTTTGTGCCGTTTCATTTTTCACTGTTGGGACCATTGACTCAGCAGCTCTGGTTGTGCTATCTTTTCAGGCTATGATTGGAATATTTCTTTAAGCTTCCAGAGAAGGTCAGAAAAGTAATTAACCTTGTACTGTGTGCATCAACAGAGGGACTCTCTCTTTCTCTCTCTCCTCTACTACTACTACTACTACTACTACTTCTACACACACACACACACACACACACACACACACACACACACACACACGCACACACACACACACACACACACACACACACACACACACACACACACACACACACACACACACACACACACACACAAAAGAGCACAAGCTGATCCTCACCACTGTAAGGTTGTACTTGAATGGACAGATTAATGCAAAAGCAATTAAACACTTGATCTCCAGTGTTTTTTTTACTGTGATTTAACTTAATGAAATGAAGCTGACATTAACACGCTGTAAAATCTTCACATGAATTCACCGCTTTAAAGACTGACACACAGGTAGACCGGCACTGACATTTAAATAATAGCTCCGTAATCACAGGAAGCAGGAGTGGGCATTCCTCACCATTGCACTCACTACCTGTTGGCTGCCCTGTCCGTCTCTCTTGTCGTCACCCCTCCTTGGACTCAGCTTTTGTCTTTCACTCTGCAGCCCTGGACAGTTTCAATCTATGAAATCCACACAGGTGTTGGGAAGGCTTTAATGGCCGTGCTTTTTCTCCCCCCAGCCAGCTGAGTTGGCTGCCTGGAGACTTCTTTCCATGAGGGCTGAGTGATTTCTCGCTGTGCACTTAAATGCTGCAACCCCCTCCTCCGACGCTCCCCCTCTTGCTCTGGCACTTGTGTTTTCACAAATAGGCTTGTTACATCACATAATGCTCCCCTACCCTTACGCAGCAGGCAATTTATTCTCGGCTCAAACTGCTAATGTGAACAAATGTTCCAAAGATTTTTCCCCCTCCATTTCCCCGCCGCACTTTAATTGTATGTGTGGGCCTTTAAAGTGAAACAGTTGCAACACACATTTCTTAGGGTTTCTTTGTGAGGGAAAGGCTCCGGTGTTGGTGTGGTTGACGTGATTGATTGGTCAAAGGAATGTTGAGCTCACAGCGATTTCAAAATATGTCGTCCAAATTGTACTCATAAAAGAAAGCCTGAAAGAGTGCGTGCCACTCTCTGAGCCCAGTGTGACATTTTCCCTTCCACAAGCAGCGAGGTTGTTTATGATGCATGTATCGTACTGCCATTCACATAACGCTTTTGATCACAGAAGATGGATATTCACTTTCACGCATCATTTAACCAGAAGATGACAACTGTGCCTAGCAACGTCAGATGCAACAAACACCAAAACAAACCTCCTCCAGATGCAGGGACGCTCGCTCACCCGGTGAAATGCACGAATAAAAACAGTGTACTCAAAACCTTCCAAACATTTACACTATCCTCATTCATTTAACTCATTTGTATAACTCATGTGTTTAATGAATGTGTAATGGGTTGTCAGAGCATGCCTGTACAATGTAAGCACACTCACTTAATGGTCTCGGTCTGTGAAGAGGTTATTATCATTGGGTTTTCTGGAAGTATGTTTGACAGGAGGATTGAATAAAGTCCCTACAGGATACTGAATAAAGAGTGACACATTTATTCACTCAACTCTGTATTTTTGTGTGTATAGTAAAATATTTTCTATCAAACTAAAGGGGGTCTGGATAAAATAAAATAAACATTGGCCTCACACAAGATTCCAGAGCTGGAGTTATGGGTGTAACGTAATCCTTTGTCAAACCCTGCCCTCCTTGGTTACTGTTACTAGGTTAGACAAAATCTCTTGTCGCCGGGCTCCTTACCATTTGAAACAATGAAAATACCTCAAGATTTGACAGACTTGGTCTCAGTGGAAGAATACAGACAGAGATACAGTAGGTTGTATAAGGATAACTGAAAATCTTTAGGAACATGTAAAAATCATTTAAATTATGATCGGTGTCTGATGTGTTAGCTCTCCTCCCGTGGTTGCTAGACGTCTCAACTTTGCGGACTTACCTCTGGACTCCATTAATAACCATTTCTGGAGCCTGGAGTCTGAAATATCCTCTAAATGTCGGCAACAGGGCCTAAGATACACAGTTGAGAGTTATGTGCACAATTTCTTCTTAGGGCTAAAAGCTACAGATTCATGCAAAAAAAGGCAAAAGCCTCATTTACTGTCTCTGGAAGTAACAATGGAACTTTCACAGGGAAGAACTGTTCATGTGCTGCTGGGTAGGTAACTAAATTAAGCAAAGAAAATGATTCATTATTACAGATTGTAAATAGACCTACTATATTTTTTAAATATCCGTCATATAACCAATGACATAAGCAACTTTATTTCGGTCTAGGGAACAGGATGAAAAAGACTCCCGGATTACGATGTGGATTTTTTGAGTCACTCTTGCAGACACACCGAGCACACCTTTTAACCATGTTTAGTAACTAAATTAAGGTCAAATTCACTGCGACGCACTGAAAAGACAAAAGGTTGTCTAACCGGAAGTACCCCAGCAATGGTTGCTGTGAGAGTGAGCTCTTTAATTGATGGTCAGCGGATCAATTAGAGAGCCAACAAAGGGTCAATCACAATTCAATGCAGCATGACTTAAAGCCCCCAAAAAACATTGGCTACTTTGCTAGAAAAACATGTTTCTGCCACTTCATGTTTGGTGTGAAATAGTTTTATTTTTACAGAATCAGACAACGTTTAAAGTTTGTTCAAACAGATACAAGATGACCAGCATGTCTCCATTTTTGGAGAGAAAAGGAAGGCTGGATGGATGGATGACTTAGACGCTGCACACAGGCGTCTGCTTCCTGTCTTCGAGTGACAGTTAACGTTGGTCTTCCTAGAACATGTACAAGGACATATTTTTTTCCATGATATACATATTTCAACTTGTTGCTTAAAGTTTGATAATTAGAACAGATGTTTTTAGTGCCCTTTCTTTCTTTTCTTTATACCATTATTAGGGCAACTGTTCAGTTTGCATTGCTATAGTGCATTGGGTACATCTTTCTGCTTTCACACTATTCCCTAAGCTGATGGCTGTGAAGAGTATAAAGTATGACAATGTTACAGAAAAGCATAAGAATGGGAAAATAGCCGTCTATGAAATACGGATGTGATTACTTTGAAACATCTAAAAATGTAGAATCTCAGGAAGAAAATCACGAGTTCAGTGTGTGAATGTTTTGAGATGTTTTTTCAGTGGGTAAATCAATAGGCACGTCTCAGAATTATTTGTATTGGTAGCAAAAACGAGTTGTAGCAAGCAATTAAACACGGTCATGTTCCTTTAATTCTTGTTCAAATTAGTTCCGTTTATTGTTTACGGCTGGTCACGGACATGTATGATGGAAACCTCTTTGCCTTTGTAAGCCATTTTTTTTACCCTATACTGATGAATCCTGTTTGGTACCTAAATTAGAAAAGGTAATCACCTTAGGTAACCTACCTGTTCGAGCAAAGCTTTGTTCTTTGGCCTCAATTAATTATTAGTCTCCAGCATGTAGCCTGCAAAATGCTGAGACTAGCTTTCTTAATGAACTGCGTCTTCAGCTGTCAGAGGATAATATTCTTATTTGACCTCTCCAGAACTACATCCCCACATAAATCCTCATTCAACTCTGAGCTAAAGAAAATGCTTTTCCTTGTACTTTAACAGAAACAGGATCCAGGATCTTACAAAACATACTGAACCATTTGAGATTCACAACTTTACCTTAGCCAAAAAACTGTGGGAAAGGCAACTGCAGCAATTAGCTTTTACCTCAACTCGCCTCATCTATAGATCTCGACTTTAAGTTTGAGGGGCTTCATCAGGAAGATTAAAACAAAGTGCCATCAAAGGTAGTGGACCAGCTGTGAACGAGAGGAGATCTTTCATCAGACACTAACAACAGATACGCAGCCCAATTATACGACATCAGTCAAGATGAGAATCGTGACTTCAATCGCCACCTTTGAAACATGATCAGAAATGCAGAGCGTGTTAGGACCAACAAACACCAAAGAGTTAGTCGGCTCAGAGAGACTTTGACCGAGGAGCATGAAATACAAAAAAGTTAATGAAAACTTATGGAAGTTTTCAGGTGTTTGCTCTGATTAAAACACATTCATGATACAAAAAGAAAACTATCTGCTTATGCAGTACATCACACACATATTTTACTACATTTTGCCATTCAGGAAATTATTTTCTAATGATTTTAGTACCTTATTTATAAGGTAAGTAATATTTATAAGCAATTAACAGCATCTGTTGTGGGATGAGGCAAATCACTGATTTTCTTGCCGAAGGAATCTTTTAATGTGAAATAAACAGTGAAGACTTTGCTCTTTTCTGCAGCTCTTGAACTGGCCACTCTTAAAATATATACGCTGACATCTGCGGCAATTAAATTAGCTGCTAAAACACTCATTCTTGCAATCCAGTAGTAGTCAAAAAGCCCCTCAAACATAAACAGGACATGAAAGAGCTTTCTAAAAGCTTTCAGCATTATTTCTCTCACACAGTAACCAACAGGAGTGCCCTAGTTTCACTCACATTTTTGAATAATGAATACGTGACACAGTACTTGGGCATCCATCCAAAAAAACAAATCTACTCGCCAAAGCAAATGAAGAATTACTAATGATGGGAAAAATAATGATTGCTGATGTAACACATGCATTTTCATTTTCGAAAGAGAAATCCGTCAGCTGTGGGTCTTTCCATTATGTCTTATGAGCAAACAAATACAACTTATTTAACAACATTGTGGGCTCAGTCTGGAAAAAAAAAAAGATCCTTTAAAGCTCTCTCACACAAACACACAAGCACACACACAATGCAGCTTGATCCCTTGTTAAGACATGGATCAATTTTTTTACCTTGTTGAAAAAGTAATCTAGACAAGTTCTGTGCTTTGCTGAGCCACAGGCAGTTGAATACCATCTCAATCGTGCTCTATAAATAGTTTAAATTTAGACTGACTCTTTTACACGGTATAATAGACGTGTGTAAGCATAAGAAACAAAGAAGAAGTGAGATTTAAGAGGAGGCAGACAGAAACATGGCGAATGAGACAGAGAGGCATTGCAGAACTACCTGGAGTGAGATGGTGCACAGATGGTGGGGAGGGTAGGCAAAGGGGGGGAAAGCCATCTTGTGCTCCCCAGACACATAACTCAAAAGCACTATTATTACATTGACACAATGACTGCTTCACAGACATTTCCATATCTAACCTGCATTCTTATTCGGCTGCATGAAGACACAACACATGGATAAATACTAAGCACCAAACAGTGAATTAAATCCCATCCACTGTGAGAGGGATTCTTTATATTGACAGTTTTATTAACTCTAAAGCGTTGACCGGCAGAAGCTGGAAAATAATAAAACACCTCATTAATTTTTCAGTGCCATCTCTGGATGTTCAAACGAGTAGATTTAAAAGATAGGTACAAGGTTCCAACATCTTCCTCATTTGTTAATTCCAAGGTAACGCCTGGATGCTGACATCTTTAATTTGAAAATTGCGTCTTTTTTGTCCTACAGTGGTCCTCTGTGATAAATCAGCCATGTCTGTTGCCATGCCAAGGTCCTCTGCAGAGCCTGGATGGGTGTTGCTGAGACATTATGGCTGCTTTCCTGATCAAAATGCTCGTCTGCTGAGACTTAGCACATGGTCAGAACTCCTCAGGCCGTCTGCAGGAGCAGTGAAGCTCTGACTGCCTGGCCCAGACTCAACATGAAATTCAGCAGGTCAAACAAACATGGCATCTCGCTCTGCTTTCATTCACTGTCAAGCAGTTATTTGAATATAACCCAAAACTTCAAAAAACAAACAACATGTAGTACTGACAAAAACCACCATGCATAAGTACTTGTCATGGTATTTAGATAACACTATTTTCACACAAGATGCAACAGTGACAATAAAAGAACCAGTTAATATTATTCTGTTTACAATGAAGATGCTCATTACTTGAACATGCATGGGTTGGTGTAAATTTAATGATCTGTCTGTGTTGTAGGTGCATGTGCATTTAAAAGGCCGCTTGCCCCACATTTAATTTATAGCATCACTTAAAATGACAACAACAACCTTTGACAAAAGCAATAAAGAACATGGCAACAAGCAATGTAATTAAATCATGTGACCTGTGGAAAAGTGTGACGGCCAACTTGAGAGAGCGGAGGACAAGCAGAGAGAGAGAGAGAGAGAGAAAGTGAATGAGTGAGAGAGTTTGAGTATATAAGGTGTCTTCAGTGGCGGTAATTTGTAGTGCAGTGTGCAGGGAGTCGTTTTAAATCATGCACAGCGGCTTCTCTCAGGGTCACTTAGGCATCCTGGATTAATTGAGCTGAGATGGGCGGACAAGGAGGAGGGGGGGAAAAACAAGAAGAGGAGGCACAAGACAAAACAGGCTTTTGGCTTTGGTGCATCTTTCTACCCTGTGAGAAGAGAGGTAAACAGCCCATGTCCTGACCCCCTCGACCCTGCTGCATGACAAAACACAGCACCACACTGCTGTGCTGCAATGAGGTATGAGAGAAAACACATCGGGCACATGGCCTTTCCTTATCCACAGCTGGAGCCAGTAATCTGACAGCCATGTCTGTAAATCACATCTTCACGCCTATTCTTCACACTGCAAGCTGACAAACAACCTGATTTTATCCTTAATTTCATCACAGGGAAGCAGAACAAAAAAACCCCCAGCCTAACAGACTTTAAGCACTATATTTAGAGTAGCCTTAATGTTAAATGGTTTAACCATGCAGATGGAAAATAGATCATCATTGATATAATCCTCTTAAGGCTCTCAATATCTCTTGTGAAGCACTGATCTGAACAGGAAAACTCTTAGTCTAAATCTCTGTCTTTTGGGAGGAATCGGGAAGCGTTTTTAAATAGCAGTCAAGGGTCAGGCAGGCTTAAGAATATCTTCTTATCATTTTAAATGATTTTTTTTACTAGGTATTTATAACAGCAGATATGGGCAAAGCATTAGAAAATGGCAATACAACAGATAACGAGAACACATCAAAAGCTATATTGCATTTAAGGGAAAACAATCATGTTATTTCAGTTCCACTCTTTTTCATGTTTTGTTTTCATAAGCCAAAACTGGCTGCAGAGAGACAATGAGTATCAGGGGGGAAACAGTGGTCACAGAAGAGAGATGGGCTGCAAATAAGAACCGTTCCAGGGATGCAGAGGGGTGTCTTTTCTACAAAGAGCACTCTGCCTGAACAGAGGGTTGTTTAGAGGCAGAGGGAGTGCACACGTTGCCAGCGCCGGCTCAACACAAAGGTGTTAGCAGGTGAGGAGCTGTGCACAGTGACTGTACCAGATAAACACACAGGAATAGGAGAGGTTGAAAGTATCAGTTACAAAAGATGGCCGAGCCTGAGAACAAAGAGCAGGTGACGGCAGTTCTGTTGGACCTCGATACAAGCATTTGCACATAACATATGCTCCCTACACACATGTCCAGACAAGTGGTCAGAGTGCCCACATCGATGCATTTCCTGGTCTTTAATCTTGCGCTACCAAGTACCAACAAAGAAAGTGAAGACAAATCAATTCTTCCCTGTAGTGTCAGCATCTTCCAAGTATCTGCAGCCTTGGGGATAAACGATTCGATGTGACATACAACAGTCTCCTCTCTCTTTCTTTCTCACTCAGATTGGATGTAGCACTTCCAATGCTTGCTTAGCTTCTAAAACCGAGGACTGTTCAGGCTCTGTTTATAAACTTATTGTTCATATTTACATTTCAACCAGAAAAATAGTAAAACAGCGTGTTTTTTTAAGTCCCCATATTCATAGGAAAGCCAGAAAGTGTTTATCTGTAAAAGTCCTCCATCCATCCATCCATCCATTCATCCAATTATCAATTTTTTCTTCTTATGCGATGTCTGGTAGCAATGTGCAGAAAGTTACTAGTTGCCCTTGTCACGTAAGCTTGCAAAAAGGTAAACTGGGCCTTTCCCCAGTCGCTAGGTCTGGGATTGAAGCATGCCAATTTGGAAGTCTGGTGGCAGGGGATTGACCCATGGGGCTTGGCAAGGCCCAAAAATTTCAGTGAGCTAACACTCTGTGTACCCACCACCCGCAAGGTTGGCCATGGGGGTTAAGTTCAGTACAAATCAGATGGTAAGCAAAGACAGACACCTTTGCAATCTGATTCCCAAAGGACCAAACTAGCTCTTTGAAAAGTACCCACAACAACATAAAAAACAGAAAATGTGTGGTAGTAAAAGTTCCCAAAGCAATGTCAAAAATATTGTTTATTCACAAATCCAGTATAAACAAGTAGCATTTGTAACAAGCAATACAAATTTAGTCTCAATTCCAGTTAAGAGTTTTTGCATGCAACTTTGGAGAAATCAGCAAGAACATGGCAGCAGTATCTCACGTTAAAAGCCCCCTCAAACACAAAAGCTAAATGCACATTGACTGATGACTTGTGTTTGAGGAGTACAAAAAAGGAGATTTTGGGAAAGCAGCACTAAGCATTGTTGTCTTTGCTTGTTGCAAGTTTCCCAGAACATTTGATTTATTGCTTGTTGTCTGGATTTACAAAGAATTTCAACATAAAAGATTCGACCACAGTTGTCTAACCAAGCTTTAACCCCAAAACAGTAACCTACTGTGTTAATTGAAATACTATGTTAAAAGTTGAATGAGGAGCCCCATTTGTCTTTATTCAGTTTACATTATTATTCACTAACTCAAATAAGAATACAGAAGTAATCAGTTTCAAAGTCTTTGTTTTAATCAGGCATTATCAGTGATACCTGTTGTGATTGGCAGTAAGTGAGGAAGACAAACACTGAGGACAAGTAGACACAGGAAAACAATAACAGCAAGTGAAAAAGCCATTGCAAACACTTTTTGTTTGCAGCAAAAAATTCTTAACGTTAGTGCTTACCATTAGAACGTTTCTCTGCATATGTGTCAGTCATTAGCTGCTAAGCTAGCAGGGAAAACAAAGCTTACTATGGGGTGGAAGCTTGTTAAAGTTAGCCTGTGTTAGTTTTACATGAAGTAAACTCTATGGATGTATTTGAGCTTGAAGATTTAAGGTCAGACAGACCCCATGGCGACTGGAACAACTGTGTGTGTCCGCTGGCAAAGGCTCTTGTTTAACTTTTCAGATGTTAACAGGTCAGACAAGCAGCCATTGGTGACCAGAAAAAGTTGAGCCTTTAGGTGCTTTTGTTGACAATTTCCGCTGCTTCTTCTGCCTGCTGCTTCTCTTTTACTTCTTTACTTCAACGGCCATAGAGCCTCTTCTGAATAGTAAGTTGTACTTTCTGCCTTAACTTTGTTAGAGGGAAGTGCATTCTCATGATTAACTTGCCACAACTTTACTGTATGCTGTTTGTGTGTTTAGGCGTTGAGTAGTCTATGTATTGTGTTGTTTACTGTTCAATGCCAGAGTCTTTGGATTGACACAATTCTGGCAGAAACAAAATTAGAGTGATCGTGTTGCTGCAAACAGATGTTTAGGTATATGATTTCAGCATGATTTGAGGGTTGACATCTGTTTATGTGTTTACCAAGACGGTTATTTATTTTGATTCTTACTAAACTGCCAGTTAGCTTTTTCCCAGTTTCATGTACATATATATATTTGTCTGCAGTCAGATAAATATAAGTTATTATCAGTGAATAAGCCCGAATTTTCAGTATGTTGCTGTTTTGGGTCTTTGTATTGTTTGTGTTATTAATTTGCAAGACAACACACTTGCAAGATAAATTAGTCAAAGGAAGTGTAAAAACTTCTGAAGGAAGTTGACAGATGTAAATAATGCTGCACTGAAATGACCGAAAACACTGGCTTTGCAAATGTTTAATAATGTTTGTAAGACCTCAAGGGTAACAGCAAACGTGTTGTGATGAGTATGAATGTGGTAAAAAAAAACGTAGGTATGTATACATGGAAACTTGACAAGATAAACCTTTTTTTTAACTTGAATAGAAAACCTTAAAGGAAGAATGTGTGACATTTTACACATAAATACAGCAGAAATCAAGTATCCATATGTAAATGTCTCTCTGAGTCATGACTGTCTACAATGAGTGAGAAGTGTGAGTCTCGATGGCTGTGTTGTTGTTGGATGACTATCATTTTGGCTAATTTTATCGCAAATTTGCGCAAATATTTCTAGATTTATTTACCTGTCAAAAAGCATTTTTTGAGTACCGGATTAGTGGATTACATTAAGCATTATTACTCTCCAGAGTGTCAAGCAGTGACGCACGTACAAGCGCAGTTACTTTCCAGTTGAGATACCATCTTGCCCACAAGTGTTTGACAACTGCATTTGAGGGATCAGCGCAATATATGGGTATATATCTATTTATCTCTACTGATAGAACATAAATCTAAGAAAGATATATCAGTATCTGATTTTTTTCCCCAAATACCGATATCGGCCCCAAAAATCCAGACCTAGTCGTAGGTGTGTCGCTAGAGTAGAGCGGAGGCTTCAGTATGGCGGAGGTGTCGCCAAACGGCATTTTTTTTTGGTTTGCTGCTGGTGCTCAAGGGCGACATCTACTGGATCAAAAAGTCGCACAATCTTCCTTTAAAGTTCAATGAATGCAGCAGAGAAGCTCTTAGACACATGAGGGATGTTCAAAACATCTACTGTCTAAGAAGATAAGTTTCTTATAAGAATGTTATCCTGGCTGCATTATAAGTTCTTGGTGTTTTTTTAAATTGTCAAATTCATATTTACCATACCACATGTAAGTATTTTTTTCCAACCCTTTTGATATTGTCTTTTCTGTGTATTTTTTGTAAGATAGTTGTGGAAAAATGACAAGACACCAAAGAGGAAGAAGAAGAAAAAAAGAAGTTTAAAAATATCAACCCTATTTAACTTCTAGTAGCCGTGCCTTTTGTCTGTCCCCCCTACTTGTCTCTGCTAATTAACTGTGGTCGACATCAATCTCTGTCTCTAATAGTTAATGTCAGTTTCAATCAGCATCACAAAGTCTGATAGAGCTTATCATCGTAACAATGAGGGAGAATGATCTCTGGATACAGGATACACTCAGCACACTTCACTACGCCTTAGGTCAAGAGGAAGCTTGAGTGATTGTCTGAAGTTACATTTGGGATGTCTCTTCTTGAATAGTCATACTTTAGGAAACTTCCAAAACGTGAACCCAAAGGCACCTGTGTTCCTCGCATTTTAAAATCTGCTCTCCTGGTATGTAATCTGCCTTGAAGCTTACAAAAATAATTGTGGAAGACCGTTGACGGTTTTTGTTGTTGAGATTTCTCTCACTTCCCTCCCCTTATCCGCCACCCCCCTCTGGTAAACAGACCCTGACTCAAGCTACACTGAGCCTCATGGCTGCCAACTAGCCTACGGGGGGACAAGAAACATATTGCTCTCCCTGCCTAACACTTCCAGGATTAAACATTAATTCACAGGGCTCTGCAACTTTAATATCTGGCATGTGTGAGTGAGTTGTGAATTCAGCTCACGCTTGACATGTAGGTTGGAGAAGAAAACAATAGATTTACAGACATTTGCTTAATTAAAAAGCAAAGAAACGTTTGTGTTTCTCTTTTTTTAAAACACTTTTTGATTCACATTTTTCTGAATTTGTTTGACTTCAATGTATCTATTTAAAATATGAGGACAAATCTGTATTACAGATATTCAGAATAAGATGAATATGTACTGAAGATAAAAATACATTTCCACATTTGTCCATGATTTGACAACTGAAAACGACTGAATACCCTGTGAGGTCAAACTTGAAGGGAACTACTCTATCAGAGCATACCTTCGCTCTTGCCCCTTTCATTTGACAAATAACAAATGCTGCATGATCTTATATCTCTTACGTTTAGCCGTCTGCGGTCAGTCCTTTGCTCTTTTTTTACAACACCAGTAAAGGGTTACATGATCACTGTCAAGGCAGAAGCAGTAGTAATGTAGAGTAGAGGAGGAACAAAGGGGATTCAACAGCAGTGGAAGTAGTCTAGCAGCAGGGCTGTCACAGGACACAGGAGGGATTTCTGCTGTGATTTAGGCTGGAGAATTAGTGCTTTATGCGGTAAAGTCCTTTTTTTCTCAGATCACTTAACATATCCTCACTTTAGTGCTGTATAAATTAGTGCTATATAAATAAGCTAATGGAACAATCTTGTCAACCAGATATTGCTTAATAGGCTTTTATACATTGTTACTTACAGTTGTACTTAGCAACCCTTTGGCCTGGCACAGGTCTGAGCTGTCACTGTTGAGGCTGTTTGGTGACTTGGTGCTGGGAGAGCAGTTTGGCTTAAACAAGTGGATAATATTGCATTTTGTGCACTTCTCATCATCTTCATTTTATTGCTTTCCCTTTTCACTCGTTTGAAATGTTCCCAAACTTGTGGAGTTGCATTTAGTTTTGCAAACACAGCAGCTGCTATTGTTCCCTGCAAAAAAAACAACAACAAAAAAACAAAGACTGAAACTCTGCAGCACAAGAAGAACAAATAGTGTGCAGGGTAAATTACACTCATGATGTCTGTTACATTTGCAGTTTATTTAACATAAAGTACACACACACGCACAGAGATTGAAGTGTAGAACAAGAAAGCCGTATGAAAAACAGAGAAAAAGTTGGGCATATGGGTTTTGGTGGTTGCTTGCCATGCCCTGTGGCGTGTCCAGACTTTTTTAACTGGGGTGGCCCACCTGGGGCAGTGACTTATGCAGGGATGGCATGAAGTTTATGGGCACAGACATGCAAATTAATTTTTTCTTTACCCTTTCTATCCCGACTAATGATATGTAAGTAACACAATTTGGCAACCTATAAATCTTTTTGGCTTGATTCTTTGTAGACTCAAAAAAACAGATGTATGTGCAAATTCACAATTTTTAGTACTTAGAAAGTTGCATTCAAACTCTCGCAAGCTGTCTCACTTGCAAAAATACATGAACTGGCATTCAAGTCCATTGCAAGTTAGACATTGTGCACTAGTTTTTGCTTGAAAGTTTTTATGGAAAGGGTCTTACATTTTTCCAAACTGAATGTACTACCATGATCTTGTTGAAAACAGCCAGAGTAGTTGATTTGTACTTAAGTCTCTCCTCTGATTAGGCAAAAAGCCAATCGAAAATTTGGATCATGGAGTGGCACCTAGGGTGGCCAATCAGGTTTCAAGGGGGGGCCCATGCCACCTCTTGCCCCCCTCTGGACACCCCCTCTGGACACACCCCATATCCACAAAAAAAGGAATCTAACCAGATGTATACTAGTGTAAGACGTAAGACTACAGTAGAGCTATTCTGATGAGACCTTTATTTATTTTTTATGGAATAGGCACATATTTCTCTGACCCAAAGATATAGGTAGGAATGTATGCGTAAATAAGTAGAATTCACACGTTAACAAAGGTAGGGGTTTGAATGTTGTCAATCATGCTTTTCCTCTTTAATTTGTCTCTCAACCTATTCCTGGTCGAGAGACAAAACCAGCCTGGATGCTTAATTCTCGTGCTCCTTAAGTTAAAACACTTAAACATATTTTCCCTGAAATTTTGTGCTCTTAAAGGACTGACACTTGGTGTTATATGAGTAACCTGGTAATTTGGGAGTGTAACAGATATTAAACAATAGATGTCAGTTTTTAAAATTAAAAGAATGGTGTGACTTTGTGTGTACTGGTTTTCCCTTGCATCCTGCTGCAACAGGTGACTTTATATTAGGTTTAGCCTTGATCCACTTTGATCACCCACCTGGTTCCGACTGCAAGTGATCCGTGGATCGATTGCAAATGTCATTGTGTAAAATAAATGTTCTGGTGCTAAATCGCTGTGCAGAGTCTAAGTGAAAAGAATGTTGTGTTTTAGAAGTGCGTGTATGTGCCATGGAGATCCACTGTACAAATAAAAAGACAATTCAGTCTTTTCAAAAATATCTTGTGCAATTTTTTGAAAACTATTCCACAGCACCGGGTCATAAAGTGTTGATAATGTTTTAGGTTCATATTTATCAAAATGTGCTGTAACATTTCTCCTCTCACTCTTAATGTGTCTGCATTAATCATGCAGGTATCAGCTGGTGATCAGTAACTTAACAATAGTAATGTTATCCTGCAGCCCGCTGTAGTCTGTAAACCTAGCCAAATAAACTCCGTTACACAGCGCTGTTTGGCCAGAAGACTCCCTAAATACACACTCCCTGTTTGTTTTGTTTACCTCACACAAGTGTTGGAGTATTCAATTCCAGAACTCAGACTGGGGGAGGGGGAAGTTACGATCTGATCCGTGACAAAAATCCATGATCAAATCTGAAATTGTGAGATCTGTGATCTTTTGGAACACTATTTTTTATAACATTTTGTCAATATGTTTTCTCGTAGTGATTGCTTTTTAAAAGATGGCGGAAAGTACTGAGAAGAAACTGTTGATAATGAAATGTCCCCTCAATGTACCATTAATTCAATAACAACATTGATGAACATCTTGTTAAATAGGTCACAGGTTAAGGCCATGCAGTTATAGTAGTGCAAATTGTAGGTATTGAAATTTCACTCTAGAAAAAATAAGGCACAGCAGCTATGATGGAGATCGTTTACGTATGCTTGATCTTGATATCCGGCCTACAAATGTTTGCTATTCCTGCCTCTCGGTCAATCAGGAAAGGTCAAACAGTTAATGAATACATGTTGATGTTTCTTGGAGTTCATTGTCAGTCTCAAACAGATGTTGCAATCTCAGTTTGACACTAACTGAATGAAATGATCTAGAATGATTTTTTTTTTTCTGAGGAGAGAAAGAAGTTGGACCTTGGTTCTAAATGCTATCTTGTTGTTAAATATCATTGTCCAAGAGGCAGAAATGATTTTTGCAAAATAATGATGGAACCACACAGTGAAGAGAAAAACAACCAGCAAATACAAAAAAAAAACTAGATTTGAGTTAGATCTTATATCTCAAACAATAACTATTTAAATTAACATTTAAAGTTTTGTATCTGACCTTTCTGTGAGTTATTTCATAATGAAAGTAGAGGATGGTTTAATAGAAATAAAAGAAGACACTATCCATGAGAATGTGTATAATGTTAGGTAATTACATGTAATTATGTGATACACAGTGCCATGCACAGTTTGACTGAAGTCACAGAATATTTGCAAACACATTGAAACAGCTCAACTGAGCTCCACTGACCTTCTTAAAAAAGTCCCTAAATTAAGCCTGTCAGACTACAGCATCAGTATTTTCTGCATAGTGTTGCAAACAAGATTTTTCTATATAACACAACCACTTACATATTCTCCATCTCATTCTGTCTTTCTGAAAAGATGACACTGCTGCACATCCACTTCCAAGTAATGAAAATGTGCTCTAAGGGTCAACGCCTCTTTAGCCCAGTTTGTGTACTGCCAAACAGTCAATACAGCGTTGGAGTGTAGAGGGAGAGTCGGGGCATAATGAAAAAACCCCTCTTCTTCTCTGAGTTTTTTTTTTTAAACTCAGCCATCCCTGCAGTGGAGTAGCAGAGCCAGGACAACTGTAGATCTGTCAGGTCTCTCTTTGCCATAGCCTTGGAGCTTTATAATTAATCTTGCCTCCATAATCTTTATTGCATGCTTTGGTTCTCACCTGCAACAGTCTCTCCTCCCCCTCGCCATCTTTTCCTTTGGCTGCCTAATCCTCTCACAAGTGTTCTTTTTTCTCTCTCTGCCTTAACTGTTTACACAGAAGAATGGGAGGGTGACTTTTACTGTAACATTCCCACAATTTTTTTTGTCCTTCTGAATTATGTGACTTAATAGCAAATGCATTACTTGCATTTTTGGTGTGTGTGTGTGTCTGTCTGTGTGTGTGTGCTTGTGTGTGCATGTGTTTCTATAATGTCTAGTCCTGTGGGGAATAAGGATGTTCAGTCTCTAGAGAATCTTCACATATTCACATTCAAAGCTCCCTGTGGAAGGTCGTTTGAGTGTTTCTTATGCAGACAGTTAAGACATCTCATAAAGTTGAAAAAATGCTGAATTACCTTTTTGAGTATTGATATTGTTCCCTAGTTCATTATAAAGTTGTTCTTCTTATTTCCTTATTCCCAAAGGAACTGTCCAGGACAAGCATTGGATTCCACAATAACAATTCAACAAATGTTAGTCTCACAGGAGATTATATTCATATATATAGGCTATAAAAGAAAAATCACATTTACGGTGGATTTAGGCAGAACTTAATCTCTACTTACAGATTCTGCATACACATTTGGAATCTGCATACAAATGTTGAATCCGTACCAAACTTTGTTATGAGGAGTTTTCTGGTTTCCATTAGTTACACAGTTGTAGTCTGAGTAGTACTGACCATGACATATCAGCAGGCTTTGCTGTTTGCAGGTAAAACAACCTGCTGTGACGTTTCTGCTCTTGGCATCGGCTCTAATCCGTTTACGATTTGTTTATTTCTGTAAGCATATAAGTGTTGCTAACAATCCGCCCTATGAACATCTTAACTTGAGCAACAGATCTGTCTGACACTTTGCTGTTAAAGCCAATCAGCGCTCTGACTTCCTGGGATGATTGATCCGACCTCCATTCAACTAGGGCTGGGAATCTTTGGGTGTCTCACGATTCGATTAGATTTCAATTCTTGGGGTAACGATTCGATTCAGAATCGATTTTCGATTCAAAACGATTCTGGATTCATTGATCCATGGATTCAAAGTCTATTTTTGAATGAGTACATACTTCAGGATCTACTACAGTCATCTGTGAGACTGGCTGAATTTCTTGTTGCTCTATTTGGCATTCTACTGATTTAAAGAGCAGGGAGTGACTGATTAGCCCCCCTCCAAAATTTATTTATTTAAATAAAATCGATTTTTGGAAATTATGAATCGATTTTAAATCTTAGAAGAGAAGAATCTCGATTCAACAAACAATATTTTTTTAAACTCTCCAGTCTTCTCTTGAGGACTGACCTACTAAAGCTTGCATTTTCACTTTTACAAATCTGCATCATGATGATGCTATTTTGCCAGTTTTAAGACCAAAAAACTTCAGTAAACCACAAGAAAGTTGTTTTCCTTTTTGGGTTTCTACAGCTGAAGTATGTCAGAGGGAAGTGTCTGGGTAACTTACTATTTAAGGGTTAAACCCGTCAGAAACAGATTAAAGGTTGCTCATCTGGGGATGTAATAAGCCAAGAAATGACCGCGTTTTATGTTGCAGACATGTCTGGTGGGCCAAATGTTGCTTTTGAGCAGAATCAAAAGGTCTCTTGTTGATAATTAGGCCGTACACAATGCAGTGCATGGGAAAGGACGTCTTGGCTTGAAGTGGTTTAACACTAGTCGTTGGCTTGACCAGAAATACAGAGTAGGTAGCCATCATTCCCAGAAGTGTACATTGCTGTCATTTCCAAGATTGGGTAGATGTTTGTGAAAAAAAACACATGATCTTTATCTCCTGAAAGACAGATTTTGTGTCATTGGATTGCACTTACTAAGACTTAACGTAAAGAAGCACCGTGGCTTCCCAAATGTGTTAAAAAAGAAATACAAGAGTCAGTTTTGCATTTGGAAAGAGCCAACCAAATGACTCTTGGGCAGAGTTCAGAATTCAGCCCCATCCTATCTTTAGCATTAGCAGTCAACACACAAGGCCACGCTTAGCTCCACAGAGTTCAGATTATCATGCAGAAACACCCAGGAGCCTGCCTCCCACACTCTATTAAAACATCAACCCTGAGGTGTTGGTGTGCAGTGGGAAAAACAGGAAATGAGACATGCTCTCCCCACAGGCCATGGTTCACCACATGGGTGCTAGATCACAAAACATGGACACAGGGGTCTTTGTACCTGGTTTCCCTGGAAACTGTTTGTTTTAACAATCCCACATGGATTAACCACATTCTTCTTTGTGGGCAATATCAAGTAATTGATAGACCAGTGAGCAGCTCTCAATGATTTGTAATTTTTTATGCCTCTATTTTATGTCAGTGATTTCTCCTACTGCTGGAAACATTACTCATTTCTTGCACCGCTAATACCTTTTTACCAAAACTGTTGTTGTAGGCTTCTATCTGGTTGCAAAGAACATGATGCCAAACCTGCAGACACAAAATTGGATATAAAAACACGCTCACACACGCACACACACACACACACACACACACACACACACACACACACACACACACACACACACACACACACACACACACACACACACACACACACACACACACAGTGCACAAAAGTGTATTTCCAATGCACATAAATAATGTGACAAGTAGGTACATGACAGCACTCTGATGTCCTGAGGTAAAAACTACTGTGATTTAATTTCAAACAGCACTGAAATATATTACAAAAATAATTATTTCATGCAGAATGTTTCCTGGCAGCACTTCAGAATGACTAAATGAGAACATTTGGTCTTTTTTCTCTCTTTTGACTGAACTTTTTTTCAGAACACCTTCCTTTTTGTTTGTTTTTTCCTTTTTAGAAGCTGATGAAAACTACTCTGTACATCTGCATTGAGCTAATATGACAGTAGCTTCATTAATTGATTGTTTTTGCCTGTAAAAATAAAACAGTTTATTTTTATTTTTAGAGACGACCATTCCTGAACAATGTACAAATCTCGGTGAGGAATGCAACACATTTTTTTTAGTGTATTTAATTATTTGTTGGTGCACTGTTGGAGGGTTTCACCATACATCTCCTTCGCCTGTCCCTTGGCCACATTGGGAGAATGTGGGTGCATAATACAAGCAAAATGTCATTATGATGAATCTAACCTTTCCGGGGAGCCCCTAGTGGCTGCCTACCTGTGAACTTGCATTAATAACCAAATCTATCAAAAAGGGAGTTTTGGGTTGCATTAGTGTTTGGGGAGTAATTGCTGTCAGCGGGTTCGGCCATAAATCCTGACACCTCAATCACAGCAGCTCCATAAATCAGCCTTAAAAAGTTAGCAACTGATCTACACTTTACTCCTGCCCTGGACACTAACTGAAAACTGCTGCTGAAGAGAACTTAGTGAAAACTGTGTCTCTCATTTTTCATACTCTCATACTCTCCCAGGCTTACTTAGTTACCAATTCTCTGTGAGTGAGAACAAAGTTAGAGAACATAAAGTAAACAGGATGTACTTTTCTGAATACCTTCTAAAGGCCTCTGCCACATAATCAAATTCCGCCCTGGATATCATCTTTCGATGAGCTCTTGTCACGAGAATGTTAGACATATAAATGATCATGATGATACCATCAAGATGATGTTGACTTATAAGATATATGAATGCAATTTGCCTTTTTTTCTGCTGACTCTGAAGAAATTCATAAGCATGAATAATTGTGTTTATATAATATCAATTTGTACAAGCTATTAAGAACTGTACAGGGAACATTGTGGATGCACACATAATTATTTTAGGTCCCATGTAGAATAAGTGTGTATGGTTTTGGCCTATAAGATGATGGGAAGGATGACACAAACGTAATAGGAGACTGAAGACTGGCCTTTTTTTTTAATATTTATTTTTTAGGCTTTTATTGTAGAGACAGGATAGTGGATAGAGTCAGAAATCAGGGAGAGAGAGTGGGGAATGACATGCGGGAAAGGAGCCAAAGGTGGGATTCAAACTGGGCCATCAGCTTAGAGGACTGTAGCCTCCATACATGGGGCGCCGAACTAACCATAACGCGACCGGCGCTCCAAGACAGACATTTTTAAGTCATCTTTGATACAGGAAGCTTAGCCCAGCTGTCATAGTCGTATCTGAACTTTTTCACCTTCAGCTGGCTCTGCTTTTATACAAAAAGTATTATTGCATTAGTTTGCATGTTAAGATATATGAGTCAGCAACAAGGGATACTATTGTTTGTTATGTTACCTTTAGCATCATAAATCACATGCTAACAGTCTGTTCGTCTTTAATATTCATGTAAGCATGCTGCCTATGTTAGGCTGAAGCGTCTGTCAGTAGTTGAAAAGAGATATTGAACCCTTTGGTGGCATTAAATAGTTGTTATCCTCTGTGGACCATGACTGTCCAATTTGCTTAACAGTTTCATTGCAAAGTGTTGGATGATTGTACCGACTGATCAACACTATCCCCACTGCGTAAAGACCAAATAAAGAAAGCCCCAGACAATTTTTGCTTGTTTTGTTCTTAATCAATAAGTGACACCAGTTTTTCTGCGTATGATGATTACAGACATGCATTACCTGCTTGTCTCCTGTATTTCATTCACTGTGGATACAAATGGAGCTCCTGTCACTGGTTAGGGTGAAATGTGGACCACGCAAGTGTCTCTGTTCCTGCAGATGTGTTATTCTTTCTTCATTGTTAGACCTCCGAAAGAGAAAGATGGATAGAGCCTGTCTGCCTGCAGGTAAATCTGATTATTGGACCATTAATAAAACATCATTCATTAAGAGCCTGTATCAATCCGCTGTCACCATCAAGTGGTTCACTCATCAAAGACTGACAGAGGGAGGTGGGGATAGTGACGGAGAAAGGAGAGGGCTGGTATGGCAGAGTGGTTCTCTGTCTCCTTGTTACAAAAAACACATCTATGGATGATGTTTGTCTTGTGTGTGCCTGTGCACTCTGGGGAGACTGTTAAAAAATGTAAATCCTTAAATTCAGCTCCCTTTTGACTTGGCAATCAAACAATATGTTAATTTAGTCATCTCAGTTTCACTATTCTATTTCATGTTTTGTAGCTACAGATTTTTTCTGCAGTTTTACGTTCAACCTCTACATTCCTCCTTCGTCCTTCCATCTTTTTCCTTACCTTCTTACGATTGCTCCTCCTGCAGCAGAGTGACAATAGCCGCCCAGCCTTTGGATCCCACAGGGCCTTCATTATGACTGACTGTATTATGTAAAGCACTTAAAATGCCTAATTATGCTCTCTGCCTGGCTCTATTTTAGTTCCTAAGTGTTGCAGTCTTCTGACTGACTGTCCTCAGGGACTTTCACTCAGCGTTTGAAATATTTTCCTCATATCCTCTCTTCACTTAACAGTGTATCTTCAGACACAACACCTTCTATCAGAATTGGCGACAGTATGGTGACAGTAAAAGCACAGGGCTTGGACTCCTGAGGTGCAAAAAAAAATGTGCCTCCAGAAATCAAGTTGATGATCATTTTATTGGGAGTTTTCGTATGCAAATTGCAGGAAACTTTAAAGTCATGAAAAACATGATTGTAAAACTCATTTGGAATTCCTGAAAATGTATTTGAAAATGTATTTCAATATCTTAAAATAATTCATTCCTCAGTGGGCAGATGATTCAAAGCAAGTGCTTACATAATTAAAACATAGCCAGGGGTTAGAAAAATAATTTATACCAAACATTTCAGAGAAATTGAAGCCGTTGTGAGACCGTTTTCATTGTGATTCATGGATGGTGACAACGGAACGGTCTAAACAGAAAGGTTTTGTGTATGTGGCATTTCTCTGCAGAGAGAAATTTAATTGAATCTCCCACTGTTTCCACTGATTGCAACGTGGCCCATTTGCAACCTGAACTATTTCCTTTCTACTCAACTTGCACATTGCACTGGGCTTTGAGTGTGTGTGTGTGTGTGTGTGTGTGTGTGTGTGTGTGTGTGTGTGTGTGTGTGCTCATTTGCACGTGTGAGGGGGTGGATCAATGTGGGTGTGTACAAATGATTGCGAGAACCTTGTAAAGAGTGAATTTGGTTTGTGTGTTGGCATTGTAGGTGGAATGTGTGGCATGTGTGATGGATTTGTGTCTGATTGTCTCCCAAAATTTCCATAAAACGAACAGAGCAAATCCCTAATTGTTTTGGCTCTATATTCAGCAGAAAGGCTTGTGAGCATTTTGCAGGCTCTCCTGAAACTCTGTAGAGTGCTTCTAAAGCTTCCCTCTCCAGAGAGCAGGGTGATATCCAGGTCATCCCCAGGTCAAAGCTGAAGAGATGCCAATACATCATTTTCTATATAGAGCGAAGGGATTTTCTCACAGGTGACTGGGCGCAAAGATGATTTGACCACGCTGAACTTTTAACCATCTTGTCTGTGTTGCCTTCATCCAAATAAGGCCTCCCGTGGTGGAAACTCTCTGCTGGGCGCACTACAGCAGCCAGAGCAGATGGCTGACTATTGACATGCAAGGAAGCCTGTGTAATGCAGGCGCTGTACTGCAGCAGTACAGGCGACATGGGAAAACAGTTGATGGAGATTGAAATGAATTAGCTTTATGTTTCATTAAAGTTATTTTCAGTCCTATGAGTAAACTCTCTCAATAAAAAGGGCATGTTTCACAACTCTTTGTCGGTCAAAGTTATCAGAAACATTATTCAGTTCATCAAAACCACTATATTAAACCATTTATGGTCTTTTTTCTGGCAGTTGACATTCAAAATGTGTCGACAATCAGTAATTACATATCTCCAAAGAGTAGTTTTAATGAGAAATGGTGGCGTTCACCATTCTTGCTCAGAGTTTATCCTGCCCTCACAGGTACTTCAGTGACGTTGTATAAGTATATCTGCAAGAGGCATAACATTTCATATAGCAATATCACCTGGTGACAAACTACTGGAACCATTTCCATTCATTCCATTATTCAGACCCCACCCTCCTGTTTCCCCCTTTTTCAGGTTATTGCCATACTAAACTCACATCAACCTATAAATTCTCCTGCTTTACCTCTGGGTCTCCCATTTGGTACTTCAGCTACATGCAAACAAGTCCTTCTCAGCCGTCTGCTCATCGAGGAAACTCTTAAATATGTGTAATTTAACAGCACTAGCATAGTGATCATAGTTCCTAGTTTGTAGGAACCCTTAACCAGAAGAACCCATGCCTGTGCTTAATATACATACTTATATAAAAAGAAGTCTGTACACAAACATTAACAATGAAAACCCAAGTTTAGGCTCTGTGAACTCAAATACACAGGCTGAATGTACAGCTCTTGGCTTTTTTTTTTCAAATATGGGAGGATCATACATGCGACAAGGATGGAGAATATTTCATATCTGTGCTCACTGTTGGAGAAAATCAACTGGTTCATTCAGTCTTTCTCTGTTGAAAGCCTCTCTGTCCATGTTACCTCAGCAAGCCTTATCAGGTAATTAACGTCATGAATGGAGGTTTAATGACCCTGACATCAACCTTGTTTAAGGAAGTAGAATTAAAGATGATATCTGGACATGTAATAATGCAGCAGGAGCCGAGGTAGGTGGGATGGCAAGCCTGAGCATCAATGTCATCATTGTGCTGATCAGGCACTGAGAGTCCTGCTCACGCATTATGAGAGCTCCTTAAGGCGAGCAAAGCTTTCTGACACCTACTGCCTCTTCTATCTGGTCCCTACAGGAGGCTCTGAGGCGTTCTTACTCAATAATTGGGCTGTGACCTGGCACAAGCTTAACTTATAATTTGTAAAGAGACTCGGGGGTGGTAAAGCAGAATAACATGTTAGGAAACAAAAAAGAAATGAAGCAACGTTTGAACAAATTAACAATTTGGGAAAGAAAACCAAACAATGGAAACACTTCATCACATCACTGAATTTAGAGTTTTTGACACAGTCAGACACTTTTTTGAATCGCCCCCAATCACAAAACAATTAACAGATATTTGTGTTTGTTTTTCATTTGTTGGTTCCATTTTAGTGGATGTTTGAGTGGAATGTATTTGGGTTGGAGTTGTGGTGAAATTACAGAAGTAGCTATAGAGGGTGCTTGCATTAGTCGTGACCCATTCAAATCTATTGTTTCCATTGTCTTTAAGAGCTGTGCACTGTGTACAATGGTGCTAAAGCAATTTCTCATTGACAAGAACATCTGGAGTGGATTCACTGCAAAAGCTTCACTTCAGATGAAACTTAATATTCTTGTGCTGAAGAGGAGTCAAATCACAAGGTATGGAGGGGATCACACGCACCAAGCTTTGGTCTTTGAAGGACAGATTCAAAGACGGATAATGGAGAAGCAACTAAACATGGGGTTCCCTGACAGGTTTTTCTTACCTAATAACTTGCTAAATTGAGAACTTGATATGTTATTGAATATAGATATTTGTTTTCTTTTCTATGTTTAATTTCTTCAGCTGAAGAACTTGTATTGATTTTGCAAGAATTTGCAGGATTATTAGAGTATATACGAATTGCGATTCAACACTTAAAACTGAGTGTTCTGGAGTCCCCTCGACACTTAGTTCCTGCCACTTTAATTGCACTCTTTTCTTTGATTGTCATTCAAATCATTTTCACAAGTGGGTGCGAGTGATGTTGAAATGTATACTAAACTATTTTTATCATAAAGGAGAACTTCATAGTCAGGTTGCACATCTGTCATCCACAGAGAGTGGGATGCGCTTTTGAAAAGGAAGTGTCTGCATAGATGAAGTTGGACATTTGGCATCATTTTGCAGTCATGGCATTGAACAGCAGAACTGCAACTTGAATGGCAGACGCTTGAATAAGTGACATAAAAGAAAAATAACATTACATAGGAATTCGCAGTAGGAGTATCAGAGGATAGAAGGACATGGAGAAATTGTCATTGGCATATTCAGACCCTCTCAGTGACTTCTATTGCCACATGTAAGTATAAAGAGATATGCTGGGGTGTAAAGACCACCATTAACACCCCTCCCACTGAGTGTAGATCTTTAAGCCTTAATTATATGTCACTTCTGTATGAATTGCAGTGCTGTGATAAAATCAGACTGTTCTGCTCATCCATACACAAAAAGGAAACGTTTCCTAATGACGCCATTATGTGTGATGCCCAATGTTTTTTTTTTATGTAATTGAAGTAAAAGCCACAGGGAGTTAAAGATCAGGAGAGATGAACATTAAAATTGCAATTAGAAGTAGTGCTATTAAATCTTAAGTAGCAAGACCCAAACATGGTGTTCACTCTTTCAGATTTATGGGTGAAGAAGTAACGGCAACACCACCTAGAGACAGAGATAAGACATGATTACAATAAAAGAGAGAGGCAGCAACATTTGGTTTGTCAGTTTGGATGAACATTGATGATGTAGACATGCTCTGTCTACTCAATTTAACAACATATTCATCGCTCATTTTTGTCAGAATGGCCTCTGTGTGGAGACATGAATTGATGACGTGGTAAGTCAAATCTATAGGGAATTAAGTTTAGAGCGCCTTTTTTTATTAAAATATCAACATTTGGCATCAGCGATTATATCATTTTATCACACGAGTCAGGACGACGTTGTATTGCTGTATTGATATTTTGGCCCACCCCTAGTGAAGAGTTTAGCCTCTTCCTCTGCCTATTCATCATAATTACCTGTGATTGACAAAACAGGCTTGCACTGGGCCTACTCTGGACGATACATATGTTTTCACAGTTGGTAATCACAGCTGCCCACTTACCAAAAGATTAAAGCTGATTTTGTAAGCTGCTGTTTTGCAGCTTCATTGGTCCCGATGGGAATTCTGGATGTTGACTATGAATTTCTGGAAATAAATGTGCTGACAGTTGCAGTCATGCCTCACACCTACAATTATTTTTTTTTTATCACCAACCTGTTAATCAGCTTTTCTGTATGCTTGACTGTCGAGTAGACACACACACACACACACACACACACACACACACACACACACACACACACACACACACACACACACACACACACACACACACACACACATGCAGACACATACACACATGCTGCAGCTGTGTCAGGCTTGAGGTCAGGTTATAAGCAGGATCGTGAAATTGAACGTGTCTTCTTTTATTTGACAGCTATTGCCTGTCTGTGTGTTTTTATCCACACTGACCAGCAGACTGAATGCACCTATAGCTGTTCTGGCTGTCTGCTTTATCTCCTTTGCATTACTCAGAGGTAATTTACAATGCCTGCAGCATGATGGTTCCTGAGTATCGGTCCCCACTGATCATCAAACAAGCCTCCAGCCTTGGCCTCTGACTGCTGCTTAGACTGCCTCCATAGTCTTCTCCTTGCACCAAGCACAAAACAGAGTAAGGGAGACTGTATATATAGAAAGTGAGGGAAGGAGCGATCAAAAGGAACAGATGGAGAGAGTTATCGTTCGATTGAACGACGTTTCTTTTCTCCAGTAGCACAGGGGAGATTTCATTGAAAGGCTGTTGCAGTCTATTGATCGGCCCTCGGGGATGGATACTGTGAAGCCAGAGAGAGCTGGAGGGATTCATGCAGTGAGAGAAAGGCAGAGGGAGAATAAAATTGAGTTGTGTTACAGGAGAATGAGAGGGAGAGAAAGAAGAGTGAGAAACAAAGGAGAGAAACCTAACAATCACAGGATGTAAGCCTGTTGATGTTTTCTGCTGGTCAACCATTCAGGAGCCGTGAGCTGTGCTCACAGATTCTCAGTCTGTAAGGGAGAATAGAAACACAAAGCACACAGCAGTGAGGTCAGCCTAAGCTGTGTGCTACCTGAACAATGTTTCTCTTGGAAAAAAATACACAAAAACCCCATTCGTATTACTTATCCGTGTCAGAGGACTCTGTAGGCTCTTTGTGTACTTTCAAGTGTCAAAGGTAATTTTATGTTGACTGAAAAGAGTTAAAGTTTTTGAAGATATACAGTAGTGTCATAAACAAAGACAGGTATTTCAAACATGACAGTTTTGGAATGAATTGAATTGAATTCAATCCATTGAGCTAGATGCAATTTTCCAATACCATTGGCTTCACACACAGAGAGGTGTACATTTTTCACTTCAGTTCTACTTTAGTTGCTTTGAGGAAACAGAGTTATTGTCATGGATTACTCTTGTTTACTTTGTTTGTTCCTTGTTGTTGCTGTATTTCAAGGTTTAGTCTTTAGTGTTCCCTGTGTGTTTTGTTACTGTTACTTTTGTGAGTGCTCTGTGTGTCTTCAGTGTTTCCTGTTTTATTTTGTAGCTCTTGTCCCCAGTGTTTCTTCTCTTCTCTTAATTCCTCTTATTGTCTGGTTTCCCTCCATTTTGATTGCCCTGATTGTCTTCACATGCGCTGTAAGTCTCACCAGTGTCGGATAACCCCAGTGTCAGTTCATACGTCTTCCTACCCGTGTTCTGTGATATGTTTCCTCGTGGCTCCTTGTTTCTCCTTGTGGATTTTTGCTGGACTTTGTTTGGATTTGAAACTAAGTACGTTTTTGTTTGCCTTTTGTTAAAATACATCTTTAGTTTTATTTGCACTTTTTTCCCTCCGTTTTTCTAACACTATGACAGCCATAGTGTCCAAGTAAAAGAAGCGTTTTAGTTATAATGCACCACTCACCTTGAACTCCCTTTAAGTGTAACCGTTGCACACAAAATGGGGTTAACTTTGAGATAGTTGACATAATTGGCTTGTTAACTTATTGACCAAAAGCTAGTTACCTCTGAGAGGTGTTTCCCTACAGAAACTGTTAAATGCCATAGGGAAGATTATTGGGCTTACGGCATAATTGGAATGAGGGGTCTCTTCACTGAGCGCTTATCCTTTCATTAAGGCACAAGTACCTTGTGTTTATTTCAAATTCTGCCATGTTGTACGTTTCATTTTCTAAATGACACTGCAGAGCTTAATACATTTACTCATCACTTGAACACTGAGAAAAACTCAAAACAATGTGTATTGTATGAATTGAGTTTGAGTGCATGGCTTCAGGCTGAAGAAAGATACAAAATATAGCATTATCATGACAAGAGCTCAACAACACTTCTGACTCTGTAACACTGTCTATTATTACAGATGTGTTACAGAGCCTCTGTCCAGCCTGCTGGGGAGTACAGGGTCCCCCTTCCAAACGCATCAGTCAAATTTTGACTCTTGGCAGCAAAATTGCACTTTAGCAATATGACGACTGAATTGTTATACATACTGAAGCATCCCCCACAGTGCCTGTCCACCCAATTCATGAGGGGTCACAGACGTCTTTGAGGAAACAAAGAGCCAAGAGTGTCCAAACTAAAACAAAATTGTAGGTTTACAATGAGCTCATTAGTCACATTGTTACGTCTCGCATGTAGTGGCTTAAAAACCAAACATGATTGGTTGATGACTTGGTGATGAAGTTTGCTTTGCCTCTCTCAGGTGTGACCAGATGTTTAGTTTTCATATTTGTATTCATGAAAATTAGCCTTCACATATCACCCCCTTTTGTTGTTCATACTCTATGACTTTATTCAACTGTTCTGGTTACACTGATAAAAGAAGCTTGTGGGCTAAATCACATTTTCCAAACAAGGTTCAGATTAATTTTTTAGACATTTTGTTTGCTCTCATGGTCACATTTTAATAATCCTTTGACATGGCTTTGTTATCGTCTTAAAGTGAATTAATTTCTAATAGTTTAGAAGCCAACAGTGAGCGGCTAGTTTACATCAATTACTTTAAAGTCAACTCTACAAATTACTCCAGCCATATCAGTCTCTGATAACCTGTCAAATAAATATTTGATGAACTTTAATGGAGTTAAAAATGGTGCTCAGTTGTTTTTTTCTCTGCAGTAATTTGTACAGCACAGAAAATACAGTGGCTTTTTTTCATTCTTTCTTGATCAAGCTGCAAATCCATCGTGCTTTGCTCCTTTTTTTTCTCCTCGTTCCTTCATATGTCATGAAACATGCAACTCGTACACTCTCTAACTACATCTCGACATTATATCTCAATCAAGTTAAAGTGATGAGAAATAGGTGTAAAGTCTGTGTGTGTACAACATAATAAGTTTGCTGCCCTTTTCCTGAACTTGAATTAACTTGACATACTTGAAGGTAGGCTTGTGTGAGATTATGTATGAGACACTTCTCTACAGTGTCTTGCCATATGGGTGTGAATATACATGCATACATCAGTGTAAGAGGTTTCCTCAATCCAATCTGGTCTTTGGAAAAACGGTCTGCAGTCTTTGTCAGTGCTAGTTTTTTACTCTAGAATCTCATACGTTACAGAAAAAGTTCTTCAAGTGTCTGAAAGATATCAGCCTGCCTAAAAAAAAAAAAAATCTCACAGAAGCATCAGTAAAGTTTTACAAACAGTCAGACACATAAAGGTAGTCACAAAGACTGATGTCTGTTAAAGACTAACGGACAGAACCACACGGTCCCCTGTGTCCAGCACCTGTCAGACTTACAGTGTTCCTAATGAGCCCAACCACTCCTTCTCCCTGTGCACAGGAATAAAGCCTTGGATCCATCCAAGGGTGAGTGCCTGCACCACAGGACCACGTCCATTCCCCAGGGTCAGATCCAGTTCTGATGGATGACTCCACAGGGACAAGAGATGGCTGAGCTGCTACTCGTCTTCCTTTTTTGTCTTTGTGGCGCATACATGGCAAGGTAAAAACACACACACATACGTACAGTCAAGCTTTGACCTTGTCCATGACCACACACTTAAATGGCAGTGTTTCTGATGAGCGGTTTCCCATGGGGGAGGGAGGCAGGGAAAAAAAGAGGGTCGATGTGATGATGAAATACAGCGATTGTCCCCTGATAGATTGGGGACAAGGCCCCTAATCGCTCTTGATGTCATGTGGATGACCTCCCAGGATACTGAGCACAGATTCATCACCTGGCGCTCTCATATCATTCACCAGCAAGTGAATCACTGGTCATGATATACTGTACAGGTGTGCCATAAATAGCACCTTTCACCTGATGAAATCCTCCATCAAGCAGTATTCTTAGGCCTGTGTAACCTGAATCTCTGCTGATGTGGCCACCCCATTATTTTGAGTATAGAACTGCGGCAGCTTACTTTAATAAATGTGATTTATCTCAGCAGTGGCTTGCTAACAGTGCATTCCATTTGAGAAGAACATGGATAGAGAAGTCTGGTTTGGTAAGGGATAAAGAAGTAAACAAAAAGATTAGATTAGATTAGGTTTGTGTTTGTACAAAGATAGAGGAGGCAAGGAGTCATTCAGAGCTATCTCATCACCATGAAGCAATTTATCAGAGCTGAATCTGCCCCCTGGAGGACTGATGTGATTCCATGGTGCAACCACAAATACGCAATGGATCCAACGTCTCAACCATCCTTATCTTTTATCCTTCAAACTACCTGCCCAGACTGCACTACTTCATTTAAATCTCCATCCACCACAAACGTACTCTCTTTTCAATAAGGGCACAGCTCCAAGTGTCACATGAGAAACTTCAAAAAGTGTTCTCACAGAATTTGCTAGTGTTTTGTATCCGGATGCCACTCTCTGTCTGTTATAAAAGTGACATTATTTTTCACTTTTTCTTTGAAGGAAAAATTATTTGACTTCCATTTCCAGCTCTCAGCCGTGGTGCAATCTTACTTTTCCACAATGGCTGCCAGGGTCACACTGCCCTTTTTTGTGTTCATAGAGAGACCAAGATGTCCTCCAAAAAGTAAACACAGACACTCTCTTCTAAGTGTGAGACACTCTGAAACACACAAATTAGAGGCTGCATATCCGAGTTGGTAATGGGTCTTTGTTTCATGTGTGAAAAGTTTAGCTTTTAACTAAACAGCCAAAAGCTTCCAGTAGTGTGTTGTCAGAACTGTGCAACTGCCATCAGCTGGATTCTTCATTGCATGCAATAAATTCCCTCTGTCAACATTTCTATCCCTCTGGAACATGTCCAGAAACTTATATTCCACAGATTACAAAGTGGATTAGCAGAGTTCTTGTGGTAAACCCTCCATTGCATCCTTTGTTGTTGTGTTTATGCCCCAGTGATTCGATTCCTTCAGATCTCATCTGTATGCAGCCCGCTGGTGTTGTGCATGGCCAGCTCTGTACTCGGTGTATCTATTGCAGTGCTCCGTGTAGCGTGTCTGTTGCCTGTGTATCATCTATCAGGGGATAGCATAACCTCGCTTTAAAATCACATTCCACTGAATCAGAATTCAATTCCAGATTCCTCCAAGAAAATATCATAATAATACATCTCCCCTGGATTCCACTTGGGCCACTGTCACAGTGTTTCCTGACTCATTGTCTGCACTGTAATTTCTCAATAACATCTTTGGTAGAGACATGATGAAACATTCAGTGAATGAATTTCATTGGCTATGTTGGTGGGAAAACCTGGGGAAGTTGCAATTTTAGATGCATGAAATCCAAAGGTGCTTACATACATTGTTCAAGTTGTAATGAATATGAAACACCTCCAACATGTCTCTTATTGCTGTATTATTCATACATCAGAGACATGCCACTGGGTGATGGAAGAAGCTGGCTTTAAAACTGAAAGCAATGAAGTGTTAGTTTTTTTGTTCCTGAATGTGTTGCAGGTTTGAAATTCTTTTTCGATTGTACTGCAGTGTCAGTCTTCATCTTCGGCGTACTTAAATGTTGAATAGAGGTAATGAGATTGGAGCTGAATAACAATGATGAAATTCTGAAATGGATTACTGCACAGTACACAATGGCATGGTTTCACAGTTTCCCTGATTAGTGGTACAAATTTAACACTTGTTAGGCGTTCAGTAAACAGAATTGAGGGAGATTATTTGTCAGACGTGTGGGATTCTATCAAGAGAGTCAGCATGCGACTTTCACAATGCTCCTCTACATAAACAGCTGTTTATCCACTGATCAGAGCCTTTGTTCTACAATCACACATTGAATCACGCAGCATTCACATTATGATTACATGACAAATATAAACTATTTATTTTTAAAAACACAATTCATCACTGAATTTCAAGGTTTGATGTCATAATGTGGATATTGCTTTTGACTTGTCAACTGAGCTGTCCGGGAGTTTTTTCATGAGCCATTCAAAGGAGCAGCGGGGTCGTTCTTTTTCATCACTATGACTACAGGGAGATGCTACAGTGGCTTACCTCCAGTGACAATTTTTTTTTTTTTTTTAATGTGTCAATTTTTTTACCTTTTTCACATTTAACATGTTATTGGTGACAGACCTACCATATACATTAAGTGTTCCTGAGTATCAATTGTTACAACCGTATGTCTTACGAATGACCTTATTTTTTTTATATTTTTCCCAAATAGATTTTATAAATGAATAACATGCTGCATGGGTTAAATATACAGTATATACACACACTGTCAAAGTTTTCCATGGGGCTGTCTTTGTACCACACCACACTGAAGTTGAAGACAACTTCAAAGCAGAGCCCTGACTCCATATCCCATGGCTAATATAAGGTCCATGTTCCTTTTGGGGGTCAGGTTTAGGCTACTGAAGATATATTTAAAGAAAGATTGCACCTTTGGTAATCAAATAATAACACATTCTATGTTGTGTTACTCTTTATTTTTTTATGATTTGACTTAGGCCAATGCCCTTCCCTTACCTTCAAGTGGTAGTTTGAAAATCTGTTTCACTTTCTAAGGTGGAGTTACATGAAAAGATCAACACCATTCAGATGTTTGTATTGTCAATTTACTGCTACTGCCTTTTGCCAATTAGTTCAGCATAGCAAAACGGTTGCTTGGGAGTTACTGCTCCCAGTCCAAATATAGTCTACCTTATAACCTCCTTTTAATCCACATCTTTGCTACACTTTATTCATATGTATTATTCATATTATTCAGCACTGAGATGCTGGTAGGGGTATTTTAAACTTCTGGATGATGTCAGAAGGGTCCAGTCTGTCCACTACAATTAGATAGGCATAAGCTTGTTCCAGCTTTAGATTTACGATTCTGATTACCCTACAAGGAAGCCATTAAACAGTATTCCCAGAATATCAAACTATTACTTTAATCAACTGCTTTGAGTGTCCTTAACTCAACCATGAAAATACATGAACAATGTCTAGGCTTATATCCTACTATCAGTAAATGCTTAAAAGCACTTTTGGAATCAATGTTATCTGTTTTTGGAGTAATGTTCTTGAAATATTTTCCTCTATGAAGCAGTCTACATTTGTTGAACAGTTTTGCGCTTGGTCACTCAAAAAAAAAAAAACTGT
Source organism: Tautogolabrus adspersus (assembly GCA_020745685.1). NCBI lineage: Eukaryota > Metazoa > Chordata > Actinopteri > Labriformes > Labridae > Tautogolabrus > Tautogolabrus adspersus. The sequence goes on along the minus strand of CM036547.1, from coordinate 20,647,811 downwards.
CTTGATTAGCTCTCATTGTTGATTTGTATATCCGAATCCCGCCATAAGACTGCAGCAGCTCATGTGAAGTGTAACCTATTGTGAATTAGCCAGACCAATAAGGCAAGAAGTACTGATATGATGGCTGCACACCATCAATCAAAACTGCCTGCTGTTTGATTGGAACTATCAGAGCGTTCTGCGTGCGCTGCCCTAACCTCTACACAGCAGCTCCGCCAATGTCATCACACTGACTTATTCATGTGTGATACGTGAAGCCTAGTGCCTCGTCTCCAGGATCCATGTCCCACTGGTCACCAAGACGAGTCAGTGGTACATGTGTCTGGGGATCTGTTTGTCTTCATCAATGGTAACACGTGTCTTTTGGCTTATTGGAAAACTGTGTTCTTTGTCTGCACTACCTCACTTTAATCAATATAGTGCCATGCATTGACTTGTTAAGAACTGTTGCGTGTTGCAGATTCACAGCGCTGCTCTGCCCCGTGTATTGATTGAGTTGGTGATCTACTGCTCGACAGTGCTACGAGATGCTGCTTTTCAATTTAGATAAAGCATTTCAATCATGTGGCAGTGAATTTGTGTTGAATAAAATGAATGATTATGACTCTTCTGAAGTTTATTTAGGGAACTAATTTCTGCTGCACATTTGGTTTGTTGGTGAGTTTTAATGGCAGAGGAGTGGTGAATGTGCAATCGATTTCTTAGTGCAACAGTATGGCAGATTTTACTTCTTGTGTAAATATTGAGCTCTATGTCACAGAGCCATATAAGCATTGTCTGGAGAGACATTGTTTGTTAGTAAGATCAATTTATTGAAGGTATTTTTATGGATTGTCTAACATGTAAAGAAATATACCCACATTTATCCTCAAAATTTGCCTGAAATATAGCACAGTGAAATTCAGTCTCTCTTTCCCCTTAAATTGCAGGGTTGTCAGCATGTTGGTCCCATGTTTTATCTTGTCGTCTTGTAATATTATATCCCTAATCAACAGCAAGGACCTTGTTTATTTGTTCTGTCTCCACAAGAATCATGAATATTTTTCACAAGTAAGTATCCAAGTTACTACCCGCTGTGTTGCTTGTTTCTGTCAAAAATGGGGCCAGATACAACAAATTCACAGTGGGTCTTGGATGATGATTTATGTTTTTCTCACAGTACAATCCCAACACAACTGACTGGGTGTAATAGATGTCCATGTGTTGTCGTAGTATGTTGTCTCAAGTGATACCAAGCCAACTTACTCTCCAACCTCTGCAATGGTTGCAGTAGCTCTCGTAGTGTTGTGAGATTGGATCGGATTGGTCATATTTTGAGTCTTCTCATTTTGACTTCTTCTGTGTAATTCTCCCACTAAACATTTGGTCTACCTGCCTTGATATTTCACACAACACGTCACTGCAAATCCATTTTCCAGTCCAGTTAGATGTGGTCACAGCAGAGGTAAATCAAGGTCATGGTCTTGCGAAACTAATTGTTGGGTGAAACTCGCTTGGTCTCACTTCCCTGGCACTTGCCTTGCATGATAAGTAAGAGTTCAAAGGTGTAAGGCTTGTTATTTCAATGGCACACTTGTAGGCCTACATGAAGGACCATCTAGATTATGACTGCCCAAAACAAGTTGACCTTAACAACCAAAAGCTCTTAATAGCCCCTTTCTTACGAACATTCATAAAAAATGTTCCCTTCTACACATGACCCTCACGTGGAGTTTTGATGCCCTCAGATGGGAGGGGCAGAAGTGCCAGTGTAATGTTAAGATCATATTCAGCATGGTGAATGAAGCAACATCGTCCGCTGCTATGATGAGAGTGTGAGCCTTTATAACAATGCTTCGTGTAATTGGATGCAATTACAGTATAAACAAACGAGTGGAAAAGAACATGTCGGCAAACAGAAAAGAGCACGAAGCAGCTTCATTATGTCCACGTAGATTGCACCAGTTTGTCAATGAGCACCCTGCCCACCTGCACACTGTGAATTTTCCTGAATATATCCTACTACTGTACGTTGACACATCAGCTCATCCCCTGTAAGGGGCTTACAGGAAACATTCTGGATAAAGTCAGGCTACTTCAGGAAACTTTCACGAGTGCAGTGCATGTGTGAAAGTCGCTAATGCGATCATTTCATTCCATTTGTTGCTCATGTGAGGTCATCTCTTTCACAGCAGGTTGTACAAAAGAAGATAAGATTTAACTTTAGTTTACTTCTATTTTTGAACAACTCAATGAGATAGCTGAAAATATTATAGATAGTAACTTGCTAAATTACTAAGATACAAAAAGAGAAATTACCTTCTATGAGACTTTAAGGAAACATTCAGTATAGGTTCATGTTCAGGTTACTTTATTTGAACCCGTAGCTAGATTTGTTTTGCAGGCAGCAAGATAATGGCATCCATCATGACACAAATTACAGAATAGATGTAATAAACTGTTTCTTTTTTCCACAGCTATGCCCCATAATTTACCTTTTCAGTTTGTTTTTGTCAAAAGTAACCTTTCCAAACCTGCCCTCAATTTTGACGCAGTGATGCAGTCTGGAGGGACTCTCTGGTTTCCTGCCCATGCAGAGTCGGTGTTACACGACACGACTAACACTAGACTTTGAGGATCTCTGAGACAAACCAAGGAATCGAAACTGACCCTGGTGCCCACAAAGTATGACCTCATCTAATGAATCCAACAGAATCTGCTCTTTGTGGCTGCAAAGGCAAATTAAAGTGACGTTTCGAGTCCAAAAGATAGACCGTGAAGACTGGGGTGAATTGTTGTTGCTACACACAAGACAGGAGCAACACTGTCTATTGACTGTGTTCATTTTATTTGATGTATACAAAAACAGTACCAGAAAAAATACTCTTGTCATTCAGGGATTCTAATTGGTCTTCCATTAGTGTGATTATTTGTTCTTTTTAAAGGAGCTGTCTGATTTTAGTTAAGGAGATATGTCAAGCTCAAATAAATCAAACCAATACCAAATATTCCTTTTAATGAGGCATCTCGTTTCTTTGAAAATAAAATCTATCAATTTGAAAAAAAGTTATAATTACCCTCAAAGCTAACTGGGTTTTCATGTTAAAGACAGATACAGAGTAAAAGTTCCTCCACAGAGGTTCCTTTGCAGGAGCCCTAAATGCTCAAAGGATGTGTTCCCTTAGGGATATGTATGTACAACGTGGAAGAAAATAAATAATAAAGAGATGAATGGAGAGCTAAGAAGACAGCTGATGAGGCTGATCGTAGGAAGGGGTGAGACTGGAACTCTCTGACGCTGTCAGCAGGGTGTTAAGGTTACTGGTGATTAAAACTGCCTTCCTCCTACCCGTCAGCAAACACCAACACGTACACGCGCACACACACGCACGCACGCACACACACGCACGCACACGCACACGCACACACACACACACACACATACACATACACACTCAGATACACACTGCTATCTCTGAAAACTGACTTACAAATAAACAGCTTAGGCTCCTGTGATGTGCAAAACAGATAATGTTTTTTTTTAACCGAACTGAAATGGAGCAGTTTGACTAGCTTTGCATTTCATCATGTGTATATGCTGAAGTTGACGGCTTCTCTTCAGGATATCTTACAGTGATACCAAAATATACTCCATTGGGTCTCATATAAAATTCAGAATATAAAATAATGGCATGAATCTCAAATAGCAGCAGTGGGTGTCGCCTGCATTAACAAAGAGAGTTGCAAATAAAGTATAAAAACCAACAACATTCAGGGGAGTAGACAAGGGAGTAGAGTGTGACAAATTCCTTAATGCTTTTACAGCTGCACAATACACACCACAGTGCAGGTATTACTCACCACTTACAATGAGTGCTCTGTTTGCTTTAAACCTTTAAACATTAACATTTAATTTCCAGTTTGATCCAAGATTGCTCAAATAGTTCTAAAAGATAAACAGTCTGAGATTGAGTTTTAAAAAAAAGTTTACAGATAAAAAAAAAAGTATTTTTTTTGTAAACCAAACCATATTTTTTCTCCAATAGTCCAAGATATATGCCATTGAGAAATCACAGTATTATTGGAACCCTCTATTTGCCAGGTAATTAGTTGTAGTTATGTAATGAGTTAGTAAGGGGTTTAGATCTTTGAGAAGACAGGGCCTTGAACTTGTAGTCTGCCACAGGAGAGCAGACTGTCTGATCTCTGTGTAACATCACTGCCATGCAATGTTGTCCAAGAATCAGCCACGAAATGCACAAACACCACAATTCAGATGGTACATCTTTATATTTGCTCCCTTTGACGTGTTTGAAAATACTATAAACCGCAAACTTTACTAGTGAGTGCATTAGGAAAGACTTTTCCTTCTTTTGTTTTTAAATTAAACATCTATTGAACAGTAATGTGAGAAAATAATGGCAAATTATTATTCAGTTTCTTGAAGGCCATAGTGCATGTATGCGCTATGTGTAATGTATAATTCATTATAAGTGGGCATGAATGTCAAATAGACTCTTCTCCTCCTTGTGCAGGCGACTTCAGAGAAGAGGTCACTATACAGTACGTGCTTAAAGAGTATAGTTAAATGCCTAACCAGCTTAATTTTCAGTACATCCCTCATACTAGCTGCTCAGTAGCTGTAACGCCTGCAAAAGTGTCATTGTCCCCCTCATGACATACTGACAGGAGAAGTTATATCAGATAGATTGAGGTGCCTTTAAACTGGCTTACAGAAGATGACCCTTCAGAATAATAAGAACACAATGCTTGGATTTGTTTGAATTAAATTAAAAGTTCTATGAAAAGGCTGCAACAAAGAAGGAAATATTCTATTCATGACCCATATCTGAAGAAATAACATGGAACGTGATTATTATAGTATATTAAAATGTCACATTAAAAACTACTTGGTGTAGTTTATTAAAGAATGCTAATACAAACCTCCAGATCACAGCATGAGAACTGTTTGTAGTAAACAACAAAGTCAATGTATACAGTAGATGAATACAGGTAACACAGCTGAAACTACCAGAATTTTTTTTATTACCTAGTCTTTACACTTTTTTCTTTTTACATCATTCAATTACAGAGTCTCTTAACGGGATGGATGAAGTAGTCCTCTTAGAGTAGGAGGTAGAGTGTAGTACAAAGAGAGAAAAAAAGACTTGGAGGGGGTGGCAACAGTGTGTAGAACCTGGAAGGTTGAATCGACGTAGAAACACAGTAAAGACTGGCAGGTAATGACAGAAGAGGACCAGGAAAGATATTACAGAGCTGAGAGACAGATGTGTAGATAAAGGTTCAGAAAGACAGACAACAGAGGACAGATAGGAGAGACAGGTAGAAAGATGAGAAGGGGAAAAGCAAAGATAAAAAGCTTTGATTAGGATTTATTGCCCTCTAACTCCCCTCCTCCTCTCCTTGTTCTCTTATTCCATTTCTTTGAGCTGTCGTTACAGCATGAAGATGAGAAGTGGAAAGTATTAATTGTTTCTTGTCACATGAGAGAAATGTCCCATGACAAAACTGCAATAAACCGTTCCTACCATGACATCAGTGTCATCAACAAGGCAACACCTGCCAATTCTTCTGCACATCCTCAACATATTTAATTTGCAGACTGCAGCCGTTAGTGCCGCTAATTTAATTTAATTTTTCCAGGTACTCAATAAAATGAGATTCAAGACCTTTACTGGTCAGACCAGGATTTAAAAAGGAAAAAAAACTGAAAGTTAATCATTTCCTTCTGACAGGCAGATTTGTACCACCTACCAACAGCAAGCTACTGCCAGATGAAGAAGCTACTTAAGCATTTTACAGTTAACTATGTCTCAATAACCACAGTCATTTATAAAGTGATTTACAAAAATAGATGCTTTGTCAATACATATGAGATCTTAGTCGGTTGAACAAGAGGTTTTCTTTAATAGATTGTGACTTTAGTGAGCTTTCACTACCGAGTTCAGGCTATGTGTATCTTTCGGTTTGTAACAATCTTGGCGCCCCCTGTGGACAAAACGCTACCTCTTATGTCTTTGATTATCTTGTGTAAGCATAGATAGTGTTTACTGACAAAATAAAATGTCTCATCCTCTTTCCTTTAAGAGTCCAAGTATCATTTGTGAATATTTAATGTGAAAAATGTAAAAAATAATACAGGGTGTATTCAACTTGCGTAAATTGACTCATCTGACACCTACCCTCTGGCAGCTGTTACTGGATTAAAAAATAGATGAATTGAAATACTCACTCTTGTTGCTGATGGTCTTGTTAGCTTTTCTAGTTCATAAAGAAGCATCAGTATACATTTCAGTCTGTTTTATTACCTTGCAGGAGATTTAAGAGACAAATTAAACTTCAATTGTTCATTTTAATAACTGTTTTTGTATAAATCCTATTTTTGCCAATCCCACAAAAAACTGTCAGTGCATTGTTTACTACATTCCTGTTACAGAGAACAAATAAAGAAATAGTTTGTAACTGATTAGCTTGAGCATGTTAGCAGTTGGTTTGCCAGAGGAAGCAGATCACCTGCATTGTCACCAATCCTTGTGAAAAATGCAATGGTACACTGTACCATCTTCTGGTTTGATAATAAACAGCAACGACAGAAAGGTAGAAGAACATGTGTAACAAATAATTAAAATAGCCTCACGGAAGTGTAAAATGTACGTGTTTACCACATTTAATCCACCGTAATAACAGCAGGTAATGGGATCAGAAAAAAAGTAATTACCTATATCAATCACCTTAAATCCAAAATGCAAGGCTGCTGCATTAATAAACATGCACATATGGTAGAGCCCACCTTCAGGGAGAAATGTATGTTTTCAGTTGGAGAGAATTTAGCTCCAGCTCTAATGAAATATTCACCAATAGATCCCCCTGCGGCTGCACCAAGCTCGACATATGGTCATTGTTCCACTCTCTCCTCTCATACTGTAGCTTTAAATCCACTCATATGGTGAAGGAGACCCAAAGGGCACCTGAGAATCTGCCATCTTTGATTGTGTTTATTTATCTGTGCTCGGATAGCCCTTTCTCATCAGTCAAAGTTCAAGTGAGCCTGCAAAGTCCCCCAGAGACCTCCAGGAGATCCTTTTTGCAGGACAATAGACTGTGCAGCTCTCTGTTGGTTCTTTGTCTGTGATGAGATAGCCTTCATATTGCTGTCCATTCAGAAGGTTTTAAATGGCAGGAAAAGGATCCAACTGAATTGGTTCTTATCCTTGATCTTTTTCCTTTTATTTTGCCCTTTGGATTTCAATTTGTTCTCTTGTATAAAATGAAGACATCTGATATCCATAGAGCAGTTTGAAATGTAGTAATAGAGGACCCCATCGTCTCCAGATGACTGACCTGACAATAAATCTCATGTGATGACTCAGTTTAAACACTCTTTCCTCCTCCTGTTTATAGTCTAATAATCCATTAAAGCAACATGAAATATTAATCATAGTGTTTACAGTGCTTAGCCAACTAAAGTATAATGATTTACGGTACAACACGTTATTGTCCCCATGGGTGCTCTTCAAACCCTCCGCTTCTTTCCCCCTCAACTCCAACACTACAGTGTTTATAGCACAATCTGCTCAATACTATCCCGGCTCTCACATATCAAATGATCTCCTCAAACATTACACCTATAAAGACGTTTTAATATGCCATTACATACTCATGTATTGTGTGTGTTTGAGGACGTTTGGACAGACTTCATGGAGACAAATCCTTATGCTGGGGAGGAAAGGTTTCAGAAAAGAGGGGGATGTAAAATAATGTTCCAGTCGGAAATTCCCGGAGCCGTGCCAATGTATAACTCAGCAGCATGGTGATTAGCTGGCCATGTTCCTCTTTATCTAGAGTGACATGACACAGCTGTGGAGGGAACTGGGTGACTCAAAGCAAGAGGAGACCAGGTGTGAATATTTCAGCAGGTACATGAAACATCTGGACAGTTGGATAGAGGAATGGAGAGGTGAATAAATAGAGGCCTGGGTTGACACTGGTGTATATATGCTAGTCAAATCAACGAGGCTAAAGTTTGCTCTGCATGTCTCAATGAATCACTTCAACACTGCATAGCTCCAACTTTTCTCCTGATCCACAATTGAACTGATGAGCAATAAAGCCCCACCAGAAGAACCTTTTTTACATTTTAATTCAGATGCTTTAAGTTTATTGTAAATTTAAGGGTTGCACAAAAAAAGTAAAAGGTCTGCACACTGTTTTGCTGTTGGGCAGTTTTATTTACATCTACAAGAACGCCCTCAGGCCTGAGTTACCATGGTAAGAGATCACTTGTTTACACAGATTACACATGAGCAGAACTCGAAAGTGACTGTGAAAGTCATTATCTCATTTGGCTGTATGTCAGTTGTTTAAACAAACAAACGTTATGAAATGCATGATCAGCTGTTCTTTATGTCTACGTTTAACACTTACAACACTTAGCTTTATGAGCTCGGTTGCACATTAGCTACTACGGTAAATCAGCAGCTTACGATAGCCAGCTAACATCCCCCGCAGAAGACGCCCACAAATCGTTTTAACAAATAGCTAACCAGCAGTCTGTTGACATGAGACATCACGTAGAAACTCAGCATTACAAATCATATTTTAAACTTACCATAGTCAGAATGCCCAGAGCAAGCACACCCAGCTTCTGGTAAGTGAGATGCAGCTTGCCTGAAGATCCATGTTGTTCTACATGAAGTGATTTTATGTCCATAGCATCGATTCTCCTGCATAGATTTCGGTACTTTTTAAATCCCCCCTTGACAAATTTTGTGTGATGTCCTCCACCCTTATCACATGAATATTTATCGCCTGAATTAGCCATGTGCTGCGTTACGTAGATAAACAAACCTCAGCACTTAACAGAGAGTAGTGTATCCACACAAAGAAAGTAGGTCCATCCTATGAATGTATTTTTGCAATCATAATGTCTGTCAAAAAATCTGCGGACAAGTCAGTACTCATAGTTCAAAATGAAATGTTGGCTGCCTATCGTTCAGCCCATGTGACCAAACCCAACAAGAACCTGAACATCATCATAAACATTATTTATAAATTACCCGGCCCACCCTGTTGGGTTGCCCCGACGGGCTTGGGTCTGGTATCCATCCTCTAATGTTTGTTGATAGCTGATCTACTAAATCACATATCAGAATCAGAATCTAATATAATATGAAATTCAATTTTAAAGTCTCTGGAGGCCTTTCTCTCATCTTTATTTGTATTTACACTTAGATTTTCAAGTTGATTGAAGCATGCTTGACAATGCAAATACAATATGTTGATAAGTTTTGATGATGATTAATTTCATATGCTGTACATGGCGTTCCAGGTGTTCGTTTACAGTTGTGTTGGAATGCCTATGATTGTGTGATGAGTGGGTGCTTATGCATTCACTCACTGCTTGAAAATTGTTATTGTGTTCCCCGTCATTGCCTCCAGCTGCTCCAGAACAACACAAACAAAACGCTGCGTGGCCCTTCACACCCGCCTGCCTCCCTCCCTGCCTTTCGCTTTTCAGACACAAACATCGGTCCCCGCTGGGCAATAGACACTGTGCTCATTCATTAACAGAGATATCAAGGCGAAAACAAGCATGACCCAAAGGAATCAGTGAAGGAGAGAAGAAAAGAGGATGAAGTGTTTAGCTGTAGTGTCCTCCTCCACCTCTTTTCTCGAGTGGTCCTAATTACCTAGTGTCTGATGTCTCTCTCATCTGGCTGTCTGTTCCTGGCTTCAGTAGGCCCTCGTGAGAAGATGAAGTTAGCTTATTGCCGTGTTGACCATGCTGCTGTGCTTAAGCTTTACTTTTTTTCCTCTGATGCCACAGTAATGCTCATTAAAGAGGACACCCAAGGGACTGACTCTCAATTCTCATCTTCTACCCTACATTTCCTCTCTCAATTTCACACGATCCGGTGAGGAACGGCCGGGAAAAAACTCCACAAATTCCCGCCAGCACCACCTGTCTACCCTCCGCAACCCTGAACCCCAAGCTCTTAGAGGGAGCGTGAGACTCTTACTTCCTGCCAAGATGTTAACATTTCGAGCAGGGATGCCTGTTGTCTCACCATGTAAGTTTAAGTGCTTTTGGTTCTTTAACAAAGACTTATACTCCCTCAATTTGGGGATTTTGATGTCCCTTTTTATTCTCCACTCTGCATGAAAAGCTGCATGTGTTCACAAGTTATGAGACAGTAAGTTCTTTTGTAAAAGTTTAAGACTCTGCTCGTACTTTTGATTATTGATGTTGGCAGTTTGATGTGCTGCAGACAAGCTCTAGGAGGCAGACACAGACAAGCTGTAGAGCGTGATTTGATAATGATCCATGGACAGAGCTTTTAGCAGAACTCATCAAAGACAGACAACTGCTCACAAGGACAGCCACAATTGTAGCAGAAATATTTTTTCTTTCCAATATGGATTTTCTCTTAAATCTCTGCCTGATTTAGTCCTTCCAGCAGTATTCCTCAAGATAATTTCCTATCGTCCTCTCCGTTTACTCGTCTTCATTCAATAACTTATGTGCCCTGACCTGTCTCATCCAATTAGCCTAATTGGAGGAATAATTCCCCATCTGTCAAACACAGCACTCTTTCACCTGTGGGGTCACATTGATGTTAACCCCAAGCTCGGCATTATGACACAAGAAACCACCATGGAGAATATAAATGCAAAAAGTTTGATGCAGTACACCCCTGTCTTTTATGTGTAATAGCACTACAGAGAAGTTTGTGTCACATGGTTTTGGTCTCTAGGGAGAGAAAACATCCCCTCTTGCCTTGTGAACTGTTTGGATGACACTACATTGAATTCTTTCCCCTATGTTGTGTTTTCTAATACATGTGCAGCCAATAACGTGGGTGTGCCTGGCCATGAATTATAGATCTGTTGTTGGCAAAGGGTGTGTGGATATGAACTGTGCATGCCGGGGCCAGATAAGGCCAGATTTATACCTTTAGCTGCCAGGCGCAGACTCAGGGAGCCAGCTCACGAATTAAATGGAAATAGCATTTGAGAGGACTAATAAAATACCATGTCCTCTTAGCATACAATGCATGCATGATGGCGAAACATGCGAAAGGACTCTTGGTCAGCTATAGGACTCATGGTCTTTGGCTTCTCTTAGAACATTCATCTGTGTACACTGGAGGTTGGATGCAGTAGAGAAAACATTTAGTTTCATGATTATGAAGACAAATTCTCCGTCAGGACTCTACTGCGCATTTGGCTCCCAATATTTAAAACTGATCCATTTGTGGCTGTTAGACTAAGGACACCATGTATTAAAAGTTTTGTTCAAATTGGAGAAGGGGCATGGGGTTGTTGTGACTTTCTCCTGCTGCTTTGACTAATGTTGCTGCCATAGTTTCAATAATTATCGATGCTAAATCTCCCAACTAAACCTTAATCTTACTAATGTTTGAGTAGAGCCTAGGAGATAGAAAGTAGCTGACTGTTTCTCAGTGTGCAGGCTGAGACTGAAGGGGTTTTTTATTTTGCAGAGCTGGTCTGCAGGCATCAAAGGATGCCACTCTTTCTCCTTTTGTGTCAAATAGTCCTCATCAAGCTTTCCCTTTACTTCTCACTCTCCTATCTACATGTGAAATGCATATTTTATAAGCCACATCGTCAGTAACTCGCACGGGCACTTCACGACTCTCCAGATCCTCCTCAGTGTTCAGTAGAATATGTGAATCTAAGTGTTTCTCACATGGTAATGGATCAGTAATTAAATAACTAACAAAATATACATGTCATTACAATAAAAAAAATCATCCAGCATTCCCCATCATTGTGGTCTGTAATCTCATTATGTAGATACAGGCTTGAACAATTATTGATTTACTTTGTGCATGCAATGTAAAAGATTACCCCCATTAATGTAATGTTCACATAAAGTATGTGCTCAGAATGTGAAATCCCTCTATTGTGAATACTATTTCTAAAATGTTACATTAATGTCAAAGTCTTGGAAGAATGATTTCCAAATACAAATATACAAATACAAAATCATTGAAAACCGTGCAAACCCCTAGAACTTAACTTGATGATTTACTCAAAATACTTAAAAAAAAGTTAGAATTTCCAATGATAGTTAAAATAAGAAAGAGGGAATTCCTCTCCTGTTAAGAAACAACCTTTTTGAAAGATGGAGGCGATGTCATGATACATGATAAAGCTACAGATCTAGTTGAGAGAGACAGTCAGTGACACATACATCTGTAAATAATGATTTATAAAAAACTCCCAACCTGTTATTTTTAGTGAGATCATTTTCTGATGTCGTTATGTAAGATAGCGACTGAAATTGTTAAACCCCCTCCAGGCCTGGAAGCATTTTTGATATCTCCAGGATTATTCATTCTGGATGGATCCGCGCTCCAAATAAACCCAGCCCAGCCCTCTATCTCCTGGACGGAGATCTGAGGAAGTATAGGGTGCCCCTGGAGGTCTCAGCTTGGACATTTTTTGTTGTTGTTGTTAATTAATTACCTCCCTGAAGTCTGACTGGGCATCCCGTGTTGAAATACCACCCATGCTGTGTGTGTTCTCTTTTTTTTTTTTGCTTCACTCTGCTCTCTCTTTGCCCTCCTTTCCATGCCTGTGGAACCAAGGAGCAATTCTAGCCTGGAGAGGAGCTTTAGGGGAGCGGGCAGCATCCTTTTGAAGTATCATAGATAATGTATGGCACTGTATCCCATTTACATATACAGTACATGTTTGCTTTTGAATCATGCTATGCTCTTTAATGCTTGGACAAACATTCATCACAGTCCTACGGAGTATTCCAGGTAGACAGATCAAAAACTAAAGAAGGCAAATGGTCTCCTAGGAAAGGCTACAGTTTCCTAAACACTGACTGTTTATGAATTTAAAGTGTAGCAAAACTTGGCTCTAGATGGGATTCTACCTGATGAGTTAGAAATTACAAAAGTTACAGCTTTTCTTGGACTCCAACTTAGCTGAAAATAATGACAGATTTTGAAACCGTATGAAAGGCCAATTTAGATTAAACCAGCTCCAGACGTCGGGAAATTAATTTTCTTCACAGCAGCTCTAGTGTCCGTGCAATATGTGCTTGACATCCTCTAGAAATAAAAACATGCAAGTTCCAAAGTTTCGCTAGGTTTTGAGATAGTGATGGTCAATCTGACAATTATGATGATGTTTACTTCTGCTAAATTACTGTATCAAAGTCCCACAAGCTTGGGTGTTTATGTGGTTTCATTCCAGTTCCTTGTGTCTTCGGCTGCAGCGCGATGCTGTTTATGTCTCTGGTATGCTCTGAGTGGACACGAGGCAGAGTAGATTTGACACTAATGAGCACATTTAAATGCCTTGATGTTCACTTGGGCAGTAACTTCAGCAAACACACGTGTTATGTTTCGTATTCTGTAGCTGAAATAGCAACTTGAGAATTTCACATGCTGTTTTTTCCCCCACTTAATTTTTCCATATATGGAACTGAATATTCTGGTAGTTATAGCTTACATTGACTGAATCATGCAATAAATGGAAATCATAACGAATCAGACGGATGCATTTAAAACCTCTAAGTAGTCAAGTTGCATGAGTATGGATCAGCAAGTTGACGCACTTATCTATTCATTAATTGACCATGTTTTTATCTGGAAAATATCAAAAATGTAAAGAAAATAAGACATTTACTTTGCTGACTATTCCTTTTTTCAGTGAATTACTTTGCTTCTGTCTGTGAGTTTTAACTCGACACCACCCCTTAATATGACCAAGATGTGAATCCATAAAAATCAGGGTGTCTTGAATGGCTGATGTCGGAAAAAGAGCTTTAACAATCGGTTGAAATGATGGTTTACTGTCTGCCATCATACTGTGCATTTCTGTTATTCATCACAATCTCTGGTACAGGTAGAAGATCTGCTGCATGACCGGCCATATCGGGATGAAGAAACACTTACAGACAGTAATGTGCATCAGGCCAATGAGCCATTCATGGGCCTGGTGCCATCTCATTAGTCTTCCATTGACACCGGCAGAAGCATGCCTAAAGTCCCATTGTCTGCAGGAGACAGTTAGGGATAGAGCCTGCAGGTTCAAGTTAGTGAGAAAATCACCACCAAATTCATCTGGTTTTTCCTTTAACACTCTCTCTCTCTCTCTCTCTCTCTCTCTCTCTCTCTCTCTCTCTCTCTCTCTCTCTCTCTCTCTCTCTCTCTCTCTCTCTCTCTTTCTACTGTGTCTCCCTCTCTTTCACTAGGTATATTCCTGCGGGATGCAATTTTAAAAAAGCTGCCTTTAAGCTCTCATTTTCTGGTGACTTTTGAAAGCAGCACTCTGGTTTTTTTTTGTGCCCATTACAGTGATAATAGCTTAAAGTTCAGATTCTCAAAATGAACCTTTAGTCAGACTTAAATGAGGTCCCAAACGGTCATGATTCTAAGTGGGAAATGAGTCCACTGAATAGCAATACATATACTCACCAGTCACCTATTCCAATTTTTTTCCCCTAGTCCACTTCAAAACAGTGTCCCTCAAGGGCAGCCGTATAATCATATTCACAGAAAGGAAACTTTAGTCTGTAGTCGCGCTTTAGAAATAAGAGCAGTGTTCATGCACAGGCCTCTAATGAGATTGTTAGTGAGAATCCAAAGAGTTTGGGTCGTTGTGACTTTTCTACTCTCTTCTTTTTTCCAAAATAAAAAGGTAAGGCATTGATTGAATAGTGTTGAATTTCAGGTAATTAATGTACAACAGGTATATAGCATTTTCCCCTACGCCAAGAGTTAGCACATCAAAGTGTTTAAAAAATACCAATAATTACTCATTTATCTAAAATTGGTTTATAAAGTTACATATTTGTAAAGTGACACATATCACTCACCATTAACTGCTTTGGTGCAGTTTGTGAATAGAACATTTGACATATTGTACATAGCAACAGTATCCAAGGGGGATGAGGTTTCGCTGAAGACCCTGCTTGCGTTCTTTGTTAGAAATCAAGCTTTCATATTCGTACATAACATTGTTTTAATATAGCCGCAGGAAACACAATTGTGTAATTGAATATGACAGATATTCTGACCTGAGAGCATTAAATCATTGCTGTCATCCAATTTTGCTTCATATAATGCATCACACAAGATAAAGAGTAACCTGTAATCGGTGACCTTGTGTTTGTAATATCCTCATTTTCTGTTCTTGTGCATCATGATCATAAACGACCTGTGGCCTCTGTGAACGGTCTGCTCTTACCTTTGCTGAAAACCAATAATAAGGCTAACCTGTGGTTACAATCTACAGACTACTACTCCTGCCTTTTCACCCTGTAGTCTATTGCTGAAGCATTTATTTGATTAATTCCTAAACTGTTTTCAAAAATGTACTGAGAAGAATTTATACTTTGACTCTCATCTTGAAGGCATCCCATTAAGCTCACTCTTAACTAAATTATTTTAAAGATTCAGATCTGCTCGACTTCAACACTTCACCGATTGTACTGTGAGAGATAAGGGCATTGAAATGATCCATAATTCAGAAAAATATTTCATATTAGATGACCTTATTGCTTGGTTCAAAGGCAGGGCAGTGTGAGAGTGATTTAAAGGCTGGGCTGTGATTGGCTGCAGTTGGTAATAACGTACCTGGTCAGTGATTGACACGGGGTCACCCATGGATACAAGGTGAGTGGGAGGGTCAGCATAATGACGAATGAACCTTGACTTTGCTATTAGGTACAAATCTGCTCCTTTCTGTCTGTGCAGCCGCGCTTCTGTTGGGTAATGTGCTGCTGCATTATGTTGAGCTGAAGTGTTGGTGAGGAAGGCGAGGGTGTGGGAGGAAAATGGATGTGGGTCATTTAAGCTTTCATGAGACAGAATATGAGTGAGTTGTTGCTAGCTGCACGAGCTTTAACCAGAATTTTTCTACCATTAGATAATGATTTTGATAAAAGCCATTCTGTGGGAGGATGATAACAGCACAAAGGCAATTAATCTGAACCTAGTTTTCAATTTTTGTCTGTGCTCAAAGGCTATGTGAAACATTTCACTGATTATGATGTGAACATTCTCACCTTTCTTTGACACGTTTCTGTCCCACTTCCTTTTTTAGCCTTCAGTCAGAAGAGTTGACAAACTGAACAAAACTTTTTCATTTCATATTTAACTTGATGTTTCAAAGCCTGCAGCATTCTACATACGCACAAATTTGCACGAATATGAAACACAAGTGAAGCCATCTGGTTGTGCAGTCTTAACTGGCATCCACAGAATCCCCTGTTTGATTTGTGTTGGACCCGAAGGACTCTGAGGCACCAGTTAATTTTTGATTTCACTCCTTTGTTGTTTGTTGCATTGTTTTCTGCACTCACTGTGGTGTGCATAATGTTAGTTTGTGTTTGAGGTGAAGAAATATATTCACTTTATAGAGTATGTCTGTGTAATGGCCTGCTGCAAAATATTCACTAAAACTAAAGTTATATGCTACATCACTCCTCAAATTAATTACACATTCTCCTTGCAAACAAGACTTCTGAGCACTTTTCAATTACCAAGCTGAAACTAAAAGCATTTTCCACAACTCCAAGCGGCATGAAATTGACAATCAACCCTGAACCAAGGTTGTTTTTTCCACCCATATTGTGCAACAAACTTAAACATGTCAGGATTTATGGAATATCTGCCAAATGTATATGTGGGTGTTGAAGCAGATCTGATCAACAATAAGGATAATAATTCAAAAAAAACTCAAACGGTCTCTACGGCAGCCCACAAGCCACTGACTCATCCCATGTGTGTAGGACAAACAACAAACAGCGTGGTACATCACAAGAGGTAACAACTGCTCCTTACGGCATTAAATATTGAACAGTATTTTAGTCCTGTTAGCTGCAGCCTTCAGTGTTATCAATCTGGACCATATGTGTATATCACACACACACTTAGACACACAAAGTGCGGTGGACAGATGAACACAAGGGGTTTTTAATTGGAAAGCCTGGACTATGTGTATAGAGTAGATAGCAGTGCATCGGTCTTTTGCTGATCATCTTTATGTGCCCAGAGCTGCGGAGTTGTCGAATGTGGATACATAATGATAAAGCCCACTGTTGTGTGCGTGTGTGTGCCAGAAGGCAATTGTATCTTTATTTAATAAAGTGTGATTGGTAGAGATTGATAACAGGGGGACATCGCTGGGCAATTAATATCCTGATTGAGTGGCCATGGAGAAGGGTATCAGAGAACCGTTATTGCTGCCGCCTCCAGCTGGCTCCAGAGTTTAAGGGAAATAAATGACTTCAGTGATTAACATCACATTGATGTTCCTTTCCCAGAGAACAGAATGAATTGTCAGTCTTTGCACTTAGTGGCATGGGAAAAACCCAAATTGCTACAGTACCACAGATCACTGCAGGTTAAAATGTTCAGTACAAACATCATTACTCAGGCTGATGATTAAAAAGAAGGAAAAAAAGCATAATAAAGTGAGCCAGTGCTGATCAATGTATGGTTGACTTATCATACACTGTTTGAGACGTATTATTCATTATTACACATTCTGCTGCTGACGGTGATTCTGGAAGGAAAACAAAGTGCAATAAAAGATTTACGGATGTGAATCAGATGCAAAATTGGTCCCAGTTAATAAACAAGGATAGTTTAAACATAAAGAACTTGTTGAATTATAGGAAGATTTCTTTTTTTTTCTTTTTTATTCAGATGTCTCTGATTTCATCAGATGTTTGAGGATTCATTCACCCAGATTATTATTCAGCCCCTTTTGCACTTGAGTTTGATGTTATTGACAGACTAGTCGAGAGGAATCATTATCACTGCCAATAAATTGGAGTGTTTTTAAAAACTCACTACAGTGTAAGTAAGGTAACAAGTCAATTGTTCATCAGTTGTATATTCAAAGGACTCTGTAAAGCTTTTATCACGTATTGCCAGAGACTCATCGTTCCCTTTACTATTCGTCTTTGTGTTAGATTCAAAGGCAGTCATTCATTCATTTCAAAATTTAATGGGGAGCTCTTTTCTGAGATTTTCCCCCAAGTCTGGCATTTATTTAATGTTTGCAAAAACAACTAATGCAATTGAAAGTATCTTAATTATTGTGAATTGTTCCACTACAGACATGCATGTCCTTTTCCATACCCTCCTGTGTCCTGGAAAAAACTCTTTAAAACTCTGTTTCCATTGGAATTCTGAGGAGAATATATGACTTTCTACCTGTTTGATTTCCTCTGCCTGTCCATTCATTAGTTACTGTACAAAGTGATCATGATACAACAACTGGTGGATTTGATAATGACTCCTGATGTTTACTCATCAGTCAAACAGATGACAGTTGTCTCATATGCAGTCTTTTGCAGGTACCATATGCATCAGTAGAGTAATCTATGCATATGGTTAGATCACTATTTTGTGATTATGAAGACATACTCGCAGTAATAGGATAACCACATTTTAAAACCACCACCGAAATGACCCGGTGGTTTGATGGCTTTGGTAATGCTTCACTGCGCCAACATACTTTGACCATTCAGAACAACTTATTTATACTCTGTCGTTCCAACATAAAAAGGAGGATAAGTCACTCAGGCTGACATGTTCATGCCACCAAACCTCAAAAGGAGGTTGCCTTGACAACATTTAGTTGTGCTTTTAGCCGTTATTTACCACAAGGACAAAATATGTCAGTTTCTCAAATGGCAAAAGTCAGGTTCCAGTTCACTTGCAGCAGACATTGGCAAAAGATATTGCTTCTCTGTGATGTATACCCGAACATTTCATATATAGTGACTCAAGCTCATATCGCCACTTTTAAATCAATTTCCCACAAAGGTTTTAATATTTGCTTATTGTTTTCTATTTGTCAGCAGTGTTGTACATTGCTGTGTTTCAGTGGGGACTTCTAACAGAAACCTCTGAGTATTTAAATGCAAAGTCATAGCTGGTATCACAGTGCACAGATTGCCTTTGCAATACCAGGTGTGATTCAGATGCATTTCAAAATCCTTTTTATCCATTTAAAATCATGATGCTTAAGTCAGTTGCAGCCATTTTCCTCTCTCCTGTGCACCACCAAATTCTACAACAGGAAAAAGACACCAGGTGCAGTTGTACCTCTATTAGACTCTTTCTGCTGTCTTATGAGTATGTTAAATAATAGCACATGCACATAGAAGAAAAATATAACAGAAAATAAATTGGTTGCTAGATAATAATAGCATTTTTGTTCTGTATTTTTGCATGTTGAATGATATCTAGGTTTATATCATGAAAAATGTGTAACTGACTACATAATCTATGAAGCAACCTTTGTGTGCTAGGTTCAGATATTATACTATTGGATTCATATTTTCAGAGAACCGTAAATACACACAAAGCACTGTCTGAAACAGGTCAGACACCTGCATACAGTTCCAGTAATCATACACACAAACACTCCCACCCACCAGCATGCTTCCATTAACCTGTCTACACTCTGCTTTTGACAAGACAAACGATGGGCAGTGGGTTACACAGAGAAAGAAAGAGAGAGAGAGAGAAAGAGAGAGAGAGGGAGGGGGGAGAGCAAGAGCGAGAGAGTGCAAGAAGAACAAGACAGGTATCCAACTCAAATACCTTGCAGCACAGAGCTCTATAAGCAGAGAAATTAAGGTCAGCCAATATTTGGGTGGTGCAGCAGATTGAAGTCATGGCATCTCATAACTCACCGCTGTCAGGCTCACATACGGTGGCTCTTTGAATAAGGAGACATGACTCAGCAATGAGAGGCACTATGTTCTGACTCTGACTTTGGAAATATGATTGTTGTGATGTTGCTGTAAATATTTTGTTCTCTGTTCATTAAATAACAAAGATCTCATATGTATAAATGCGATTAAAAAGGGCAGGTTGATAGTAGATGAGTCTTTGCATGCTCTGTGAAGCTACAGTGAGTCTCCTAAGTGAAACAGGTTCTCAGGGTAACATGATATAGTGGCATGCATCTTGGCGTGACTTTGTCCATGGTGTTTGATGGATGATCCCCTCTCAAGAACATGTACACCATGACACCAGTTATTTCAATGTCCTCCTCTATGGACGCCATTAATTATATAACTGTGCACACACCATGACTTGTAGTTTCTTTTTCTGCACCTAAAATGAATTCTTGTGGCTACATTTTCCAAATGATGCGAGCGCAAATTTGTTACATAAAAGCATCAACAATATCATCATGTTAGATTTAGAAAATATTTCTATCTCATAATTAGCATATTAAATTAGTTTGAGCATAAGTGTGCGAGAGTGTTGATGTACTTACAGATGTTCCACTTCATTGCTGCTGGGTAAGGTAACTTTTTAGCCTCAGCTGGTGACAAAAAAAAGGGCTACTGGTGGAAAGAGAGAGAAGCCCGCAGGAGGGGATGAAAACTCAGGGCCGAATCTCCTGGAAAACTCATGAAGTTAACGGTGCTGATGGTGAGGTAGAAGGTGATTCAAGCTAGAGAGACAAGCACAAACTGATTGAGGACATGTTCTTTGTCCAAAATGCTATTGCATAGTTTTGTTTTTTAAGCATTTACAGTGTATGTTAGCTGATATGTACTGTGAGAAGTGGACAGGAAGACATTAACAGAAATTTACAGACGGAAGAATAAAGGCAATATAATGTATATATAATGTTTATATGATTTTATTACCTTCCAAATGGGCTGGAGGTGTAAAGCATGTCGCCTGTAGCTTTCCATCTAAAAGCTCTCTTTGGCTGTTCCTTCTTCCCCAACAAAAATGCCGCCGTTTGCTTCATAAAAGAAAACAACCTGGCATACGTTCATACTGCAGGCAAAAGTGACCCAAATACAATTGTTTTTTTTTTTCCACATAACTCAGATCTGAATTAATGTGACAGTTTGAACGGCACAAGTTGCATGCAATCTGATCTTCAAACCAGATTTAAGCCATATTCATATGTGGTCCTGAATCAGTTTCAGGTCGGATCTTTTTGCAGTGCCACCTCAGTCTAACAACCAGCGTTGATATGCATCCGACTTTGACGTCACTCTTTAGTGACACTCATCACTGTTCTGCACTGGTTGGGTGGGCGGGGGCGGGAGCCACTGACACAAAGAAATCAAACATGGAAGACAGCTGTGATGGAGGTAGTTAGTGGAGGGAGAGTCTCCCCGTATCCATGGCAACGATCATGTGAAGCAAAAGAGAATTACATGACTAATATTTATGGGTGTGACTTGTGAAATACGTTTTTTTACTTATTTCTCACACCATTGCATTATGGGAAGATGTAGATTATGCATCAGGGCTGTGTGCACAAAAATACAGATGTATGGTGTTCAAATTAATTTAGTGTGGAAGACTACATTTAATCTTTTAAGGGGGGTGCTAAAGGACAATCCTGAATTGAGGAGGGAAGAGTAGGAGAAGATGAAAGTAAAAGCTGTGATCAACTGAGAATATACGTTTTTCATGTTGATGAGAGAAGATGAAAAGATATAACTTGTAAATGAACAAGGAAAACTGACCAATGGGTGGTTATCAGTTTATTAATGCAGAGCCGTTGGGAGACATAACGTAGATCTGTGTGTTAATGGCGCCGGTCGGCATATTGTGGTGCATATGATGTGCGCCAGTTCAGAATTGTGTCCAGTTCAATCAGGAATCTGCCAAACAAACAAAAAAAATCCAATCTGAGCAATAAATCCAAATTGAGCAGTAAGGTTGCAGTGTGAATGTTGCCCCTGTGGTTCTCTTGTTTCATGTTTTTCATGTAAAGCAGCTGCAGGACTTTCTGTTTGACTTATCTTGGTACTAAATAAAACTGTAAATAATTAAGGCTGATATCAATGAGGTAAAACATTTCGCTGGGTCACGTGCATGCACAAAAGGCATCCTTTTCCCGTGAATGCCTGATGCAGGAGGGAAGTCTGATTCAAGCTCAACCAACTCAAACACTACAAATATAAAATACCTAGAGGGGAAATACACTGAAGGGTAATTGCAGTTCCAACCATTATGTGTAAAAACAATGGGGTTTGATATCATGAAAATCTTAAGGATGACATAAGTGCTAAATGTAATCTTTAGGCTAACTTAAAATAACTAAAAACCTATTTATAATCTCTTATTGAAAGGTCTACCTTTAAAGATACCTTTTTTGCCACATGGGAGATGAGTAACCATAACGTGACTGTGTGATCATAAAGCTAACTTATATACAAGAGCATATACGCGTTAGCCTGGAGTTTGATTCCATCCCAGGCCACCCTGTTCACATGAACCACTAATTGTGTGGCTATTGTGTCCCTGGTTCTACATTTTAGCGGCCGTAGCTCAGTCAATCTAAGTCTAGGAACATTATGGGTGTTTTAAGACAATGCAGTTGCACTTAGAGACCTCACTTAGAAATGCACCTAACTGAAATTCCTCATCAATTTTGCTTTAAGTGTTTTTTATGGCATTACCTTACGAAACGGTCTTTGCATTTCACTGCCCATCTGTTTGAGCATGTCACAAAGATCCTGATGCTTGAGTCTTGACTCATAGACATGCGGGTCCAACTTTGCAGTAAGATTAAGTCTGAAACAGAAATGTAAATTGGGCTGTTTGAGATAAATGAAATAAGACCTCTACAATTATGGCTTTTGTATTAGAATAAAATCCATGTAGAGGTGTTTGTCTTTTTCGCATAGTTGGCGTTTTGCCTTGTTAGCGTTATTTCTCTATGCCTTTGTGAAGAAGCAAGCGTGTCTTAAGGAGTGAATCAAAATCTTCAGTTTAATAGCCTCTGCTGGTGCTTTTCAATTCTCTTAATCTTGGGAGTAAATATTGACTTGAAATCAAAGCTGGCAGGAAGCTGTTGCATCTCTGATTCATTTGGCTGTTGAAACAGTTTTATCCTCCAGGCCAGAGGAGGAGGTATACACGTACATGGCAGCCGGCCAGCTTTGTTGGGATAGATCTGGTCGTAGAGTACATTCCGCCTACTGGAGCTTAAAATTAATGGCATGTAACTATTATTGTCTCAGCCAAGCCTGTATGTGCAATTGCTAATCAATAATGATTTGGAAACATTTAGAGTCCAATATTTCTGGTATGAATTGTGTGTAACTGAAGCTTTATGAGCCCGCTGTTAAGATTTTGCATCGAAAGCAATGTGAGGCTGTTTATTTTACTGCACTTGAAGGTCATTATGTATTTTTTGAGGTGACCAACATCTAACAAAGTGAAATTGAAGGTTATGAGGACACATTTCTTTATACTTTAGGGAGAAAGTTGGATGTTAGGTGAAGTGTGGCATCTTTTTGATGGGACATGTCAAGCCAGGACTGTTTGAGTTATGAGCTATTAAAAATATGTAGATGTGACAGGACTCCTCTTGAGGACGGCTGATGTGAATTCTCTGTTGGTTGCTTGGCCAGATCCATAAATAAATGAACACATCAGTGAATGAGTGGAGGGAATATCAGAGGAGACATGCTCCATGATCTTTTGATGAAAAACAGCCCTCACGCAGTATTCTTTCTGTAGGCTTCAGCCGACGTTCCTCCTCTGATTGTTCTTCAACAGATGTCCCTGATTGCACAATGTCAACTTGACAGCGGTTGTGTCCACTGGAATGTCTGGATGTTATGGTGATAAGCAGCCAATCAGACAGCTGCTCCTCTACGAGCTAGTGTGACCTCACTTTCAATTAACTTGACGGCAAATGGTCAGTGAACAAATCAGTTTTAGGCCATTGGATTGGTAAACATCAAGGTTTCCCATTTATACTGAATAACTGATTAAAAACTCTTCAGAATTTGGAAAAACTGTGCTTTCTTGCTAATATTTCAGCAAGAAGACTTAAAGAAGCTACAGTTTTGAGATAGTTAGATAACAAATGCAGTCTCTGTCACTGTCCATGGCCAATAAATATCTCATACTCTTAGGTGAATAAAACAATCAATAATTGTTATATTAAATATTTAAAAAAAACATGGTTTTTTTTGGTAAGTGAACTTGGAAACTTATTGATAGAACAAGGCCTAATGCTCTCTGTTTTTGGTCTTTGAACTCAAAGGGATATCTACCGATCCAATAAGGCTGTTGGAGCCATTATTTGGTTTTCGCTGGTCATAAGGCGCTGTGTCTTTAACTGTGATGTTGATAAGAAGCAGGTGTTGTGCACAATGAAGGAGGTCAATGTTTTTTGACTGTGGAAACACCACGGTATATGAGCAGAGCATGTACTAGAAGTGTGTGTTTGAGTTCATGGATACTTTTTCTGTTGTTTCTGAAATAAATGGATTGACATATCCGACCTGAACCTTTCAGCCATATGAAGTTCTTTGTTTTTGAAAGACAACAAGTATGCCAAGTATATTTCTGGACTGATGCCTTCCACAATGGGAGCCGTGCGTACAAATCGGACCAAACAAACATAATTTACATCATAACAAAAGGCCAAGAAACCCACATTTATCTCCCATGAATTGAACTATCCAAAGGAGTCCAATCTCTATTGAAGGTCATATTCAAACAAGCACAGACAAGGTGGTTGGTTTGATCCTTCCCCAAGAAAGTAGAAAGCATTTTATGTTCCATTTTGGAGAGGTTTGTCATGCTTCAATTTTCATCTTGCATGTACAAAGAAAACTAAGAAATTCTTTACTTTTAAAGAGATCACCAGGTACCAATACTACATGTACAAGTTCAAATTCCCGCAAAAGTGAAATAGCCATCATTCATGTGGTTGTTATAGCACTGAGTAGCTCTATTAGAATAAGAGAGAAAAGATGGAGGGGGGATGTAGTGAATTTCTTCAGTCATTTCTTCTGTACTCTCCTTTCCTTCTGTGGTGACCTGATGGAAGGAATTATGACCCATCAAATAACTACAATCAGGTGACATTTATCTCTGCTTATGGTCAGGCTCAATTGAATAAATGCATTCCCTCGTCGTAGACATGACTCACAGACCTTTGTGAGTTGTAGGTAAGGGATAATATGAATGTGTACCTTTTTCCCTTCCTCTGTACCTCTGTCCTAGTGAGTGATATTTGTGTCAGCAAAGAGGTTTCATTATGTTTTTATCTGTTGATCATCAATATGCATCAGTCTACACCTCCTGCACCTGACGCGTCTTAAGGCATGTCATGCTTACATACCGAGAGGTTTTAGGGAGTGTAGATTTTGAATTCATCAGAATAAAAGAGGAAGAGGCTTTTAATATTTGATTAGATTGTTGAGATCAAGTTCTTAGAGTATAATTTTACCTATCTAACTGTGCGTCAACCAATTAAATAATTATTTCACAATCCAAACAGAATACTGGTTGTGGCATACATATACACAAATATATGTACATAAAATAAATGCCTTAAATGTAGCAAGGATAGCTCAAATTTAGGTGTCATAAAAGGAAATATCTGCAGTTGGCTCAAAATAAGGTAACCTGGAGATACTGTAACAGATTTATTAAATACATAGTGCCACAGTAGATTTCCATTCATTTGTCAATGATCAGTAATTTTCCAGTGGATGTCTGCGGCTGTCCCTTTGATGTTTGCTCTTTAATGCGCTGTGGTGAAAGATTACAAACTGTACAGTCAATGTGACTCTCTGCCGATACTTAGACTTCTTTTTGTTCAAATTGGCTTCATCACCTCGACATCCATATTTTACAGAGATTCTTATTCCATTGTGGTTTACATATAATTTCTAAAAACAACTCATGTAAATTCACCGATCTCTGTTTTGTATTTCTGTGATCTATTGCAAAGGAGTTTTCATAATTTGGTGAAATCATTCACGTTAGATGGAACTAGCAAATGATCCCAGTCGAGCATGTGTCAGTAGTCAAATCAAAACTATTTCATCTTCTTCTCACTCTTTTTCATACGCATAGCTTGGCTTCTTTATTAACGTTTCAACCAAATCCATCAACCTACAAGTGGAAACAGGCAACTGCATCCACAGCGAGCACTTCACGACAATGTGTCTGATTTTCAAAGAGATGCCAATATAATTACTTTCACTCCCACATTAATAGTTTTTGACAAGCAGTTACCTTACCTTTCATCTTGAAAGCTCCAACAAATATGTGAGTGGAAGTCAAATAGATTCCTTGCTAAGGAGATGGGAGTTTGGGCTTCAAAGTGATTTTTACTTATGCAGCTATGTGAGAAGTTTAAATCTTCTTTTCATTCCCTTTCGAATGAAAGCTGAACCTGCACTTAAAAGGAACAATAAGCTTAAGCTATTAACGGTAGAAGCTGACAGAACAAAAAGGGGCATAATTTGAGCTCAATGTTGCCTTATACTTAAGTACGCTGAATTAAGCTACTGTAAGATCTTCGTATGACTTTCAGAGTGGATCTGTGAGCAGGCAGAGGAATCGGGTTGGTCTAGTAGAAGAAGAACAACAAGCTATATTTCTTTTCATCAAATAACTGGTCTATGGCTCTCTCAGCTCATTCAAGAAAATCGGTTGACACGGCCAACGCATTTGTAAGGCAGGCATCTTATAGTATATTACGATGTAGGAAACTTGCCAAAAATCATGCCAGGGCTTAAAAAATCTATAACAGGCTCATTTGATGTCAGCCAGTTTTATTATTTACCCTATAATCATGCCTCACTTCTTCATTAGGAGTGCCATTCCTTGATACCACTGGAGTAATTTGGAGATATTTCTCTGGCCCATGCTGTTAGCCCTCTCCTTTGAAGCGGAGAGATATTGATAAGCCTCTCAGTAGGCTGTGATAAGATCCTCTCTTTAGCCCTGATTAAAATGAATCTTTCATATTGACATACTGTACACATTCACAGCGTCTTCCAAGAAACGCACTGGATAAAAATATTGTTAAAAATATTTTTGGAATAGCTTCCTCACTCACAGTTTTTTTGGTTTTGTTCCCTCCAATGTCATAAATCTATTAGTATCCAATAGAAATTTGTTTGTTTCAGGCTTTACAGTGGTTACACACCAATAGCATTTCACACAATTTGCTCTCATACACTGTCTTTTCCCACTTGTTTTGATTTGGCTGACACATAGACTTTTGACAATACAAAAAAAGTGTCTCTATAGCCCAATCTCTCCAGAGCACTGTGCAGTACAGATCAGTTTGAACAAGCCTATAGGACAAGAGTTGTCCCAGTCACACAGCACTTTGTAATCTCATCCCCTTTTCCCAGACACCGCCGATGGCTTCTGCTCTGTTCAAATAATATCCCGTTTCTCTGAGACAGCAGATTGTACTCCATCTCCCCTCTCCTGCCCTACTGAGACGAGAGCATGCAGTGAAACTACTGCTAAACAATTGAGTCAATAAACAGTAGGTGGATAGGGCTTTTTGAAGTTTGTGGATATGGTGTTAAAACCTGGCCTCTCGTGTCTGCGTTGAGTTGGCCCCGTCATTGGCGTTTTTTTCGGGAAGTTTACAGTTCACTCTTTTCTTGTTCTCCTCTGTGACATTAGTTGTGGAGTGGCTGTCAAGTTGAGTGGAACTGGTAAGTAGAAGTGTGCACTGGTGGAAATTCATGTCCAAATTGAGAGTTTGAGTGGTGTGCAGTCAGAGTCATGTCAAATCATGTCAGAGGAAAATATAGTCTTCTTCCTTCTCACTCTGTCCCATTTCAAACAGGATTTCTGAGGTTTCTTTTTGTAATCTTTAAATTTGTTTAAAAAAAGAGAGAGACTGGGAGTGTGATTAATGGGGAAATCTAAAATAATCAGGTTGCTGTTCGAGCTCACTCTAACATTTTTGAGGAGGAGGATATTTAGATTACTGAGATGGATTTATTGATGACTAATGTTTTACGTCATAACATTATGCTTCCATTTAAAATAAAGTGGTTGCTGCAGAAAAAAACAAGTGGCTGGTATATTTGAATCCACCAGCCACAGTGACAGGTAGGCGAAAGAAGTTCATTTCCAACCCTGTCTCGGTACCTCGGTATTCCCTACGATCAAACTGGCTTCTGTTGGTCCTTGTCTGAAATATGTGAAACAATATGTGAAACAATAAAATGACAAAATAAAATACACTGAAATTTGTTTAACGGTTTAGTCAAGTCAAATTTATTTATCAAACACTTTGTGTACGATCAAGAAACATCTATTGGCAGAATTTATATATATTTTTTTTTTTACAAATGTGTCCATTAGCATATACCAATCACCAACCATCAATGTGAGCAATATGTCAATTAAAAGCTATTATTGGTCAACATAAATTGAGTGGCAGATTGCACCTAATCCTTTGTATTCTTACAATGCTTGCTGCTACATTATATACTGGACATTAGCACATGATAACTAATGGCTATTCACCACTAATGTCTGAACAATTACCCTGCCATCAGATCAATGAAGCCTGGACAATAATAATTACATTCCTCATTAGCTTATTAAAGACCATAAAAGTCACTTTGAATTTTATTTTATTTTCTAACCACCAAATACTGTATATTTTGGCATAACCATAATAAATAAATCCCTACTTGTTGTTTTTTCAAACCAATACATAACCAATCACTAAAGTAGGGCTGACATTAAAGCTGTTTTTCAGAAGATCCAGCCAAGTGTATTTGATCCAGACGTGCTCAGTGACAGAGATCTCCAAAGTGGTGGAATAAGCCTCAGGGTGCTCCGCTAAATCCAAATAATGCTGACTCTCAATATGTCTTAAGGAAAAGTGCCACTTAGATGCCAGTGTGGCATTAAAAGGAAAGGTGCTGGTTGGCACTTTGTCTATAAAAGGATACCATGCTATCAATGAAAGGAGAACGACACATGGAGGAAAAAAAGGTGGAAGCTTTAGAGTGAAAGAGCTTCAACTCAGTGTGCTATCTTTTGATTAGCTCCAGACTCTTTAATTGGGAGAGTGCCCGTTAATGAGGCAGAGGCGGACACATATCCAGTGATTCTTACCTGCGGTACTCACAGGAGACATGAGAAATACCTCTACTTCTCTTCTTCGTTGTCCTATCTTCTATCTGACCACAGATAAAATGGTTAAAACGGATTTAACAGGTGCATTAAAATGGATGCCTCATTATGAGAACCATCCTCTAACACTCATCTGAGTTTCAGGACTGTAATACTCCACAGCGGTATTAATCTAGCCAGCTGACTAATGAATGCAGGCTTTGAGTTAGCGTGCTGGGATCAGAGATAAGACATACCTGCTAGCTACATTGGTGTAAAGATCAAGGATTAGGAGCACTGATTTACAGCTTTACATTCCAAGTTGGGATGAGAATTTGAAGAGGCTGAACGAATAGTCTCATCAAATTGTTAAAGCTGAAGATAAAGCTCATGATATGTATAGCAGCAGTGGTGAAAAGGAAAGTCTAAGCATACTCGAGACATGTGAGCGTATTTAAAACCATGGATGCAAAAAAGTCCATATGTATGTTTATATGTTTTTGTATCTTTTTAAAGTTTAATGTAAGTTAGCCATATCAAGTATGTATGACAACAATCTCAAAACTATTGGCTTGATTGCCATTTTTAAGGAGCTTTCTCTGTGACGGCACTTATCTGAAAAGAGATAAAGGACTTCTGGCAAAGACTGTCTCTTCCAAAAACTGCCCATTGTCACAGTCTGACTGTCATCCTGAGATGCTACGATTGATTTGATAATAGACTGTACAAAACACACAGCAGACATAGTCTGAGCAAGGTCACCCATTGGTTTCTGTAGAGATGTTTAAAGCCCAAGGCTGTGGCTATGTTGGCATTGCAATCTCAACCTAACTTTCAACCAACCTATAGCCACACACAAATAGAGGGAGTTGAAGCTTCCTGGCAAACAGCTATGAGCCTGCCTATCTGTTATCTCATCTCGCCCCAAATCATGCAGATATATGCATAACTCCGAGCTATAATATAATCAATATGGATGAGTTACAAAAAGAACTCATCCCCCATACAGTTTTGATCAATAAATATGTCAGTCTTGACCAAAAAAGCTTTTAGTAACAGGCTTTCGATGTGTTTCAAACACAAACAGAGGCTGTAAAAATGGGCATTTTAATATGGGACCAAATGGGGGATTACTTGGCTTTTGGGGCCAGCCTCAAGTTGACAGAACATGATTCAGACACCTTGCCTTTATTGTTCATACATGCTTAAATCTATTTACAGTGTATAATCATTGACATGTTTCGAACTTCTTGGGCTTCGCCAATTGATCAAAAGTTTTCTCAAGTTATTAATAAATCTTTTTTCTCCAGAATTATTTTAAGCTTGCCATTAACTTATGTTCGGTATAAACTGAAATGTTTACCTTTCACTAAAATCCTTATCAGTTCTTTACACAGTTATAATAAGAGATCTGCACACAGGGCGGTGTTGTCATCCTTGTGTTAACTTAACACTTAGATGGACAGACAAGCTCATTGAATTCATCTCAAGAAAGACAGAAGGAAGAACTTTGTCTTTAAATAACAAACAACTTTGGTGAGTGTTGTGCATGTTACTTATCTTAACTAGCTTTACTAATGTATTTACTTTTCTATTGTTTTTTTTCTTTTTCAAATCCATGGTTAATGTTGATGCTTCTGATGTCAGTGATGATTCCCTGGCCTGGCTGTGCGATTGAATGTGTGGTGGCATGTGTGTGTTTTAGCGCACCAGTTTGGCTGGAGTGTGCGTATGCCGGTTTTATGGCATTTCTACCAACTTGATTGTCATGTAGTAAATGTGACTGGTTGTTCTGAATTTATTCTTGTTACAGTGGTAATGACATAGATTTTGGAGGTACCCTATGCGATGCCTGTTTTTGACGCAGCATCCTGTCATAAAGCAAAATAGTGAACGGTCTACATCCTTGATGGTTTCTGTCTGTATTATTATGTATCTGCAGTAAGTGTATTTGTAGCCCTCATAGGTTTTTGAGCAATGCCTTACATCATGTAAAGGTTACAGGGTCATTATGAATATCAGGTTATCACATGAAATAACAATAACCTAAAGCTGTGACACCATAATGAGGTTATCAGAGGGTGATTTAATTGTAGTAGGACAACACTGAAGGCCCATGTGTAAAATACACAGCCGCCACTGGTGTTAAGTCAGTGGGATTTGGCACAATTCATACTAGCTATTTGTGAACATCAGAAAGGAGCCAGGACTTGAGTTCCCCCCCTAAATCTTTTAACATTTTTTCATGTAACCCAACAATAATGAGCATGTGCAGCTGGCTACTTAACGTAGAAATACTAGTATGTGTTGGCTGAAAATACCAGCAAAATAGAAAAGCACCTTGGATTTTTATTTTATATCTACGATATGGATCTTAGTTATTGTTTTTCAACCCCCAAGGCTCAATGATCGATAAAGTGATGGGTTCATTGTGGGCACCCTCTCATTCCCTGAGTCTTGTTTTCAATAATTCAAAACCAACCAGTAAAAAATATGTTGGTACATTTAATATCAACCTCTTCTCGTCCCTTTTCTTTCTTTCATTCCTACTCATCCCCTCCCTCAGCTATAGAGGACCAAGAATAAAGCTGGCAAAGTGTTTGGATAATCACAAGCAGCCTCATGGAATGCTCCTCACATTAGAGGTAGGCATAAGGAGAGTGTACCTGAACACTCTGTTGTGTTTATGACCTTTAGGAAAATGTAGCTCTTGATAACAGATTTTTTTTTTTTTGCAGATGAGGTCAATCATTGTGACGTTCTCTTGCAGCACATTCAGGAAAAACATCAGATCCAATGTTCCTTCCCGTTCAGGTGTGACAAACAGATAGACACTGATTTAAGTGAGATGTCAGTTCATCTGCTTGGTATTCATGCAGTCCCTCCTTCAGACACTGTGTTATCCAATTGCCAGACATCACTCAAAGGTGAAAGCCATCGGCATACGTTACATGCTACATGTTTCTTTGCTTGTCTACATGATCACTTGCAGGGAATACATCCAAGCTAACATTATTTACTTTGACAGAGTATTCCTTCCTGGTATAAAAATACTCCCATTCTCAGTTTACAGAAATCTTTGGACCACAGTTTCTTTTTAAGCTGCGGTGACTGTTGCATAGTGCTCCCGTTGCTCCTCCCAGGCTAAAGACAGCAATCTTCAATCTTTTGTTCAATCACCTGGAAGAGATTGGGGAGATGAATAAGGGGAATAAACAAAACAAAAACATTAACAGAGCCAGGCAGTGCATGAGCTGGGTGTATGGGAGTATCTGTGAGCGTGTTCTTTTTAAGGGTGTGTGGCGAGGCAGGAGGAGCTGATGAGCGTCACAGTGTGCTGAGAATAGCCCTTAGAGAAACACTGCAAAGCCTGACAGGGCTTATCACCCCCTCCACTAAAGGACCTGCCTGAGCATTAAACACAACTGTTATTTCACATTATTCATCCACCAATGGCAGCCTGTCACCACATGTTTACCTGTGACGTATTGTTTTTTAAATTGATTCAATTCCACAAAGTACACTTAGTTCCTGTTAAGCCTCTTGGACACAGTGGGAGTTCATCATGTCAATGGACAAATGCACATGAGAATTATCTTCATGCATTTTTTATGAAGGAGCCTATTTTGAAATCTGGATGTTTTTTTTTTCTACTTCTCAGATAGCAGTTATTGTAAAAAATAATGATGGCAATTAAAATTCAGCAGTGATGCATGCACAGTTGTGTAGTCACATATATTCTCTTAGATGTATCTTATGTTGATTTATTTAGCGGCAGAAATCGCGATAAGATTACAAAACAGGGATTCTGTCTGCAATCATTTAGGTATTGCAAGACAATCCTATTGTGATACTTTACATGATATCTGATTAACAGAGTAATACAAAGGGTCTCCTCCTAAAGGTAAGTAGCAGGGATCATGTATTCATTCACTGCCATTTGGCCTCATTTTCACCTCTTATCACGTCTTTCACCTTATGTCGGTGTCTTCTTTGGACAATGGACAGATGCTGACACTTCAGCATCTTTTTTGCGCTACTCACCACTGCACTATTATCTTATTTAGTCTTGTACATATTAGTCTTTAATTACTGTTTATTTTTGAGTTTATTGTTGATATTTAATGTTTTACCTTTGTACAAAGAGAGCACAGTCTACCGAAGTTAAATTCCTCGTGTGTTAAACATACCTGGCCAATAAAGCTGATTCTGATTCTGATTCTGGACTTACCTTCATGTTACCCTCATTCCTGTCATATACACCACCGTGAGGATCCAAGAAACAGAGATGCAGAGAGACAAATGGAAATCTGTTTAGAGCACCATATTTATTTTAAAATGTAAATATCAATATCTGACTGAAGTGGGACAACTGCATCACACGAGTCAGGACGATGATATATTATTATTTAGTCCCACCCCTCGCGATAATAGCAGCAACATTGAATCTGTACAAATAATAATAATAATCATCAAACAGACTGCAATTACACACCAGAGGTCTAGAATCCAGACGAGGCTTCACTGAGACGTCAAACATTATGATGTACTTAAAAAGAATCATCGTCCTATTGGACAGTTTGCACTATAACCACACTGCTTCTGTATGAGGTTTAATGCTAACTGTCAACAGATCTGTTTGTTGCCTTCATGTAGTTGTGGGCTCTATCATCAACAAGACATCTGCTGTCAGAGAGTCAGCAGCAGTAGCTCTAATCAGTGAGCTTCCCTTTTTCCACCTCTCTCTGGGCAACCTCGATAAGGAGAAGAAAAAATGTGGTGCCATATTTATTCATGACCAGCTTTTCATTTCTACATTCTTCCGTCCTCCGCTGAGGCCCAGCAAGTACAGCCCACTCTACAACCCACCAAAAGGAGATAGATTAATACTGAATGGCTTTTTCTTATTCTATCTTTAAAAAAAAAAAAAAGCAACACCATCATCATCATTGTTATTTTTGCTTTGGTCCGCGGGAGCCAAGAGAGAACAGTGATGGAATAACCTGCCTTTTTTCCCTCCACCTGTGTAATAAAGTAGATGAGTATCCCCTGTGTGGATAGGAAATCATTTTGTCATCATAGCAGGAGAGGATTGAAGCAGAAAAGAGAAATGGGAAATTGAAAAATGCACAAAAACTGGGGAGATTATTAAGGGAAAATGGAATGGGGGGATAATAAAGGAGACTGGGAGTAAAAAAAAAAAAAAATCTAATGAATAAAAGGAGAAAGCATAAAGGAACAAATAGAAGAAGATGGAGTAAAAGGACAATGTGGTGTAAATGGAAGTTATAGCTACTGTAAAGAAATGTAATTGTGGAACATAATGTTTCAGGAGGTTATTTGGTGGGTTCATATTTTCATTAAGCAATATGAAAATCCTCTGCCTATCTTATTTGAAAGTGAAATGCTTTGAAACCCTTACACAGCCAATAAGGCACTATTATTCTACCCTAGACGCCATTGATTCTTTTCTGTTTAGCCTTGAATATACAGCACGCTGACACTTAAACTGAGGTTAGGCTAGCAATACAGGAGGGCACACTGCATATCCACTCTCCTACACACATGGAAATTCTAGCCAATCTGCCCTCTGAAATGCTCACTTAATCATTCGTCCTCCGCTGCTTACTTACTTACATTCCAGTTTGGTCTATTTATTACATCCTGGACATTTGCAAAGAGGTTGAAGTGTGTGAAAGAGGGTCTTGAATAATGTAATACAAAACTGCTGTGCTGTGTTGCCTGCTAAAGCGCTGCACTCAGAATGATTAGTACAACACACTAAAACACAACTACTTATTTCCCTGTGTGATTATGCGGAATAAACAAGGTAATCTGCATCTGGAGGACAAATTTGCTTATTTAAGGTGCAAAATGTGACTCATTTATGAAAATAACAGGCAAGTTACGTTGAAAGGCATGTATAATGGACCTGAAAGTTAAAGCACTCAACTGCCTCTGTGTGTGTGTGGGTGTGAATGTGAGTGTATGCTAAGGTCACATATGACTGCTTCTCTCTCACCACTGCCTACTTAACAGCCCTTCCCTGCACTGTCACAAGCCCAACTATAGTCCATTGTTGCCCAATCTAAGGTCGTCAAATACCAAGCCTTGGTCTCCTCCCTCTCCTGTCTCTTAGATGCACGATGAAGGGTCTGTTGCATTCGTAAACTGTATTAAACATGGAGGTAGTCTCCAAATGATGACTGTCACCATAGTGGAAATCTTATCTCCACCTAACTTTTGACCAGTCTAGTAACAGGCAAAGAGGGGGACTCCTGAAAAACAGGCATGTCCAATTGTCAGTCAAATCAGTCAGGCCTCCATATATGCACATGAAGCCTTACTCTTAGCCTTTACATAATCAAAACGGATCCGTTTTGGAAAAAAACTTGACCCTCTGTACAGTGTAAGAATGAGCAAGAGAAACACAAACTGGTTTGTTAGGCTGTAAATACTGTTATTTCTGCTTGAATAAATGGACATTTTACATTTATGTTAAGGAGGATTTTTTGGCTTTTTCAGACAGCCTCAAGTGGACACTCGAAGAACTGCACTTTTTTGCACTTCCACATTGGCTTTATTTTCTACATTAGAGGTTTTGGCTTGGTTTTGTGTCGTACAGAGGGACATGGATGTCTCTGTTTTCCTGTATTTTTAATAGGTAGGTTTATACAATAATGCAAGATTCACTTTTCATTAGAATCAGGTCTGGAAGTCTAGTCGCCTGACCCATCCATCTCTCCCAATCTCCATGCTAAGAAGGATGTCTGTTTTTTCTTCTACATCACTGAAAGCAGTTTCTCTGAGTATCTAATATCGCTGCAGACAGGATTACATTACAGTTACTTGGAAGTCAGGTATGTCTAACTATGCTTAATCACCTTGTGAGTCTGTATGACACACAGAGGATCATGACAAAGCGTCAGAATGTGATTCCTTGACACTGAGAGCAGGCTCACTAGTCATTGGCTGATGAAGCAGACTCAAGCTTACAGTGATAGAAGTCTGTCTGCGTCAGCCCTTCACCAAAATAACTTTGGATCTGGACATTATCCAGCTGCCACTTTTGTCTCGTATTGACTCATAGTCTCTCCTGCTTCCTCTCCGTCTCGCTGCCTGTTTGTGGTTCTATTATGTGCAGGCGGCCAGATCCACTGATAAAGTTAAGGATAAATGCGTCAACACATTTTCACTGTCTTGTTTGGTAAAAACCCGTAGCCATGTTTTTAGAGTTGTATGTATTTGTTCCAAGTATTTCTCTAAAATAAGCCTCTGCTGTTTTAATAATGGTTCACTTCTGGAAAGATTGATGAACAGGAGGGTGGACAGATGTTGGAGGCAATTTGGGCAACTCCATTAGTCGATAATGTACATGCAAGGCCTCCTCTGAACGCTTACGGTCTCCCTTTTTCCCCCTCTGTTATAACAAAGTACTCACTTGCTGCAACTAATCATTAAGAAAAATATAAGCATTTTTATTTACTCTACTATAGTGGCAGTAGCATGGGTGCTGTAAAAATGTGAATGATCCTCCTAACATTGAACACTATTAGTTCTCCTTGGCATCTAGTCCTCAGAGGAAGAAATGAATGGTAAGCTTCACGGTGAGTCCTAATGTTTAAGTCATTAGCAGAGATCAGACTTGAGCAGGAGAACACTGTTAATGAGGATTAAGATAAGAGAGCAAATGTGACATTCAAAGAAGTAAAAGAGAGCAAAGTCAATCGTCATAACAAAGGCTTTTTTCTCGGAGGCATCTCACTCTCCTTTGGAGGAATTGTAGAGCGACTTTATTGGTGCTTTAAACCTCTTCCTCTCTTCAAGAGTAAAAGAATTGAACGCAGCACAGCCTTTCCTGGGCCACTGTTTAATTTCCTGTAACGTAATAAACAGCCAATTTATTACAGCCGGCAGAGCAGTGCTTCCTCCGAGAGAGCTCCTCTCTGAACACTGCTGCAGTGTCTTGGCTTTCTGCTCATTTCCCAGCAGCCAATGGAAGGCAGCTATTATCACTATACTCCGAGGATTCTTTTAATACATGTTTATTTAGTTGCCGACAGTATTAATCTAATTGAAATGAGTATAAACACATATTTGCTTTGCGGTGGTATCACACAATTTCTTAGGTGTGGTTGGAAATGAAATATACAGAAATAATATTCCACAAGGAGTAAAAAAAAAAAAAAAGAGTAATTTAACAGCCTTTTCATGAGGAAAACTGAGGAGACACCAAGAGGCAAGGTATTTCAGTTAATGCGTGCAACACTTCAGCAGATAAGGCGCACATGTACACAATTCACTTTGAATAACATCCAGCTCTTTAAATTCACCTCAGTCTCTGTTAAGCACACTTGCACTACCTTAACCACATCCTACCAGCTCGTTCTCCCTCTAAACTTGTGAGGTATGGCTGCTAGTACAGTGGACCAAAGCATGAAAGTATGATGCTTAAGATACCCCACTGCACCATATCTGGACAAAGCTTATATTTCTCATGTGAGAAGTCAAGTGACGTACGAAATACAGAGCAAAAGTGAAAGGTTCACAAACGTGGAAGTTTACTATGTAGTGTGTTTCCGTACTCATTTAAACCTGCACCAAAACCTTGTTCTGAATCCTAAACAAGTGGTTGTGTTGCCTGCACCCGGACTACAATTCAACCATTTCATACTGTTTGCCTTGTGCAAACTAGTGTTCCACGTCCATGTTCACAAAGATCTCTTAGCAAGCTTTATTAATGAAAAACAAATTGGATATTGCTCATTTATTTTAGCTGTGTTTAAAACGTTATTTTCAAAGTCACACTGGGTGTTGCATATTTATTAATACTAACTTGACTACAGAGCCATTCAAATTCAAAATGAACCACAGAGTCGTGACATGCTGTCATATTTTGAAGCTTAAGGCTAAGCACCAAGCTGCCATAGTGGACGAGGTGGGAGTGAGAATTAGAATATTGTCCATTCCTGTATATATACAGGAAAATAGCGGTGTTACTTATGTGACGTTTTTATATGTGTCAAAAACAGCAAGTAACAGTAAATTAATTCATACCATTTAAAATAGAGTTCAAACTGGACTTTAGTAGTAGTCTGTCTTGTAAACTTTAAGCAAAAAAACAAACAGCTCTCAATGACATAAAATGAGTTTCTTAATAAGCATGTGTCCAAGCTCCAGTTATGGTGCAGGTAGATCAGTCATTAAGAGTTCAAATGCTTAAAAATAGGAGGAGATTGAATTTAAATACTTTACACCAATGTGACTCCAAGTTTGAGCACCCAGGTGTTAATGCTGGGTGCTGTTAAGAGGGAAACTCAATCCAAGTTTGAAGTTTAATTCAAACTGTCATTTAAGGCAACACAAAGAGATTAAAATCGCTTAAAAGTAATTAATGACATCACGTGCTTTTTAGCTGTTATGTGTCTTACTTTTTGCAAGACATACTGTAAAACTAAGAATATAAAGAGTAAAGAGTGTTTTGCATATAATCTTAGGCTAATTTTTTTATACAAATTGAACTACAAATACAAATGACAGCTCCTTAAAGGTAAGGCAATCCATTCTGTCTGCTTTTTAAGTATTATCACAGCCTACTTGTGTCGCATAACATTATCAGAGTGAAATATCAGGTTGATGTTTTTACTTAAGATCTGTGGTTATAATTATTGCAAATAATTAATAGGATGCATTTTGAAACATTCATAATGATGACTCGGATGTGTAATTACATGACGTTGAAATTAGATATGAAAATGTGCAAATAGTGAACACTGACTTCCCTCCTGGGACGATAAGACAAGAAACAAAAGGAACATGACTGGTTTAGACATTTTTGCTTTACCATTTAGTGACAGTATTCATGGTCCCCAGAGGAAGATTCTCAAAGATTTAAGTGAACCTCTGACCTTGTAGAACAATAGTCACATTGATCATCTTGTGATAGAGCTAACTTCCTCCACAAACCTCAAGCTTCGCACCCAGTTAGGGATACCAGGCTGTAGCTACAGAGACAAAACTATGGCAGGATCAATTCATTTCTGGTTCTGATCATTTTGATTTAGCACTAGAATTACTAGTCAGTTTAAGGAATTATTAATATTTGTATATGTTTGCCCTCGAGTCTAAATGTTATGCTCAAACTACGCAGCCTTCTGCCACAGGCCGGGGCTGTAGCCTTAGACTGTCTGTGCCTCTGGTTAACAAGCCTTCTCTACCAGCTCTACATTCCGAATGTAAACAAGAACAGTGAATGGATAGCATCTCGGAGGATCAACGCGGTTTGGAAGTATATTAATCTAGAAAATTGACATAAAAAGCTAAGGGTTAATGTGATCAGACTGTACGGCCCTGTTGTCAGATACGACCTGAGAGCTCACAATGTACGAGTAAAATCGGGAGCATTTACAAATTTCAATAGAAAACTCCTACAGACAGAGGTTAATTACAGTTGTCTCATATGCAAGGCTCAACTGGGCTGGCACACTGGCAAAAACATGCTCTCTCTCTCTGTCCCTCTCTCTCTCTCTCTCTCTCTCTCTCTCTCTCTCTCTCTCTCTCTCACAAACACACACACACACACACACACACACACACACACACACACACGCACACACACACACAATCTACTTCACTAATAAACACAAGCTAACTAGAAGCTAAATCAAATATTGCCTGTCAACTGGAGGGCTGGAGATATTTCTGCCATATTTCTTTCATGATAGGAGGGGGGAGACAGATAAAAAATGGCATGCCTGCTGTTGCCATAGTGATTTTAGACGCTGTCTGTCAGTTTGTGGATCAGGGGGAAAAAGTCCCGAAGAAGGGGAATCAGCTCGTGGCTCTGCAGTGCTTACACTGTGCGATTGTGTGTAGTCCTACGATCAAAATATCAAACAAGTCAGAAATTCATCCGACTGGTCAGGAGCAGCTGTTCGAAACGGTGATCGGCCATCGTGCCTCAGTGTACACGGCATGACAGAAGCCAGGTGATAGGGCTGAAATTTTGCCCGACTTCAAAATGAGTCGTGCGACTCAAAAATGGGGTCTAAATGGTCCTGACATCGTACAGTGTACCCGGCTTAAGTCATTCTTATTTGCATTAAGCTGTTTTGTATGTGTTGTGTCTTCTTTCATGCCATGTGCTTGTTATGACCTTTTAAACCTTCTGTAAGTGCTGCTGTAGCTTGTTGTGATTAGCTGCAGGCACCTTTCACACTACTGCTCTTATTAACTGAGACTGATTGATGCATATGAATAAACCTATTATGTAGTCAAGGTCCTTAAGTAAGCCTATTAAAACAAGCCTTTTTTCTCTTTGAATTAATTTTGTGTTATTCAGATTTCACGCTATAAAGTCCTTGAAGCTTGAGACTTTCTGTCTGCGACATATTTACAGAAATTAAGATTGAATTTTAAAAGATTGGGTTTTTGGAAAAGGAAAAAAGAAAGTTTACAAAATGTATACTTTGGTATTAATTGGTCAAATCTGAATCCAATTTTGAATTTTGTAATGTTTTATTAACACATGCAAGTGTTCCATTTTCAAAGACAGTTAAATACGAAACATTTGTGTTTCTCAGAGTTTGCAAAGCATTGTCAATGTCATTATTATCAGATGATTTACCTTACAATAATAAAAATCTTTCATTTTGTATACCAATGGTCCTTGTAAATATCCCTCACTTAAGTTACGTGTGATCTTATAAGTGGAATGGGCCAGAAAAGTGAAGGTTTTTTTCAGGTGGATAATAGACTACACGTTAAAACAAAAGTCAAATAGGTAAATTAAAAGTCTGGTGGATTATTTTACATCATTAAAAAGGACGACTTTAATTGTCCGTGCTAATTTTTATGGCAGTGTGGCTAGTGGTTGTCGGAACATTTTGCTGCAAACCACAAACAGCTGGGGCAGCCCCCCAAGCAGCTGACAACCCCGTTTACAAGCCCCCACTAATAATGGGCTACCAGAGCGCCCACTAAAAATGATGAGAGGAGTCAACAACCACACTTTGCAATGTTACATCAGAATGGTGCTAACATGCTAGAAACTTGATATTAATGAGTGCAAGTTCATTCAGTAGCATCCATGGACTGAGGGTAGTTACAACACTGCTGCTAAAAACATGGGTTCAAAAGGTCTGCTATCTCAGTGAATTTCCCACACAGTGAATGCATCTCCACAGTTTTCCTCTCAGACTTACATTTTTAGGTCAAACTATGAGTAAACATAGTCTTGCATATTTTTATTTTGTGAGGCATTTTTATTGACTTAAGAGGGCTCAGGGATAAAGTCCTGCTTTATGATGAAGAGCTTCATAAATAAACATTTTTACAAGCTTGAATTAGCGCTCTATTTGTTGAAGAAAAATGTCACACCTTTGTCTCAATAACCTCAAAGTAATTAACAGCTAATGGTAGGCACTTTGTCTTACATTTATTGTAATGGTTTCGCTTTAAACACCTTACACTGACACTTATAGCACATCTTTCAAATCTATTCCATTCATATCTGCTGTACAGGTTAGTTCAGTCACCTTAATAGTTCTTAATGAGTACAGTTGATGTTTAGTTAAAACACATAACAGCTCTAAATGATCAGAAATATAAAACCTAATTTAAATGTTGGAACCTGTATTATATATTGAAACTTTAATACAATACGATATAAATAGATTTCTGAGTCTTGTTTGCTGTGTTTTTGGTCAGAATTTGCAGTCTTCCAAAATGTGCAAATACCATTTTGACCTTTAACCTCTGCTTGTCCCCTGGCGTACAGTGTGGGCGTTTGTTTTGTTTTTTAAAGACCCACCGGAGTAATAAAGCCAAGTGTATTAAATTGACCCATCTCTCATATTAAATGCACCTCCCTCACACAGATTTAACCCAAATGCTACCCGTGCCTTAATAATACTCAGACTTAATCCTGTGGTGATTTTCAGCTTTCTCTCACATTTTGTTGCTGTGTGATTCACGGAGGAGACACCTTCGCTCTTAGCTCCTCTTTATGTCTCTCTGCAACATCACAAGAGCATCTGTTTCTCCTTGCTGCAGACTGTCAATATAACATTAAATATAAATATCTTTTATTTAGGTGTCCTTAAATAGATCATGCTGTTCTATTATGTTGTATATGGACTTTCATAAAGATTTCGGGTTTCTGAATGGGGTTAAAGTCGAGAAACTCTTAAAGTTAGAAGCTTAGGAACGACCATGTGAGAACAGGGATAAACAAAAATAAAAAAAGGTGCATTGCAATCTCAGTTTGAAAAGAGCTGCCACTGGAGCAGCAGAGTTGGAGCTGCTCCCAGCTGATGGCGGATGAATATTTAATGATCCCAACCAAGATGCAGTAATTACAAGGGGAAAGGACTGTCGTACTGGAGCACTCTGTGCAGAACACCCTGACATCTGCCGATTAGTGCTTTTTATGGTCCCAGTGCCTCAGGTGTGATGCTGTATTTGGTTTAGGTCACAGGAAAGGGGAGGTGACAGGAAACCGCAGAGACGCGGCAGCCTGTTGTGGTGCTTTTCAGCTGCGAGTGTGTGTCCGAAACAAACAATCGTCTTTTGCTGTTGGTTCCTACTGAATCCTTGGACTAGGACATGCAGATCTGATAAGAAAAGACTGGGAGTGAGAGCAAGATATAGCTTACAGTTTAGTGGCATATTGACTGCTTCACAGCATCTGTGTGATCATTTCATGTTTTTTTGTGTGCACTCTTGAGGTCCTGGTATTGCAGTACTTTTGGGAATTTGATGTTGACATCGCAGGTCAGGCTTAGGTAGCAGCAAGACCATAAGGTAGACATTCTGCTCAGGTATGAAAACGTTTAAAGCACATTACAAAGCTAACGGCTTCAAAGAAATATTCCTGACATCAAAGCACACTCCTCCACCGCCCACCTGTCTCCCACACTCACCCAACCTGCTCTCTTTTCCTCTGTCTCCTGAATCAAGATCAGGATAGCATTCCAAGTATGACATTGTAAACTTCTTTTGACAAAACACAGACAACAATGACTGATGGAGGCAGTACTCAACATGTCAAGTTTGTTTGTTTAGCCCAGAATCACAAATTACAAATTTGCGTGAAGAGAATCTTGGTGGACCAGAAAAAAATACAATAAAAACTGAGAGAGAGAGAGAGAGAGAGAGAGAGAGAGAGAGAGAGAGAGAGAGAGAGAGAGAGAGAGAGAGAGAGAGAGAGAGAGAGAGAGAGAGAGAGAGAGAGAGAGAGAGAGAGAGAGAGAGAGAGAGAGAGAGAGAGAGAGAGAGAGAGAGAGAGAGAGAGAGAGAGAGAGAGACACACACAGAGAGACAGAGACGGGTCCCGGGACAGCAGGTCATCCAGGACTGAAAATCTGAAGAGTGAATAGAGAGGGCAGGGAGGATAAAAAAAGAGAGAGAGAGACAGATGGAGAGTGAGTGAGGCACACAGTTTTCACGCTCATGTTCTCTCAGGACATCAAACAACCACAGATTTTAGTGAGACATTTTCTCATTTTAGTTAACATTCTAGCTGCTGCTTATTGGGACCTTTTGAAGACTTTGAGTAGAGGCACAGAGCAAGCAGTACAACGAGTGTTACAATAATTAGGTCTGGTTGTAACTAAGACATGAATCAGGATGTCTTTATCAACCTTAGACTCAAATTCAAGGATTTAAGCTATGTTGTTTGTTGGATAATAGTCTGTCTTGAAGATTTGTTTGAAGTGTTTATCAAAAGAAAACCAAACTGTAGCAACTTAATAGTGACTGCTGTTGACGATGAGCAAATCCCCATCCTCAATAACCACTAGCTTTAGAAGGGATGCAATAAAGTATGTTTTATAAACGATATCTGTGGTTGATACACCTTTATTGAAGTTAGCCTTGAACAACTTTAAAAATCCTTTGACCACATATTTCTTTATATAAATCATGACTTTTGATCTGGCAAGCGAAGGCTGTAGCATTCAACATTTACTTGTTGAAAGTTTTCCATTATTCTCTTATGTGAGATCATCCGATAGATAAGTAGAAGTTTTGTAATATTTTGAACTCAGTGAGAGAAAATAACTGGTTTACAAAGGCAAACAGCAAATTTAAAAAAGCTGAAATTGAACGATCAAAAATAAGATTCTTCTCACGAGGACCACAGATTATATCCATTAACACCAACATCAAGTATGTTTTCTGTCATACTAAATTAGGGATGCTATACTTTTCATTCCTTCAGTTAACTATTAAGGATGATGCAGAGGATAAGGACAATTCAGCTGCTGTTGACTTTCAGTATTTACTTCCAGTGTTGCCAAGTCCGCTTGTTATAAGCGACTTTGGGCTTGTTTTTCTGTAAAGTCGCTTGCAAATATCGTCAGTCGCCGAGTGCGGGTTTTTGGGCTTGTTTTCTAAAGTGCAGTTGCTTATTTGGACTTGCTTTGCTCCCTGTATGAACTCCTACTGATTCTCTCCCAGCTCTCCACAATAAAACGAAATACGAACGCGATAGTTAGTTAGTCCTTTTCCAGGATCCGTCCACAACCCCGTTTCCTTGGTTACCATGCGCGCCCGATCCGGCACCCAAACACACACACATGCTCAACTACACCTGACAGAGCGATAGAGTGACAATGGCCAGGAATAAGTGGGGGAAATATGGAAAAAAATATAATAAAGAGTGGGAGAAAGAGACAAACTAGATTGGCTCAGTTTTGAACCAGAAAGCTAACATTTGCTAGCAAGATTTAAAGTCAATAACTTTGTGTACTATTAACAAACAGTAAAAAAATGCTAGCTATCCAGCCATGCCAATCTCCCCAAATCAA
Source organism: Tautogolabrus adspersus (assembly GCA_020745685.1). Taxonomy (NCBI): domain Eukaryota; kingdom Metazoa; phylum Chordata; class Actinopteri; order Labriformes; family Labridae; genus Tautogolabrus; species Tautogolabrus adspersus. Next base: position 20,603,101 of record CM036547.1, on the reverse strand, counting down.
AATCAAGATTTTCAAGAACATGTGTAGGCTATCAGCCGCAGCCAGGGCATTAATTCCTGTGAGAATTCAGCAAGTTGGTGGGTAACAACGACTGAAAACGGAGGGGAGGGGAAGAAACTTTCTACCATGAACCCCAAACCCAGTGTTCTCAATAGCAGCTACCCACTCTTCTCAGAAGTATATGATCCCTGCATGCACTACATATCACTCAGGCATCTTATTTGTGCATATGGTCTTGTAATTAAGCACTTCACACTCAGCACAATGCACTAAGGCTTATGCAGACATTTTTGAGGTAACACTGGCACATACAATGCTCCAACATGCATCAACAGACAGGAATCATAGTTTGCATGTTATTTGCATGGGTTTCACGATGTTTGGTGCACACGTCGGTGTGCTACTTTTTCTTCATCAGTCTCTTCCTTGCTTCTGCTTGGCGTCATTTTGTACCGGACCATGTTACCATAGTATGCTTTTTTTTCCGCTGTTTGTTTCAATCATAGATAGTAGAAATGCAAAACAGTGAGGGAAAAGCTGAAAACATTTGTTCACATCTAGTGCTTTTAGAAAATATTAGCAAAGTGATACAACAGAGGTTAGAATGTTAAAGTTATGTATATGATTTGTACGGTAAGTTAGGCAGTGAAGGCCTGCCTTTATTTTCAAACAAAGATATGTGTTAAACCTTGTCTTTACAACATAGTCGCACTGCCACTGCTCAGAGTATCTCAGTTATTCTTTGTATCTGTAACCTTGCAGTGCACCTCTTAAGTTTGTAAAATATGCATGAATACATAAAGATGTCATTATGAAGCAACATTATTCTATAGATGACTCGTGTTTTATTCATAAGGTTACCACGTACAAAAAGCAATAAGCAAATATCAGTAGTATGTTTGATATGCTACTTAACATTCATGGCCTTATTATTAAAACAAGTAAGGGTAAACTCAGGGAGGGAAGCGTGAATTCTTCTACAGGAACAGTGTATGACTAAGACCTTGAATCTATGTTAGTGGGTAATTCATATAAGCACAAACACATGCATTTACAATGTTTACTCTGTAAGACACAGTTCATATGTTATTGAATGCATTCTCTACATTCACTCACTTTACCAATAGTCATCTGCCCCCACATCTCTGCACACTGTGTGTGTGTGTGCATTGCAAAGGAGGCTCAACACTAGTCCGGCCTGTTTCCTGATCCCTACCAGTGCTTTATGAATTAAAAACTACGAAGCAGACAACGCTGTCTACACGGAGAACCATGTATGGGGTCAAAGTAACTGTCAGGGCTACATGACAGGACACAGAGGGAAATGGATCTCAGACTGCTATTAACTGTCCAACTGACCTAAGTTCAACCTCCCAGGTGGGCTGCCATGCACTAATAAGTCCAACCAATCCGAGTTCAGACATTAAGTAGCTGGAGTCACAGGCACCAGCTGGGTTAACAATCCCTGCCAACAGTGTCACTGACCTGAGTTCAGCCAGAGTTACAGGTGCCAGACAGGTTAATCACAGCACAAGCACAATAAAGAGACATTGAGTTGACCTTACGCACACCTGCTCCGTCTCCTCTCGCACAAGTGACAACAAATCTGAGCTAAGCTTGATGTAAGAAAGTGACACATTCTAGAGTTGCCGTTAAGATATTTTGTTCCCACCACCACCACCACCAACACAGCCTGTGTCTGTGTAGAAACATTACTAAAAACACAAAAACTCCACTATTGAAGTGTTTATACAGCTCTTAATGAAGCATATTAATGAGCTGGTTTAACACCACATTCAATATCAATATCCCCACTTGGAACCCAAGAATGTTTACATTGAAGTGTTTGCTAATTACTGCATTAATAAGCTGAATAACTGAATATTGATTTGCCCAATTCAACATGTTTAACTTAAGATAGTAATCAAGGTAAAAAGAGTTCAAGTGTATCTTGTAGCAGTTAGCAAAGCCTGCGATTGATAGATAACATGTTTATATATATATATATTTTTAAATGAAATTACAGTAGGTAAGGCAAGTCTATCAGTATTCAAATTACTCACTGCACCCTGGAGTAACAAAAACCTCAAATGGTTTTAAAACTTAAGCCTCAGGTGCAATAGACAGTAAATGGGAAAACCAGCCAGCTCCGGATGCTTAACTTCTCTCAGCTCGCCAATAAAGTGCAGCATCATTAACAGTGCCCTAAAACTGCACTACGCAATGCATAATTCATTGGAGGAGATCTGCTATATGTGTAAATGCATTCCTACATACATATACGCACAAGGATACGACCATGGGGAGCTTATATCAATTCCAACCCAGGGCTGATGCAGAGCTTTTCCTTAATTCCAGACTGGTGTGTTATCAGCCAAAGGTTAGAGAGGAGAAAGCACACTCTCACCTCAAGGTGGCAACACTGCAAAAATATGTTATCCGAGGCCGAAAATAAGACCTCCAGAATCTGACAAGAAAATAAATCGATTTGATCTTGTGCATATTTTTGTGTATAACTGTCAAGCAGTACTTCGTGGGTTGTCAATGTTTCAGAGTTCTTTGAAATGTGTTAAATGTTGTTAATGCATTTTTTATGCAAGGATTGAAGGTTGAAATAAGACAGGGTTACTTTTAGTCAATATACTGTAAAAATCAATAAGCAAGAGGGAGGATTATCGTTAGTAATACTAAAGTGCAGATACATGTGGTAAAATGAAAGTGCTGGGAACATCATGCTTCTTTGGCCATAATGACCTGTGAAGACTTTATTATCTGGTTTATTATTTCCTCCATTTTTATTCAATTAGGCCAATTTAATGACCATTTTTGTGTCTAAATATGTTTTGCTAAAATATAGAGAAAGCCTTTTCCAAAGTTAAAGGTGATTGAGACATTTATTTTACAAGGAGATTACATGTACTGTTAACCTTTATGTCTAGCTGCTATTAACTGGACTGTGCAGCCTAAATCGACGATAAACTCCATACTCTCCTGTTCCACTAGTGAAGCACAGATTCTAGTCCCTTTAGTTATTTCCATTTACAGAGTTTTTTTTAATAAAATGCCTCTGTAATACTTGTACTGTACACTTCTTCTTTGTTACAGGGATTGACATAAATGCTTTACCAGTCTCAGCACCACCAAGACTTTGACAGCTCAGCTGATCAACAAATCCAACAGCCCAAGCAGGAGAAAAAGGGATCAAAGCAGAAAGTTGAAGCAAGATAGTGAGAGCCAGAGAGCTGGGCGAATGAAATTAGACAGAAGCTGCGATGATACTGCCCACATTTTAATCAGCAGGTAAAATTCTCTATAAAAATGAAAGAATATAGGGAATTGACTATGATATCAAGACGAAGAAAATAGTTCGTCAAGTTTTGTCTATTATGGAGGTTAATCTCCAGTGTGGAAGTCCCTGTTTTGCCCTTTATTTAAATTAAACTACGTTTTAATTTAAACATTGTCTCGGTAGAATAGAGCATTTCGTAATGCTTTGAGCACAGGTTGATCACAGGTATTGTGTTGGAATTGTAGCAGAAGTCACTGCAGATCTAAAAATCTTTGAACAAAGCATCAAAACTCTTCAAATGTCTTACCCATGAGAAAACACCATTCAGAGATATTAAGAAAGCAGATCCTCTCTATGGTTTTATTGTAAATGTTGGATTCTTCAAATGGCATATCTCTAGACAAACCTGATTTTAACTTGAAACACGCTTTAGAACTTTTTTAATGTACAAACGTTCAGTCAACATATAAGTTCAAGGTATGTGTGGAAAGAAATGTTTAATTCTAGCCTATTCTGCACATTTATTCATCTATTTAATTTGGGGGTTGTAAAATGAGGTTAGTGTGAAAGTGTGCTTTCTGAATATGTCACATTTTATTGCATTACCTCATTTTAATTAAAATGATAATGCTGCCTCTTGTTCATTTATACCTGTATACAGAGGTCAAAGCTGCCAAAAACAAGAAAATAAACAACTGGCTAAAAGTTTCAACCAATAGCATCCTCCAGTGTTGAAAAATGAAGCCAATGCGGAAGTGAAAAAAAAAACTGCAGTTCTTAGAGTGTCCACTTGAGGCTGGCTCCAAAAGGCCCAGTAGTCCAATACACACCCCATACTAAAATGCCCATTTTGGCAGCAGAAATGAACATGTTTACAGCCTGGTTCAAAAAACAATTTTAGTCTGACTCTGAATACCTAATTTCTTTATGGGAATTCACTATATGGGGGGGGTGAATTTTTTTATAACTCATCTGCTTTGATTTCATGAAGGATAAGAGTTACACAAGATAAGGGGTGTGGCTGATCTGACTGACAGGCGGGCACGTTGTAGCTGTTAGTCAGATGGCTTAAGGCCCACCTCAGCTTCAGCTCTTTGCCTGGTAGGTTAACCGGAAGTTAGTCAAAGAACGATTCCAGCAAATCGTACAGGACATTATTATATATGATCAAATCAGAGAAAATGATGGTGTACAGGTGTTTTAAATCATTAATATGTGCTTCACATTTTTTTCAAAAGTAAGTGAGCCGAGATAAAATACCCTTCAAACCATTTAATCTAATGTTTTTTTCTGCAAAGCTTAGAATGTGATAGAAAAGCTTAATCATAAAATGTAACAGGTCTCACTTGGTTTAAAAGAAGTTAAGAAGTATTGTGAAGGACAAAGCAAGAGTGAACTTACTGTAATACTACCCTATTCGCTCCAATGAAAGAAGTTTAAAGTTGTAGCATTTCCCCTTTTTCTGTTCTTTTTCTTGTGCCATTTTGGTGCGACAGCTAACGTGCACCGAGGAGATGTGTCAACAACTTGCAGATCTGTATCTCACTGTTTACAACCGTACATTAAAAAACACAATGCCCGCATTGCACTCGGTCGCCCCAATTCTACCCAAGGGTGAAATTGCCTTTCCATAATTTCCATTATAGTTGCTCTTTGAAAAATGGCTCTCACAATGTGCAGTTAGATAGAGGAAGTTATTTTTCTTTCAAAGTGTGTTTTGATGATGTGCTGTTTGATGAAGTGTCTCAGACCTGCTTTCCAAAAAATGCTGGTAACAGTGCTTTGTTTTGTGTTTTATTTCTATGCAAGGGGGAAGAGATAAATGAAGGATCTTATTGTGAGGAGGCCTTGAGCCTAATGATCTGCAAAAAGTAAGTGTACTGACTGTGCATCTGAAAGACTTTTGTGCAGAAAAATGAAAACTGAAGCATTTGATTGTGCGCTCGAGGTACCAGCTAACTATTGACTGAGTGACATCACTGATTTATACAACTCTCTTTTTTGAAAGCATTTTAAACAAACTATTGTGGCGAGGGAAATAAATATAGCTGTTGCACATAATTGCTTTAAAAGATTACAGTAAGTGCCATCTGCTGAGAGATTGCATCTTTGAAAAAGCATCCCACGGCATTCATCTCTAGATACAATATCTTGATCTAAGCTCCAGACAGTCTTTCAGCCCACACTAGGGAGACACTTATCACCTAAATCTTATTTGTGTGCGGTAAAGAAAAAAGGTCACTTTTACCAAAGTACTTGCAAGGAAGGTAAAGGGTTTTTACTTATTAATCAAGTTTCCCGCACCATTCAAACACACTTTTCATATCTTAGTCAATGTAAGTCATTGTATCTGGTTAAAAATCCTTCATTTACTGTAAGTGCTAACAAGTTTCAGGACCCAATGTACGATTGAAAAGAGGATGAAGGCAAGTGACAGTTTTCTGATTGAAGAGAAAAAAGACTAAGAAAGCAATATTATTACATGTGTTATCACATAACATTGCTAAACAACACAACGTAAAACCTTCCATGCAGATTTAATCAATCTAGCTATTTTTTATTCATTTGCAACCATTGGTGCAAGTTAAACAAGCAGTGATTTTATCGCTGATCCAGTAGAAAAACGAAGGAAGTCAGGTGATGTAGTACACAAAGCAAGGAAGTCCGTGTTCATAATAAAACACTGACCGTTAATTTGCTGTTTATTAAAAAATATCTTCAAAACTGCACCAGGTTATATAACCATGATATTAGGTTAATAATAACAGCTCATGTGAAGGTCCGTGTACGAAGTATAATTCATTTGCAGTAGTTCATGTTGTATAATGAAACATGCCAGTTTAAGGGGTATTGCCTAATTTCATTTTCCAACTTGGCGAATGCAAATATATGTCGATGCACGTTTACTCATTCTCCCACAGCCGACTCAGCCTAACGTTGTTAACGCTTTGACTGTATTATTGTTTCATTGAGCGAGGACGTGCAAAGCTATTCAGCGCAGCTTGTTGCATTATCCAACTTGTACAATGAAAATTGAATCAAGGAAGTCGACAACCGGAAACAGACACAGCTCGCCTTAAAAGTTGGGCGCTGTGAAGCGGCCTTGTTGTTGAAATGTCCTTTATAAATAAACTTGCCTTGCCTAACAATTGTTGTTTCTTTTTTATATTTTCAGATTTTGAAATTTCAGTTGAAAATCAAAAGTACAAATGATACACGGATTAAATGGTACTTACAAAAGAAACACTTCATTGAATCACATTTAAAATGACCTGTAGCTTTTATGGGTTTAAGGACCTGTTCAAATTTGGAATCAAAATGTGCAGTGGTATGTCATTCATTCTATTAGAGTCTTTTTACTGTCAGACATCTTTTGAATTCTGTCTTTGAGTTTTATATTTGGGAATTCTAAAATCTCTCCATGCCCTTTCATAAAAAGGATCAAATAATTTACCTGTCTGCTCAAATGTTTCAATAAAGTCCCTGGCAAGGACACGTTGTTGATGCTTTACAGATCATTACTTGGTTAAAACTAATTTAAAATTGAGCCTGAAAGCTTTTTTACTGTCAAGTATACTGCATGTGAGTTGATGTGTTACTGTGAAGGCATTCAAGTCCCTAAACCACTGAGCTAAGGCAGTTTGGAGGATACTATGGTCTGCACAGTGCAGTTCAGCTATATGTTCACATTTTGATTTTGACCTCCTGAGGGAGCGTGCCAAATAAATGAAAAATACTTCGCTGTAGGTCTGTTGTCTGACATCCATGTGTGAGAGAGAGAGAGAGAGAGAGAGAGAGAGAGAGAGAGAGAGAGAGAGAGAGAGAGAGAGAGAGAGAGAGAGAGAGAGAGAGAGAGAGAGAGAGAGAGAGAGAGAGAGAGAGAGAGAGAGAGAGAGAGAGAGAGAGAGAGAGAGAGAGAGAGAGAGAGAGAGAGAGAGAGGTCATGTCAAAGTATGAACTAATGTCGTGCAGAACTCTCCCTGCCAAATACATTAAGGTCCAGAGTAATATACAGAAATCACAGAGCTAATATTTAATTCCACCCTATCCTGAGTTAGAGTTATGATAGTGATGCCTGGCCTGTTAGTCTGGGAAATGTTAAAAACTGTTAGGCACTTAGAAGAAGTGAAGGTCAAGTGTTGTTGGACCCCGTTTTCATGTTCCTGTTGGGAATCCTGTCACAATGTTCTGGGCAGACACAGTTTAAGTGCTGAGTGCGTCAGACGACCAAAGGCTTTGTATGAACCCTATAAGTCTGCCTCATTTAAAGGGGAATGGGGACTTGTTCACTGGGAATAGTTTAATAATTTAGTATGGCCTTAAACTAATCTATTTCTAGCACCCAGATGGTATTTATATTGAGCAAATGCTCAGATAATTGAATGGAATAATTTACTCACTACTGTTGCTCAGTGTCAGAGAATCCCCACACTGCAGCAACCCTGGAAAAGACATAACGTGAACCACTAAACCAAATCACTGGCAGAGTGTTTTCAGAAATATATGTGCTGCCGTGAAATCAAAGCAATTGAAAAACCATATTGAACAGGAAAAAATCTGGATGCAATAATTCTTTAGCTGCGGCTGTTTGTACTTCCCTTTGTGCATTTGTTGTACCATATGCATGCTTTTTGTGTGCTGTGTGCTTATTAAGGCTGGATGTCGTATGGGTATGATAGGTGTAAGGGAGCGCTACAGGCCATCTGTCCGGTAAAACTGTGTCCCGTGGGAAAGACAAAGCAACCACCTGGAGAGCTGGAACGAGCCTCAACACAGTGGATACAACTGCGCTGACCCTTTTGGTTTGTATATGTTTGCATGAGAGCAGGTCACAGAGATTGAAAGAGAGAGATGGAGATGGAGAGGGAAGCGAGGCCAACTGGGAGAGGAAGGTATATAAAAGAGGAGGAGGAAAGACAGAGCAATAGAGAGGGAGAAAGAGGGATTGAAAAAGGGAGGAATACAAAGAGATAGAGGGGGAACGGGCGGCTGCTGATTTTTAACAGGCGTGTCCCTCCCGTCTCTGATCAAAGCGTCCTATCAGCCTTAGGGGCATCTCTGCTGAGTGCCTCACATAGCTGCAAAAAATTCTCCGTGCCTTGGAATCGTTTTAGCACCTCTTTTCTCATATTTGTCCATTCATACGCCGTTGCACATGCGCCCTACCTACTGCACATGAAAGCACCTGTACATTTCTCCGGGGTCTCTCATGTATCCTCACTGGCAACAACATACGATAGAAGTTTTGTTAATGAAAGAGAATTGAAGATGATGTTCGCACAGTCCAGCTAAGGTAAAGGTAGACAAGATTGACGGCTGCACATGAAAGTTACGCTAAACTGTGGTGGATAATAAAACACTATTAAGCTCAGAGTCCTTTCCTCGCCCCTCATTCTGATAAATATGGGATAGTTGAAGTTTAGCTGTTTCAAAGACTATAGATGTAAATTTAATGAAGCTCACATGTACTATTCCAGAGTAGCTCACACATCATCAAAAAAAATCAGTCAGAACCTTAAGGCCTTCAAACACAGCACAAATGCATGACTCATTTAAAAGATGAATGCATTTGAATGGTACAATGCCACATTCCCCTAACCATTTTTATTCACTTGCCATGTGAATTTCACAGGCTGACAAACCCACTGCTCCACATTGTTCCGCTGACCACTTTGCAGCTGGCTTTTGTGATGTCTGAATATCATAAGGCGTCATGCCACAGTCATGCCACAGGGGATATTTAACTGCATTTTCTTTCCACTGAGTCTCCAGCAGAGATGGGAAATCAAACAATAGTATTCTGTATTGCTCCAAGCCCAGAATTTTCCCCGATTCCTCCCTGGGTCATTGTTCCAGACCTGTCAACGAGTCTTTGAATCCATCATCAACCTTTGAGGGCCTTGCCTCCTGAGTCAACCATAGGCAATACCACAGGATACAGGGGCCAGGACATGGAAACCCCTCAGGCCACATAATCCAGAAGGAAGGGATGGGATCATATCCTCCCCCCTTCATACAGTAAGAATCCAATTTTCCAAAATCGTACAAAGTATCTTCTTGCAATCGAGTCCAAGGGGTGACAAGAGATCCACTGTGTCTTGAGTGGCTATTCAGCTGCAGAAGAAGGTCCCTGGTGGCACATAAACAGAGAATAATTTATAAAAGATTGGTACCACACTCAGTGGGTTTACTTTTTACCCTTTGCACTTTTACTCCTTGTCTTTTCTCAGTGTAATTTGCATTAATGGGTTTAAGAGTGAAGTGGAGCCTGGAATACAAACGTGAAACCCAAACTGTGACCGAATAAGCTCACAGACAGAGAGAGAGAGAGAGAGAGAGAGACCTGATGACTTTAGTGTATGGGACATGCCAGGCATCCCAATGGCTTATGAAAGCATCAGACTTGGAGCAATGCAGCCCGTCTCCCCTACTTTCTTTTACTGACATTAGATCCAGGCTGTCTGGCTGTTTACAACTCCCTGGGCTTGAGTTTATTTGAGTATTTTGAATACAGTAATGTGAGATGACATAATGAAGCACCCTGTTCACAGTACAATGGCAAGCCTCAATGGGAGTTTGGCATGCCGAGATGCTGTTTATTTTTGTTCTTTTAAAGGAAAGAATGGCTCGTATTGGTCAGCTCCTATAACTTGCTGATTACACTAGTAGTCTATGTGATTTTGTTGGGCAGTTCATGCTTTGAAATTGTCAACTGAAAAGATGTGTTTGATAATAACTGTTTGGATCATCTCAGCTACATTTGAATTCCATCAAAAAAAATTAAAATGAGCTTTTGTGATATCAATATACTCTAAAATGAGGATTCATTCAATGCCAGCAGGAATTCTATTACTTTCAACCAGACATAGACACCTTTTGAGCTGACAAATACATATTGGAAATAAATTTAAGTTTGGATTCCCTGTCATTGCTGTCAAATAGAGGTCAGTTTTTCAGAGCAGAACCGCCACTAGGCACTCTGAATGATCCGAATGTAACTCAGGCTGGAAAGTATTCTCTAAATTTATACCATATTTTTTCACTTGCTATTGAGCTGTTACAAAAGCTCCTGTTACAAGTGTAACTGCATTATAACCAATAGTTCCTTAGCAAATGCTGAATTCTTATTTCTTGTTTATTTCTTTTCTTGGTGAAATAACACAACAAGAGAAACAGTGACATAAAAGACAAAGAGAGGGGCAATAAGACAATCAACAGACAGAGTACAGATATGCAAACAATACAGGTTACAGTAATCTATTGTTGATGTAAGTTTGGGAGTGGAGTGGGGATATAACTAAGATAAAAGAATAGCAAGGTGCACATCAGTTAAGCTCAGTTGAGCGGTATAGCTTTAAAAAGCTATACCGCTCATAAAAGTTTGCAAAGAAGAGCAAAACGTTTTTATTTCTCTCCCCTTCATTTGAAAATTGCCCCAATGATGGGTCTGTGGCGAATATTAATCACACCATGCTTTAAAAAAACATTTTATGTAACACAAGTACATTAAATAAATACAGTAGGCCTACTTAAAAAATTAAAAAGACATATTAGACAATATAAATTATACTTTAAAGCTAAAAAATAATGTATACATTTTAATTGTAGGCCTATTAAATACAAACATATGAATACATGTTTTATTTTGCATTGTATCAAGAAACACATTCAGCTCAAATGATCTGTTTTATGACAGTCATTTTGACATTTAATGCTGGGGGACAGCACAGGTGGAATTAATAAGACTAACGAGGGCTATGGTTTCAGCCTCCAGCTCCCTGGTACTGTGCATGCTATTTTGGCAGTTCCTCCTGTGCTGTCAGGACAAGTTAAATCCCTGTTGTGGAAAAAGTCTTGTGTGGTGCTATTAGTTACCATTAGTTTATATATTCAGCTGCAGATAAGACTACTAACACCTGGGTGAGTCAGCCAGTTGTGTTTTAAATTTAGCTACCACTGAATATGGCTGCTTATGTGGCTAACCTAGCTTAGATAGGTGCTTGCTGTTCACGGGCGAACAATTGTAGCTGTTTAGCTAGGTGGCATCTCTGTGCCCTAATACAGAAATTTTAAGTTAATATACATTTTTTTATGGTATTTAAGGCACAACAATAATTATACTGGAGGAATTACATGCCAACCATATTATTCTGGTTGCTAATCTGATATTTGGGTCAATTATGAACTTTTTTACATTATGTATTGGGCTGTAGGCTATAGTTAAAGCGCAAAAGTAGCCTACAATATATTTTCAACTGTCCAAAAGCACCAGAAAACCCTGTTTATACAGTGAAATTGTTCCTTACTGTACCACCCTATGTCTTAAAGAAAGCCATGTAGAGATTTAGACACCCTTCAAACCTTTCCAATCAAGTATAACAAGTAGTCTACATGTTCCTATTGGGAGGCGCAATGCTGAAGAATCACCGCTCAAATCAGGATGTTTTTTTTTTAAATATTACCAATTTATAATGCTATACTGGAGTTTCCACAAAATCTGTCAAGTGTCTTTCTTTGTGCATTAAACATCTGCACTTCTAGAAATAAATAACAAACAAAACAGCAGTGTATCCATTGTTCAGCCATTAATTAACAGTAGTCAAAGAAAGTTCATTTTCAGAACAACTTTTGTCTGCTGTTCTTATACTTGAAATGCCTTTTTTATGTGAGGGAACAATAGTGTTTGAGCTCAGTATCTGCATCTCAAGTGGTTTTGAAAAAGTCTTGTGCTTAACTACAAAATGAGAATATGATAAAGAAGCAACAATACATACACAAACTAGCTTCCCAACACCTTGCTATGTCTGTGTTTACGAGACATAAAAAAGATTTTTTTTTTAATTCATCTGAACTGGTTTAAAGGGGTATTTAATCAAGATAATCAACTGCTCAGCTGCTTTCCAGGGAGTCCTTGGTACATTCTGTGTATTAAAACAAACAATAAAACACTAAAACAAGCTCATTATTGCTAGATTATTCTTAGTCAACTGAGAACCTTTACCAAAGTGATAGTTAAAAATGAAATAAAAACATTATAAAGACTTCCTTTATACCAAATTGACAAGCATATTTTCACTGCAGACTCTGGCTGAAATGTTAAAAGCTGTCACAGTTTAACACAGCCCAGTGAGCAGTAATGCAGCACTCTGTTTACACCCCATGCCACCTTTCAGTTTAGAGCTGTTCAGGACCTTTATGAACAAATCTGTAGCACAATATTTTCACACTGGATCGACTTTACCAACTCACTGTTGACAGCTGAGCTCCCCTTACTGGTAACTGAGAGCATGGTTGTAAGCCCAGCTTTGATAAAATAGTCTTTACTGCATGGTTAAAAGCTCACTTAAAGCTAGCAGAAGCTGCATTATTGGGAAGAGATTGTAAATAGGTGGCTGCTGAGCTATTTACCTCATTAGAAGTGCTCGTATATTGTGTTAGGTTCTAAAGTCTCTTAGTAAACATGACGTCCTCTTTTTGAGTTTGGCTGGCTGGTAGTGGGTGGGGCTTATTAATTAACAGTGGCACAGGTGTGAAAGGTGATAAGAGGTGGCGTGAAGCCAGTGTTCGCCCGACTTCCATGCACCCAACAGACGGACATCCACTACTTCCCGTTTTTGTAGTACCTTTTCGTTTGACCAACTAATAAACAAACAACAAAACTTGAGAAAGAGACTGTATGCTTGTGCTGGCCGCTTGTGAGAAGCCTGACGGTCGGAGCTCGCCGCTGACTGCTGACCGGAGGTAAGCCCACACTCTACACCGCCAGCCAGCCTTTTGTTTGCGTAGTCTATGTATCTGTGTGTTAGAGAATGAGCATCCCCTAGACGCCATTCATTCTCGTAACAATTGTGTCTCTGAATGGGACTAAACCGTTTGAGTCAGACTGTGGTCTTCAGATCAGGATATGGAAACATTGAACTCTGCTTTATTGTTTCAACTGTTTTTTTCTTAATATTGCAGGGGCTAAGGACAAGCAGTGAACAACCATAGGGAGCTGGTGGATGATGCAGATGATGAGCTTTACAATGGTGTGTGCAGTCAGCAGTCACAGCTCCCAACGCATCAGCAAGGTAAATCATCCCCTTTTATCTGCTATCCTGTGTATACCACTTACGCTGTGCTAACATGGCAGGACTGGTTTCTGTTTTTCATGGCTTAGCACATTGTGCCCACAAATTTCCAAAGAATAGCATACCAATGACAACATTTTCTTCTTATAATTAACTCTACAGTATCCTGACATTATTTTTTGCCAGCAAAATAAACTTTTTTTAAAAACATTTGACCAAGTGTCAGCTGCCAAAACGTAGCTGTGCTCACTGTAATTTCCAAATGTGAATATTTGGGGGAATTAATAAGTTGAATAAATCATAATAATATTCGGGGATTTTGCAGAACCATCCACTATTAACATTCTGACTGGCGACAGAGTGTCTCTGGCATAACTCTTGGCCACACACACACAGACATGCATGCACACACACACAAAACACAGACAGGGAGAGACCTGTCAATCACAGCATTTAACAGGACAAAAATCCTAACCATGTCACCTAGACCATCAGAAATAAAAGTGACAGTGGATAGGAGTGTTGGAGCTCACTCTTGGGACTGAGGAACTGGGATAACAGAGGTGGTACAATGCCTGGATGTCACATTGAGGAAATTGGCTGAGCAGCACCCACTTATGCAGAGTCATACTCTTTTTGATATGCAAGTGGCTCACAAGGCTGATATGGACACTAGTCTGCCAATCAGAGGGAGCCAAATATGAAGGTCATTAGATGCTCACAAGTCCAAAAGGATAAAATTGTATGTAGTCAAAGGACACTGGTAAAATAAGTTTTGAACTGCATGTAAACTGATAGAGGATAAAAAGGAGCCTACTCAAGGACAGCTATGTTCATTGTGCTTTGTAAAACATTTGAATTCACATTTAAAATCTTTTGAATAAACCTCTCTTTTGGTAAAATGTCTCTTTGACAGACTGTGCCTCAGACAGCATTTGTCGTAAACACTGAGCTTATCAGTGTGTCATCAAGAAAAAGCCATGCAGAGCTAGAATCCTGTTTCATTATTAAAGTCTAATTAAATTAACTGCATTTCTAACAAATCATCAAAAATAACACAACTTAATCTTCAATTGAGAGTACTTATCACAGAATTACAAAAATAAAACATGCATCCAAACAACAGACAACAAATATCCACTAATTGTATTTCATTATTCAAAGTAATTAGTGGATGCAACTCTAAAACATATTGTTCATTATGTCCAAGTCATGTAACACAATCTGTGTTCAGTGTTGAAAAATACACAAAGCAGCATAGAACCTTATTTCCTAGATATTTTGTTTACCATGTGCTAAGCAGCGGCAGGTCACATGGTACACCCGCTGCACACACTGACATAGGAAGCTACTCCTGGTCCAATTTTAACCAAGCAGGACAAAAAATGCACTTGAATAGAGAGCTGACATTAAAGAAACAAAAGTGTTCTCTCCTTCAAGGTTGGTTGGCAGCAGAATATTAATGTGGGCTAATAATCGAATTTTCAGATGATAGCTACATGCTTGTAAACCTTGCTGGAAGTTTTGTGGCTAATGGTTAAAGACTTTGCCACACATTTGGACACAGTGAGTCGATTCATGGTTAAGCTTTTTTTCTTTTCTTTTTTTTTTCTTCAGCATTTAACTGCAATCCCCTAAAGGAAACTATATGAGAGGAACTCAAATATCGGGGTCCTCGGAGAGGCGTCAGGGGTGGAGTAGTTTGATTCTTAGCCCTAAACGAGTGTTTCTTTAAGTGCGTGTGTGGAGTTTTCCTGCACCGGGTGATAGGAGGGGTTGGAGAGTGACGCTGGCTGCGCCTTGGTGCTGAGCTGAGCGCTCACCTGCAGATGAGAGAGCCGGGGAAACTCGGGGCAGAGCTGCAGCACACTCACGGAGCGCGAGGAGGGACGTAACGAACAGTCTGACCGCAAAGGGGGGAATTACACAATTATTGAAGAAGAATTTCCTATCGACCCTCTTTCTGGTTCCTCGTCCAGGCAGCCCTGGTTTGCTTGCTCGCCACGATGAGATCTGACTTCGCTCTGGTCCTGACAGCAGCCCTTCTTTTTGACACAGTCTGGGTGAGATTTTTGTTTTAATTTCGGAATAGCTTGTTCTGTGTAAAGGAGTTGTTGGAGTGGGAAACGCAGTGTCCACTGTGCAGGGTTTGAAGGTAATAGCACATAGTCTGTGATAAAGTCATGTAGTGGATGGAGTCCAGTGTCAGTCCAATGTGCCGCAGCAGCAGCGCAGCGCCGGTCGTTATTCCTCCACAAGTACGCTAATTGGTTCCCTACTGAATATAAGTACGAGTAAAAATAAAAAAGAAAGAAACGGCTAACAATCAAGTATGTCCACTCTGATCCTTGTAAGGTTTCCTCCGGATCGCTGCGTGTTCAGCGCTCGGATGAATTATCATCCACAAGTTAAATGTTGCACTATTTATCTATCTTGTGCATTATTTGTCAAACTAATTGAGTCATGTCGCGTATTTTAAACGAAATGTACCCTAAATAAAAACCGATACGCCGATAATAAGTTCAACTTTAGTTGTAGTTAGAAGGTGCTTTTCAACCCTTCCTCGTTAAGTGGGCGCCGGTCAGCTTTTCTTTACGGCATGAATAAGTCCTCTACCAAATCTTTCACTGATACGTCCCACTAAAGCGAATGTTCTCAGGCCTTTAAACTGATTTTAGAATATTTGGAAAATATGTTTCACTTCGATGTTTTTCACCCAACAAGAGATGAGAGGACCAAGTGCCTCATCGTAATCTAGACCCCCTTTGTGCGAGTGTGTGTTGTGCACGCGCATATTTACTCTTGTGCCGGTGTTATTGGCTGTAATAGGTCAGACGAAACAATTTAACAGTAGGTGCTCAATCTTGCTAGTTTCTGCAGTCCACTTAACAAACACGCGCACAGACACACACACGTGCGCTAGAATGAGGGAATTGTCTGCTGCATTCATGCAGTTTTCTTTTTGTGTCTCACTGAACCATGAGCTCAGTATTTTACAAGGGTCCTTATTTTATCAAGGCTTTCTTCATGGACCTACTTAAACAGCACATTCATATTACCACTGTTATAAGAGAATACATAGTGCTTCCACAGGGGCATGAAGTTGATGAACTTGTTGAATATATTTCTGCTATCTGCTTCTGTACATGCTGCTTGTCTCCAAGGCTCAGGGCCTTACAGAAAAGCAGAAATCAATGGAATCCATGTTTATCGATGTCTTACATTGTATTTTCTTTATTGCAGAGGAATAATGGGGAGCATCTTTCCAAAGGTCCCTGCCGAGCTGGCTTTTCACAAAGCTTCTACTCTGTGCTGATTTCAAGGGATGTATTGCAAGGCCAGGGCATACAGAAAGGTAGGACCTCTGATTGGAGATTTAGTTCTTTTTTTTTGTCAAGGAGATTTACCTTGTGTGTGATAAAATCCCCTTTCTGCATTAAGGCCACTGTAAGGGAACATGAGTCGTGACAAGTCTTTCATTGCTATGTGCCGACATTTTTCAGATTTTTGAAGTAGCACGTATGCATCTGGAGTACGGATGTAAAATATAGAAAAGAAGAAAAGATTGAATTCTTGAATTGCAGCATGAACAATGTGGATAAAATTAGATGTTGCTAATAGCTGCTGTTGTGAAATACAAAATTACCTGATCAAGTGTAAAAAGTGCTAAAAAGTAAGCACACTGAGCAATGTATAGGGCTTCAGAAAAAAATCACTCAAACATACTTTGAATACTTTATGATAAAAACTGTACATGGATATATTAATTGCATATTCATTTCCAAATGCTTGTCTGATACTTTGTGTACGTGTGCTAGAATTTGGGCTTTTAATCCAACATTATTATAACTGTCTTTATCACTCTTATCTTATGTACCATCACCTTCACACATCAGCATCTTACCCAGTTGTGTGTGTGTTGTTCCAATTACACAGTGAGCCAACTAAGTTTGAGGGCCCGATAGTGCAGGAAATGGAATCGACATCCTGTGTCTAATCTGGCACTGCTCCTGCCAATGTGGGCTAATTGCAATTCTCTATTGATCCCAGTGGTTTTTTTCTCATAGCTCAGCTAAGCTGTATTGTTTTGCTGTGGGCGCACAATAGCTCTTTTGTGGGTCGACTGTGTCTTCGGCAGCTGCACAGTAT
Source organism: Tautogolabrus adspersus (assembly GCA_020745685.1). Lineage (NCBI taxonomy): Eukaryota > Metazoa > Chordata > Actinopteri > Labriformes > Labridae > Tautogolabrus > Tautogolabrus adspersus. The sequence continues at coordinate 20,585,593 of CM036547.1, read as the reverse complement.
ATATTTCTCACTCTCCTTAGTAAGGAGAGACCTGGCTGGGATACAGCTGTCTAGACTCTTCCTCTTGAGAGTGCCCAGTGAACATACATACACATGCACATATAAGTAAGTGCTTTAGACTAAGGATATACAGTACGAGAGGGTTTGGCATATTATTTTTTGGTCTTTTTTTCTCTTGTTGCTGTATTTGTGTTTGTTCTGTGCTGGAGTCATATATAGGCTACAGGTGTGGAGAAAGGTATCAGGTAGATTTCAGTGTTTCATTAACTTCAGTATATTGTTGCCTGGGTGGCAGAGGGATCGGATGTGGGACATTGTCGCTGGGAGTGAGCTTGCTCTCCATGCGGTAGTGATGTCTTCAGCCCAGCAGGGGGTGTCAACACAATCACAAACAATGACAGAATGAGCCATCACTGCTGCACAGGAGCCATTTATTTCAGGGAGCAGTATTTATCTGCTTGGTCTCAGGGAGATGAAATTGTCTCTGTGTCTCCAGTCAGACATAAACTAATCTGTAGTGGTCTAACAGGGTTGTTCTTGGTGTTAGGAATTCAATTGATGCTTTAGTGTGATTTTACTGCAAGCTATCACACTTTATCACATTTAATTATTGCTACATTATCAGACCACCTGAAATACTACCGTCTCCTGTCATGAAGCGTCATTTATTTACAATGTGTCACTTTAATGCTTTTCACAGCATATGTTTTCATTTAGCATGTATCATTTGTTTCCTCTGCGTTGTTTTAAACAATCTTACCAAAAGAAAATGAGCTCATCCTCGCTGTGACACTCTCACAGCTGCAAGTTCATCTTCATGTTCATCTCAGAGTACATCTAAATTCAAACATCATGTGATCTACAGGGTTCAGGCGGTTGATTTATAGCTGGCGAGGATGTCACTGGAGGGAGACTGAAAGCTCGTCTAAAGGCTTTAATACTAACATTGTTTAACCCAAAACCGTCAGATGGGGGCAGGAGTAATGACACCCACTCACACACACGTATATATACTGTATGTTACTGAGGGAATAATGGGAAGGACAGAACTAGGACCTTAGCCATGATGAAGAGGGTGCCCGGGTCTTTACAGAAGATCATCAAAAGAGGATGAGGAGGATGATGTTACATTCCTCATTTTTTCTTTTTGAGTTACTGTAAGCTGCGAAAATATCTAAAATGTTAGACTTGTATTGTTATTGACATCGCCAGAGCAAATGTGATGACAAAGCAAAAGCTGAGAATACGGCTAAATATCACTTTTATGATTCTTACCGTAGGCATATTTATTGTTGAAAAACGTGAATGAAGTAGAAAACATGCTGTTATTGTATTTCATCTTACTATTCAAAAACCCACCCTCTTTTTTGTCATTTCTCCTCTAGTTGTAAGTCATTTTATATTTTAAGCTTAGTCATATTATTTTCAGCTATGAACAACTTTTTACCATCATCCTTTCTTTAATGAGCAGTGATGCTCATTTTGATTACTTCCTAAAAAAAACTGCAGGGAACGTGAGGCTTCTACGTTTTCCCAATAAACATTTGTGAGTATAAGTGCTCCACCCTGACTTGCTCCTGCTGAGTGAATTGATTCACCTTGTATTTATCAGGAACATTTCCAGCAGGTTGCTCATAGCAAAGCACACAAACATGGACACTGCTTAGTTTGTGTCAGAAGACTACGAAGATTGAAGGAGGCCGGGGAATTAAACGGTTACTCTAAAATTTGACCTAGATATCTTCCACTGCTTACTGTTTATTGTTTTATAATTTATAGTATTATTTATAGGAAGAAATTGCAAATTAATTTCCGGTACTGTTTTTAATTCAAAAGAGGATTTAGGTAAACAGCAGAAGAACAGCAGGGGTGTAATAGGTGTGATGAAAGCTTCAAGGGGTGAGAGGTGCCATTAATCTTGTGTGTGTGTTTGTTAGTGTGCATACATACACGTGCTGTTTGTAGGACACATTGAGTTCTGAGGATGCCTGCTGATTTTTATTCCTGGTTTTCATTAGACCTGTGACAGTGTCATTACCAGTCACACACTCAGGGCACCATTGGAGGCAGAGCTCCACCAGGCCTGCTTAATGCTACACACAGAATGACTGTACACAAAACACACGCTTCAAAAAGTGCTGTAAAATCTGTTTAATTACTCAGTCTGTTTCAGCAGTGCAAAAAACAACAGTCAGTTGTTAAAATGATTTGACGGTCTGATATTTGGACCCACAATAGATGCTGTCACAATGTTTGGAGTGTTTTGTATTCCAGAGTTGGGTCCTGGCCAGTCTCACTCAGATAAACACAGCCAGCTAAAGTAACCTCATCCCATGTGTCCCTGCATCCCTCTGCTGATTCTGTTCCTGCTAATGAAAGCCAGGGCTGCTGGTTTCAGCTCAGTGAGCCCACTCTGCTGACCTTGGACTTTGTTTGGGTTACTGGTGGTTTTGGGCAGCCCTCACTTTTTGTATGCAAGTCTGTGTGTGTGTTTATGCCAGTTAGTGTTTATGTTAGAGAGAGAGAGATATATAGGTAAGGAGGATTAAAAAACACATTTGGTAAATTCTGATTTGTGTGTGTTGACATGTGAGTTCCTGAGCTATAGCAGTGTTGACGTACGAAGCTTCTCTGAGGGAACTATATTCACAAAACCCAATGAGTTCTTGGATTTATTTAGAAAATGTGGTCCTTCTTATACTCATCAGCCTGAATAATTGTTTTGGCTACAATATCATTTTCTCATGCACTGTAATCCCCTTACTCTCACCCTTATATACACACCCGCACCCTGTTACACACACATTATGTACTCACACAATATCTGTTCCAGTGTCTTTACATGCTGCCATTCAATAGAATTCAATGTGCAGTTGATGGCTTTTAAATGTATGCCTTTCCTCTATGACCCAGATCCCCTCTCTCCCCCTTCAGTGCCACGTTGGTTCTATCATATTCATAATATTTTCTGGCTGTTGCCCGCCAAGAGGATAACCACAAACCAAGAGCAATGCCTTAGAGAGCTTTGCATTCTGAATAAAACAAATTGTTCTGAGCTTTAATTTCCCCATGATATTATTTCCAAAAATCTCCTCCAGCGCACATTCAGAAGGCCCAAGGTGATGAGTCTCCCTTCCCTGTGAGGTATTTTTTTCAAAATCCAATAGCTGGGCTGTTACTCAGTTGTAGGCTTTCTATTTTGGATTGGATCATTTTCAACTTAATTCTTAGAAGTTGATAAAATAATCAATTTCACCCCAGTTTAAAGCACACAACTATTTCCACTTTAGAAAATGGCTCAATATGACACATAACCTTACAGAATCCTCTCCCTAATGTAATGTTACTACACAGAGAATAAGAGTATCATTTACTTCTCCTCAACACACACACTTATCAGTGGTTATGAGTACGGGTCATGTTGGGACAGAAGCTGCTTTGAACGAGTGACTTATGGGAGACTGACTGAAAGATGCAACTTTTCATACACTCTGAAGGGTTGGACAATACATCAATTTTCTTTTTCACTCTACCCTCAAACAGAATTAGATTGTTTTGATTTCCTGTTTACCTTTTGCCCTGAATCTCATGATACACAGCCTGCAGTGTTATCTGGGTCGATAGCAGACAGGCGTCCGCATGGAGATTAGACATTGTTGGAAAAATAGCCTCCTTTTGTTTCCTTCTCTCTCTGCCTAAATGACTCCCATTGCTTTCTCTCATTATTAGTTTTGCATTATGGTGTCTGTTTTTATTCAAATGTTATGTAAAGTCCAATCTCTCTTTAATTCTCTTTTTGTTGTTCAGAATCATTCATGCTTTTTTTCTCTGCCGCCCTCCTCCCTTAAAAACATCTAATCTCTTTTATAATGCAGAATAACAACACAAATCCTTGCTCTCTCTGTACCATCTGTTTGAAGTATGACATGGTTTATAGCTAATTTTTACGAGTATTTTCAGGGACAGCACAGACACATCACTTTTTTCATGCTTATTAATTACAGAATCAATGAGGCTGACATTTGTTGGATGGCTTGTAAAGCAGTGAAGACTCTACAGACATACTGAGGAGCTGGTTTAATGCTCTTCAGGCCGAAGGCTAATCTGACCCCAGGGAGCTGTTACAAATAGCCAGTTGACACATATTTACTTAACGTGTAACCTAAGGCCTGATGTATGTTCTCAATAGTTTGAAAGAATGCTGTGTGGATGTTCCAGAGAGAATCATTTAGAGGATTTAGCAACGTGGCTGAGTTTTTTTCCCGTTGTAAAGGGCTCGAAGAGTTTATGGGATGAGAAAAGGGGGAGAAGGAGTTACGCCTGCAGAAGTACCTTTTAATATTGTCAGGATTGAGAACCCATACTGTGGAACAATTTTGTGTTTTTTGTGCTTATTGGGTGTGTTTTTTTTTTTGTTGTTGAATGGGCTGCTTGCCTTCAGCTGGTTGTCTGGTGCTCTGCGCATAGAAAGTTTCCTCCAAGTTTTTCCAAGCTGATCATTAGGAAGCCAAGCAGGAGAGAATGAGAAAAGAAAGAAAGCAGGTGTACAGGTAGGCCATTATTTTTTAATGAGATTTTTTTGACATCTTCTCCCTTTGTTTTGAGAGGAGGGACGGAGGAGACAGGGAGGGAGGAGAGAGGAGAGTGGATGAACAAATGTGGGAGACTTCCTGCAGATTGAGTTACTCTGCGGTGTGTGAACTCTGCAGCCTTGTCATCTGCTTGCTACATTAAGAGACCTCCTGCCTTGGTATGATGGGCCTTCTGGGGTCCTAGAAGACCAAGGTTATGGCCCTCCTGAAGACATTAAAGCAGTTTAAATACTTTGCTTGGACTCCAGCTCTTTAACGCACAGATGGTGTGTATGGGCTGTGAAGGCTGTTAGATGACAAGGGGACACTTCAAGCGCTCTCTCTCCTGCTCTGTCTCTTTCACACACAAAAACTCACACATGCACACACAGTTTGTCTGAGGTTAGGAAGGTGTTCTTTGTTGCTAGTGTCAGATTAAGACTCCACAGCGGCTGTTGTAAGGTGTCCCTGCTGTCTTTGGTAAAACAGTTTGTCACGAGGAGCAAGGCGATGCAGGGCGCTCCCAGGCCTGTTCCTTTGCTGGGACGTGGTGGACAGGGATTACACCAGCAGGATAACGATTAGCCTACAAGGCTGTTTTCTCTTTGCTCGAGAGTCACACTGACCATGTCCTTCAGCTAGGCTACTGTCAGATTGAGATTGAATTAGAGGATGGAGTGGAGGGAGGCAGGCAGACACATTCCTCTCAACAGGGGAAGAGGTAATATCAGATAAGGCGCTGCAGTCTAAAGATCCATAGCTTCTCATAAAATATGGTGCTTTTCCATTTTATTGCAAATTCAAACAAACACATAGACATACACAAGGAAACACAAAAACCTATTATAGCATTCTGAAACAAAAAAGGATCCAGATTTTCCCTCCCAGGCCGCCCACTACTTCACTACAGCTTTGGCCTGGGCCCAAACTCTGTGGTGTCCTCTTCCTGCCCACGCTCTCCCAACTCCTCCACTGCCTCTGTTTGTCTATGGTAGCATTTTAATTACAGCCTAATTGATTAAGTTACTTAGAAACTACTGCAAAGCCCACCCAAAATATGCTGTCTCAGCTATCCCAGCTCTATCCCTTTAGATTGTGTTTGTGAGTTATGATACAGACGGGCAGTGTAAGAGAGGCGGATGACACCATTTTCTAGTAGAGATTGTCTTTGTCTTACTATTTTGTCTTTCAGTTTCTATTAAGCCCCGAGCAAATAATAAAATGCATGGACTCAGTTTGGATATTTCTACTCTTCTCCTCAAAAATCAGTTACTCTCATTTCTTGTAGTGAAACATAATCAGAGAGAGTTTGACTCATTTACAACCATTGTTTTGAAAAGTCCTCATTACAGGGAAAAATGGAATATGAAAAAATACTTCAGTGATCTCACCTCTAATCAGGCCTCTTCTACCTCTCCACCCTTCCTGATTGGCCAAAACTATGATCAGATCATTATTGCTAATTAAAGAGGCTTCTGTCCATATCTCACACTTTGCTAATCAACCAGCAAAAGTGTATGATCTCCCTGAGAATGTGGGCAGGACAAATCCAAGAGCATTACAGCCTCATATGCTATTCCTTTTGCTTGAAGATCCCTCTTTGTTAATGGAGGATGAAAAGAAGGATGGAAACCCTCTGAAGACATGGGCTGTCTGGTAATCGCTAATTGTGTCTTGAACTTGCTGTGTATGTTCCCCATTAGGTTCTTAAGTTCAATGCACAGTTGAATCATAGCCTCTGAACAAGGAGGCCGTGCAGAAACACAGGGGACAGAGAGAGAGAAAAGGATAGGGGGGCCAGGGGTCGACAAACGGAGTGCCAGTAATGTTAATTAATGAGGAGACAATGAAGAGTCCCTGGTTGACTGGCCTACGTAATTCAACAGGCCAAAAGCTAATACGAGGCTAACAAAGGCCCCTCCAGAGGACCTGTGGTCTTTGCAGGCAAAGTCTGGTGATTTATGTCAAGATCCATGTTGGCCTTCTTTTCACAGACTTCATTGATTTTTCCAAAAAGGGAAATCCTCATATCTCCCCCATGGCTGTGGCAGACTTAGCTAGCTAGTTAGGACCTTTGAGGCTGTGGTTGAACTATTGTTCAAGGACATTTTTGCAGCATCGGTCGAAGAGGCACTGAAGTGGAAACTTACAGGATCACATTTACTGAGGATCTGTGAGCGATTCTTCCAATTAAGAAAGTTATCTTTAAGTATAGAAATCTTAATTCCTTATTTTTGATTTGAGTTTTATTAACTATCAAAACCTTTTGGCTTATATTGTCGTTTTGGCACCAAATGTCACTGTATGTTAAGGCTCCTATTATGATAATATGTTAGTGTTTGAGAAAGTCTACCCACTTCTGTGTGGAGAGAATTATTAAGTGTCATGGCAGTGGAGAAATTGGAATCTGTTTAGGATATCACAGTCCATTGCGCTCGGTTCTTTGATCTCTGATGCATGGGTTAACTTGGAATCAGTCAATATTGATGCAACTAATTAAGAGGTCTTTGGTGTGAGTGTATAAGTGTTGGACTAAACATCCATGTGGGTATCGATATATATGCAAATACCAATTTCCTTAAACATACAGTAATATACTGTATAGTGCAATGAAAACATGGCATTCCTTACCCCCTTATTCACTAAAATAACACAAACATCTATTTTTTAAAAGCAAATTAAAGAAACATATTGGGCAACCAGATTTGTAAGATATGCATATAGGTGGTCGTTTTTTTTGTGCTTATTTTAACCTTATTTAAATACCTGTCTTGAGTTTGACATTATTATGAGTGACAGAATTGATTGTAACGTTTTATGTATATTCTAAAATGTATATATTCGTGTAAACTATTTTTCTAATGCCCTCTCCTAAACTAAAAAGTGTTTTTATGATGGGCCTATTTCCTGTTTGTTTGGTTTAGAGGAAGCAGCCAGAGATGTTGAAGAGAAATCACAAGTTTAGATTGTGGCACTCACTGCTGTACCTCTATCAGACACATCATTGTAGCTGTGGCAACAGTTGTCATGGGGTGTTAATAACTTGCAAATACTCACTCAGTTAACATTTGCACTTCGCTGAGCAATGAATACATGCACTTATAAATTGGTGAAGACTGTTGAATAGGGGTTACAGTGCATCCACAGTGCAGACACTTCATCAAGTCTATTTTTGAATTCGACTGCAGTGTAGGCATCAGAAATACGCAGATGTACTGCACTGACAAGTGTAACATTTTACTGGAGTCTAGTTCAATTATTTTGTAGCCTATACTTGAAAAGTGGGATTCAGATGCTTTAACAGTCGTCTGGCATTTGAGATTGGCTTCTAATAAGAATCTGCAGAATATCTATTAAATCACAAGTTGTTCATTTCAGTATGAAGGCTAACTAGTATAGTGTATGATTGTAATTAGGCTTTACTCTTATTGGTAATTGCTTTCAGCCAGGCACCAAATACCAAAGATTGGCAAGTGAGGGGTTCTGTGAGCAGTTTTCCACCTAAATACTATTGGTCAAATTTCAAGACTAAATGTAGGCTAGCTGTTCCAAGCTTCAGGACCAACACAATTTTAAAAGCACACTGGCCAGAAGCCCTTTCTTCTCCTCCTGCCTATCTGTCTATTGTCTTTTTCAGCACATCAGAGGAAGAAGCAAAGAGCGAGAGGTAATGAAAGGCCCCGCTTTCCTCCTCCGGGCCTGGGAGAATGTAGAGAAGCAGATAAGTTGTCTAGCTCTGAATCTGAGAATGATCAAAAAACAAAGTGAATCCTGTGGCCACTGAGGGAACAAGCTCCTGTGAGGGAGTGGGGGGAGGAAGGAGGGAGGAAGGAAGGAGGGAGGGCTGACAGAGGAGGAGGAAAGGACTAGAGGAAAATCACACCTCATTAGCAAACATAGGTTTAAGGTGGAGTGAAAGGTAGAGAGGGAGACTGGAGCAACGGGGTGGATAAAGGGGAATAGGCAAGGGATAGAAATAGTAGGAGTGCCAGGGGAGAGAAACTAAGTAAGGGAGGAATCAGGCGGATATAAGAGAGTGGGAGGAATAGAAAACCAAAAAGAGTAGGGGAGGAGGAGTAGAGGTAACGGTCTCGCTATTCCGCTCAGGGGGCTCTGCGGAGAGTTTTTATTAAGCTTTCATCTGCCTTTCCTCTCCTCCTCTACCTCTCCCTGCTATCCCCACCCCACTAGCACTAACAAAAGCAAATTCAGGCTCTGTTAGCTATGTCAGTCACGTCTCAAACCTGCATTTCTGCTTGTAATTCCCCGATTAATTAAGAGCAGTGATTTGTTAATTTAATTTCAGGTGTAGGGTCATGGTTTTTTCATCCCCTCTCTCTTGCTTTCTTCTGCCGCTTGCTCCCTCTCATCCTCTTGGCAGGCTAATTTGCCCTACAGCTTTGAGGAGGGGAAATGAAAGGTATCACAGAGGAAGCCTTCAGATGGTTTATTAAGAATTGATTTGCCATGGTGGCGGAGAGACAGACCATAGGGAGATACATGCTGTTGTGCCTCCCAGGCAGACACCCCCGGGCTGTGGGGGAAGAAGAGAGAGGGCATGGAAACAAAAAGAGGATCATGTGAAATGTATTGTTTTCTTCTTCTTACTTTTTCTGAACCACAGCTGACCAACCAACACCACCTGACACAATCTGAATCCACTGAAGCCTCAGCAGTGCTGATCCTAAGGCTCGTGTTCATTGCCTTCCACCTGATAAATTAATTTCAACTCCAGTGGTGAATAAAGAGGATTAAACGTCAGTGCACCCTGCTATGAAACATTTGATTTCTCTTGTTTATAAATTCAGACACTGCGGCAGGGGTAATATGGACAAAATATCAAGCTTGCACAGCAGCAAGCTTATCTGTAACCGTCACTTAAAAACGTAGCTTTTTAATGAATTTACATTAGCATATCCTGCTTGTTTCAAAAGACAGGCCTGGCCACCGTTCCCACTGGGGGTTGGCTGCAGTACTGTCACATTGTCCTGCTCATGAGCAGACGCACACTGGACAGCATGGAAGGAGATAAATACATGACAGATCAGAAGCATTAAGGCTTCAAAGCTTAGAAAACTAAGAACCAGAATCCCCCCCAGCTACGAGGGGCGTCTAAGAAGGCAGTAGATCTCATCTGTTTCGGCTCATGTCCACACAGAAGCCCCTGCGCCTTCATTTACAGCTGGTCAGACTTCAGAGCAACGAGAGCTTATTGACTCTCCAGTCAGGTTTTTCATCCCTGCATGTTTCTTATGTCAGGTGAGGTTGTTGTTTCTATTTTCAATCTTCATGAGTTGATTGGCTACTGCTGCGTTCCATTTCCTCTCATCACACAAGCGTGGCATTTCTCATTATCCCTTCCCTTAATTTATGCACGAATTATTCATAGTTTGGTAAATCACAAAGTTTAGCGACAGCAATTTGACAGTTCCTGTTGTGTTTTAAGAAAATAGGTTGTGAAACAGGGATGTGTTCTTTGTTTGTTTCTTTACACGTCACAGCGTGTGCTTATGTTGGTTTCTGTGCAAACAGGAGCAGGTGCAGGAGTGTGTAAAATTGTAGATACTGGTTTGTGAAGATTGAAGTAGAGAGTTTTTTTTCTCTTCCACATACTGAGATGAGCAGAAGAAAATGAGAAAGAAAAACAGAATAAAGGTATTCACTAGGACGCTGATAAAAGACTTGGCCTCATCATGCTACAGCAGCGCACAATAACAACAACATTGTCAGCATCTATGATGAAAAGGAGTTACGGAACAGAAGCAGTGCCAAATAACTTCATCTTAAGAGTGTGACAGGCTACATATATGAACTTGAATTTGCTGCCAGTCAGAGCGTCTTTATATAGCTTCACACGTTCCAATTCTGGTTATTTGTGAACATCTTATTAAGTAGAAAACAATGTAAATAGTAAAAACACTCATTTCAGCCACAGTAAAAGCAGAGATGGCATTTTCTTTTATCCAAGACCAGCATTGAGTTAACAGTACTGGTACAGAAGTGAGCTATTTGGGGGGGAAAACATTGGCTGAGGCTAGTTTGACTGTAAAGCTTTTGTGGTTGACGTGCTGCAATATAATGACTCCGTTAAGTAAATAACCATCTGAGTGGTTTGCTTTCTGCCCAGCGTCTGGCAGCATTTTGGTCTAGAAGTTTGAATAGTTTTGGTTTTTCTTCTACCTTGACTGTAATCTCATCTCTGGCCAGAAAACCCCAGAGGAGGACTTGTCTCCTCAGAGGAGTGAGTGTGTGTGGAAATGCTGAGTCGGATGTGATACTCAGTGGACAGAGAAAATAGAGACAAATTATACTGCATTGAAGGGCACAGCTCTCTGCTGTTTTTTTTTTTCAAAGATGGTGGAATATTCTTCATAGATGCCTGCTCCTTTCCATAGAAAAGACACGGAAATATCTTCCATCCATTTGATCCATTTCCACTTAAGCAGAGAGGCCATGGCGCTCTAAATGGGACTGTGCCATGAGGAAAAAGACATTTTTCTCTGAAGCACACACATTTGCATACACATGATTGTTGCAGTGTGCAACGCAGCACTACTTTACCATGTAGAGATTTACAGGGTGAGTTGTTGCTTGAAAAACAACTCACAAAGTTCAATGTGATGTGCACATCAAATCAAATATTTCCAGGTTTTCTTGTTCTAATGTCGTAAGCTTTACCAGGCGTGATCTAGTTTACGTGTGTGCTGCTTTTGTATGTCAGCATAGAAGTGATTTGTCCTGCAGATGCAGACTAATGAATGAGGCGTCCTGCTCCTGGGCTGATATTAGCCTGGGTAGCAGTTCCTTTGATGTGATTAGCTCCATGCACTCTCTTGACAAATTGGGCTGTCCTTTCCTCACAGCCGAAGCACTAATCTATGCCAAAAAACAAAGACACTCCTTCCGCTTAACAGAAGATGTACTTTAGTATGTGTGTCTGTGTGTGTGTCATTTTTTCAAAAGACAGATACAATCTATCTCACAATCCCAACTTGCCAATGTTTAGCAGGTAAACTGTTATGTTTTCTTTTAAAACACTACTATCATATGACAGAGATGAAGTATAACGGCAGATTTGTGATCATGAACCAAATTTTTAACTAAATTGAAATTTAAACCTGACAATGGAACAAAAATGGGAAACCAAGGTCCAACAGTTCGTCAGTACCAAATTCACTGGCACACATCCATACACTTATGGAGGTAGCCTACTACGAGCTATAGATTTCATCATATGAGTTTAAACAAAATCAATTTGGGGGGAGTTTTGCCTTTATTTGTACAGAACAGCTGAAAATAGTCAGGAAATATGGGGAGAGAGAGAGAGAGAGAGAGAGAGAGAGAGAGAGAGAGAGAGAGTGGAGTATGGATTGCACAGAACAGAACAGCGTCAGAATTGGGAGTCTAAACTTCAACCAGAGTTAACATCTATACATTGGGCGCCTGCTTTACTGAGTGAACTAAATCACTCGCTCAGTGGTTAAGCTGAATTTAGCTTAGTTTTTTCTAAGGTGGCATTCAGGAAAATATCCACTGATAAAATAATGCAGCCTGGCAGTAGCAACAAGGCCAATCAGCAAGCTTTAGAAAATGCTTTAGATGACAATTATAGTTTTAAATGAGCAGTAAACCCTCCTTGCTGTTTTTTAAAAAACTGTAGAAAAGCCCAAGGACAGACCAGTCATATTAGCATCGGTCTCAGCAGGTGCAGGAAGTCTTCATGTTTATATTTCTGTGAAGGAGATTACTTTTTAGTCTTCTGTAGCTGCGATTAAAGGCTGACCTTACTGCCTGCAGAGTTATTTTGGTCCAAACATCGACAGCGCCCCTAAACCATGCCAATGCCAGGGCCTTGTCACACCCCTGTGAGCAAAGCAACATTTGTGGACTCGCTGTGGGAGGCTATCAACAACTTCCCAGCTGACTAAAGTAAGAGACTAGATGGCAATTAGCATTATTGATGTACTGAATCGATGAGTGATTGTCCTCGGTTCCCCATCAGTTTTGCCAGCATCTTTTACATTACCTCACTGTCTAGAGCATTTAGACTCTGCACACTAATAGAGTTGGCCCATTTCCCCAACTGATTCAGTCAGTGTGAACGTTGCCTTCTTAAATGGTTCAAGTCCAGTGTAACCAAGATACATGGATGACCTTCAGATTTCCTCTTTAATGTATTCAGCAATCTGTGTCCTGTTTAAAATCCATCAGCAGGTTCCGATGCATATGTGTATACAGTATGTGTTTCAGCTTTTGGATAAGAATATGTACAATCATGCTTCCTGTTTGGACAGAGAACACCACAGCGCTCAGGAATTCAGAACTGACTCACAGCAAATTATTCTTCTTCTTCATCTGTTTGCAGTCAGATTAACTTGGAAATGAACACATAAAACAGCGAGCCCATCCCTCCAGCAGCTTTAGGGAGATTTTCTAAATATTTAACTTTAATTTATATACCAGTACGTCTCAGAGGTAATACTACTGGAGGACTTGCTGTGAAACTTTTTAAATAATGGAAGTCCATCAGTTCAGCCACTTAAGATGGCGTTTAATGAATTAAGCAGGCCTTGGATGACTGACCTGAGGTGGAAGACAAAGAGGTTGTATATATTACAACTATCTGATGGGACGTCTGCACATTAAGTATAAAGTATTCTCATGTCATCATCAGGGGAAAATGGATTTGCTTATCTGAGAACTGGAGGAATAGGCTTTCCTCTTTGTCACCTATTACTTGTCATCAGAGATGAGGTGTCCTGGAATGAAAACACAAGCTGAAACATTTAGAAAGGTAAAGACATGTTTGGGCCTTGTGTAACTTTACTGTGGGATATTTTGGATTTTAGATGGTCGTTGCAGAGGTATAAAAAGGATCAATGCAAGTCAGACTCTTTTAGCATCTCCCTTTTTTTCCCTTTTTGTCTGACCCCCCCCCCCCCCCACACACACACACACACACACACACACACACACACACACACACACCTTCTCATGCTGTACTCCCCCCCAACTCAGTCCTTTACTGTGGCAAGTAGAGACTCTTATCATTGATTTTCTCTTTTCTCTTCTCTGCTCTGTTCACTCACTGCAGCGCCTCCCAACTTATCGGCCTCTGACAGAACAATGCTGCAGTAGGAGGGCACTCAAGGACAGATTAGATTGTTTGGGGATTCTCATTCCTCATTTTTTCATACTTTTCTAGTCTCTGTGTTCCTATCCTGTAGCATATTTCTGCCCCAGTGATATTGTTTATCCACCTCTATCACTTGCGATTGTAACTACTTCTTCTCTTTTTCTGCGTCTTGGGCTGAAGAATAATCTGTGTTACTGCCTTTCCTTGTGTGCCTATGTGAATTAGTTAAAAATTGAGTTAAGACTAATGTGTGTGTGTGTGTGTGTGTTTTGTGCCTCCAACATGCAGAGTGTTTGTGGTGTTAGCGCCTCCTAAGTCTGAGCCATGGTAATTACTGTGCTTCACTGCCTCTGTAGAAGTCAATGAAGCTGAAATCATTGTCTCTCTCTACATGGAAGTCAACAATTGAGTGAATTCCCTGGTGACATCGCAGCTACTGCTAAACCAGCTTCCTGCATTTTTTATCACTCTCAATGTGTCTCACTTTGTCCTTTGTCTCTCTTTTCTTTCCCTCTTTGCATCTGTCTCCTTTTGTGTTTCTTTGTTGTTTCCACATCCCACTTACTTCCACCAGGGGTAATTGAGCTTAAACGTGTTGTTATTTAACTTTTAGGACTGTATTTAATTCAACGCTGTCTATTCAAAGTTGCGTAAACAGCAGCTTGATGTAATTCCTAAACAATAACGGCTAGACGTCTTCTCGTTGAAACAGTAATGTTTTCTTTTCTGTCAAAAAGGGATTTTAAATATTAAGTGATATTTATTTGCTGACATTATGTGCTTGCAGTCAGTTCTAAATCTGTTTTTATCTTTAAAAATGGTCTCCACACTGAATATAGCCTTCCTTTGACTGTGCAGAATAACCGTGTCCCTGTGCTGCTTCAATGTAGAGGAAATCTTACCGTTAACTGTGCTGAAGCTGAAACCACTGTGGCCACATTGGCGTCTTAAAAAAGATTGCCAGTTGTTTTCATACCCAACCTCCCCTCAGTAATGTTCAACTCTAACAAAGCAATGCAAAGCACATTAGATGGTGAATAGGTTAACCTCAAGCCTAGGCAACCTCAATGGAGTGTGTGAGTGGGGAGTAAAGGGTTTGGTGTGTGTGTATGTGTCATAAAAAGGAGGTTAGTTGCATTGAATGTGTGTAATGGGATGGTGAACCACAGCCTGAGATGCTGGATGTGATTTGGACCGTGGAGTCTGGGGTTAGCTAATTGCTGTTTGGGATAGGACGAGATAAGATGAAACGTGATGGATGGCCTCTGAGCACTAGGACGGGGGCTGGCTCCGACTGTTTTTGACCTTTTTGAATGTTGCTGCAAACCTAGGCAGCCATATGTTGCCATGGCAAAAAACCTAAGCCAACACTAGTGATTAATTTCTCCTACCTTTCCTTCCTGAAGATACTGTGTGAAAAAAAAAAATGTATGTGGGAACATGATAAGGAAAGAGGGAGAGACGGTGGGATTATTAAAGGTGATGAATATTAGACTGAAGGCAGTCAAGGTATTAAGACATTAGCTGATAGTGTGCACAATGTGTGCAACTAGTAATGATGGAACGAGAGAAGAGTGTTACAGTGACAGGGAGCAGGCTATGGATTGGGGCAAGGAAAACAATGCAGATGTCGTTAATGCGATTCTATTGTCCAACAAATTGGCTAGAGTACACTTGTGCTGGCCGAAACAGCCTGCATGCAATTAGTGCAGAGACAGAAAGAACGAGAGCGAGTGCTTTGCATTCCCGTCGCGTGCTGTGTGAGTCTTTTGGCACCAGTTAGCTTCTGTTGCCATGTTTAGAGTGTATAAATTGGTCTGCAGTTGTGTGTTGGCTCACAAACTGTCCTCCTCAGCGTCCACTTGTTTCCATCGTTATGGCTCCTTAATAGACCAACTGTGGCCTCTATCTTGAAAGACTTGCTTTGCATAGGTTTATTTAAAGCAAAGTAAAAAGATTTCCACTTTTAAGCAGTCTATTTAACCTCAAGAATGCAAAGAGACTAGACAACCTTTCACTAGTTAATACTTCTACAGATAGCTAACAGCAAAAGTAATAGGAGAAGAAGATTCTCAAGTCAACAATTCTCTTAACTCCTCAGGGAGAGGAATCTGCAGAATGATGTTGAGGTTTTCTTCTGTTATATAAGGAGATTTGGATGAGGTTATCATTTCACTGAGGAAGGTGGAGATCTCGTGTTGTTGGTCCTTGTGGAGATACTTTTGTTTGCGATGGCCTTTACCAGGAAATGTCACACAAAGCATTCAGGCATCAAGGTCCACTCTCAGGGCAGGGCCCCAGGCTGCAGGATCCAGGAGAATGACAGTCACAAAGACACTCTGCACACACTGCTTGCATTTTTACACATCTACATGTACACACATGTAGATGTGTAAGGATTTGGTCCCATTGTGTGATGTATCATCTGCTTTTGGGGTTTAAAACAGATGATATGGAAATTGTTTGATTGACTTTTTAAAAATACGTATTTCTTTAAAATCAGTTAAAAAAAATGTTTAAAAGGAAATCGTGTTTGATGAAATATAATCAAGTCAAACAGAGTTTTCTCAATTTGCATGATCAGCAGGAGGTTAAATAAAACAAAGCCTGTTATTCCTTGTAAGAGTCTCATATGACATTTGACTTATTTATCCTGCTTCTGTTTGTATTTTTGCACTGTGGGTCTCCGGGGGAGAGGGGGATAGGCTGCTGAACTAGGCCAGTAGAGACACTGACATTTAGACTCAAAGGCTAATGGGATGCCTGAGTGTGCCTTGCGCTCGCTGCTTCTTTGTCAGGGTCCTCAGATCAGGACTGGCTAGCCCTCGCCCCTTTTCCAGACCGTCAGGAACCTTAATGCGTTCTTTCTCCAGATGCAGCGTCTTTTAAATGTGCTAACTTTTTCATTCTGTCTCTACATCTGAGCGATAGAAGCTAAACTCAGTATGTGATGTCTGTGTGTCTCTCTAGTGGCTGCAGCTGAGGATTCGGCTCATCTCACACAGAGAAAAGGCCATGGGGAAGCCACCAAAAAGAATCACATTGTCTCCTAATGGAGGCCAGGGACTCATGGAGTTCTACCCTTACAGTAGTAAAGCAAGGCCTTTTTCAGACCAGTCATTTATTCTTTCTATAGGATCATTTATTCTTTCCTGAGGCGATGTCGTGAAAAACATCTCTAATGATGATAGTACCCAGTGGGTTAAGATGTTGGAGTGATCCTTCATCTCCCGTGAGATGTCTTAGTATGACCTGTCCTATGACCCTCCGGGCCAATGCTGCCTATTAGAGCCACAAGACTCATTTGACATGGCCCTCAGATTGTCCTTACCCCTGTGGTCAACTCGTATATCACCATTGTGCATCCTCAGAATACGTTATCAGTCAAGGCACTTAAATACTGGTGTGGCGCACACATGTTGACGCTGAGGTGTAATTGATACTGTGGCCAACACTATGTGCAATACAAAAAGGCGACATTAGAGCGGTTTACGTTTTTCCACCACCAAAAGGTATCCAGTCAGCCTGAAAACGTGAGATGACGACTCCCTGATTCTTAGATAGCTGTTGTACCCCTCAGGACATCAGTACCCCAGGATGTGAAAGGACAAGCAGAATAGTCTTTTAAAGGTTAGATTAAAGTGTTCTTTGCTCATCTCCCCCAAAAGGCAGTAACATTTAAATGACAGAAAAAAAACCGAAAACCTTCCCAGAGACGGAGAGCTAGAGAGAAGCCAGAGACATAGAGTAAAGAGGGAGGTTTACTTTGCTCTTGAAAATATCAGCGTAATAAGGAGTAGCATATCATTTACAAATTAGTCCTGACATTTAGGATGCTGTCATGATTGAACTGTATTCAATCATGTGATGAGAGGAATGTGGGCCTGATTGGAGAGCGGCAACATGTACAGCACAGCGCTTTTTTTCAGGTGTCACAATCACTGCTGTAGTACCAGATGTGCTATGAGTCATTGGATCCAGTGTCTAACCAAAGAGTGCAATCAAGTTTTGTTTTTCACCATTGTGGATTTTTTATGAAATTGCAAGTTAAAGTTCCTGTTACTTTTGTTGACCCATTTTGAGGTTTACTGATTGCTTTAGCCTGGACTAGATACGGACCAGACAGAGATAGAGATAAAGGGTTAATTAACCTCAGGATCATCTTCATAGCACATGGTGTATATTTCTGTTATGTTTGTTTTCTGAGTTGTATTTCAAGAGAGCACAATCGCTTCCAAACAATAATCAAATTAACAGTTTACATAGGCCATTTCAGTCAGAGGGAATACAATTTCCATTTGCTTAATTTAAGTGTTATTTTTTAATTACTTTTTAAAAATAATGAATATTAAAAGATAGTGGAATTCTTCTTCCGTCCCACAAGTTCTGTAGAGACTTGCCTGAACTTTAAAGATATGCGATATTTGTATATGAGTTCACGTCTCAGCTAATATCACATTTGGCATTTTTCATTCTTTCAAGTCTATTTCAGGCCTTCACACAAAGCCTGAGTGGTAGTGGGTGAACCTAGAACCATCTGTTCCAATCATAGCACTTCAACTCTGATCCAGTTAGGCTGTGGCATGTTACTAAGAGCTGCGTCCCAGATCGAGCATAAAACATAACGCTTCACAGCAGAGCTACTTCTCTCCCAGGCATATGCAGAGACACAGCAAAGCAGCCAGTAGTTTCTTATGAACACTCGGTCAAGAAAAGTAAGGGATACACTGGACAGCAGAGTGACTAACGCCTCTAAACATCATGGAAATTCCCTTTGTGATGAGGCTCCTGAAGTCCTGAGGTTCAGATTTAAACGATGTAAGTTCAGTTTGAGAATGAGCTTTTTATGAGCTGTATTTATGGTTTAGGGAGTTGTGCTTGCTGATGGTGGCCCATGACTCAAGTAGAGGTCTGTAGATAACTCAATCTGTAATCAATTTGCATTATTTAGCAAGCAACAGTGGCAGAAATAATTTCCTTCTAACTTGAGCACAACCAGACTCATGTTGAACAGCCATCTGCTGCATCTGTGTTGGGCTTTCAGAAAGAGAGATAGAAAAATTAGATGCATCCTCTTCAACTCCCTCAGAAAGGCATCTCTTACAGTAAAATAATGAATAAGAATTTCCCCTGCAGTCTGTAAGTAATAAATACACATTACACACAATTATTTCTGTGCTTTACTGCAGATTCTGTGATAACAGTGCGCTGGGTCTTGCCATGCTGTTTTATTATAATTTATGGCCCCTCAAAGCACCACTGCAGAGAACTACTGTAGCAGTTATATATCTACTGTAATGTGTAGCTGAGGGAGACTGCCTTACAGCCCCAGAGAGCAATCTTAGCTTGATACGATCTGGCCTGCTTTGCTGCTGGTGATGAATGTCCTCTGATCGTAGCCTGTGAAGGTCTTCACTCTGGGTTAATCTGGGTATTAAAAAAAGAGTGAATAAAAGCTACAGAGCGTGATTTGTTTTGGGGTTTTAGCAATACGCAGCATGCACTCTGATACCCATACTCCTACAGTCCTTGACTCATTTAAAACGACAGCTAAAAATGAGCTTGTATATTCCTTTCAGTTGAACTGGACTGACAAATTCAGCATTTTTCAGACAGCTAGGCTGAACACATTGCCAAGCTGTGATAGGTAATTTCTGAGCAAGCAGCCTTATCTGTCTCTCCTCCCCCTTCCTACCAGAGGAGACGAAAAGTGGAGAGGGTGGACAGGGGATGAGAGAAGTGGAGAGAGGAGGTAGATACATGTAGTGAGATCTGAGGTAGCTGTCTGCAAGAGGCTGCAGCTTTGTCCTGCAGAGACTGAAGCTGCATACCCACACAGGAAATCCCTTAAAGCTGCAGGCACAAATCCAGTATACAAACATATATCAAACACGGAGATGTATATTGCATTGCTCGCATTCTTGGTTAGTATAAACATGCACATGACAATGAGACATGTCCATAACAAATTTGAGATTTGTTAAAAGTCACTCACATCAAGGCCATCAGAATATGTTATGTACTGTATAAAAACAGTAATCTGTGTCTGACCATGCAGCCAAGTGCAACTGACTTAGGTTTGTGTGCACTACACTGACCAAAACAACGTCATGACTATTTTTTGCATTTTCAGTGTCTGACATTCAAATAAAAAGTTGAAAGTCACCTTGTCCCTTCACACCTTCCGCTGCTGGAGTGAGATTAGGTTAAAGTATCAGCAGCAGGCATAGAGCTCCAACAATTCAACATTTTTTTCTCTATTGAAATGTCAGTGTATCTGAAATGCTCTCATTCCCAGAACATTTAAGTCTGCTTTTGATGGGGAAAAAACATGTAAAAAAAAAAAATAGAACATCATATAAAGGGAGATTTACTTCCTTTTTATTAACATAGCATTTACAGGATTTCCGTTTCATATGATTTCATCATTTGGGCTTCATCAACAACATGCATCACTCTACCGAAGGCCTGGGCATTAATGTACTGATTAGCATGCCACTACAGTTATCTACGAATAAAAAAAACTCCTTAAAATTCTACAGACCTAGCTCTCAAAAAACATGTTTTTTTTAAATCTGTTTGCATAAGTTAATAGTTCAGCTAACATATTTGCTATTGTAAGTGTGTAATGTGTATTGGTCGAGCTTCATAGCCCACAGCAGGTGTTTTGACCTGACCACTTGGTTAAATGCTTCAAAATATCCAGGGTGAGGAGTCAACTCCGACAAGCCTTGTTTGTATGTGCTGCAGTGTATCATTAAGGTCATGGATAATTGCATAAAATACATCAAGGATACCAATACATCTGTTTGACTCAGGAGTAATACATTTTAATTACAATGAAGTCAAGCACAAGAGTCTAACCTTTTATTTGATGTGCAATAGTACTGTACGCTTTCTTTATTAGAAAGCCCTTTCATGTAATTTTCATTGAAACACCACGGAACGAATGGGTGTCTAGCTTGCCAATTATACATTTTGATGTAAACAATGGTCCTCACACAAAAGCTGTACAGAGATTTACAATAACAGACAGCCTTCTGTGGAGTTGCTTGCAAGACTAGAGGAAACAGATGATGTTGACTGATCCCTGTTGACTGAGGCGTTTCAGAAAAACTGCTAATCCTTTTAGTTGCGAGGAAAGGATCAAAAGGAAGAAAAATGCCGAGAGGGCATTGCTCCCTATCCATCTATTTATCTCTTTTTTTCTTTACTTCTCCCCCAAATTCATCTTCACATATCCCTCTTGTCTTGCCTCATTCTTTCTGGCCATTCATCATATTATGGTGTCCAAGCACATTGTGATTTCTGCTTTTCTACAACTTTTGTCTTCCCACCTTTCTTCTTCTCTTGTCTTTCTCTCTTATCACTCAGGCCTCCAGGTATGTGACTATCAAAAAAATGTTGTAGTCACATAATTCCTAGTCATTTATCCCCACCTCCCCTCTCCTACTATATCTACATCCTTCCGCTATTCCTTGGCATCAGAGTGGTTTTCAATGCTCTGACTCATCTGGTCTCTCGCTGTGACCCTGTCAGCCAAGCCATGGATTTTCCTGGGAAGCCAGAAAGGGACGCCAGTCATTGACACCCACCTGTCAATGTGGCCAGAAAGTGAAGACCATTACATCACTGAGGAGGATCAGTCTGCAGAGGTTTCCACCACACAGTTAATTGCTAGCCAGACAAAAAATGTGAGAAGTGAAACCACTAGAGAAGAAGACAAGGAGATCAGAATCAATAGGTAGTGGAGGTGTGTTCGCAGAGAGAGCGACAGTGAGTGGGTGACATTGGCATAAGTTGCATTCTTGATGTTTTTGTCAACACTCAAGCTTCAGTATTTCCTCAAGAGCCCCTTTCTAGACTCCACCTCAGCCCATACTCATCCTCTATATGGTCTGACATATTGAAGAGAAGGAGCAGAAAAAGACATTGGGGAAATGAAGCGGTCATTAATACTGAAGGAATTGATCTTCCCAGGTCTCCATGGGTTTGCCTGTCTGCTAGTGATTGTAGTGTGCTCATTATCCATCCCTGCTCCAGGTAATTACTGGCTTGTTTTGATCGGAAAGCTTTTAATTAGTTGCTCATTAGCATTGTTTAATTAAACTCACCCCATGCCTTTAATAACGCAGGAGTGTTCTCTCTCCACTTCATTAGACGTTGTTGGATGGGGTTATAGTCGGATTGAGAAACAATGGATGGACAAGCGCTCTGTATGTTTGCATTTAGTAAAGACAATAACGTTGGACTTTTTGCGAATACAGTGTTCTTTTGCAAATATGTCAAAGTAGGCAAAGTAAGCCCTTCTCTAGTTGAATGAACAGGTGAGAAAACAGAGAAGGAATGAGTTGTGAAAAAGCTCACACATTTAGAAAGTTTCCCCCATGCAAGAAGCTTTGTTGGACAGTTGCACACTGAGGAGCTGTGATGGAAGCAGGGGGTCAAGAGACAGTGCGACAGGGAGAGTAAGATGAAGTGGGAGAAAGTGTTGGAGCCCAATGCGAAAAGCTATGTGAGAGGCTTTTGAATAGCTAGGCTGCACAGTTGAGTAGCTGGACAAGACAGACACCGGAGCGAGAAGAATACCAAATGCAATGACTGATGCTCTGCTTTTTTGTCCATCTTTCCTTTCTTTCCCCCCCGTGTCTGTCGCTCTGTATCTGTCTACTTCTGAGCTCTCACTCTGTTCTTGTTTTTTATATGTCTCCATGTCCCCGTTCGCCTTTCATGTTGCTTTTCTCATGAATTCTCTACTACATATTAAATTCTTATCTGAGTTTATTTTCTGCCTTTCTGTCTTTGTCTATCTTTTTGCTTCCCTCTCCCACTGTGCAATAGCTGACACAGTATCCCTCCAGCTGAGTAGTTTACCAGAAGAAGGGGTATGAAAATGTGTGTGTCTGTCTACACATGTGGGAGTTTATATATTTGTGCCTACATTTGAGTGTGTGTTTGCAAATTGCGTGAGTAGTGGCTTAACAGTCTTAGTTTTGTTTTCTTAGCACGTCCTGCTGGAGTGTGACAGTGAACAAAGTGTCAGTGTGTGAGGGTGGAATGAAAGCCAGCCCCAAGTGTCATAGCATGCCCCAGATCTGACACTCTGGAGCCCATAGCTGGGGACAGTGGCTAACTGTCTGCATGACGTGGATGCATCCAAACTCTGAAGCTGTAGGCCTCATGAGGCGCGTGGGGAAAGCCATCAGGGGCATGAGGACAGTCAGTGGTCAGGGTGGACTGTTGGGCTGAGCGTTGTCGGGCATCACATGGCAGACTGGCTGGGCGTGGAGTCACAGAGATGCCATCCCCTGCTCGAGGGTCGCACTACCCATGTACTCCCCAGAAGTAAGAAACTTATGTTTACGATTAAAACATCTTTTTTAAAAGATCTTTACTATTGTATCCATCACATACCCACATGGAAAACACAAGCAGGGTCTAGTGAAATACAATTAATCAAAAAAAGACAAAAGCAATTCTCGAGTTGTATTACCAACAACATAAAGCCTTGTTCTATTTGACTGATTGACTCATTAAAACCAAAGGAATATTTGCAGTGAAGGTTGTTTTAATTCACTTCTAAATCTGAAAAGATTTCCTACAGCTGTGTTTGAAGCTTATAAACACATGGTCTGTGTACAGCCGTATATTTGCTTCAACTTTCCAAACAATAGCTCTAACAAAGGAAAAATGGAATGGTTTTATTTTCATCTCTTTATCTCTTCCTGTCTAAAGAAATCAGCTCTTTATGACCCCTGCAGCAGCAGCAGCTGCAGCAGCAAACAAACAACAAGAGCGTGCCACTTAAGCTTTGGGGCTGTACACTTCCACTAGGGTAGTAATATATTGAATTATCTTGTATTATGTCTCTACTCCTTAGCTTTGAGATAGCCGTGATGATCCCCCTTGCAGCAGCTGCCTCTTGCCCCTCATTCCTTTCCGTATAGTGCATTTATATACATTAAGCTGCCATCTCCTCAGAGGTGAATTAAATCTCTGTGCAATTCCACTTCTCATTGCTCTCCTCTGCTCTGTTCTCCTGTAGCTTTATTCCCAGCGGTGGATAGCACTTCCACAGAAGAGTTTGTCTCTGTAGGGGAAAGACGCAGTAGAGCCGTCAGCATTGTGAAAGCTTGCAGAAAGCTAAAGGAGTGCTTGGAACACAAAGACTCTAGGGTTGTGATTTAGACCGCCAGATCTAGGAACTGAAAACCCATCAAGCAATTAGGGCATAAAGGGAAGGTGCAGAAAGGAGCCTACCCGGCATTGTGGGTAAAAAGGTGGGCTCCCCTTAAGTTTACTCATAGGAAAGAGTGGAAAACAGTGGCATGCCGCATGTGCACACTTAGAGACTGTCACGACCCGGCTCGTGTAGGGAAAAGGGAAGCAACATAAAACCAGTTGTTTTTGGTCAAATAAAGTTATTTATTAACAAAGAAGTAAAATTGTGAATCAATATCAAAGTGAGGCAACTGAAAAGGGCCGACGAGTGTTGTTCAAATCAATAAATAAGGAAAACAGAAAGAGGCCTCCATCTTAGAGTTTGTAGATCTTATTAGACTAATCTTTGTGAATGTAAAGACATAAAATAAAACCTAACTTACTACTCTAACTACCCAAACAACAACCAAACAGCACCCCTAACCCAGTGTGACTAAACAAAGGAATTATATCTATTAGTGGATGTAAATGTGTGCTCCAAATTAATACAACAATACTTCTACAACAATGCTACTACCTGGCCCTGCCTCGATCTTAACGACTACTTCTGTCTTAAACAGTCAATCAAACACACTAAGAGGCACAGACGAAACATCTCGGTCCTAAAGCAGCCCCTGCCTGCTGCACCGGCAGACTTCTTAATCGGTGATGTCGGGCTGCTCCTCTCCGATTGGTTGCTCAGATGATGGGTGCGCACCAATCAGGTTGCTCAGATGATGGGTGCGCACCAATCAGACCTCCCAGGTGCTACTCCATACGGGTGGATGATTCGAACGCTACCTGAGAACTAGATGCACGCAACCACACACACACTCACAGGACAATCCCAGAAAGCGGACAACACAAAGAGGCGGGGCACGGCTGCGGCTGTAACAGGGACAAACAATTAATTTACGTATACCAACATGTTTCCACACACAAATTCGCATAAACACAGGCACAGTGAAGATGCCCTCCTCATCTGCTGGCTCACATTCTTTAATGAAGAGCCAAACACTCACTTTTTGCTACAAATTCAGCTGAGCAGCACAGAGACAGAGAAGAGAGACAGAGAGAGAGAGAACATGTGAATAAGTCTGCACTGTGGATATATAAGAGAGGGAGGTGGACCAAAAAAATCAATGACTTCACTCCTGTGTTTTTTAAAGGAAAGTGCTTTGTAAGCGCTGAGATGTGGACGACCTTCAGGTGCCCTGGTGCCTTCCTTTCATGTGCAGAGCAGATTACCAAGTGATTTTCAGGGAGAAAAATGAACTCACTGACGCATTGCACTAATTTTATTTAACATTTAAAGAAATGAGAAGAACAGGTCCCAGAGAGTTGCCACTGGCTGTGGTGGTGGTGGTAGTAGTGGGGGTGAGGGGAGGGAGAGGAGCTGTGGGAAGAAACATGGTGAAGTCAGCAATTTGTTTTGAAAGGATTCTGAATGAGAGATAAGCTGGGAGCCATCAATTCATTACTCTGCATATTACTCATTTTCAACTGCACCTCTTTAAATCTCTTGAGGTCTGTCCATCCTTTCTTCAATGGTCTATCCCTTGCTGTACATTGATTGGATGCAGAGGGTGTGTAACAAATCACACTGAGAGCTTGTTTCCTGTTGTTCATCAACATTGCTGACGACAAATGTGTGTGTGTCTGTCTGTGTGTATGTTTTTCTGTGCGTGTGTGTGTGTCTGTGAGTTTAAAGGGACAGAGCCCAGCATCATGGAGCATGTTCAGGATTTTTCTTGCTCCATCAGCACAGATGTATTGGCTGTGGCAGAGATGCTTCTCAGCGATTTCTGCAACATAAAGAGTTAAGATGGCCGTGCTCTTGACTTCTACTAATCCTATTACTCGAGAGTGCAGCTCTAAGAGGGCTCCAACCTCACTTTTATTGGAAATCCTTTACCGTTATAAAGCCTTTTAGCCTTTGGCTGTGCTATTGCTCCAATAAATCTGGTTCCTTTCCTTTGGGCGATTCCCCCACGTTTATATTATTGCATTTTTACGTATAGACATTTGTAAACTGACAAAATCGAGCTCACATTTAATTGTCATAATGCTCACATCATTCAACAGAAGTTTTTTAACTTTATCTGTTTTTTTTATCAGTATCCTTTTAGTTTTACACTTCCACTACTGCCATTCTTACTAAAACAAGTAAAAGTCAGCCAGAAAGAAAACACGGAAACAACCAGGGCTGGCTGTAATGCTTCTTATTTCCTCCTAAGCTGATCTCTGAATGTTTGTGCTTTGTCACTGCCACTACACCACTGAATAAATTTACTCTTTCACCTCCCTGTGCCTCCTTCTTCCCGCTCTCTAATTCATCTCATTTCCGCCTCGTGGTTGGTTCACTCCCCACCTCCTTTCAGCTGTGACTCCTCCAGCGTCAGGCCTGTGCTGCTGGCTGCTCCGTATTCTGGTGCCGTTGTGTCTCCGGTGGAGAATGATTGTGCCGGTGGCAGGGAGGTCAATTGGAAGAAATTGCGCTGCAGCCACCGTGGAGCTCAGGCGAGAGGAAACAAACTGGATATTAGCCCAATCCATGTAGGCTGCCGTGTTTACACCATCTACCCCCCCCCCCCCCCCCCCCCCCCCCCAACACACACACACACACACACACACACACACACACACACACACACACCAGCACTGCCACCACCCTCAACACACACATGCACACTCCTTCACTTTGGTCAGCAGCTGACTGAAGAAGAGTTACTGTGCCAGGGCTCTACCAACATTATCATGCGAGTGTGCAAATCCAAATTTACATAAGTGGATACACTCACAGCACTTATTGTGACAAAATACAGATTGTGTTTTTAAGAAGCATGTCTCCACTTTCTGCCTCATGACTTTCCTGCATGTCCCTGCAGCCTTGTTAGCCAGGCCAGCAGAGTAAAGCCACACAGCTCAAGGTTCCTGTGTGTTGGCGCATAGCTCAGGATTAAAGTGTGTAAATTTCAGCTTCCAGGGGCAAAACTCTTCTTTCCTGCTCACTTTGTTCTCTTCCCTGGTGAAAAACATTGTTTTTCAAAGGATGTTTGTCAGCATACTGGCGTTATTTTGTGTCTCTGTATCTGATGGAGCCGGATGGTTTAAAGGAAGAAATGCTATTCTTTTGTAGCAGATGGAAAATTGCCACACATAGCCCGTCAGACATAGTAACATGGTAGATTAACGATTCTAACACAAAAAGAGTGAGAGCTTAATTTTCTTAAACAAAGTTAGACTCCAGTGTTTGTCTGCAATATTGACATGTATTGGAAGTTTCTAATGTAAAATCTTAGTTCTGATTGAATGCAGCTTTAAACTGCATTTTAGAGATCAGAGAGTATTTGACCATATCGTTAAAACTCACAAAGGCTCTTCATAAAGCCAATTATCACTTTTGAAACAGTACTAGCAGCAACACCAGAGATAGCTGTTGACTTAAATAAAGTGTATTGTATCCTGTAAGCAGCATTGATTTCTTAAAATACTACATGTAAGACATTTTGTGATTTTCTGGGGAATACTGAACCTTTCATTTATCTTTGTCCAACTGAGGTAAAGTCCAGCACTAAAATGAAATGAACAACTCCATTTGACTGTTCAGCATCTCCAAAACCTGAAGTCTTTTGTCTCCAGTTCTTTCTCAACCTCCTTGAGTGTTTTCATGCCAAATATAAATCCAGACCTGCCAAACACAGCGGTTAAGCACTCTGTCCACTGTTCCAACTTGTTCTGTGCTCTAGGTCAAACAAGGAAGGGTGCTTAAGAAGTTTACCTTTTCCAGTTTAACAGACTTCTACATGTGTACTTTATATTCACTTACAGTTCACTAAGATATATATCTCAGACCATTTTTGCAAAGGAAAAGGAAGAAGCACCAACATCCGTCTGATGTGATAGCGCTATCTGCCAGCTTCATACGAACACTAATGGAGGTTAGCATTGGCAATTTCCGTTTGAGACCTTTTGTTGTTGTGATGAGTAATTAACAATGGCCTACAAAGATGTTGGTGTGAATATTTAATCGTGACAAAGCGGGGGAGTGAGCAGACAGTGTTAAAACTACAACTCATGTATAATTCATGGTCTCTGACAGTGATTGGACTTTCTCACTTCTCGCTCTCTCTTTACTTTCTCTTGCTATGTGCCTCCACCCACTCCCCTCTTCACCCCTCTCACTCCGTATCCCAGGGTACATTGGGATCCCCTCATATAGACGAGAATGGTGGTACTCAATATCTTGTTTGGCGATGTTTTTATGGTAATGAAGGGTTTTAATGTACTGTACAGCACAGAGCTCGGCTCTGGTTGTAATATACTCAGCAGTGATCTCTGGGACGGATTATGTGAGCCCTGGCTATAATTTAGATTCAATTACAGGGCTTGTGTTGTAGGATGGGATGTGACCTCTAATGTCTGTCCACGCTGTCTCCATCTGAGCTTTTACAGCCAAGCAAGACAGAGAAACACCGGTTCAAGCTGTTATAGTTTATGTCAAGGCTAGACAGCCTGCATTTCCTCTCAGAATTTCCCAGGTTTTTATGCCCACTGCATACCTTTCCCAGTCACTTTCTTTCCCCCCTTTTTCTCTCTTTTCAACTCCTCCTTTTTCCATTACTTGGTCTGATTTTCTGTTTGCTGTGGCTCCCTTATCTCCTTGCCCTCACCATCTCCATCTCTCGAAGTCTGAGCCTGCCAATAGAGTCCCCCATTTGAACTACTCTTCATCTCTCCAACACACTTCTCTACAGGTTTCCCAGCACACCCGCTGATACAGTCACACATAAACACACAAGCACATGGATACATTCATGTACCCACACACCTTTAGACGATGTATCTTTCCCATTCATCCTCCCACTCTTTGCTTTAGAGGATAACACCAGCAGTTTTCTGTAAAGCAGCCTATCACAGGGCAGCATCAGCTGGTCCAGAGACCAGGCTTTGCCTGATTGATTTCCACTGGACTGCTCACACACCCCATGTGCAGAATATAAAGCAAGATGGATGGAATGATTACAAAAGAACACATGGTTTGACATTTATTAGTTAGTTTTCACTTCATATATTTTCTCGTTTCCTTGCAGCTCTGGACTTAAGTTCTTTATTTTACAACTGAAATTGATTGCCTTGTTACTCACCATCTCCCTTTCACTCAAACACATCTTCCTTCTCTCTCTCTTTCTGGCTTTTCTGTCCCAAGCCAGTTTGAGAGAGTAAATAACTATTGATTTGAGCCAACTCAAGCTTGGTAGCTAACATGTTGTTGTGCTAACTGCTCTGTTGGTGTTTAGTACAGGCTTTAGTCATGCATGATGTTCAGCTATTAGGGGGTTCTGATTGCAGAGTTTGTTTAAAAATATTGATAATCCTTTGCTGGTCCTCTAAGTACATCATCTCCATGTGCAAAGCACAGAGTGAAAAGATGGCTAATGTTCAGATTTTCTTTTTTGCCATTTCCAAAGTTAGTTGTCTTAGTTTGATTATATTTTCTGCAACATTTTGGCTTCCTCTCCACATAAGACCAGCACTAAATTATTCTCAGAAAAACAAGGAGTCATTCAATTTAGTGCAGACAGCCAAATTGCTTTTCCAAAATGACAACCCAGTGCAGATCTTTCCCAGAGATCTCAACCTTAAACATACCCCCACAGAGAATGAAAAATGACACGTATTGGTTTCGCTCTCATCCAGTGAGAAGATTTCTTATTCCGACAACATACAGATGTCTGTGCAGACGCTTTATGGTTAGTGTGCTGATGTGCTTAATGTGCTCATTAAACCAGGAACAGCCACACATGTGTTTCTGCTCAGTCTGCCCACATGAGGCAGTCGTAATTCAATCTGTAGCCTCCCTGGTTAGCCACATGTGCTAATGCCTGCACCAGGCCTTGATATATCCTGACACCGCCGTGCTGGAGATACAATCTGTATGAAAGCAGCAGTTGCCAGGATGACTCTGGTATGGGAAGTGAGAGTGTGTTGTGTTAGGGACTGGACCACATTTAGCCTCCTTAACACACTGGGGAAATTTTGATGACCAGAGAGATTTTAGCTTCATTAGAGTTTTCATTTCTTTTTTTAATCAGGCTGCCCAGTGAGGAAAGCGAGCTAAAATAACAGTTATTAATAGAGACACCAGGAGCGGGATGTCCCAGGGATGAATAATAATTTTAAAAAAAACAGCACGCAATCACATTTATTTGAACCTTTTTTATTTAACCAGTCAAAACAAAGTAACCTAGGACTGCCAAATGCAAATGGCTGGTGTTTTGTGCCCAGCTTGAAAGGGTGAGTCATCCTTGTCCATTCTGCTTTGACGCAAGCACAAGACAAATGTGTGTGAATATGACCTGCACTGGCCTCAGTGGCCTCAATGATTGAGACAAGGAGAAAATTGGATCAGCAAGTCTTTCCCAGGCTCCTGTTAGGAAAAAAAAGCCATCAGTAAAAATTGTGTTGCATCATTAAAAAAACATAAAGTTTATTCTTTGAGAAGAGAAGTTATAGCCTGGGTTTAACATTTCAAATACACTTTTCTCCCTTCCTTCTCCCTTCTTCTCCCTTCCATCTCTCTGTGCAGCAGATTCACCATAACACTGTAAAACAGACTGTTGGAGGCAGGAATAAATTGAAGTGACACCCCATGTATCCTTCTGGATTCTTTCAAGTGACCTCAGGCCAAACTCCCTTCGGAGTGTGAGCACCTCAAAGCTCTGGTGCCTGTCACAACGGGGGAATTTTTTTGTCCTTGAGAGCCTTCTGAATCCTCCCTTAAAAACAAACAAAAATAAAAAACAAGAAATTCTCTCTCTCTATACATAATATGTCTCCTCTAAGATAATGACAATTATCATTGTGTGTGTGTGTGTGGGGGGGGGGGGGGAGGGGGTCCCTTTGTTGCGGTATATATTTGACTGTTATAGCTAATCTCTAATCATTAGGAATAACAGTAATTACACAATACTTAGTTTGATGTATAAACTGACAGAAAATGTGCACTTTTTGAGAGTTGAATGTGACTGTAGCATATAAAATGACTTTGTACGTTTCCACCATAAATAGCCCTGTGTGCTTCAGGTTAAATAAAGTGGAGAAAGTAAACTCTTTAAAGTGCTGAAGATTAGTCAGAGTTCTTAAAAGTTGTATCCTTTTTCAAAACCCCTGAAAACTGCAGAATGTTTGTAATGCAATTATCGAGAAGTTTCCGTCAGATTTTAGTATTACAAATATTATTGTCTATTTCTCAAACAGTGTTCAAGGTAAATGCTAAATCATGGATTAGTCTTCACTCTTACTGGGAAGACAGTTATTTGATTGGAAAAAACAGACTGATATATGTTAGAATGTGGGGGTTTATTGAATCATAGTCAAATGTAAATTCAAATAAGCAAACATGTAAATTGGTTCAATTTCATTTTCTTGCTGTGTCAATGAGCAGATGGTTGGCGTTATGTGCAGGTGCATATGCCACACTGCGTGCATCTGCACAAGTAATAGAGTTTCCAGGATCGATTGCTGTTGAATACCTATGAGTAGTTCTGCAGAGTTCAGCTGGCCATTTGTATGGTGGAGTGATGCCCCAACTGCACTTCTAACAAACAAACACCAGCATATTTCACAAAGCTGGTGTGCTTAGCCTCATCTCCACCTCAGTTCAACAATATTAATGCACTCCAAATATTAGTTTTCCCCTTCATTACCAAGCTGGGTGTTCTAAGCTTGTACCCACAGCAGTCCTTGAGGATGGAGACAGCAGGATGTAGATGTGTGTATCAGGCCAATTACACTCTTCTGCCTCTGCTATCTTTTGCTTAAACAGACAATTGTGTGCCTCTGTGCTTTTATTTATTCTTATAGACACAAGTAACCCTATATGGCCGCTGATGAATTCATATCACCACACTAAATTGTGTTGCACTTGTTTGTGCAGCCGAATATGAATGTATTTAGACAAGAGCCACGACAGTCTCACTAAAAAGATGCTTCTCGCTAAGCCTAAGTGGGAGAATAGTAAATAGAGAACGAGAGGAGAGCTGTGCATCGTGAAATCCCCATCTGCTGTAAAGTGGGGCGCTGACACTTTCAATCTGTTTGGCTTCACGTTCGTCCCTCTGCTCTCTGCTCCCTCTCTCTATTTTTTCTCTCGCTCTTGCTCTCTCTCCCTCGCTCTCCTTCTCTCTCTCTCTCTCTCTCTCCCCCTTTCCATTATTGCTTTGATCCTTGATCTTCCCTCTGAGTCTGCTTCTGTTTCTCCTGAGCAAAGCCACCTTGTTCGGCTTTATACAGTAATCACAGATCTATCTCAGTGACAAGACCTTGGCTTTAGTCCCGTGTAGGTGCTTGCTGTTAAAAGCAGCCCCATGTTTTTAGTATGCTCATTGCTTTTCATAATCCCTAGCCAGCATTCTTGGGGACAGAAAACTAACATGTCAGGCAAACATTTGTTTTTTGGACCATGCTTTATCCCTTATTGTTATTACTGTATGATTTGGGTATTTACTTTTCCCGAGGGATCTGCAGAAAAAGTTTAGCACAGTGAGAGACCAACATTCCAACTTTTTTTCTGGGGCACAGTGACAAGAGTCCGGACATATTTCCTGCTTTTTGACTTTTTAAATGTTTAGCCTTTTCACATGTTGGTGCAGGTGGATTTCGACCCAATTTACTGTCTGAAATGTGATTTTCACAAATAAAAAGATGTATTTCTTCTTTTGTTTTTATCTTAAATAACTTGTTTATCCTTGATTAAAAAATAGTGGATAGGAGAGTTAGCAGGTCATCAAGAGCAATTTATGAAGAATTTTTATTGAAGACATTTGAATAAGAAATTTTCTTAGACCTTTTTGTATACGGTCGATTTCTTATTACAGTCTCTTACATTATTTAATGTGTTGTCAAGGCCATTACTGATGTAACGTCATGAACCCATAACAAGCTTCTAATGTATCCATCTTAGTATATTTATCCTTCTGTTTTTACCAGATGTGTATGTTTCTGTGACACACACACACACACGCACGCACACACGCACGCACGCACGCGCGCACACACAAACACACACACACACACACACACACACACACACACACACACACACACACACACACACACACACACACACACACACACACACACACACACACAATTCTGGTTAGTCAAAGCCTTTTTGTGAAGCTGGAATGAGCTATAAGGTTGTTTGAGGGGAAATAATGAGAAACTGAAGGACTGTGAGAGAAAGAGGGCTTGCAAGGGTGCTATAAGGGTCACAGATGCTGGTCTGCAATGCACAGCCACTAATTCATATTTCTCCTGGTTTATATTTATATGTGTGTTGGTGTGTATGTGTGTGCACCTGCTGCTTTTATCAGACCCAAGGCAGGTTGAATTATCTACATTGAAAGAAAAGTTTTGCAAGTGCACATTTAAATATATCCTTGTCCTTTTTGGATGTGTGCATGTCTGCTTTCATGTATGAGTGGATATGTATGAATACTCTGAATGCTTGAATTTTACCTCATTTTATACAGCAAATCAAACCCAAGGTATAGAAACGTGGGGCTTCACGTTCTGTGCGAGGTGGAGAGCTTGGGTTTTTGGTGGTCGAGTGAGGATTTCTGAGATTGGTTGGCTTCAAGCCTTTCTTGGACTGAGAGTTTTCTGGGAATGATGGCTTGTAGAATGAAGGCATGATCAAGGGTGCCTTGGAAACACCAAATGTATGGGCTGTAATGCTCTGCAGTGCTGTTTCATCTTCTAGGTGCATGGTCAACTTGCACTTTTTTCTTTGTTGGATATTTCTGCGGGTGAACTAATTCCCCAGGAGAGCGTGGCGATAAATGAGGTCAGGACGGCTGTAGAGAGCAGATGAAGGAAAAAAAAGGTTAGGGAGTAAATGGGAGACACTAATGAAGTATGAAGGGCTGAGCATGGCCCCATGGTTCCTGCCAAGCACCACCAGCCCCACCCCCCCTCCCATGAGTTCCACCTGCCCCAGGGACACAGAAGGGGAGTTGGGTCACACTAGAGAGGGGGAAATATAAAGTTCATGCTGTGTGTAAAAACTATTTTAAAAATTACTCTTCATATTTTGAGGTTTATTTCAATTACAGCACAGTTTTTCAAGACCGGGCGAGCATTGGAAGTAACTTCCTCTTTCTTCTCAGCTTCTCACCCTTTTGTACCTTGCACTTTGTAGAGCTACATAAAACTGCTGTTGGAAAAATGTCAAAGCTATTACTGTATCACTCGCACAGCCCGCTCTCAACTGTGCTCTTTTCCTGTTATTTAAAATTGCCTGTCTTTAAAAGCACCCACACATTTGTGCATGCACTCAAGTCCACCCGTTTGTGTGGGACTTCAACGCTACATCAGGTTATCTTTGAAGAACAATCGTTTTGTGTGAAGAGTCCAGCCTCCACCCTTCATATGCTGCTGCGTTTCCCCCATTCCGCCCTGAATGTATGCTCACTGCTTTAGCAGGAAGTGTGCTGATTTAGCTGACAGCAACTCATCTGTAACTGCATCGTGTCAGCTTGATCCATTTGAGCTACATTATGTTAAAATAAGAATAATGTAGGAAGCTTTTATAAGGCAGTTTGAGCACATACAATATTTCTTTTTATATTTCTACATCGTGTTGCTTTGAATAAACAGAAGATCCATGAAAAAAACCTTCACATTATTGTGGTCCACAACAGTAGTTTGAATAGTAATAGAAGTAAAAAAGAAGCTTTATTTAGCATTTTTAATTTTCACACTTGGTAGTGTGTTTGTTTTGTATGTGTGTGCAGACTTTAGTGTGCATGTGTTACGTCTTGCGCTGCTTTACAGAACATACCTGTCAGTGCATATTCTTAGTACGCATCAGTGATTCCACATCTGTTGTCATGTTTTTGTTTTGACGTGCCCCGAACATGTCAGGAGCGTGGTCCTCACCTTTCGCTGGTCTGTCAGCTGGATTCACACTGGCATCATCTTGATGTGTCCCTTTATTGACCCCTGACCGTTTCCCTTTAAAAAAAAAAAAAAATCCATTTTAGAATTTTCAAAACATTAGATGAAATAATCAAAATAAAATATTCTTTTTTTAAAGTTTGGGTTGAAGGTGGGTTATTAATTTTGCGATGTATTACAAGTTTATCCATCCCATTTGTGCACTTTCATTGATGTGTATGTGGTGAACATTTCCGACTTGACAGTGATGGTGGTTGTGAGCTTTAAGAGAGGATGCCTGCAGCTTCAGCTTGGCTCCATGCCAGACAACGGGACAAATAAATCTCTAATGGGGACAAACATTCCACTGAGGTTACAGTGCTAACATCAAACAG
This sequence comes from Tautogolabrus adspersus, assembly GCA_020745685.1. Taxonomy (NCBI): domain Eukaryota; kingdom Metazoa; phylum Chordata; class Actinopteri; order Labriformes; family Labridae; genus Tautogolabrus; species Tautogolabrus adspersus. Next base: position 20,550,350 of record CM036547.1, on the reverse strand, counting down.
CCCACCACACTTTGAATTGAATCCAGGTCTTCCTAAACTGGTCGACTAAGCTTATGACAGAAGTGGGAATTTTTTTTAGCTTACTGTGATGATTAATCAACCGCTGTAAATGTATTTTTCAAAGATGAAATACAGACAAATAGAGGGAAAAATGTTTGTACCACAGCAGCGTTTGCTTTTATTTAAGTCATAGTTCTGACAACGTTAGTCAAACATGTCCACAGTAAAGGGAAACTAAACTCATATTTCTTCAAAGGTTAGTCCCAGTATTTCTGAAAGAAATGTGGAAAATCTGAAAAATTCCACCTTTATCACATCATGGCGGATGCAAATCCCTCTCCGTTAAGAGTGCAGAAACATGCTGTTTGTGTGTTTGTGTGATGAGACACGGTGGAACTACTTTCCTGTGCGTTTCCTGCGCCAACTTGTAATAAGTGCTCTGTGGCCTGTTTTCCTTATCCCCTTTATTAGAATTTCCTTAATCTCTCCTATCCTGCTTCTCCCCCCACTCTCTATCTTTTCCCTGTGTTTCTGTATGTATGGATATATGTGTGTATGTTTTTGCATGTGCGTGTGCCAGCTCAGGACTAGGCCCAGGGAGAGATAATGAAATAATAACTCTTATCAAACCACTGCAGACCGAGTGCAGCTCTCTCTTTTTGCTCCTCTTCTCTCCTCTCTGCCTCCTTGTCTGTGCTGCTCCTGTCTCTGCCTCAGCACTCGTCTCTCAGGCTGATTCCCTCACTGATTCTTCCTGTCACTCACATTTAGTTGCCAGCGCTCTTCATGCTGCTGCTGAAGCATTCAGCGCTAATCCAGCTGCGGTGTACCATGTAGCGAACGCTGCTGATTCTCATCCCTGATGCTTAGCTTTGCTGTGTGGTCTCTATCAGTGTGTGTGCATGCATATGGAGATCCAGTGAATTGAGAGAGAGTTAAGTTATACTGGTGCTTTTATATTGTAATTTTTATTGTGAAAAAGGGGTCTCTGGACTAGGGAGATGAAAGTCATCCAAACACTGGCTTCTGCCTCATTATGGATCCAGAGCTGCTTTTCACCATGTAGATAAATTATTCAAAAGATGGCCCAAATGAATAATATTCCTTTTGCCCTCTGCCTTTATCTCTTTCCTCTACAACCTGCCTCATCCCGCTGTGGCGAGGGTGTAGACACTGGCAAGTTTCCTTTGTCAGAACTTGAATATAGGACAGTTTGGTGTCAGCCCACTAATCAACAGTAGTCTTTTTATGACCAAAGCTGAAACAGGCTTCCCCTGGTTACTGAACATCTCATTTGTGTCTAAGCACAGTTTGAATGTTGACTAAATTCAGGATATTCCCCCCCTCCCCCCATATCTCGCTGATCTGTTTTGATCTTTTTCTCTTTCTGAGTTATTATGCAGTTCATAACAGAACAGTTTCTTGTAAGTTAACTTTTTTCCACTCTCTCTAACTTCCCCCTCCATCTTTGCCTTTATTCATCGTCTATTGTCTTCCTTGCGCACTCACTGCCCATTTCCTGCCTCTCTCTATCACTGTCTGTCTGGAATGGCCTAACCATTTAAAAAGAACATTAAAAAGAGATGGGAGGGATAAGGTGTGAGGGGTTGGACAAAGTGAGAGAGAGTGTGAGAGAGATGAAGGAGTAAAGGTGAAGGAGAATGAGGAGAAGGCGGGGTGGGGGGGCAGAGGTGTGAGGCAGAGAGCAGGGGGAGCCTAAGTGATGCTGACAGGGACACATTTGCTCCAGAGCTGTGGAATTGTGTTGTGTGAAATTGAAACGGCGGAGCATCAGGAGCAGTTATTTGCAATACATTTCAACTGCTTCAGCACTTGAAGGCGACCCCTACTTCTACCATCTCCACCATTCCTCACCACAAGTATTTTGTTTATCTCTAGCTATAGTCTCTCTTTCTCTTTTTCCCTTTTGTCTCTCTTTCTGTCTACAAACCTTTCTCTCATCTTATCCGTTTCTTTCTCCCCTGTGTCCTCTCGGTCCCTCTTTTCCTCTTTCTTTCTTTGCTCTGCTGGTATCCCTTAGACCTGCTGAGCATCATGTCCAGGCTTGACAGTTGACGCAGAGGCTTGGCTCCTCCACCACAGGCCCCTCTCATCCTCTCCAACACCCCTCCAGCATCACACTAAGCAGCAGTGACAGCCACCAAGGCTGTCAGCCAGTCAAAGAGCAGAATTAATTTGTTTGATTTCATACCTTTTCATTTAGCCACCAAGGCATGGGGTGTCAACGCATCCAATACATTTTGCACGCTATTCTGTGGAGGCTCTGGCTAGCAAGAGGTCTGGAAGGTGCCAGCCAGAAGAAGAGGAGGAGGAGGAAACATTTGCACCTTTCACACCAAGCAGTGAATGCATTTATTTCAGGATGTAATAGAGTGCTCTTAATAGTAAAAGGCAATTTTCAAAATCGTTTTTGCCAGCTGATTATACGAGTTCATCTGGGCTCTGGGGGCTTTGTGATAACATTGCTCACATACCTGTTACAAGGGAAATGGGAAGTGACATGACGTTTAACACCGTAACCTCATCTGAGCCTGTCAGCTTTTGAAACAGCTCACAGATCCTGTGATGGAATTATTAATTATTCTGAATTCTTCTACCCCCGTGCTTCACCCAGTGTCCAAACACACATTAAGTCATGCAGCCTCAGCTGACGGACACAGACACACGTAACTTAAAACTAAGTAGGAGAAAATGATGTGTCATTCTAATCAATTCTCTGTACTGCCTTCCCTCAACTAAATAGAGCAATTCTGAAAGCAATATCCAATCTAGTCTTTGAATGTATTTGTACTACTTCCATCTGCAGACAGTGACGTTTCCCAGTAGGCTTAATTATATATATTTGAATAAGATGTAATAAATGAGATCTTTATTTACTCATGGGGATGCTGTCTCACTCGGCCATGGCAGAGGGAAAGTTTTCACAGATGACACAGTTTCCTACTCAAGGCTTGATCGGCTTTCATACAGTGATGGTTCTTGAGGGAAGTGGCTGACTGGCTGAGGATGGGGTTTGTTGACTGACAGGGAAATGTACCCAAAGAAAACAATTATTATAAGAAGGATTGATTTACAGTGCCTTGATAAAGCTTAATAATAATCTTATTTAGGGCAATATGTCAGTAGATATATCTTTACTTTTTTTCTTTCTTGGGGATGATTAAGAGTTTATGATTAAGACCTAAGGCTGTAGTCATTGTGTATATTCTCAAAAGAAAGGTTATTTGTGGGTTATCATACATCTGTGTCAGTAATTCAACAAAGTAGTGTGCACACATCCACCTCAATTATCAGTTTCAGCAGCAGAAAAGGCTGCTCAGTAAGTCATCTTCCCCTGCTGTTTGTGTTTCTCGGCAAGACACTCTGATACCTTTTGACAGCTGGCTAGCTCGTGTTAGCTACCCAGCAGGGAGAGACAGAACAAAAGTTGAATCCACACACTTCAGTAGACTCCCATGACTCCATCTCTTGAGACCAGAAAGTGCATCAGTAAAGTAAGGAAAGGGGATCTATTTTAGAAGCATTTTTTGTTTGTTGATATTCTCTCCTACATCTCCACAGCAATGGACAAATCAACTCCACTGAAAAAGTTGGAACTGGTCTCTGTGGCTGTCACGGGCCTTTAATAAGTCCTTTCATTATTTAATTCAGACTGAAAAACGATCTCTTTTGCAGTGTTCTTTTACGTCCTGATTATACATCCTCTACCATATTTGGCATATAAGGCTACCATTTCATCTACGTTGGATGCACAGAAGTTGGAATCACAACGTTTCGTTGGAGTGTGTGTGTGTGTGTGTGTCTTTCTTTCCAAGTGTAAGTCTTAATTACACCATGTCGATAGCCCTGGGAACTCCCCATTAACTCTGTGGCTCATACATACTCCAAAGGGGAATGTTAACATGCAATATAAACTACTATCCTTTCCATTAATTAAAGCACACCCCAAATCACTTGTATCAGCAGGCATTACAGTTGTGTTAATCCACGCTTCTGTTTTTGTATTAATATTGATGTGTTCATAAGAAGCTGGGCTCTGATTAGTAAGACCTCTAGGCCTTTGAAAGAGGGCTTTAGGGATTTCTGAAAAAAACACGAAACATAAAAGTAATATGAAAAGTTTATTAACTCTAAATATTCTAGTTCCAAGCTCACATGTGATTACACGGTGATCATTAAACAAACGTCTGCCTCCCAATGGAAAACCCTGTTTTATTTAAAACCTTTAATAATTATTACAGAACATGTGGTGTGATGGTGCACAGGTGACAAATACATTTTTTTATTTATTTACTCTTTTAATAAAGAATTGCATTTTGTCTGTGCTCGCTCGCTGGAGTTCTGTTGCTTTGTCCGTAGAGATGGTGGGAGGAGTTAAAGGCGACTCGTATCCGATGGTCTAGCACTAGCAGCTCTCTTAAAGCGCTGCACACGCTCAAAATGCAGGGAGCTAATGTGTTTGACCCCTCTTTCCCAAAGGAAGCTCTTCCCAGTGCTTGCAGATGAAGGAATCAGCATGTTTATAAGCGCTCCTCATCAGTCACACCATTTTTTTCCCTCCTTTTCTTTACGATCTCTGCTTTCTGTCTTCATGGTGTCCTGACACAGTGATCCTAAACCATCATTAGCTGAACTCACCACATTGTCAGGGCGATTTCAGTTGAACGGAAGTTGAAGCTTTTGATTCTTAAATAAGAAAGAGAGGCATAGTCTGCACATGACAACTGTTTAAAAAAATCTGCCAAAGTCTCTTAGATCCTGGTTCAGTAAACCATCTCCCATACATTTTATTATGGAAGATACAAACTGTTTGTCACTTTTTTATCCCCTCTGTATTCTGTCTCCTTTGCACCAAGCACCAGAGGCAGCAGTTTTAATATTGTTCCCATACGGATCTCTCCTAAGATATTCACAGGAGCCCGGTTTATTCTTAGCATCTGCTCACATAGTGACAATGGGAGTTCATGAAATGTTAACTCTTCTGACTAACTCTCACTCTCTTACTACGCCGCCACCCAGGTCTCTCTCTATACTTCTTTTCAAGACCAGCTCCATCTCCATTGTTATACTTTGTGTTTGTCTCATTTTCATACATATTACATATTCACTGCACTCTTCCATTGCCTCTCTCGGCTATACAGTCGCTCTTTTCTCCCTGTAGGGAAGGCTCCATGATACAACCAATGGGTCCTGAAATGTTACGTCTGTGTGTGAAAGTGAAGTGATGTGTTTGTGTGCAACTGCTTCTCCATTCAGATCGTTTGAGTCTGTGTTTGTTTGGGATGGTATGTGTGATATCATGTATGTAAAAAAACTTTATTTAACCACAAAATTGGCGCCAATTACTATGAGGGTAGCTGATAGTTAGCTGGAGCTTCATCTGACTGCATCATCATGTTGTTGAAGCGTGGTCGTTATACCTGGGCCTCCATCAAAAAGGTCAAATGTGCACATTCTGAGTGAGAGGGAGCTGAGCCGGAAGGTAAAGGTTTCGATTTACCAGCCAATCTACGTACCAACCCTCACCTATGGTCATGAGCTGGGGTTAGTGACCTAAAGAGTGAGATCCCGGGTACAGGCGGCCGAAAGTTGTTTCCTCCGAAGGTCAGCTGGGCTTAGCCCTCGAGAAGCTTGGACATCCAGATGGAGCTCGGAGAAGAGCCGCTGCTCCTTCACATTGAAAGTAGCCAGTTGAGGGGGTTTGGGCATTTGATCAGGATGCCTCCTAGTCCCCTCCCCCTGGAGGGCTTCTGGGCACGTCCAACTGGGAGGAGACCCAGGGATAGACCCAGAGCTCGCTGCAGGGATTCTATATCCCTTCTGGCCTGGGAACGCCTTGGGATCACCCAGGAGGAGCAGAAAGATGTTGTTGGGGCGGGGGGCGTCTGGGGCAACTCGCTTAGCCTGCTGACACTGCTACCTGGCCCTAAATAAGCAGAAGATAATGGATGGATGGATGGATGAACGAGTGAGAAATATTTTATTGCGATAGATTCAGACTTCTAAATGTGTTTTTTGCGAAAGCTTATATAGCAATAATGATCCTGTTGTGTTTTATTGTGCAGCCACAATTGTATTTCAGTCATCCTAGTCTTACTCTTGAAAGAAGAGCTTCAGGAATCTCTTTTCATAGCACAGTGTATACTTTAAAAATGCTTTAGTTTCTAATCGGTTTGTCTTTATGAGCAGACATTTGAGAGCCTGAAAAAATCCAGACCTTTTTCCAAGTGAATAGACAAGGTTAAAATCTGAAATGACCAACTTTTGTCTGAGATGAAAGGGACACAGGTGTGTTTATGCAAGCAGAACTCTTTTAGAATTGCTTCTTCATCATTTTTTTCTTACTGTGTGTTTCTACTCAGAAAAACATACACACATATCCTCCCTGATGGTCACGCAGGCCAGGCTGTGCCCTTAAACCAGTGTGATCCAAAGGTTCTGACTCCTTAGTCCAAGCTTCCTCACCAGAACAATGAGTGATGAGGGTCAGTGCTCAGGTTAAATGAGCAGGCTCAAACCCATCATGCAGCTACTAACCCAGTACGAATACAGTGAACTGAAGCATCCCAACAACCTGCCAAAATCAACACTCGCACACGCACAGATGGAAAGACAGAAAACAGTATCACACAGCCATGCAGAGGTGGATAGGGATAGATAGATGTGTGCAAGCACCTACACATTTAGACACATTCGGGCCAGGTAAGTGAGCCTTTCCCCCCTGCGGCTGAGGCTGAGAGGCTGCTCAGCGATCAGTGAAATGGAGTGTTGCTCAGCTCAGTCTGAGCTTTATTCTCTGCTCTTTCTCCCACTGAGACAGAGCCACGTCCACCACCAACACCTCATAGATCCCCTCCCTCATGGGTGAGCACATCCAGTTGACTCAGAAAACTCTTTAATAACTTTTGGGGCCACAGCAGTTGGTGTTGTCGGAGTGGCTTACATTGCAAGTTTCATTTTTATTGAGTCCAACTCTGGATGTATTCTCTGTGACTTGATTTTGGGTTATCTGCATCATAGAATGCTATTTCCTTGTTTCCTTGTCTTTGTAGATTCTCAATTTGTCAGTTTTGCGATAGAAAAATAAGTTTTGAAGAGGATGAATCCAATGGCTTTGGTGATTCTTTTTTTTATCTAGTCCCCCCACAAGATTAGAAGTAAAAGGTCTCAACAACTATTGTATGGATTGCCAATAAATTACTCATAAACACCTTGTAAGAGTTGTGTTGAATTGTAATTGTATTAATCCTCCTGAGGTACTTCATCAACTGACAACAGATTTAGTTGAATTGAATGATTGAATTGTTACCTGAATTATTTTGAACAAAATGTATCGGAACAAATGTTCTTTCAATCAGCAGCAGCTGTGCAATGTGTTTAATTCTGGTTGATAAAAGTTGAATATGGTAATATAACACTTGCTTTCCAGAATAATAGCATGCTAATCTTTGCATGTAGCTAAAAGCACAGTCTCTGGGGCGTTGTTATAGACATTTAGCCTTGAGCCACTTGTCTGTGGGTGAGAAAATGATCCATCGTCAGTTCCTGTTAGGAACATTTAAAATTGTTGTTTTTTTCATCCTGTCTTAAAGGAAGTCTTTAACTGGTCACATCTTGTAGAATTAAAGTTTGAACCTGTCAACACTTCTTGTCTGAATGGGTCTGCATGTACGGGCTTTTATCCAGTGTGCAGATGTGTTGTTGTTGTCAGTATTTGTATCAGTTTGGTCCATAGCAGAGGGCGATGTCAGTTCTAATCTGGGACAAAGCAGCGATGGAAAGGTCAACTCTGCAGTGAAACACAGATATGGACACACACACACACACACACACACACACACACACACAGTGCAGACAGACAAGCACACATATAGACACAATGAAAAGCAAGTGGACAAAAGAAGATATTTATGGGAAACATGACTCATGTGAAAAGGTCAAGATTCACACAGAAGATTTGCAGGTGTATGCCACCTTGCTGTATGTGTATATAGACGGAGGTGTGCGCACAGCTCTGTACGATGTTAGCAGACAGAAACAGTGAGAGTGTCTCCATGTGGTTTTTGGGAGGCTTGTGATATTCCTCAGGGGAGGCAAAAAGACAATGTAACAGTGGAGCGAGGAGCGAGAGGGAAGCAGAGAAGAGAGAAAATGGAAAAGGAAGAGAGCCAAGAGAGTTGAGTGTGAATTTCCTTAAAGTGCTCCATTTGGTGAGTCATTATTTTCACTAAAGCCGCAAAGAGCATTTTGTTTCCCAAAGGAGTCGCTCCTACCCACTCCATCCTGCCTGTTCCTCTCCATTCTTTCCTCTTCTGATGCCAGCCAGTGTCTCTCATTTGTTTATTTTTCAGATGACTTTTCTGCACTTGGAGCTCAAGAAACGTCTATGATCTTTTAAGATTTACCTCAAACCTGTCAGTGTATCCCTCATAAATAATACATAGTACAAAAGGACAAATTAACATCCCATACTCAGTGCAGGGTCCGCTGCCCCTCCTTGTTTATATTCATTTTTCTTAGTGAGGACTGCTGATCCAAGCTGATAGATTATGTCTGTGGATTCATAGAGCTGTATTGCTTACTCATGCATATCTGTCGTGGCTGTGATTGTGTCCTCTCTGTGGGATCTGGCCGCAGCCTTACAATCAGCTCAGTGTGATAAATAGGAACACAGAGAGAACAAACCTTGCTGTCACTACAAATAAACATCTGTGGGGGAGCCTCAAGGCCAGGGAAGGCTTCCTCTTGCACATAAACACACTCTAGCACAGATGCACACACACACACATTTACACACACCCCGCCTCCTCCCTGAGATTCAGTTGTTCAGAAGGTTACTATCCTCTCCTGCGTATTATTTCGATCTGCAGAAACAAACGCCTTCGCTCCCTCTGGATTGCGAGATAAGCAGATTGGTTTGTCTTTTGGAGAAGACAAAAGGAGCTCAGTTCACACAAAGGTTTATAAAATGGCACCAGCACAGTGGTGGAGGAGAGACAGAGCCTCCAAAGCCTACCTCTAATGCCAGAAAATGTCACTTCCCATATCAACAATAAAGACATTCAAATTCTTTCCCAGGTACTTTTGACAAGATTTTACATCTGGGTCTACTGCGTCTTCTGTCTCTCGCCATGTGACTGCTTCACACGTTGTATAATTTGTTATTGTTTGCAGAAGTTCTTTATTCATTTTTAAATTCCCAACACTGTAACTCCATTTTTTCATTTAAGAACAAGACATCAGTTTCTCTCCACCTTTGTTGCTTGATGCCAAACATTTCATTTCAGGTGTAACTTGGTTTCAGCTGTGTTTGGCTAATATTCCTCTCTCTCTCTCTCTCTCTCTCTCTCTCTCTCTCTCTCTCTCTCTCTCTCTCTCTCTCTCTCTCTCTCTCTCTCTCCCTCTCTCTCTCTCTCTCTCTCTCTGAGAACAAGCAGAAGTTCAGCTGCCTGCATGGCTCCACCAAATGCTCGATATGCTAATCACAATTGATCTGGATAGGGATATTAAAAAACCGGGGTGATTGCTGTCACCGTGCTCAGTGTGGGGCTGATTCAGAGCATCATAAATATTAATGGTGGATGCCCATAAGAGATGGCACGTCACTGACAGTCCCATGATTACCCGCTGAGTGCTGTGCTTGGCAGCCTGTACAAGTGATTGGTTCAGACACACGAGCATTTGCACACAAAACATGAGGTGAGTGAGAAGCCTAATTGAAAACATAAACAGTGGTGGTGATGCGTGTAGTGACAGGGTTGATTAGCTCAACGCTCATACCGGGTTGAGCTTTACTAGAGATCTAATGGAAGATGTCCAGCTGGAGACACAAAAGCCACACAAACACCTGGCTACACTGTGAGCCATGAACATGATCAATAACGCTGTACTGACTTTAGATTTCAAATATACTGTCATACAATTGAAGAGTCAAAATTGTCTCTTAATTTTTGACAACTGAAAAGATTAAGTTAAAAACAGAACTTCTCTGCTTAACATAAAAGTACATACAATTAGCTGACGGTGCATAATTTTGTCAAGCAGAGTTAAAATAGAGACAAATAGGAAGGAAAAATATGTATCTTGCAATGATATCTCAAGAACAATATTTTGTTTATGTTTTAAATTGGATTTTTTTAAAGTCTGTTTAAGTCCTCTGCACCATAGAAAAAGGTATTATGTGTTCTTCTAGTATACGTGTGCAACTTTTTCATCTTTAGTTTTACAGAGACTGAAAACTTCTCTATCAAGTCCCACATTGCCTTCTGAACATGTGAGCTCTGTCAGTCTTTCACTTTTCTCAATTTCTCAATGTACACACGTGCACACATTGTTCTTATCAGCTTGAAGACAGAGTTCCTATCGACTGGAAGCCAAGGCAAGTAACGTGTAAGATGACCCCCGGACACAAACAGGCTCCCTCTGCCCCTCTTCCACCTTTTGAAGGGTGCCATTGGCTAAGCAAGGCACGTCCGTATTGATGCACAGAGTTGGCAGTCTGCAGACAAGATCCACAGAACATCCAGGGCCATGGAGAAAATCAATGCTTCCCATCTCGGACTGCTCCTAACTGATCCGAGGGCAGCGGATGGATCCTGTTTATGACTTCAGTATTGGCTCCTTCCAAATTATTCATTCAGGTGTGACATCATAATCCACTGCTTCCTCGGGTCAGGTCTTATTGTTCATAGTTCAAACAACCATTAACTTCAGAATAGTCACACTTTGGCAGTGGCTTTTGGCTTATTGACATCAGTGATTGCAGTCTTTACATCCTCAGACACCCTCAGGTGATGAAAGTGTCCCCTCCCTAAAGCGGGGATGTAACGTTTTGAGAGATGGAGGAAAAGCAACTTTGAGATCCGACATTTTGGTTTGATCTAATGATTCAAGGCCTCGACTCGAGAGAAATTTAACACAAATAATTTGACATGCTGTGCAGTGAGATAACTTTGATGTGACTGTGCTGCTTGATGTGATATGTTTCAGATCTGCCAGCACTTGTGTTCACATGAAGAGAAACCCATTCATTCTGACAGAGAGTAATTCAATCAGTGATGTTGATAGTTGTAAACAAGACTGTTTAGATATAGTCTAGAGTCTCTCACCTGATAGTGCTGCGATAGTGGCTGAGATGTCATGTGCCAGGGCAGAGAAAGGATGTACGTGGCTGTCTGCCTCCCTGCTTTCCCTCATGCTGTCAGTGCTGGTCTGGTCTAACCAGAAGAGACAAGGCTAATTGAATCCTAAACTCTTTCTTCTGTTTACCCCCGTCTTTCATTTCTGCCACCCCTGATACTCCACCCACCACTGCAGAGGTGGGTTAAAACTCTACCTTCTAGGAAAGCAGAACATTATGCTTTAGTGTTTTTTTATTCTTCTGTTTTTTAGTCTCACCATTTCTTTGTCCAGCCCCCCTCCTTCTCTACCTCTTTTCCTCTCAACACTTTTCACTCCAGTGTTACCATCTCCCCCATGGCCCAGCGTAATTGCTGTGATCTTATTACTGTTTTAATGGTCTGTTAGTACTGAATTTTGGTTGCTGAAAATGTACGAGCATAACCGTAGCAGAGACCGGGCATAATCAGATGTCAGCACAGCTATCACTCTGTGCTGTTGTTCTTGCTTTTCTTCTTTTGTACGTGTACAGAAAAGTGAGCGTTCAGCGGTCTGATACAAAGCTGCTGGGGTTGTGATCTCAATCTTGGCACAGCTTGCTACAGTTTGCTGGGCCTAAAGGCCAAACAGCTTACTGAAGAACATCATTTTCAATAAAGTAGCATTAATGAATACAATAACTATGGTGATGGCACTCTCACTCCATCATACTGTGTCTTTGTTAAAACTTTTTGTATTGCTATCCAGCCTTTTTTTTTTTTAAATAAAGGCTTTAACCCTTGTTGTTGCATACAAATAAAAGCTGCTTGAAGGTAACCTCTATGCATATCAATCATGGGGAGTCAGAGCAAGCGGCTGTGCTTTTTAAAGTCAAATACAGCTCCTCTGGCTCTGTGATACAATGGTCAAGGTGGACCAGATTAGAATTGATTAAAGTTCTTTGCTCAAAAGGTCTCTCTCTTTTTTTTTTTACATCTAAGAAAATTGAAGAGACCTTTAACTCTGAGTAAATGTTCCTCAGAAGAATGTCAGCAGACTACAGGACAGGAGGGCTCTGGTCTCCTCCCTCATTCCTGAGGGTCGACTTTTCAGTAATGACGGATGAGCGCAGGCTCCACTCTGTCCCTACTCACTGCGTTCCCTGATATTAATGGCCTCTGATGCTTTGATAGACAGAAGCATGTCCAGGGATAAATCATTCAGAGGTCATCGGTGGAGCTGTCACTCACGCGCTGTGACGACTGTCTGTCTGGTTCTTCTCCAATCCCATGTCTCTCTCTGTCTCTGCCGGTCCATTCCTCAGCTTCTCGTTCTTTCTTTCTCTCTGCATTATCATCTCTCGTTGTCTTTAAAAATCCCAGTCCCTCTCCTCTCTTTCTAAAGTCACCCCTCGCCAACACTGCCCATTGTGTCTGGCGTAAGCTGCTAAGTCAGGCCTCAACAGGCTATGATGTTAGATGTAATAGGAGCATTTCATTTTGTTAAACACACTCCTCGCCCTGTCCACTGAGAAAATGGTTGTTTTCATATATAAGGATTAATTATTAACAAACAATATTTTGCTTGTTGCAGGCGAACATGCTGATGAGTACAAGCAACAAATTGACAGACATTAAGCACACATGCATACACAAACACATGCACCAACACTGCAATTGCCCATGACAAGCACATCTTATGAAATAGATTTCCAGTAATTACAGCTGTCACAGCATATTCCTTTTCTCTATATTTTTCTCCTGGTTGTTGTAGGTTTAAGTGGCTGTTCTGTGGAACAAGACAAGCAGTGCTCCATAATGAAGTGTTTAATATTTGATGCCACTGGATTTCACAGCTAATAAAAGCCGTGTGTGTGCCTCCATTAGCCCTGTGTCTTGGCTTGAGAATAGTGCTGCATGGCCGCACAATTTAAATCACAATCAACTGCCAGCAAATGGGGCTAACAAAAAAAAAATCTGTCATGATAAAAAGTACCAATACATACACTGTGCTAGAGTTTTACAATCACAGGTTATAAATTATTCACACACCAGTACTTTATGCTGTTTTGGTGCATGGCTGTCGGTGCTAGGGGACAGGGTGAGATTTTGTCGGTAGGAGAACCTCTGTGGATCTGTAAAAAAAATATTTGAGAGGTGTTAGACCAGCCCCAGCTACTCTGTGTGTGAGTGCAAGTATGTAAGAGTGAGGGACAGAGAGAAAGAAAAAGCTGGAGAGGGAACAACAAGAGAAAAAGAAAGAGAACATAAAATGAAGTGCTTGATCTCTTGCAGCATGGAGGCAACTTTCAGCTGTCCATGCAACTTTTAGTAGGAGAAAGAAATACAGCAAAACTGAAGCACCTGTATTTCTAACTAAATGCATCTAGAAAAACACAAGTATTTTTGAACTTATTTCTTTATTTATGAGTGTATTCCTAACAGAAAATATGTTTTTCCTTTTCTTTTACATGTTCTTCCTGCACCATTTTTGGCTTTGTGGAAACCAGGTAAGAAGAAAACATGTATTTGTGTAAAACGCATAGCTGCACCTCCCATCATCCCTAGCTATCCATCTCTTCTTCTTACCTAACTGAGTCTGTCTCTGGCATCAGTGAGCTTCTCAGAGAAAATGGCAAAGGAAGTAATGGCAGACAAATTGCTATGCTAACTGATGTAAAGTCATGACTGCCTCTGATTGTTGACTGAGAAGGGAACTGGTTGAGGGAATCTTAGCCTTGGTGGTTGGGTACATAAGGGGGCTTAGTTAAAGAGTTTCATAAGCCTTCCTGTGGCTTGATATGATGAGCCCAGTACGCACATGCGTTGCAACCTACAATGAAAACAGTTGTTTGGTTGAAAGTACTTATTAAAGTTGAGTAATAACCCTTCCATTCTGTCTATTCCCTTGAGATGATAAGGTTGTCAATGTCAAAAGTTACCCACACGCAAACACGTCGGTGTGTCTTTAGGTTTCTGTGTTTGTGCGTACCTGAGCGAACAACAGAGCAGTTTGTTGTAACATGGCAGCAGAAGCCACAGTGTTATCATTTTAGAGGTAATTGTATCAGTAGGAGCTACAGAGCTAAACTTAGCCTCGGCTTGCATTCACTAACTATTCTGTATTCATCCACTGCATTCCCATCGCCTTTATCCAGAGCTCCAACCACTACTCACTGCCAGAAGATCTTAGCACCTGTTTCATAAGAGTAGCAGAGCAATTCACACACCCAGGGCTTCACTTGGTTAAAACTGTGGCAGCATGACATCTAGTTTGCAGGATTCTTTATTTAGACTACTGAAATGTCAGGCTGTTATGTTCTGGAGAAAGAAAAAAAAACTCTTGATATCAATGTTTTTGACACTACTGTCATCTGAAAGCATCGAAAGAAAGACACAAAGTGATATGGTGATGCTCATGGTGTATTTGATTAAACAAAAAGTAGTGATTAGATTAAGCGTTTTACTCTTTTTAGTAATATGCAATCCTATAATCAAACAAAAATAGGGGTGGGTAGTTCAGTCTCCATACTTTTTGGTTTCTACTTCTGATGCAGTTTAATATCAGAAGCAAATATAATCCTGCACACTAGGATGTGTATTAGTGCACACATAATAATGCAATGCATATCCACGACAGACTAAAGAGATAACATCCCACTGATTCCATCACAGTCTCATGAGCACATGTTGTATTCCAGGCAAAGCTGATCCGTCAGCAGAGAGTTTAATTTGAAGATATTCACTATAAAGACTCATATGCCCCGCAAAGGAAGTGATGCTCCCCCCTTCAATTATATTTCGATTACAGAGCTGGAAGGAGCTGGTGCTGGAGCTTTTATTTAGGGAGGAGTAAAGGTTACAAAGACTCCCCTGAAGTCACTACATTCAGTATAGTCATTAGCTGGGGAACCCGGGGCTTTACAATGTACGTTTTATTTTCGTCTCGCTCTCTTACGTTCTCTCCATCTCTCTCACGAGGCAACACAGCCCTCTTATGATCACCGTGATATTCAGTGTTGAGTATTCAGTAATACAGGACGTTTAACTGCAATTTCTTAGAAGTAAAATAAACAAAACACCTCTCATAGGTAGAGCAAAAACTCGATGGAAAAAGAAACAGAAGACTTTGACTTTGCTTATGATTTAACAAAGAGGTTTAGGTGTGCCATGGAAAAAATGAAAGGTTCTTAGAATGAAGTTCTTCCAAAGACGAGCACTACAACTTCACAAAGTCTACCTTCAGTGAGTTTGTGGTGAAATATAAAACAAAAGAAAAGTCAAACTGGTGCAAACAAATCTGCTCTACAAACAAAGATGAAGGTAATCTGATCAATCTAAAGAAAAATGAGAATATTTTAAAAACAGAGCCCACCTGGACAATCTGAGGATCTCCTCGTGAAAATTGGAAGTGCAATCTATGATTGAATTTGTGGAGAGCCTGATAAGCAAGAAATTGGAAATAGAGGCAAAACTCACTTTCTAACAGAAACAAAACAAAGTGCTTAATGCTGATTGGACAATGGAAGACATTTAAGTAAAGACATCAGAGTTTGTTTAAATGAAGATTTAATGACCCATTTGTCAAAGGAACATGCCAAACACATACAGGAAACTGCTTCAGAAAATACGTTCTTTTCCTGCCAGACTGCTCATATTCTAGAGGATTAGAAAAATAAGATGTTAGACAATCATTAAGCTGCTTTGAGTTCAGAATTCTGATGTGAAGTATACATTTAGCGTATTGTAGTTATTCCCATGTCTGCCCTCTCCATGTTCCTACACTGAAGCTGAGTTTTCCTGCCGTCATCTTCTATAAGTGAACAGAAACCTCTCTGTCCTTGAATCTCCAGTGTGTGTGTGTGTGTGTGTGTGTGTGTGTGTGTGTGTGTGTGTGTGTGTGTGTGTGTGTGCGTGTGCGTGTGCGTGTTTGTCTGTGTGTGTGTCCAAGACAGATAACCGGCAGTCCCAAGGGTTCAGCTCAGGCTAACACTCAAAGTAAACAATGACGAGGCGTAACATCAGCTGTCCTGCCGGGCTGTCGCTCAGTCACAAGTGAGGAAGAGCAGCGTTAGTCATAGAACTGTGGGTCAGTGAGGGTGACTCAGGTTCTCCTGTCAGACAAATAGACGGTTATTATTAACTATTATGATGTTGTGTCTGTACAGAAGGCTTGAATGTTTGTCATTACGTGCTACACTACTCATCCATCTGTTAGTCATACAGTCACAGCAGATGTCCTCAGCCTCCGTCCGGCATATTTGTCAACAGTCATGTGACACAAGGACAGCACAGGGGCTGCAGGAAATGGCAAAGTGACTCTCGCACATACTGTGGAGTTAGAGGATGTTTACAGTCTGCAACAGCTGACAGAATGTCCACTGAGTCCTACAATATTCTGCTGGACAAACCTCAATCCCACAAGCCTTTGCAACACAACAAATCAATATACCGTGCGCAAGACTGTCAGCAATAGAAACAAATGTGTCATATTACTTTGTATCATTGAAGTGTCACTTTTAGTATCGTAAGAAGAAAGATGCATTTTTTTGCCAAGCCAGAATGCAAATTGGAAAAGAATAGCCTGCCTCCCATCAAGTGTAAGCATCAGGGAGCAGCGCTCTGTCCAAACACATTACACACTCACTCACACTCAGTCACACAAGGTTATTGTTCCCTCAGACATCAGCAGCTTCATCATGAGGCCCAGGCATATTTTACATCAACTGATGGCTTCAGACTGATGAATGAGATATGTCATCAGTGGTAAACAGTATGATTTATGGAGGTGATTTCATGCTCTGCTTTCACTCACACCCCTTCTAACTGCCCTTTATTCTGCTCCAATATTCATATAGATTAGAGACGCTGAAAATGCTGCTCATGTACAGTTTCTTTCCTCCATATCTACAGTTAGAAAGGTGACATATCTTCTCTCCTTAGCACTTAACTTTAATATTTAATACTAGTGCTTGGCCTCTGCATAACAAAGCAGGTGAGCGGGCAATAGAATATGTAAATGTGGAAAAAGTTATTCAGCAAAACAGCTCCTTGG
Source organism: Tautogolabrus adspersus (assembly GCA_020745685.1). Lineage (NCBI taxonomy): Eukaryota > Metazoa > Chordata > Actinopteri > Labriformes > Labridae > Tautogolabrus > Tautogolabrus adspersus. Next base: position 20,533,178 of record CM036547.1, on the reverse strand, counting down.
GTAACAATCACTAGAGAGAGACAGAGTGAAGGAAACAGGGAGAAAGCAGAAGGCAGCTCTACATGCTGGATTTATACCCAACGACATTTTCATTTCTCTGTATCTACAAGTTGTATTTTTCTGTGTATTTTTTCCTGACTTTCATGTAGTCTGTGCTCAGAAAGTGTCCCAAAAAATAACACAAGAAGGAATCTTTGCTATGTGATCAGAGAAGGTGAGCTGAGAATAGTGTGAGAAATCTCCGCATAACTTCTCACAAAGCATTACTTACGTCACTTTGTGAGGTATAAAGGGAATGTAGGGGTGAAAGTGGAGACACGCCGTATGCGGAGGAATATTAAAAGCTGCCATCTCTGCTCGTGAGAGATTTCACAATTTCAGTTATTTATTGTAGGAACTCACCCAGGATTAGATTAAGGGCTCTCTGCTGGTGCGTAAAACATACAAACCACCACGTGTGTAGTATGTGCGATTAAGTGTGTGTATTATACATGTTGTTGTGGCCTCTAGAACAACACTGTGATTATCTTCCTGGCATTATTTATCTGCGGCTTTCAGGAGATGATGACTAATGCCCTTCAGCGGTACATTTGTCGCTGACACATCACTATATACACATTAGAGAATATCATATAAAAAATGTACAAGAAATGCACACATACTCAATTACACCCCAACACACAAGGGACAGATGCAGGAGAACGTGCAGGAAGGAGCAGAGGAAGTATGCGATACCTCATGCTTTCTAATGAACGTATAAATCAGTATTTGCTCGCAAGGAGGAGGACGACGTAGTAGTAATTACAGAATGTGTGAGTTTTGTCAAATGTAACTATTGAACTCTGATAAGTCGGATCTGAGGAAAATCAATGGATGTTGAAGAAAGATGGAGGTTTATGAGAGAATGTAAGTGAGCCAGATTGTCAGCAACAGCCTGGCTTCAATGATCCTCACAGTGACGACACTCACCAGGTGTTTGCATCACTTTTATTTTCTACATATACAGTGTATTGTGATTGAATTGTAAGATTGTGTTTGTTTGTTATTTTCAAAGCTAACTGCACACACTCCTGCATGACTGCATATTTTCTCTTAGAGGCTGTTCACCAATACTGAGAACAAAAACTTGCATATCCACTGTAGAGTTATTTTGAACATAGTACTGCTAATTAGCTGCTGTATCTACAGAAGAGAAAGAAAAGACTTTCGCTACAAGTCACGAAAGTCTTTGGAAATGGATCCATGCTCTTTTTTTTCACAAGAGTTAAAGCTTTATGGGAGAAATTAACTGTGTATGAATTAATGTTACAGGAATGAAGACTACTGAATTCTGTTTGAAACCATGGATTAGACATGTGCTGAAGTCGTCTCCGGCATACTGTAACACCTAAGATGAGAAATGATTTTAGAAACACCTTCTCTTCTCTCGTGCTTTCAACAAAGGTTTGCAAACTCTCAAGAATTGGCTGAGGTTGAGGTCCTGTAGAATTTAAATCCAGCAGATGGCTTTGGCAGGTTTTAGGTCCTTTAAAAATGGTTGGAGTTGTTTAGCCTCATATTCATGGTCGTCCTTCATTTAATTCCTGGTAGCTGTCGTAATCAACTAAATCCACGAGATAATGAGATGGGTCTGCCGTACAGTTTGAAACTGGAGCAGTTGTAATCTGCTAAATATTTGGAGGTGATGGAGGAACTGGTGTAAGATGAGAAAAATACCTAGGTAAAACTGAGTTTGAATCAGTAACACTAATCAACAGGAGCCAGCTGCAGGTCTTTGTGCTGCTGAACATGCATGCACACTCTGTGGGTGTGTGTGTAGGAGCTTGTGTTTGGACTCTCTACTTGTCTAAGTGGTAAAAAGAAAGCGCAGGAGCTCAAAATATAATTAGTCAGAAAAGCCAAGACAGCAGCTGTGAATAATTTAAGATGGCAGTTTATGCAAATGGTCCAAAACTGGGACATGGTGCAGAAGGTGTGAGCTTTTTATCGCTGACAGGATGAAACATAGCATATGAGGTGAACAGTCCAGACACGGCCAAACCCCCCCCCCCCCCCAGCATCACTCCATTACTTTCACATTTGTTAAAGATAGAAACGTGTGCTTTTGAAAGGAGGTGGCTCCATGTGTGAGAGGTGTTACTGCGAGGCCTGGTACTAATGATGCATTTAAGAGGCAGAGAGAACACTTTACCTGAAAGACCTGCATGGCCCGTCATCATCCCCAGCTTTTATGACCGAGTATAGCACATTTGAATAACATTTTTATGTGCCTTGGATGTTTAGTTTGTGTTAAAGTTTAGTTCTGATAGTCACGACACACTGAAGTGATGGCAGATAGACAGTCGCTGATACCTGAGGTCATTTAACTTCAATCTTTTCCAGGCCGCTTGATGGATACATTTTCTCTTCAAGAAACACAACAAAGCTGTGAGTCTTTTGAAAGCTCACTCACCTTTAACCCAGAAACATGCAAAGTAAAAAGTGTTCTGAGTTGAGCTGTTGTCACCATGACAGCACATTGAAAGCAGCTTTCCTTCTACCTTTCAGGGTCTCATGGGAGAAAAGTTAGACTTACTGTAGAGATGACTAAATTTGAGTTTGAAATAAACGTTATTACCGCTCTAATTAGATTCCAATTATGGATATTTAATATGCATTATAACATCCAATACGCGACACACATCACCTCCTACTGAATTCATTTGCTGCTGTTTAGCCATGCTCAACACGTGCAGAATGGAATTCAAAATAGGAGTCAATGAGAGGGAAGGGAGTCTGTGTGCTCATGTGTAAGACGAAGCAATGCTACATTTCAATGTGATATTCCAGCATTATGGAGCCGCTGTCATTTAGACGTGGGGGTAGACAGCTCCTGTAGCAGAGACGTGACGCTGGGGCTGGATATGTTCAATAATTATTGCCCTGTAGCAATCCAGAGGAGTGATAAGCTTTAGCCAGCACAAAGGGACCATTGTGGCCACGTCTTAGAAACTGACAAGCACAATGATTTGCATGAATCAAGCTTATATATGCCTATGAAGCTCAGACACAGCAATGCTCCCTTAATCTGTTCAATCTTTCTGTTTTTCTTTGTCTTCTTCTGTCTCTTTTATTCTCTGCGTTTCACTCCTACACCCCCCCTCCCTTCCACGCCTTTGTCTCTTGTGCTGTGCTGGTGGTTTTCACAGTTTGACATTTAAATAGTATCCATAAAATATGCCTCCGCATCACTGCTTTGCCATTACTGAGGAATGCTATTTTGAATTCGAACATGTCAGCAGAATGAGGTTAAAAACATCAATACCCATAAATCCCTAATATTTGAATATGGATCTGAGTACAAAGGACTGACCACAGTAATAACATCAGCAGAGCTAAACTGTAAGCCAAAGCAGAAACCCCCTAACTCAACATTGTGTGTTATTATCAGCGTGTTTCAAAGCACGCTCGAGCTGAGTTCTAAGGTTTTCTCAAGGATAAATGGATTCCAAAGCAAGATCCTTCCTCAGCAGACCGCTGTAGAATTCCCTGTGATAAGTATATTGTGCGACACTGAAATTCATTTCCACTGTCAGGCGTGGGGATGTTTTTCCTGTGAAAAGGCATGCAGATGAGGGCAGCAGGTAAAGGCAAAAGGGAAGAGAGCGTTCTGGTAGAAATGCTATGATAGAAAGAGAGAGATAGTGGGGGAGAGAGGAAGAGTACACTTTCTACCTGGCTTTTCAAATACTCGCACTTAAAGGCCTCTCTCTCCCTTCTTTGTTCCTCACACGGCCGCCTTTCTCTTTATGGCCACTTCACACTCACAACAGGGGGACTATTTGTTTCTCTGAGTGGATTTGCTTCTCTCAGTGGGCATCTGAGAGAACGAAACCCGGAATGACAGAATGAGTACACACTCGAGCACACACTCCCTCCCAAAACATATTTACACACATGAAGCAAGCGATAAACAGCAAGAGTGGTTTACACACACAAACATGTACACATAAACACACACATAATGCTCGCACAGGAGTCCAGCACTGCCCTGTTGAAATTCTTGAGAAGATGAGAACAAGCATGACAAATTGTGTCGTTTTTTGAAGTGATGAAAGGAGTTTGCCAAAAAGACGTGGAAAGAAATAAAGAGAGGGAGCAGAGAGGTGACGTCTTGAGGTGAAGACATTCATTTACATTTTAAAAATGTTAACGACTATGGAGCATTTGAGTGCCAGACAGTTTGTCTGGCTGCCATTTACTCTTCAAATATATCAAGTCAGTGCCCTTTTCCTGGCTTACATTAAAACCATCCGCTGGGAAGAGGGAGTGAGCGACACTTGAATTCATTTTCAGACAATGTTTGGCTCAAATCTCAACACAAACACTCAAATCTGGCCTTGTAATAAAGCAACAGACCTCACTCGTTTACATTTTTAAAACCTCCTTACACTGTTAATGACATCATATCCATAAGCAGTGGTCTTATTTCAAGCTATATTTGAGCAATCATACTGAAGATGCCCGTCAACATTTGATAGCATTTCACCTTTATTTGTGCAACAATTATTTTTCTACTTTAAGTTGAAGCTGATCTTTTTTAACGAGTACATTTTATGGTTTCACAGCTGAAAACACTGGCACTCAGTCACACTCAAGAACAACTCAGACTTAAAAAATTGACTAACCCCGCTAATTTATTACAAATGTAATTTTGGATTTACAACACTGAAGACACACAATCCATACTGTCCACTGTTGTACTCTGCTGTGTTTAGCCAGTTTGAGGTTGCTGTAAGGATTTATAGTTGAAGGATTTGTGTACAAACACCTCCTTTCACTGGGCAACCTAATGCTAATACTTTCAGCCCTCTAACTCTCATGTTAACATTTACAAATACCAACTCTGCACATACACATACACATACATACAAACACATACGTGAGGTTTAAAGATCAATCAAGCTTGTCCTGGGGTAAAGCAGATCTCAGGAGCACTGAATAAGCTGGTAACAGGTAAGTACGGATAAATTGCTTTATGTTGTAAGCGCTTGTTCAAGTCAGACAAGAGAGGAAGAACCCTCCAAAACACCCCAGAGCTTAAATTATAGATGCAGTTTTGAGTTTTAAAAAAGAAAAGTATGACATGAGAAGTTATGTCTTTTCAGGATATGGACATTAACTTTGAAATAGATGAGGTAAAACTTTCTGATGTTTTTATAAGGAGACCTAAGGGAGAGATGTAAAATACATGCATTGCTTAAAAAAACGATGTATATCTTTGAATCACATCAGCCTGGGCGTTGGCAGGCACACACTGAGTCATGCAGTCATGGTTTGCCACACTGGAGGAACACAGAGGTGAGATGAACCAGTCAGGTGTAACTCATAGGCCATAATTGTATTTTCTCACTGAATTGCCCAGAGGGGAAGAACAGTGGCTGGTCGGGGATTAATTCAGTCTAAACTGATTTAGACCCAGTGCATTTCAGCAGTTGATTAATCATCACCTCTGAGCTCCTGATTTTATGTATCCATTAGCTTTTAATATGATTGCCCTGTTTTTAGAGGTGTAACCTTTTCCAAGATTACATTACTTATCTTAGGCAACATGTTGGGGAGAATTAGAATGAGTGAATGTGAGCCGAGAAATGGGGATGGGGGTGGGGGGGTGTCGCTTTGCCAATGTAGTCACGTCAAGTGGGAGCCAAAGATTCTAAAGGTAGGTTTTAATCTGTAAAATGTTGTGCTGAAGTTATATTTAGCAGAATAAGACAAGGTTTGAATACGTACAGTAAACTAAAAAAATAAAGCAATGCAGTAAGAATAATCAGTATTGGTCCGTACATGACACAACCCTGATTATAAGACGACCCCCCTTTTCAGGACTCACTTTAGAAAAAACTATTTGAAGAGCTGATTTAGTTTTTATGAAGAAAATTTATATTTGAAAGTAACAAGATACAGTGTCGATTTTAATACCTTTTGTTTCAATATCGAATAGAAAAAAAAAAAAAGTATCATTCAATAATTTCCATTAGACATAACAATGACTGATTTCGCCACTACAGACAGATCTTGGCGTATAGACAAATACAGGTGTTAGGTCAGTGTTCAGTTGATCCAGTGAGTGCTTTTTTCTTTTAGTTCATCATATAGCGCTGAAAAGACAGAAGCACACCTTCATTCTTTTATTTCAGCAACATACTCACACACGCTGCTGTCCATTTCTTGGAAGCGTCTGCTCTGAGGAGCACGGTCAGATTGTCTCTGACTGTCTGACATTATTCTGTGACACCATGTTTCTTGGCTGTTGACAGTTCTGTAATGCCTTTGCCGCATTGATAACCATTATTTCAAAATTGGCATCATAACTCCGCCTTAGTTTACTTGACCTACTTTGAGCCATTTTGTTCCGACAATCAGCGTGACTCCCCCTGGCACTGCAGCTGTGAGTGACGGCTGGCCTCAGTCATGAGCGGTACACATGCTGTACAGATAAGTGCTACTTCTACTGCTGTGAAAGTATTCTGTCATTTAAAGTCTAGACCCTGAATCTCACAGTTTTTCAGGTGAAGTTCAATGGAAAAAAAACCCTGTCCTATACTCAGACCAATAAGATACTTATTGTAGTAAAATCTTAAGATCCTTGATTTGAAAACCAAGATATTATTATTATTCCAATGATCAATCAACCCCTCTGTTATCTGTGATTAATATCTCTCTGCTCTGCACATGATGTAATGTTACTGTATGCTCTGACACATTTTTAGTGAACTGTATGGCCTAGAGACTGGTTTTTTGATCTTGCATGAGGTTGGCATGGGATTGAGAGTGTGGGTATCTTATGGACCACCTCCTCTTTCATCCCGATCCCACTAGCAGACCTATCTTATCATGAGCTACATACAGTCACTCCAAACTCTATGGGTAAAGTTACTGACCCTAATAAAGAGGGATAAACCAGCTATCAAGAGAAAAAGGTGGCAAAGCATATAAAACGCATTCTGGAGTTTGAGTATGTCCCTGTCGTTCCCTTAAATTCATTTTGAAAGAGCAACAACCAATGGTGTACATCCATCACTCAGTCCTAAGGCCATAGACTTTTGATCACAACATTAACTTCACTACGGAATAAAGGAACTTGTTACGGATTGAAAAGTAAATGAAAACCGCTAAAGAGGATGGTAAAGGTGTCACGAGGTGATTTTAAATCGTCAACTGAGCCGTTAGGGAGGTTTTTAGTGAAAGGCACAGAGGTGTCATTCTTTACCATCACTGTGCCTAACGTCGCTGTCGGTGCCTTTGCTAACTGTGCGCCTAAAGGGACAAAATTGCACTCAATCAATGCGATTGAAAATTATGAATGCATTCATTTCTGACCTTAATCGCATTGCGTTTAACGCGGAAAGCACTCCTTTCAAGCTTTGATTTGGAGGAATAATGCAAACTCAAAGTACTGAGGATAAGAACTCTATAGCTCTATTGATGTCAGTGTTAAAGGTAGGAATACCCTTGAACTGGTAGGGTCCCCCACATTAACATCTCGTTATTTCAGGAACTACATAAGCTCTATGTTTATATGTACATGTGCTGTATAGACAGGTCCATGTTTATTAGACCTCACAAAAGGGGGCAGGCTGCATGCAGGTTTTTAATGAATAACTTACAAAAGAGGGTGAAGTATTAAAGTAGAATTATGCTAGTCTGAGTCATCCCTTAATTGGCTGACCCCTTGGTTTACTAATTTACCCTCCATTAAGGTTTCACTGAACAACCTGACCTCTGATCTTCTCTCACACTCAGCAGTCTTTACAGTCCTTACATTCTCCTCTTTACTGTCTGCTTCAGTCTGAAGATGTCTCTTTGAGAAATGAAAAACAGCATTATAAACCAGAATCACTTAAAGAGTTAAAAGGGAGCATATGAGGCAGCTAAGGTCCTAAATTCAGTTAATAATAAATGTTTTCTGGTTTATTAGTGAAAAGGATAGACTAATGTTGATGTCCTTAAAAAAGAACATTAACCATTGAACATGAATACAAACATATAGAGGCAGTATTGACAGATTGAAACCTGGTTGCAGAGTAGGATTAATCTCATGTTGTTGAAGAGTGGGTCACGAGGGACTTTATCCTTTGGTTAGAAGACAAGCCTAACTTTTTTACTATCTATTAATCCAAATACGTGGGTGGGGGTGTTATACAAAGTCCGTCCTGTTGCACTGTCGTGTTTTTGCTGTGGTCCAGAACAAGTCAAGTGAAAGCTGAAGAGTGGGCCTTTTATGTTGTGTTGCAAGTTTTGCAGCAACCAGTCCTCTAACATATTTGAAAGCGATTTGAGAGCTGTTGTTATACTGAATATCTGAAATCTGCACTCTCACTGCTGGATGCCTCTAAATCTCTTTCTTTAGCTGAATCGTGAACTTGTAGGCAAACAGTTACTTATTTACACATCAAGCAGTCCTCTCTCTTTTAACTGTGTGTTTGGGAAGACAGTCGCTGACTGTGTCTGTCTGCTGTCTGGTGCAGGGCTGACAATGTACAGTGGTTTTTTTTTTTATTCTTTTCGCTGAAAACAGCTCCTTGCTGCGGCCAAAAACAATGATTATGAGAGTGGTGAGAACAAATCAAAACAGTGAAGTTGGCTAGACGGCTAAACTATGAGCTTAAACTCTCTACAAAGCTCTGTTAAGCAGCGGTGTGTAGCACATTTGGATAACTATTCTTTAAAATTCTATTCACTTAGCGCGACCCCGTTCACTTTGATAAATACTTTTCTAAATATCATGTGTTCATGTTATATATTGCATATGCACCACATCTTTACAGCAGACAGGTCCTACACACTCAGAGTGGCTCTTTTGTCACTCTTTGCCTCAGGATCTTTATGTACCTTTTCCCGCCTGTCTTCCTCCAACTGAAGTTGAAAAAAGCTTTCACAGTGTGGCGTTTGTGGATAAGAGCTTCCACAGAGAGTCTGAACAACATCATCTGAATGAAATGAGAACACAGAGGAGTGTAGTCTGTGTCTGACAGCTGTGTGATGGAGCTGCTTGAGATGAGTCAGACGTGTGAGCATCCCATAACAACGAAGATGGATTTTTTTTTTTTTTTCTGAAAATCCAAGTAGGGCTTGTATTCAGATGTGGAAATATTGATTTCAAACACTCTTTCTTATGAATGTTGAGCTCTGTCCAACACCTAGCACTTCTGTTTGTTTATCCTTGAACATACGTCACAGGAAGAGATGTGTTTTTTTAGCACATGCAAGATCTACTTCTACACAGCTATTTCTGATTTTCAGATACAATCCCTCATCCTTCTTCATTACGTTTCTCTGTTACAAAGTTCATTCTAACTTGATCCTCAATTCGACTTTAATTGCTTGTGATACTTTCCCGAGCTTCCCTACAACACGTTAAGTCAAAAGGGGTGGTGGTCAAATGAGCTCCTTAAAGAAATCTTAGTGTGCTGTAGGTAGAGGCATTTTGCAAGGTGTTAAGTATATTCTTTTAGGAAGCATTGGTCAGCAACATCTTCATATACGTATTTTTTAAAATATATATTTTGCTTTTATTGGATAGGACAGCTGAAGAGAGACAGTAAATGTTGGTAGGAGAGAGTGAGGGATGACATGCAGTAAAGAGCCGGGGCTGCTGCGATGAGGATTACAGCCTCTGTTCATGGGGCGTGCGTTATAACTGCCAGGCCATCCGGCGCCTCATCAGCAGCATCTTTAACCTTAACCTTAGGCTTACTTACCAAATCATGGTGTGACATACAAAAATTCCCATCTGACGTGTTGCTACATCCATTCCAGGTCTTCTCCACAGTGAGAGTCAATACAATGTTGCTTAATATTATTCCTTTGTAACTCAAAGATAACAATATCAAGCAGCTGGGGCCCAGCGTGTGGTGAGACTTCTTTGGAGTCTTAACCTAAATTGCATCATCAGTATTGACATTATCCACTGTTAGCGTAGAGCAGTTCTGTCTTCATCAAAACTTTTGCTCCAGAAGAGAAAGTCTTTGCACAGACTGGGTAACTCCCCCCCACCCCCTACCCCACCCCCCAAAACAGAGCACTTTGCTATGTCTTCACACCACAGACGGAAAACAGTGTCAGCAACACTGTAGTCCTCGACTCCAACAGGCCATCGGAGGTGCTTGTTTTTAAACTGCAGCAAAATCTCGTGAGCTCATATTGAGGACTCTTCCTGCCTGCTGTTAATATAAACTTGACCAGTTTTTCATTTCTGCAAATTGAAGGGAGACAATAGCCTTTGCTCTGCTGTCTCTCCTTTCAAAAGACATTTGCAGGATATTCACCTCTTTGAGCACGTGGACATATAGTCCAGGCACAAGCTGTTTCATTTTCATTTTTCATCTAAGAATGATTACTATTGTGGTTCAAAGAAAAAATGGAAAAGCTGTTTACTTGTTCACAGAAAAAGCATCCATTCAGAGCTATTCTACTCTGCTGTAATGCAACATACAGTACTGACTCTCCACAGTCATTTTTACAAACTCATCTGTTTGAAAAGAACTGCTACTTTTCACTTCCTGCTTCTCTTCTCACCCAGCATTACCACAGCTAGCTGTTCTCTTTTCTGCAGAGCAGAAAATCACTTGGTGGCTGATTCACTCATGTTTTCACTAAAATACAGTTTGTGGTCTGAGTTAAGAATAAGAGGAGATGCCTCGTGTCATTTTTATGCAGCAAAATCAAAAGGAAGATTTCACAGGTTGACTGTAACTCAAACGTTGTAGGAAATGACACAAAAGTTACAGTGTCATGAGAACATGTGCTCACTTCATATCCAAGTGTGGAAATCAGTGGTTCCCCACCGTTTTTGGCTTGTGACCACTTTGACTTCAAAAAACTCTGACGACCCCAGATATCTAAAACACACACAGCTTTTTGCTAAAAAAATTATTTTCTACTGTGTTGCAAGTAAACGTTTATTGTAGACCACAGTTAGGCTTGTTCATGTTTATGATTGTGGACAGAGAAAGAAATGCTGGGATGACATTTCTGCACAATGGATGAGAGACAGACAAAGACTCTGAAGGTTCTTGTTTTGGCATTGGCTAAGGCCCGTCTGTGTTTAATCGATTTAAATATATCATTTATTTTATATTGATCAATAAATAGAAATGTCAAGTGCCCCATTGGAATTCCATGCAACCCCACGTGAGGTCGGGACCCCAAGGTTGGGAAAGCCCGCGTTAAATCAAGTCATAGGCTTAGACAGGTATTCTACTTTATTTCATTGTAAGGATCTCAACTTATAGAGATAGACGAGGCTACTGCAGTCTGCTTCTGTTTTCATCTGCATGAATGACGTCAAATCTTTGGGGGTACTTTGAGTTTCACACTGCGTTATTGCATTCTTCCTATATGACTTTTTTAAACTCCTACTCTTTTGCTTTGATTTATTATGGACTGCATCATGACAGGTTGATCTTATTGAGATTGTTTTAACAGAACTATCAGTGTCCAGGTTTTATTATTAGAAGTATCAGCGGGGATAGATACTGCTAGCTTGTCTTTTTGTTTGCTGACAGTATATTCTGTGCTAGAGAAATAAACGTGTCTATTTGCCACGATACATCTTCATTCTCTTCAAAATAGAAAGCTCAGATTGGCAAGGCGAGATGCACTGTGACAGGCAGTGACAAAGTTTGTCCTGCTGCCACTCTAAATAAGGTTTGCTTCTGTTTCCTGCTTTATTGATTGTTACTTTTACCTCCTTCCATCTTCTGTCTCTGAGCTTTCTGTCAAATTGTTCATCTGCATTATCATAGTCACTGTGTCAACTCAGTTTTTACAAAATTACACTTAGACAAGCAGAAAAGAACCTTTTCAGTTTACATTTCACCTCTTAAATCTTCATATTCTGTTCAGGAAAAGACAGAAATATCAAACATTTCACTGTAGCCAGAACATGGGAATTTGCTGATGGGATTTCACATATTGTTTTTTATATGAATGAATGAATCTTTATTTTCGCACCTCTTATGGGATCATCCAGACACATTTAAAGAAAAACATTTCCTAATGCCATCACAATGACACAACCTGAAACAAGTGCAAACAACACTAAAAACACTGGTATAACCCAATAATGATCTTGTGAAAAATGAGAGAGCAACAGGGGCGAGAGAGAGAGAGAGAGAGAGAGAGAGAGAGAGAGAGAGAGAGACCTATACATGTTTAGGTGGAGTTCGTTGTTAAGATGTGGTGGTTAAATTGAATAATGAATAACTTTGTGTGTCTGTTCACATCTATTTATCCCTCAGTGTGTTAATGGCATCTACATTCTTCCCATTGTGCTGCAGAACTAATGGATGTCAGAATCCGGCCACTTTCTTGTAAGCCTTACTTGAATTCTTTAACTTGTTTAAAAATAAGCCTAAGATCCATCCTCAGGTTTAGCAGAGGCATTGTTTGGGATTGTACACAGCGCCCTCCAAACTAACTCCAGGGTGTTTTTTAGGACTAACTAGAGATGGAGCTTTGCTTGCTTGAAGCTAACAGAAGTATGTCTCATTATATTAGAATACCACTGAGCTCAGCCCCTTCTAGTTGCCCTTGCTACTTTGTTTCTGAATGTATGTGCATGTCTGAGTGTGAGTCTGAGTGTACATTTGTTGCATTTCCTTCCCTGTCACTCATTCTCCTGTGGTTGAATAAAAAGCACAAAGCCTCCACCCCAACCCAGTGGTATGAAAGTGTCAGATCCCTTAGTGTTGAGCTCCGAAGGCTCCACTGCAAACAGAATAATTCATATTCTATCAAAGAAGATCAAACCAGCAAGGGTTAAGAGAGGCGAGCTGTAGAGGCAGCATGCGTTAATGTCGTTTATGACTTTGCAAATTATGCATTAAAGGCAGGAGTAGAGCGGAGACTCCAAACATAATAGCATTGATTTCTCACTGATGGCTACGAATAATGACATTTCTCTTGATCCAGAGGAAGAGCAGGATGGGTAGTGAGGCCTGGGGGCACGTACACAGGCTCTTACATGCGCTCAGGCTCCAGCTCATGATGCCTTTTAAAAACATTATATCAAAAAGGCGTGCACACATACAAACACACTGTGTGAAAGATTTGCCTACAACCACATTCAGGTCATCATCCTCTCCCATCCAGCACAGATACAGACTGCATATACACTGGCATCTGGCAGAACACAGACACACATATCTACATGGACACACGCAGACGCACACAAAGACTTATTGCTTCATCTCCTCCCGAGCTCTTACTTTGCCCTGGAGGCTTCAGTTTAGATGAAATGTCAGTTTTAATGGAAATGGGAATGGAATAACAAAAAGCATGTTTTCTTGTATTGCATTCCAGGGTAGAGGGAGAAGGTGTTTCTGCTAGATGGCACAACTCGGGCATTTACCAGTGGCTCATACACTATGTGGCATTAGATTGCGCTCAAGGCAAAGGACATTGCTTTTAAATGTGTCATTTCAGAGGAGAGTGAAGTTGGACTGTTTCTCTGAGGTGCACTAAATTATGTAGAAATGGGGAGAGGTTAAAGTGGCATAGAAAGATAACACACATATACACTAAAGAGTTTGCGTTGGCAGACCAATCCACTTGTAAAAGCCGTCCTGTTCACCCTTTAGCATTTTTAAAACACTGCATAATGCATTGGATGACACTGCTGGTTGTCTCTTGCATTAAAGGTTGCAGAAGTGCACACATTCTTTACTGAGGTAAAATAACAGATTTTTTTTTTGTTAACTGATGCAACTTATTCTCTAAAGTAAAGAGTGGCCTTCTGAAGGTCATTTCTACTTCTGTGTCGGTGAAAAGATTACTGAACCTCTCATCATATTTGGAGGACCATTGAACCTTAATAATTTGACCTTCAAGTAACAAAAACACCCCAAATAATGGGTGTTTTGATAATGACCATACATTTTGCTCCAACATGCAAATCTGTAAGAATACGCATTTCTTGCAGTAGTAAAGTAGTCTGCAATGTTTCCTGGTTCCCATGGCGTTCCAGTGTTCCTCTCTTCTCCGTTTAGCCGAGCAACAGTCCTCCTCTTGTCGAAATGTTACATCCATAGAAGAGTTAACAAAAGACAGAATCAAATGAATAATTCCTCTAAAATGCTTTGAAGCGTAATAATGCTGTTTTGGAAATGTGAGGAGTCGACTTAGAGAAACTAACGGGGGATCCAATTAAAGTTGTTAGACTTCTAAATACTCAGGATCCTGAAAAACCACACATAAGGGTGCTAACAAAGTATCTGTTCTTGTTATGTCACACATCAGCTGATTACTGAGGTGAAAAAGTTGTCAAGGTGCCAAATCTCGTTCTTGCATACACAGCAAAGAACACTGCGCAGACGTTTGGAAGTAAAAGATCAAGAATACAGAGGATGTCAGTGGACAGGTGTGCCAGTCTTCATAGCTGCTATTGAGTAGATAGGTGTCGTCTCAGAGAAACAGGCTCTCATCTCTCACCCTGAGACATGATAAGGGCTTGAATTTCTCTGTACGTCCGTTATCGCCACACTCATATCTCCACTCTCTCTTTGGAGGACTGCGTTATCTCTGCATCTTCAGGAAGCACGTTTCTCTTTGAGAGTGGATCTCTCAGAGGCCAACTTTTATCGTTTCATCAGTCATCATCGCAGCTTCAAAGACCCAATCATTTGTCCAAGACTGAAGGGGATGCAGTTCATAAAGAGGCAGTTGTCTTCAACATGTTCACTCTCCAGCAGCTTCTGTCAGTGATACTGCTGTATTCTCAAATTCCCCCCCCGCCCCACTCTCATGACCCAGACCAAAGCAAATGCTGTGTTTTAGATTGGTGTGTGTGTGTGTGTGCTTTTATAACAGTGTAAGGCCAACTCCCCTCTCTGTCCGTGCTCCATTAACTCCCCCTCTAGTCTTTAGCTTTGTTTGGATTGGTGTCATGCCCCTGATCCCCACACTGCATAAAAATGGACCCCCTTATCCTCCCCACCAATTCCCCTCTGCTCTGCCTTGCTCATTTCTTCTGTTTCTTTTAGTCCTGCTTGTCCCAATCCATCACTCTCTCCTTTTTTTGTGCCACCTCTATTTTAATTTCAAAGTCCAATGCACTCATTTCACATTGTAAAAAAAATATGTCGTTCAACTAAGACGTTTTTTTTTTTTTTTTTCATTTAATGAGCATAAATACAAAGGATTTTATTTTAATAAGGTGTCATATTTTTGTTTGTTTGTATTTGGCCTCAGGGTATTTACTCTTGTTTTGCCGAAAGATTCCCAGTCAAGGGAAACTAATAAATTGAAACAGGTGGAATCATCACAGTCCATTTGGCAGAAATACTTGACTCCGTTTAATTAATAAAGGATTTTATGACAGATTTAAAAAATGTATGTGTGACTAAATGAGTCAATAAGGTGGTCTTTTTTTTTTTTGCAGTGCATTGACTCCCTCTCTCACTTCTTCAGTTCTACTTTCTGCTTCACTTATCCCTCCCTCACTCACGGCGCGGCTCCCTGCTCTCATCTGACAGATTCTGCTGAGCAAGGTGAAAGTTTGAGACAGGGACAGAGACCCTTCAGTCCTTCTGTCTGTCTACTCTGACCTCCTTATTCTTGTTTTTTTGTACAGCTCATTTTTAGCTCCACATTTATAATACAGCGCTGCCACCATACTGCCCATTTCACATGGGCACAAAACATGTCACGCAAAATCAGAACAGTGTCAGTTCTTCTCTGCCGCTAAAGATAAAACACCTCTACTCCTGTCCTTTATCCTGGAGATACTGTGTTTGCCCTCTCTCTGTGGTGTATCATCCCTCTGTCCTGAAATTCCTCTCTGTCAGTCTCTTCCTTTACTTCTGTGTCTGTCTGCTTCTGTCACAAGCAGAATCTCTCTCTCCCTCTGCATGTCTCCCCCCCCTTACTACCTCTTTCTGCATCCTTGTTTCAAGGAAAAAGCAGGATTCCCCAAGTTAGCCAAGTCAGGTCGTCCCTGTGCTCTATGGCTCAGGACAGACACAGCCCAAGGTGACGGTATGTAGGACACCTCTCAGGAGATGGGGAACACCTGCTCAAAAAGAACGACACACACTCAGGGAGACGAAAACTAACACACACATGCATCAACACAATACCTCTCTTTCTGTTTCCCATCAAAAAAGCAAATGTTTACTCTTTGAAATGGTTAAAAGCCCTTTGGCTCCATTCGTTGTTTATTTTAGTGATTCTACCAAGACACAGGTCAGACAGGTGATTAACCCTGTCCTGTTTCTCTTTGACCATATTTTAAGCTCTGATCTTTATCTTCATATACCCTGATAAGGTCAATATGCGCTATGATAACCGGTTTATGTAACATTGATTTGCTATTGAGCCTGATTGTTGCCAGACGGCGCCCAGCAGGTGGCCTTGAGGCATAATCAATTTATCAGCAACTTTAATCGACAAGGACCTCTGCAATAAAGACAGACAGTGTGTCCTCAGGTAATCCAATAGAGCCAGCTCCTGACATACGCTGGCTTCGCGTGTTTGTGTGTGTGTGTGTGTGTGTGTGTGTGTGTGTGTGTTTGTGTGTGTGTGTGTGTGTGTGTGTGTGTGTGTGTGTGTGTGTGTGTGTGTGTGTGTGTGTGTGTGTGTGTGTGTGTGTGTGTGTGTGTGTGTGTGTGTGTGTGTGTGTGTGTGTGTGTGTGTGTG
This sequence comes from Tautogolabrus adspersus, assembly GCA_020745685.1. NCBI lineage: Eukaryota > Metazoa > Chordata > Actinopteri > Labriformes > Labridae > Tautogolabrus > Tautogolabrus adspersus. The sequence continues at coordinate 20,516,498 of CM036547.1, read as the reverse complement.
TGTGTGTGTGTGTGTGTGTGCGTGCGTGCGTGCGTGCGTGCGTGCGTGCGTGCGTGCCTCATCCAGCTGTTTGCAGTGTTCGTTTTTTCAGTCTCTATGGGAAACATTGATTAAAAAATCGTACAGCTGATCCAAGAAATAACATTGATAGTGTGCAATCAAGCAGACCAATGATCCTCTTCTCCACAATCTCTGACTTTATTTTTTCACTTTCCGTCCCCTCTCTACTCCTCCACATGCACCCTCCATATTTGTTGTGTAGGTGAAGATGAGTTATGGTGGTCACAGCGATGCTGCTGATAGATGAAGGTGAACTCAGCTCTGGCCTACACCAGGAGACTTTAGAGGACACAGAGGCTGCCATCCATCCTCCCAGCCACCTACATACGCCTAAACTTTCACTGCGCACTCTGGAGCATGCACTGGAATTTGTACTGTGACTTGTGTCGTTTTATGAAGTCCCTTGGTGCTCAACCACACTCTAGCATTCTGATATTTCATCAAATACACTGTGAAGTTTCTGAATAATCTATAATTTGATGTGTCAGACTGTCGAGAGCATTGCATCAGAGTGCCTTCCTTTAATGTGATGTGTTAGAAGGAAAGATTGTAAACCACAGGTTTACTCCGCCGCACACAAAGTATCGTTTCTATGCTCCATGCACTGAAAAAGTCACAAGTTTGTTATATACAACATGCTCTTAAACCTGGCTTAGAATCTGAGAGCCACAAATAACCTCACAAGACTCCAGTTTATTTCCCCATAACAACTCGGTCACTGGTTGCTCTTATCAACCCAGTGACTGTTAACTCAACATATACCAGCTTCAGTGTTCGGGAAGTTCATCTCTTCATGGTTTAAAGGACAATCTTTCCGCTAGTATTATCTGTATCCTGCTTCAGTGCCACACCTGCTCCTTTATCAGCCACAAGATAGCAGAGACGATGAGCACGAGAGCCCCTAGGAGAACCTGAGTCCCACTTCCTTATCCTACACGCCCAGGTGTGGCCCTCTCCCACATCCGCTATCGGCAGGAAATTACACGCACCTTAAGCCCATTACCACTTCAAAAGGAACAGGCATGAGGAAGACGAGCGGAGTCTTCCCATTAGTCCCCTGCAGCATGCAGCAGTGCCGTACCTGTTCCCACTCTCAAGAAATAATGAATAATGGCAAATTCATTAGGCTGGCAACAGATAGGATATAGGTCATCCAGGGGTCTGTGTGGTGTAGATGGAGAAAGGTGCTGCATGTTAATGTCAATATGCATTATAGCGTTCACTGTATTGAGCTGTAAATCTATTCCGACAGAACAGGTGTGTGAGAAAAATCCCTCTTGGGATTTATTGCCTCCCTTGCAAAAGCTGCGGATTAGAACTATTTATTGCTGTGCACGTTGCATTTTTTGACTCATGAGTAGACTCTATTTTCCTGTCACCTGCAGTTTGATGGCACCCAAGAAAGCCCGATGATTATACTGCTGCATGTAGCTAGATATTTTACCTCTTGCTGTCATGCACTGCATTTGTGGTGGGGAAGATTCAAATCCATCAGTGCTAGAAATGTTTACATGTAAATGAATAGAAGTATGGAATGAGGAAATAGGTGTAGGGAGTGAGAGTTTGAGTCTGAGGAGGAGAGAGATATCACCGCTGTCAGCAGAGTAGATCTGCGTGTCATCATGGCTGCTACGTTAGTTTAAAATCCATCACGGCAGAGGAAATGTCCTGTCGCAGTCAGTATGGAAACGGGATCAGGAAGTACAGACAGTGCGGCCCAAAAGTAGACAGAGTTGTGGCGAGGACACACAAAATTGAAATTTCTGCCAAGAGAAGAGAAGAAATCGAAAAAGAGATGGAAAGATATGCTTGGTTGGACAGGCCATGCAATGTTTGACTGAAATGATTAAATTGTAACTGGCGGCTGAAGTGCGTGTGTGTGTGTGTCTGAGATGTGTGTGTTTGTGTTTGTACAAGCACATATGTTTCCATGTTCCATGTGTGAGTGTTTATGTTTTCTGTGAGTCATGCAGAGGAGATGAAAGCATCCTTGGGTGTCATAAAACATTAAGGTCTTGTACTTTTCTGGCTCTCATCGCTCTTCGTGTCGGCTAAACTGACTCGCCCCAGGGAGAAGCCTAATGCAACACACATGCTCAACCCGCTAAATATTTTTAGTGGGAAATTTGCCCCAGTGTTGGCATCAGATCCTCTCAGACAAAGGTGGCATACTTTGTCTTGGCAACATTAGGCAGTACAAAAATTAATTATGACCCCATTGCATGAAGGGAGGAAATTAAGACCAGATCAAACATATGGCTCTAGTTCAAGCAGTAGCTGTTAAAATGAAACTACTCCACACAATCCTCCTATCTTTATCAAACACAGAGATAGACACATGAAACATACATTTGGACCAGAGGACTGTGAATTTCACCAAAAAAATCCCATTTCCTGTTAGAGATGCTCAAGAAAAAAGCCAAAAACATTATGTGCAAGATAGACAACTGTTATCTCCCACCACATTTTAAACATATTTGATGACACTGTAGGTTTAACGATTAGAACAACTTCAACAGGAAAACACCTGTGGCTTTTTGAAAGAAAACCAGCTTACTAAGCAACATGAGGAGACTGTCAAAATTCATTCACTTGTTTTAAAGTAGAAAGTGAATATTTAGATCACAGGAATATATTGACAATATGTATGTTCCTGTACAATATATTGATTTTGTCTTCGGTTTGTAAGTTTGTGATGGACACAAAATGAATGCTCATTGATTTATTTCTCAATAATGAATGCAAAGCACAGACTTGTAATTTAAAAAAAAAACATGCAAACAGTGTTTCTACTTCAAATAGTAAGTATTTGAATAAAAAGAACATGATAAACCATTAGCCTTGTACACAAATATGTTGTCTCCTACATATGGTTCTGCTGTACTCTCATTTATGAGCATATTCACATATATGTGTTGACATTGACCTTTTACGGAAAGCATCAGCATCAACAGAAAGGCATAATGAAATGTGCTGTTCTTATATCAACCATTAACCATTCACTGTTGCTTGAAGTTACTGTATGGACTATGCTGCATTGCATACTCACCAATTCTCTATGACGTGTGTTAGGGTTAGTACCATATGTCTTCATTCAGGGTAACACAAGCCTAGCCACTTCCATCTGCATTGATAGTCCTGCAGCACTCTTGCACGGTGTTCCACTCAAATTGTGAGTCCTCATCCATTTAATGGAACCACTTCTTGTTTCCTCAATAAAGAGAGGCATCAGCATCTTTCAGCTGGTCTGCAGGGCTCATTTAAAAGGCCCAGGGCAAAAGATGCCTCCTTTCTCCACAGGCTGTGCTTCCTGCTGATAATTATCCTGCAGCCCTTGCACAACAATCCAACATGTTGGGCTCAACAGTCGCCTGTGGATTCTGCATGATTCTCGTGTCTTTAGGGAAGTAAAAGGGGGTGTTTTAGTATAGCCTGCAGATGTTTTCAGCAGCGTGTAAGGGGCTGTGGTAGGAGGAAACTAACTACTTTTAATTCAGTATTATCCCAAATCCAAAAAAGCATGCCGTGAGTTTCCAAGAAAGACATGAATTAACAATCCACAACTATACAGGGAATGTGCCTTCACCATACCAGCGTTGATAAAATGTTTATAGTGTAGAGACAGGTAAGTTTGTTTTAGTTCTACATTATTTAGAAGTCGCTGTGTTTTGATCTTTCAGTAGATGCAGTGGATGAGATATTGTTATGTTGTGCTAATTTTCTGTGTAATCTATTTTTCCTGGCACACACTGTTTTGCACAGTCAGGTGTCTTGGCAGAGAGTCCCCATCATTTTGAAAATGTTTCATGCTTTATTTCACAAACAGAAAATGGGCTTTTGTGTTTCATTTCATAGAAGGCAGATGAGTTTAGATGCCAACTTCTGAAGGGTATGCAGGTACGTTCAGGCTGTACTTTGTATTGTGATTGCAAATGGTTAAATCTATAGCAGGTAGAGTTGCTCTTGTGAAGTTATTGGAAACAGGCTTCTACTCTCCATGTAGATTTTTTTAAAGATTTATTTTTGGGGCTTTTTGTCAGTGGATAGAGTCCGAAATCAGGGAGAGAGAGAGTGGGGAATGACATGCGGGAAAGGAGCCACAGGTCAGATTTGAACCTGGGCTGCCCGCTTGGAGGATCACAGCCTCCATACATGGGGGCGCGTGCGCTAACCACTGTGCCACCAGCGCCCCCCATGTAGATTTTTTTTACAGAGGATGTCACAGTTTTATCAGGATGTCCCCAACACTCTCCCTCCAGACCCCTGCCTAAGGGTATCAGTGGCAAGTCTTTAATAAAGACGGAGCCTCCTGGAGTGTTAGTTATGTTTCAGAGCGGGGAGATTGGAGGTTTGAGGGGTGTTTTAACAAACAGTCGTCTCTCCCATCGCTCTCAGTGGGAGCTAAGCAGTGTGATGGATTAGGCATGAGGAGCGTCCGCTGGTTTAATGGCAGGTCCAAGGCAGCCTGAGGAGATGGTTTTAATCATATTTGCCTCCTCATTACCCTCCCGTCTGCTGCCTTAGTGCTGCGCTGGGATATCAATGGCAGCCGCCTTCATACACGGACAACTAACCGCAAAATTCTATACACTCTAAACACTCCTTATGAACTGGTGCTACAGTATTTCAGGAAAGCTTACTACGATTACAGATGCTGCGGGAGATGCAGCACCATTGGCAGACGCTAAGTAGAATGACATCCCCTGATAAAAAAACAGCCATGTTTCATTTATTACATATACCCAGTTATTAAAAACATACAATTTATGGGGTCACAAAGACATTTTTATAGCATAAAAAGGAAGTCAGTATTTGTTAGAATGCTTTAAGACTTTTGTGATTCAGAGACAAGCAGTGTCTTTTCCATAATAAGCAGAGGAGTGACCTTGACAACAGAGTATTGGGGATAGACAGCTGGTCCCTATCTCCAAGGAGACCTGCTGGAGAGTCTGCTGTGTGACAGTGATGCCTATCATTCATTAAGCCACGACCTCATCCTCCTTCACTCACATCTGAACACATGCAGTCTCACAGACTCTGAAACTTGTACAAAAGACAGTCAATGCCAACATGTGTTTACACAACAGCAGGAGCTGTGTCGCCGTAAAGTCAAATAAAATCAAGTAATTAACTATGAAAAGTAACATGTTTCCTTTATTTTTCCTCATACTGTAACAGCACCACCAAGCTTTCAGTTGTGTCATGTGTGTCTTTGGTAAAACAAAGCTCTGTGTTAGGGTTTTGGGGGGAGGGGAGAGTGAGGCTTCAGCAGCACTGCACTGGCCCTCTTTTCTGTCATATCTCTGTTTTAGATTTGGACTAGAACTTGTCCAGTTTCTCTATAATCTCTGTTTTTTTTTCATAGAAAGCATCATTCTTTTAGGCCGCTCTGTTATTATTGTATTTTCCCAGGGTCTTTTGTTTCATTGAAACATTTCCCTGCTTGTTGCCATGAGCAGTGTGAGGGGGCTAATTGCATTTCCAGCAACCTTGTTAATGACAACGTTGTAATGGCTTTCAGCTATTATTGAATTGACTTTTTCAACATTGCCATTTTAGTTTACACAACTGCCATTTGCTTAAAAGCTCTGCCTCTGTACTTGTGGACAGGCTGGCATGGTTTAATACGTGCATGTGATAACAGGTTTAATGCCGGGAGTTAAATGTGTTTCCACAAGAGTCCATGGGGGCAGATTTGTCAAGTGCGTTTGGCATCAGTGCAGTGCATATAATTTAATGAAGAGTGCAGGTGTCACTGTTGTTTATCAATAGAAAATGTACTTAGGGGGATGAGAAGCTGAAAGCAACAAAGGTCCATGAGAGGAGGTTATTTTTTTTAAATTTTAAAACATGAACCTGTTTCCAAAGAAATGCGATAATTAATTTAACTCAACCATCAACTGCAAAAATGTTGTTTCTTTCTCTTGTGGGAGACTTAATTTTACAGTAAGTGCTAAAATGGCGAATGCATTTTAACATTTGTTTCCACAGTCCACGTGCATCATCACAAACTGAAATACAGGGACAGTAATTTAATATGAGCATTTCATTTTTCTTTGTGTCCACCATAGCTAACACTCCTTGCGTCACACTCTGTCATACTCATTCACACTTATTAGTTTCACCTTGTGGACTGAATCTTTCTTTTAGTTAGTATTTGTATTCACTGACACACACACACACACACACACACACACACACATAAATACAGCTCTTGGCTCAAAACTCCTTGCTTCATAAAAATTAAGTTCCTTAAGTTCTGTGCAATAAACCCTGAAAAGGAGCAAACTGAAGTAATGACTACTGACAAGACAGGCAGAGACTGTTCTGGAAAATGTGGTTCAGGTTTCACCTCTCTCCTACGCTGTTCTTTATTCTCGTTTGGTGAAAAAGAAAATAAAAGCTCTTGCTGATGTTACAGCATATCCTTATATCACCTTTTTTCTCGGTGGCTCTTGAGACTTAGAAACGATTAAGCCTACTTTTGTCTTTGAGAATCTTCAAACCTTGAAAGCTGAATGTATTCTTTTTCGTTGCATTGCAGCTTTTTATTTAGTACTTTATGATCATGTTAACACCACAGGAATAGTTGTATATGTGCATATGGGTGTTGTTTTGTCGGGGTGCTCAATTCCTTGTGGTGTCAACCGTGTGTGTGTGTGTTGTGTGTGTGTGTGTGTGTGTGTGTGTGTGTGATTGACAGCGGTGCCTGTTGGGTGTGACAGTGTGACAGAGTGTCCTGATCCCTCAGCTGGCCCTGCATCACCACATTTCCCCCACTTCACTCCCTTCATCTTCCACTCTGTATTTATCTTACTCTTCATTCCACTGGGCAAATATGTCTCGGTTGTCTTTACTTCCTGTCTTTTGTTGTTGTCCTCAAAGTGTTTTATCGCCATTAGCCATCCCATCATCTCAGTCTAATCCTTCTCCTTCGGTCATTGTCACCACGGGACTGCTGCAGAGGACAGCAGAGAGACGACATATTTAGTCCTCATAGAACAGCTGTGTTATTGTAATGTTTTCCCTCTTTAACCTTGTACACTGGTACCAAGGTATAAATGGATAGAGAGAATAAAAAAGGGAAAGCATTGCTTTGTCAAAGTCAAAACCCCATCAGGAGGTCCTCCAGTTTCCCAGAGCTGCAGCTGGGTTTGA